>CM059269.1:20280056-20592556 GCA_030347295.1 Setipinna tenuifilis
CTCCAAATTTAGCAGAGTTAGTGTAGGAGATGTGTGACCTCAGAGGAACCTCAGGCCATGACTTTGCCCACTCTATGCTGATCAAGGGGAAAGAAATGAGTCTTCGGATACATGTCTGGGTGATGCATCTCCATCAGAATATCACGGAAAAGTTAATGTATTTCAAAGCAATGTGAAATGCAAACGCAGGCCCTCCAAGTACTGAGGGCATCAACATGCACATACTTTTCAGAAAGCTGACATTTCTGCATTAAATCAAAACTCCTTTTTTATTGATCTGATGAACTATTATAATGTTCTGAGATACTAGCTGTGAGATAATTAGCTGTAACATGTTTTCATCAAAATGCCAGCAAACAAAGGCTTTAAAAATACAAATTTAGTAGAAGTTTGTGATGAAGATGTGTGACACAGAGGAACCTCATGCCGTGACTTTGCCCATTCTCTGCTAACCAAGAGGGAAAAAAGATGAGTGTGCGGATGTCCACGTGTTTTTCACCGCTTCAATTGTGTGGACATCAGCAATGGCGCTGATCTGATGTGCGTCACTCACTGTGCCACCATATCCCCCACAAAAAAAAAAAAACCACTTCAGCAAGAAGCGAAACTTTCGAGACGTGAAAGCCGGCCAGATTGGGCTACTGAGTTATAGCACAGTGCCGGGGGGACGTCCACATGTCCTGCCACTCATTCGGCCGAGCCCATCAGTGATGGGTCCCTCAGATGTCTGCATCTCCCACCGCCAGCACAGAAGCAGAAGGAGAAGGAGAAGTCTCTCTCTGTAGGTGCCAGTCTGTGATGTACAGAGGAACGAAAGAGGAACAAGGGTTTTTTTTTTTTTAAATATAAAATACAAAAAAAAAAAAAAAACAAGAGCAGTTTTGCAGAGTTTGGCAGGCCGCTGCGGGTTCTGTGACGGCTTTTGAAGAGAACGTGCTACCTCAGCGCAACGAAGAGAGAGCGAAGAGAGACAGGAGCAAGAAGAACACGAGGAGAGAGGAGAAAGAGGGAGGAAGACTGTTGTAGCCTTATTACAAGAGTCTCAAGAGAGACATTACTAATGAGGTTAGGCAGCCTGCCCCATTAAGAGCCTAATTGTGATCTCAAATGCTAATAATCTTCCCGTATGAGAGCGAGGCAAGGTAGCTGCTGAAGGAATGAGCGAAAAGAGATGACGGTGCCAGCAGAGTAATTGCCTTTCATATTGACTTTTTAATTAGCTAGTAATAAGCCATATGTTTGAAAAGGCCAAAGGAAAATATATGGAAATGAAAATGTAATGGTATTATCCATCTACTTGGGCCATGGGCAGTGCTGTTGGTCAACACAAGGTATCACAAAGTATTTAAAGAGCCATTTACAAAATGCCAGCATGTGTCATGCCGTCAGTTTCATTTCTATGACATTTGAGTGTGAATTAGCAGAAAATGACCACAAAAGATTGTGAAGCAAAATGAACAACTTCCCAAATCCCCAGTCTGACCCGTCTGTTCTCCTTGCCGACACACAAGGCAGTTTCTCATTTGTCACCAGAGGAAGTGGAGTGGGTCACCATTTACCCCAGCCTTGCCTGGAACCGTCTCTCCACACACACACACACACACATATGCTCTCTCTCTCTCTCTCTTTCTCTCTCTCTCACACACACACACACACACACACACACACACACACAAACACACACACACACACACACACACATACACACATATGCTCTCTCTCTCTCTCTCTCTCTCTCTCTCTTTCTCTTTCTCTGTCTCTCTCTGTCTCTCTCTCTCACACTCACACACACACACACACACACACACACACACACACACACACACACACACACACACACACACACACACACACACACACACACAAACTGAGGCTGATTAATGTGGCTGTATAGGCCAGGCTGGCACTGGCCAAAGACACTGGCAAGTTTCATGAGCGCTGAGACTGTTGGGTAAACAGGTTATGTTGTCACTGTCAGCAGCGCTCCCCTGTGCGTGCTAGCCAGTGACGTCAGATATTAAATGTGGTGGAAAGTGGTGTAGAAATGTCCCCACTACTAAAGAGCTCTCTTTGTTTTTGCCGTGTATTACTTGACTGTCTGTCTGCACTTCCTTCTTCTTTCCCTCCAAGTTGCTGCAACAGAGTGAAAAGGGGTTTGTCAGATTGTAAACATTGTAGAGATGGACTTCTGGGCCATCCTCATACCCCCACTCTATCTGTCTATCTGTCTCTCTCTCACACACAGTCATATTCTATCCCTCTTTATCCTCCATCGAAAGGTAGCTGCTCAGATTGCTGCCCCTAATGGTGTCAGGTTACCCCAGAGGGCAGAGGGATCTCTGTGTGCCCCGCCAGCCGTGCTCCCTTACACCTGTCTGAGGCCACTCTCTCTCCATGGGAGCTATCAATATTTCAGCAGGCAGGAGGAAGAGCGCTGCGGGGTGGGGAATTAGTGAGGTTTTTGGTGGGGTGGGATGGGGTAGGGTGGGGTGGTCTGTATTGAATACATCAGTATGGCATATTACTGTTCTGTTATAGTTGAAGTGTTTACTGTAAGTAAAAATGTATTCATAAATACCTTTTTCCTCTAATAATACTCATGTAAAAATACTGTACACTCTGATTTAGTTTTTTTGGAGGACCAAAGAAGTGTACTATGTTTTGATGCTACAGTAAGGGAAGTAGTTCAGTAAGGGGTTTGGTGGGGTGGGGGGGGGTGATCTGTGTTGAGTGTGTCAGGATGAGGCCAAGACGGTTCTCGCAGATGCAGTAGTAGCTTGAGAGGCATGGCACAGCTGCTTGGCAAGAGCTCAAGAAAGGATGGAGAGACAGAACAGTGAACAGAGGAAATGGAGGTCTAGTCGGTTTTCTTCCGATTCGGCGCACGACAGGCGTAGCTGCTCAAAACAACCCCAAAAAAAGATGCAGAGACAAAGCCCTGCATGCAACTGAGAGAGAAATCTCATCAGCGCATTAGCCAAACCCATTTAATAGATAATGGGTTGATAATGACTTAGTGCTAAAGGGAGATATCTGTCAGCCTGCCCTTTTGCATAAGGTTTGTTGTGGGTGTGGTGCTGTGGATGCTGTGTCAGACCAGCTATCCTTTTGAAGTGAGGACAGCCTAGGGGAGCCCTGTTTGTTGTCACACCACCAGTGGCATAGTGGTAAACCCTACTGTTTTTTTTTGTTGTGCGGGTGCTGATGCCATTGCTTTATTGATTCCATGGATCTCGCAAGCACGTAGATCTACTGTGACAAAATAAGTACAGTTAATGTGTACCATCAGATTCCGTGAACAGGGGGGAGGGGATGTTCCAGTAAGTGTAACATCCCTAACAACAGGGACTCCTCCATTGTACACACCCACAGAGATTCCATGTACTCTCTATCTTGGCTCTGTCGTTTATCACTCTCTTTCACAGCTGTCTTATTTGTACGTCTTTCTTCCCTCTCTCTCTCTTCTTTCTCATAGGATGAAGAACAAGCTTTGGTATTTTGAGTTTGGCACCACAGAGACAATCTCTGCCACTTGCAAGAAGCTCAACGAGTGCATCGAGGTGGAGGTAAGTTTTCCCCACAACAATGAAGTTTGAACCTGAAACTGAAAGTATTGTAGAGCATCATCTTTATACTTTCCCGGCACTGACCACTGTTTGTCAAAATGACTAATTGGAAACACCATCAAATAACAGGCCATTTATTTATCCTTGTAATTACAACCCCAGACCTGCTATCAGTCACAAATTCACAGCATGGTCAATAACACATACAGTGATTCATGGGTAGCTTCGCAAAAAGGCAATTCTGGTTCTCGAGGTGGGTTCTTGTGTGGTCCTGACATGCTGAGTAGCCAAGTCTTGTTGAAACTAGTGAGTGCCAGGAACCAGGATGAAAGCACATTCAGTAGCAGGTGGAAATCCCCATGTGTCTGAACTACCCATAGGGAGTACCAGGCTTCCCAGTCCGTGTTTGTGTTATGGCAAATATGATGACTGAAGGTATATAGAGATTTTTACAGTTTGTGTGTAACAGTTTCTCCCCAACATCACAGTAGTAATTTCAATCCAGATTTTTCATTCATAAAAGGGATTTTATGTGTATTTTATGTGTTTTTGGATTTTGGAATAATACAAAAATGCAATAGGGAAAGGGAAATGGGGAAAGGGGAAAGCTGAAATAGCAATTTGCCCTGTGACAAAGATTTAGCTTTGTGTTTTTAATCATATCCCATCGGCTAAAGCTCTACTACGTCTAATGGCTCACAAGAGCTGATAGTCACAGCTGGCCAGTAGTCAGATGAGATGTTTCTAAATACATCCAAGCTCACGCTGTGCCTAACATCAATGACCTCTGTTTTGCCTGGTGTGTCCTTCTCCCACAGATTGGATTCACTGTGTTTTATATTAATGAGTTTGTAATTGTAGTAAAAAAAAACATGACTACATATATATAGCCAGTGTAATTAAAGGTTTCTGGGCCTTAGCTGTGTTTCTTCTCCTTAACAGCCAAGCCAAAAATACTTCACAGATGTTGAAGCTGTAAGCTGTAAGGCTGTGTGCTTAAGAGGCTTAGCCAACCAAACATCACAGACTTACTAGAGGGAAAAAGGCCAGAAGTGTCCTTTTCTTGTGTGAGGTCACAAGTGTTTATGCGTCTGACCTTCTGAAAGTGGTCAGGGATGGAGATCTGTTGCTGAATGCTCATTTGTTTAATTTTATTTTCAAAATAGCATTTGACATTGAAAAAGATCAATCTGCTTTTTTGTTTTTTCAATTTCTTCTTTTTTCAATGTTTCTCTGTCTGTCTCTGTTTCTTTTTCTTTTTTCACACACACACTTCAGTGCGATGGCATTGTCCTAGACATCAGCAACACCTCTCTGGAGGGCATTGCCGTCCTAAACATTCCCAGCATGCACGGCGGCTCCAACCTGTGGGGCGAGACCAAGAAGCGGCGAAACTACAACCGCATGAGCAAGAAGGTTCCAGAGAGGATGCCCTCGAGCACCGTCACCGACGTCAAGGAGCTCAAGTTCTGTGTTCAGGGTGAGTGAGGTCAAGTGGACGGGTCGTCTTGGTCCTTCTCCGTCTCCATGTGAGATCAAACAGTTGTTAACCTTCCAGGAGACACTACTGTTGTCTTGTGTCATGTTAATAAATGTATTCCTTTTATTAAAATGGTGAGCTGGGGTCTAGTCTGACTCACATCCACATCCACACACACACACACACACACACACACACGTGCACACACACACACTGTGAGGCCATTTCCTTTGCGCAATTACAAAGCGTGACTCACTTTAGACATTTAGGAAGAGCCCGGGGATCACTTGCTGTTTCACGCAGTAAGTGTTCTGTTGTAATTGCTATTTAGGAATGTCCTTTTTTCAAAATGACTGTTTTCACCATGGTGCGCTGGCACAGCGAAGACGTCAGCCGATATCAGGCCTCGGCCATCAGCCTTGCTGGTGGGGCAGTGTTGCCGCGGTAACCGCACATCGACAATCATCAAAGAGCTTGTCCGTTTGGGGAACAGTTTGTCCACTCAGGAAACCACCTTCTTCTCTCACTGTCTTACTGTCTCACTCTCTCTCTCTCTCTCTCTCTGACACACACACTCACACACTCACACCCTGTCTGCTAACATGACAGTGGCCGTCAGCTCTGCTACTGTCTTGTTCAAGTCCCTGGTGTTTTCAGAGCAGCGCAGTGCTGCTTTGCACTCTCTGCAGCCAAGCCCAAGGTCATTTGAAGAGAACAGCTGTTTCATGCTGGCCAGCATTAACCTCCAACACCAGCACTGAGCCCTTGGGCCCTGCTGTCCTGCAGTGATATGCTTTTCTCTCTCTCTCTCTCTCTCCCCCCTCTCTCTCTCTCCCTCTCTTTTCTTTTCCTCCCCAACCAGGGTAAAGGACAGAAGGATGATGCCCAAAATAGGACTGTCTCTCTCTATCTCTCTTTCGCTCTCTCTCTCTCTCTGTCCCTCTCTGTCTGTCACCCGCTCACACTCTCACTGTCACTGTCGCTTCCGTTTTTTTTCTTTTTCTCGGCCCACCTGTCTCTCCAGTTTCTCATGCATCGAGGATAGGTTGGCTTGCTATCTTTCTTTCTTTCCTTCATTTTTTTTTTTGCTAGTGATGACTCATTGGCTCTCTCCATATTGCTTATTCCACACAACCCCCAAGTGTACTGCCTTAAAATGAGACATTTATTTCCATCTTTCTTTCTCTCAGTGTAAAAAGCTGAGGAAGTTTTTTCTTTTTTTGGAAGGGGGGTGGGGTGGGGAAGGGGGTGTGTGAGTGGGTGGGAGCGCGAGCAGAAACTGACGCTCTTCTGTGCTTTTTAGGCTCCCTTCTCTCAGTAAGATGCTGAACGTACGAAGCACCTCTGTGCGCACACCCTCTCCTCTCCTTTCCTCTCCTCTGCTCTGCTCTTCTCTCCTCTCCTTGTGTCTTTTCTGACTTCAATCCTTCCATCTCATCCCTCGCTCTCTTCACGCCCTTCATCCCCCCCTCTGCACTCTCCTATTTCTCTCTTTTTTCTGCACTCTGCTCTTTCTTTCTTTCTCTCTTTCCTCCCCGTTTTCTGCACTCTGATCTTTTTCTCTTTCTTTCCTTTCCTCTCCTCTCTGAACTCCACTGAACTCAGCACTGAAAGGGACCAGTTTCCATGGAGATCCCAGGGCCCTAGTGAACTAGAGAAAAGGCCAGGGATGGATGGAGGAGGGTAGGACACAGAGAGAGAGAGAGCAAAAAATGGAAGAGAGATAGAGAGAGAGAAAGAGAGGGAGAGATAGAGAGGGAATGAGAGAGGGAGGAAGAGAGGGAGGGCTCTGCCAGCTGTGTGACTCATATTAGTAATCTTTAACTGCCCTCCAGGCAGCGATATTTGACTCTGCTCCAGTCCTAAAGTGACTGCATTGGGCCGCCTGTGGGCCCGGGTCGGTAGCTGGGCCCTGCGCTCACTTCCTGGCGCTGTCCCGTGCTGTCAATCACCGGTCAGCCAGCCCTCCACCCCCGCCACACCACGGATTAAGCAGCAGGAACAAATGATGTCAACAAAAAATGGAGGCCTATTTACAGGACAAGGAACGTGCCCCTTTGAACTCCCACCCGTGGAGATTGATTACTTTATCCCTTAGTGCACACAGGCACACACACACACACACAGGCTCACATTTGCACACACGCACACACACACTCTCTTCTCTCTCTCTCTCTCTCTCTCTCTCTCTCTTTATCTCTCTGTCTCTCTTTTTCCCTCAAGCACAAGCACTCACACATAAACATAGAGCATTCACACTTTCACATAAATAGACCGATAGCACGCTTTCACTCACATGAACCGTCACGCATGTGTGCACACACTCTCGGCAGATTAACCCAGTAGCGTGTCACCTTGAATGAAGGGCTTTATTTGAAAAACAAAAAGAAAATGCTTGGCTGGTGGTAATCAGATGCGAAGGCGAATTTGCATTTTTACCATGACAGGGAACTTCGTTTTTGCCTTCGTTTTTAAAAATCTTTTGCCTTGCTGTTGACATACAGTAAGGCTGACGTCAGTAATAGCAGGACTTATAAGTCTCTTATAACCTATTATAAGTCAGTGACCTAATATTGGTTTAGGATGTTTATCATTATATACTTTTTAATTGCTTTTCAATCACTTTTCAGTTTCATAGTCCCTTGGTAAGTACTGTTACATTCAAATCAAGTACATAAAATTGGTTTAGGTTGTTTATCATTAATTACTTCTGTGAGCTGGAGAGATTATGGTGACGAGGCTTTCAGTTGTGTCAGTGTGTTTGTACAGATTTCATAGTCCCTTGGTAAGTATTGTTACGTTCATTTGTTATTGGCGAGAGGCTGCTTTCAATTTTAAACCTGTATCCATATCCGTGCTGTTTATCTGAGAGTCATTACTGCTGCCTAATATTGACGCCTGTTAGTTTTCCTATAGAGTGTGAGCTACAAAATACATTTTTCATCCTCTAGCCAAATTGATCAATGACGCTTTTAAGCTGTCAAATCATGACTTACCTTTCTGAGAAATGACCCAGGCAGTAGCTCAGGCCACTCAATGAATGATGATGTTTTCTATCTGTTGTGTGTGTGTGTGTGTGTATGTGTATGTGTATGTGTGTGTGTGTGTGTGTGGGTGTGTGTATCTCTGTGGATGTGTATGTGCATATATTAAAGTGTAAATGAGCAAACAAGGATTATAGCTTTGCCTTCATCCAGCACAACAGTAGTGCCACCCTTTTGTCCATCAGTATGTGCGTGCATGCTTGCCTTGTGGCCAAAGTGTGTGTGAGCTTGTGTATGTGTGTGTGCTCGTGTGTGTGTGTGTGTGTGTGTGCATGCGTGTGTGAAGGAATCCACTGTTGTAGAGTTATCCCACAGGGTTTAACCTTTATTAAATTAGCTCCTCCTGCTAATCCTATTCGGAACAGAAATGCAGAGAAGGACGTCTCTGGTTTCATAGGGGGGGAGAATATGAAGGAGACAGGCAGACCACGAGCAAGCGAGACACAGAATTCATGAGCATGTGTGTGTGTGTTTGTCTGTTTACGTGTGTGAGTGTTCGTGGGTATATATTTGTGTTAGTGTGTCGGTCGGTGCACCATGCAGGTACACCAAGACACCCCCTTGTCTCGCGCCGGCCTGCCTGCAAGCGCCTAATTGTTTTTCACAGTTGTTTGCTGACGCCGTGATAAGATTGTGCCTTCAATTTTGCGGTGTTACAGGCTAATGCAATCCATGAGGTTAGACTCTTCTCCAGTCTGTCCTCTCTCTCTCTCTCTCTCTCTCTCTGTCTCTCTCTCTCTCTCTCTCTCTCTCTCTCTCTCTCTCTCTCTCTCTCTCCAGCACCCACTGATAGGCTCTCGGTGACACTGTGTCTACGGTGAGCCTAGAATCCACCCAGAAACTTCTGCAGCACTTAAGGCCAAAGAGACAGACCAAGCCCTCCCATAAGCACAGTGGCGATCGATCACGGGTGTTAAAAGCCCTGTAGCTGTAATGTGTTTTGAGAGTGCCCACTTGAAACACTCAAAAACTCAAGAGAGGCAATGTGAGCGCTTTGTTGCAGATAGCAGACAGGAGAGGTAGACAGTGGGATAGCTCTCCTCCACTGGTTAGGAGCATTTGAAAGCGTTGTTGACAAAAGGCACGCTGCATGTAGATGTAGATTGAACAAAATGGCACTAACCAACCATGGTGGTTGATGCATAACAGTGCAACTAAAAACAGAGAATTTTACTCATGTGATATAGAAATTACCCATGGTCCATGCAACTCCTGATTTCTGTGCAAGTGTGTGTGTGTGTGTGTGTGTGTGTGTGTTGCTGCTGTGGTGGTATTATTTTAACTGCTTGGGGAATGTGTTCAATTTTTGCTGGTGGTAGCAGCTGTCTCCGCACCCTCCGTGTTATTTTAGGCAAGAGGCATCAGGGGAGGCTCGCTATTGTGTTCATATTGGTACAGAAAAACCAAACAATGTGTGACACTCATGCAACAGAAATAGAAAGAGAGAGAGAAAAAAAATCCCTCCCAACCGAGAGGAGAAAGGATTGTGGGAACGATTCAGATGAAGGCATGAGTACAGTCCTCATGACTTAACTTGGCACCCCTCCCTGCTCCGCGCGCTTGCCTCTGGTCAACTAAGGGCACGTGAGAAAGAAGGCGGGGGGGGCTTTTTTGTTGGTTCTTCTTGGGAACAACAGACAACACTTTATAACAGTCCCTCAAACTTAAAAAGCCTGGTGGTTGTTTTGTTCCCATGCGCTGCTGTGAGAGTGCTTGTGTGTTTGTGAGACCCGATGTTGTGTTGAGGAGAGGCTTTATCTCTCTCTGAATGGCATGAGAACATGACTGGGAAAAAAAAGGCAGCTCCTGGTCATCCATGCATCATGTGAACAGTAAGAGAGGGCATGAGAGAGAGAGACAGAGAGAGAGATAAGAGATAAGATATACAGAGGAAAAAAAAGAACAAAAAAAAGACAAAAGAAAGATGGAGATACAGAGGGAGAGGAAGAGAGCGAATGAAAGAGAGAAAAGAAAGATAGAAATACAAAGGAGAGAGAGAGGGGCGAAGAATGAGGGAAAGTGTGTGTGTGAGAAAGAGAATAAGACAGAGTAAGAGGCGGAGAATTATAGCGAGAGAGAAAGAGAGACAGCGCGATCATAGAAGTGAACTCTCCACAGAGGCCTTTAGCACAGACCTCTAGCCACGGTCTGGGCGAGCTGTTTACCACTGAACACAATGAGAGCTATCATCACTTTTTTTTTTCTTTTGTGTTAGTTACTCACTTTCTCTCAATATCACTGGAGAGTTAGTGAAGGTTTACTACAGACTAAAAGAGATATATTTTAAGCTGTGATTTGCTATTGTAGCCTTTTGTTTTAATGAGCGTGATCTTCCGTTTGGTCTTTAGTTAATTAGCCTTTACCCTAATTAACCTTTTGTGCCACCGAATGGACTGTCAGTATGATTAAAGATTGTTTCTTAGTGCATGACAAAAGATTTTTTCTTGCCAAAGCACCTGACCTTAACCAGTGCTCTAGGAGCTTGAACAGGAAACGACACTTGCAATTACATGCAAGAGTGCAGTTAGCTGTGAAGGTGTTGGCTCAGACCCATTAGCTCAGTAGGCTAACCCATGATTCATTTGGATTGACTTTGACAAAGATATTGACAGTAAGGATGAGGGCCTGGAGAGAAGCGCCGCCAGACCACGCTGGTTTCATCAGCACCTGTTCTTCTTCTCTCTCTCTTTCTCTCTCTCTCTCTCTCTCTTTCTCTCTGTTTATCTATTCCCCTCTCTGCCTTTAGCTCTCTTGCTTTCTCTTTTCTCTTTATCTCCTTCTCCTGCCCTACCTCGCGCTCTCCCTCTTCCTCTTTCCGTTGTTCATGTCCTGTCACGGTGCCAAGCCAGGGCCGCCCCCACACCTCCAGCATGGCGTCTCCACCCTCACCAGGTCCTCCCAGCCATCTGCCATCACTCCAGCCTCCCTGGGACAATGGCAGCCTTGCCCACAGAGGCACTGAAGAGAACACACACACACATACAAGCACACACACACACACACACACACACGCACGCATGCACACACACACACACAGACACGCATGGACTTACACATACACACATGCATGCACACACACACACACACATGCACACAGACACACACATACACTTACACATACACATACACATACACACACACACACGCACACACACAGTGATCGAAGACCTGTCGAGTCCCTCTTTCTTGGCACACAAGGGCACAGGAATGAGTGCCAAGCGACTTCCGTAGCTTAACTGTTGCAGACATGGATGTTGTGCAAGCTCCGACAACGTGAATGATTCTGTTCATCGGAAGCAGAAGTGAGCTTCCGAAGCCAACACAAGCCGTTTCCTATTTATAGAGCATTGTATATTGTGAATATTACATATTTAATATCTCCATGATATTATGAGTATTTTAAATTGGAATGCTCCAAAGACTCAGCACCTGTTACTGTTGTTTATAACTGGGACTGGCTTTGTGAGATGAGGCATGAAGGGCTGAGCCTTGGGGGGATGCTAGTTTTATGTTGCTAGGTTAAATAATTGTTCTCACTCAGGAAGCCCCCCACCTCCAACCCACACCACCCCTTCCTTCTCTCCTCTGCCCCTCTGCTTGGGCACTACGGTTCTGCCTGCACCACTCGAACAGCGCTGGCTGGCTGGCTGGCTGGATGGCTGGCCCACAATGCATCCTGGCAGGGTTATGTAAGACAGCGTTAGCAGTCTATTATTAGCAGCAGCTCACTGGGATGCAGCCGCACTGCCTCCAATGAAGAAGAAGAGAAAAAAAACTGCCCTGATCTGAAGGAGCAGCAAGCATTTTATTGTCATGAAATTAAAGTGCGGGGAGGCGCAAGGCTGACAGTCAGTTATCTTGCCATCAGAGCCAAGAGATGGGTTTTTTGTTCTTTTGGTTTCTTTGCCTTTGATGGCTTTACTTTGATTGTGGGATAGCAAGGAAAGAGCTGGAAGCATGAATTCTCCTTTCTCTCTCTTTCTCTCTGCTACACAGTGGAGCTTCACATGCTGTCTTCAGGCAGCTCAGTGCGTCTGATTGAGTGGTCATGGTGCTACTGTTCTGGGTCACTCGCACCTGCTAGCCTCCTTAAATAGGTAGCACTGTTTCCTAATTGCTCCTAGTCCTGTCACGTCCTCAAAGAAATGTGGAACATAAAGGTGTTTTGGAGAGGACAACCACTGTGTGTGTGGGTGCGTGTGTGTGTGTGTGCGTGCGCATGCATGTGTGTGCAGGCCTAAATGCAAATATGAATACGTTTGCTTGTATCGTCATAGCTGTGGCTAAATGATCCAACCACGATCCAACCGTAGCGATCCGACCAGCTCCACACCCGTTGTGGGAGTCTGATGGCAAGAGTGTCTCGATTGTGTCTGTTCAAACCGCTACAGTCCTCCATCAATCACAGAGTACTTTGTCAGCCTTCACAGTTGTTTCACCCCCACAGTGACAGAAATAGAGTTGATCGTTAAAGCCTCATTGTTTAAGGCTTATAATGCACATACATTCAGTAGTGAAAATACAGCGCATGGAACTGAAAGCATTTAGTACAAAGCCCTGAGCATTAAGTTGGTGGAGCCATGTATTTTCAATATGTGGTTCTGTGCTCCGCTTTAGAAATGATGAAAGTTTTAAAGAGTGGCATGTTTGCATGCAGTGCTACCTTTGTTAGGTAACACTTAACCTACACTCACCAAACCTCTATAGAAACCCAGCGACTGGATGGATAAGCACCATTATCCTTTTGCGCTTCAGTGATGTGTGACGTAAAAAAAAAAGCTGTCATGTTGAAATATTTAAATCGTGGATGACTCACTGACTTAGTTTTCCCCTAATAATGTAATATTCAAAGCTTTCGTGTGCCTTGTTGCCAAACAGAGACGGCTAACTTTATCTCCCTTTAGCTCTCTCTCTTTCTCTTTCTCTTTCTCTCTCCTACATTCGACCCGGGTTACTCTGTGTGGTGGTGGGACACCATATGGAGGAGCCATCTGACTTTAACATGTGAAGCAATTTGTTGTCAGAAAACACTACTTGAAGGGTACACTACTTGGACCGCGGCCCAAACACACACATAACTTCATCTTTAGACCGTAACGTAGACCGACGCTGACTGGCCTCGGCGCTGGCCTCGTGTCGTCGTGGCGGTGCGACTTGCACAAGCTTGGCACCCTCCTACCCCACCACGGGCCACCGAGGCCAAAAATAATAACCCTCTCCGGCGGCTTCTTGTGCGTCTGTGAAGCCAAGCACGTCTATTCTGGGTCAGGCCACATTGGGCAATTATTTACCGTGTTTACATCACAGCTCACAGCCACCTATGGCCCCATGAAGACGCATAAAGACCACCGGGCCCTTCTCCCTCTGAATGGCTGGGCAGGGTGGGTGGTGCAGGGGGCTGATGCCGTCGTGGTTGTACTGTAGTGGTCTAACGCAGTCAGAAAATAGGGTGTTGTTTGCTCCCTGTGGCAGAGCCATCATTTGTTTTGATCATTGCGATTTGAATCAGGGGCGTAGCCGGGGGGGGAGGAGACGGTGGGGGCGGTAGTAAGGACGAATATGAGGGCCCAGACAAGGGCCCTTTAAGGATACTATTAATATTATTTTTAATAATTAGGGTGCCCAAAGTTATATTCTCTTATAGGCTCCAAAATTTCTGTTTGTGTGTTGTGTGATTTGAGCAAGGCCAAAAAAGCTAGAGAGGACACAGAATTCACGATCGGCTCTGGACCCTTTCTACTTCACAGTCACAAGAGCTTTGTTTAGATGCTGTCCCCGTAACAGATTAAGGCAGACAGCCTGATTTTACACGCATGCGTTTGTCTGTTGGGGAGAGAACATTCCCCGCCAGTCCGCCACAAATCTCCTTCTGATGAGGACGTCATGTGAGATTATTTGTTTTGATCGCACGTTTCCGATTCAGTGTGTATCTGTCACATTTGTGGTCTCGGCTGGGCTGCACAGACAAGAACGGGCGTATTTTAAGCTTGAAGGGATAGACTGAGGCGCAGGTCTACACTAATCATCGGATCTGCTCTTCAGAACATTCACAGATTAAGCCAGGATGTGGGTCAGTGATCAAGTCAGAGAGAGCAGAGAGCGAAAATGAGCAAACGATAATAGGTGAGTGAGTGACTGAGTGGGAGAGACAGAGGGAAGGATAAAGAGAGTGAGTGGGAGAGAGAGTGAGTTAAATGGAGAGAAAAAAAGGATAGAGAGTGTCAAAGTACTATGGGAATTATAAGCGATTTTTTCACATTCCTGTCCTAAATCATTTCTGTTAGTGCTCATATTGTTTGAAACTGCTTTCTAGTCTTGTTGGTAGTATTCCTGAACAAGGATGTTGTGGTTATTACAACCCCACAACCATAGTGCTGTCTTCAATTATTAGTTGGTCTGGGTTAATGAATGGGTGAAGTGCTTGAGGAGGCAGACACAGTTTGAAGCATTTTTTTTTTCTTTTAGCTCTGGACCCCAGAGCAGAGTTAGGACATGCTTCATCGGCAAAAGCAGCTTTGCCAAAAGCACTTCATTTTAATCCCTTACCTTTTCTATTGGGAAAAAGCAAAGTGGCTGATTTTCCAAGAAATCTGGCTCTTTTTATATATCCAGCATCACCTTGTTCTACAAACAGATTAAGTGAGTCAAGCCAGGAGAGATGCCAACCCCCCATTCATCTTACCTGCATCCACTACCTCGACAGAAACACCCTCCACCTCCCCCGTCGTCCTCCCCTCTTGAAATATTTACAGTGTGTTCCCATTTTGCAAGCCCTGTCTCCTTCCATTCAATCCATTTGTAACCCGGCGTGTCTTCTCCCGCTTCTCTGTGCTAACAGACGTGAGTGACCAGCTCCTGGAGGTGGTGGGTCTGGAGGGAGCCATAGAAATGGGCCAAATCTACACGGGCCTGAAGAGCGCCGGACGACGGCTCGCTCAGTGTGCCAGTGTCACCATCAGGTAAGCTATTTTTCCAGTGCATCAGTACGCCACATCAGTACACATGTGCACTCACCTCACCACAGACAGCCATATGTGTGTTTGTGTATATATATAAGTATATATAGTATATATGCATACTGTATATGTGTGTGCGTGTGTGTGTGTGTGTGTGTGTGTGTGTGTGTGTGTGTGTGTGTGTGTGTGTGTGTGTGTGTGTGTGTGTGTGTTTATTAAAATATATAGTGTATGTGTATAGACATTCTGTCTGTGCGTGTGTGTGTGTCCTGTACATGTATACACACTGACACACAAACTGTTTTTCACTCCCAACTGCACATCGCTCATTCTGCTCAGTCATCCAGACACAAGCCACAAAGCCCCATCCCCCATCTCCATCCCTCCACCCCATTCCCCTCCCCTCTCCCCTCTCCCCCTGTGACACAATCGCCCCCTTTTCTGCTGAGCCCAGTGTCCAGTACGACAGACCTTTGCCCCCCCCCAACAAGAGTCGTACGCCCTGCGAGGGTCATGGATAACAACGTTTGCCGCATGTCTGAGCACACACTGGCTGCCTCTTGCCACTTGTTTTTTTCTTATGCACAGTTTTGTGTGTGTGTGTGTGTGTGTGTGTGTGTCGGGGGGGTTAGTCATGTGCAGTCTGAGGCATTAATTAAAGGTGTTACTTTAAATGTTTGTCCTGCTTGTTAGCCACCATGCTCCGCTACCTTTTCATAATGACCTTAAGACTTCCAGGCTGACTCACTTCTGTACTGGTGTTAACTGTTTTGTGTTTTTACAAATGCTCAATTTAATTGCTGGCATTCTCCCATAGTGTGTTTTATTTGTTCAGAAATGCTTGGTTTAAGGGTTTTAACTTTTAAGGTATGTTGACTGAGGCTGTGTTTATTTAGCATGAGGTGTGTGTACAAGAGAGAGAAGGAGGGAGAGAGAGAGAGAGAAGGAGAGGGAGAAAAGGAAAGAGAAAAAGAGACAAGCAAAAAAGACAGATGTCTGTCTTTGTGTGTGCGCGCATGTGTGTGTGTGTGTGTGCGCATGTGGGTGGGTAGGGGCCTGCATGTGTGTTTGTGTATACAATGTGTGCGGGGTGTATGTGTGTGTAAGAGAGAGGAGAGTGTCTGTGTGTGTTTAGAGAGCGAGTAGCCTAGTCTGGGAAAGGGACTCGTGGGAAACAAAGGTAGCTCTGTTCGCTGCAGACCCCCGTCCTTGGACAGGGTGTGTGTGTGTGTGTGTGAATGTGTGTGTATGTGCAAAGGGTGCCTGCAACGCCCCTGCAGAGTGTATGTAAAAACTGTGACCTAACCCCTTCCACTGGCCTGCTCTGCCTCTCTCTCCCCACCCCACAGGACGTCGCGCCCGCTGCCCATGCAGATCGACGGAGAGCCCTGGATGCAGCCCCCATGCACGGTCAGCAGCACACACTTCCCTCACATTTACCTCCTAGTTTCACGTTTTGAAGTGTTATTTGTTACATGCTCAGTTATACGTGTAAAACATGCAGTGACATGCACCCTGAATCACTCCTAGACTGTGTAAATTTGAAATCCTTAAAGGTAAGAAGTATGGCTAAAAATCAGCTAACACCACAGCATCAGGATTCAACATTAGCACTGGACCCCTGGTCTAGGGCCAGTTTAAAGAGTGTGTCTGGACAGTTATTTGGACAGTCATTGGCTCGTTCTGGCCAGTGTCAGTTTTCCTGGCCATCATGGTTGAGGCTAGGCATGTAAAGCCACTCAAAGAAAGACAGGGTATGTTGCAATCTGAATACATATACCGTTTTAAAGAAAAAAAAACATTTTGGGATCAGTAGTAGTGCATTAGGAGACAGTACAAGTCAGGCATAGTGTCCTGCAGGAAAATATATTGTTGGACAGTATTTCCCATTACCTTACCTATCTTACATAGCTGATGCGCTGAAAGAAAATCAGGCTGACTTACAGTAGAGTGCAACCACACATGTTGCCAGGGGTGTTTGCTGCCTCCAGGGGAGCCAAACGCATAGCCTTCGTGCTGTCAGCACCTTGCTTCACCAGGCAAGATCCCAGAGACACATCATCCTATATAACGTCTACTAATTTATTTACTTATTGAGGTTCATCAGTGGTCACGACCCAAAAGGGACTGAATAATTGAGATCAGTGTTCTACTGTCGCCAGGACACAGCCATTAAGCCATCTGCTGGACCACAGGCAGGAAGCACAAAGCTCTGTTGTTCAGCAGACCCACGGCATGTAATACATTATGAAAGGAATCTAATAAAACCATAGCACTTCTCATTTCTCTTCTTTTCTTCTTTGCCTCTCTTTTCTATTTCTCTCTCTCTCTTCCCCACTATTTCTCTCTCTTCAACAAGCTGTCATAGCAAGGGCTTAGTTAATGTAATTACTGTCATGTCACCCCATACCACTGCCTGATTAGATCATTAGGCGAGGGCAAATGCACACAGGATTCCATCTGTGAATAGCGACAGCTATCTGGGGTGTGTATACCATCTCCCTCATGTGTGTGTGTGTGTGTGTGTGTGTGTGTGTGTGTGTGTGTGTGTGTGTGTGAGTGTGCAGTATATATATATAGTTCTTTGGTGCAAATAGGATGCTTAAAGAGGTGTGCTGCACAGTTGCTACTCCTCTTTCCGACACTCTCAGACCTTTGAACAGCAGAGCAGGGAGGCCCTAGTTTAAAGATAGAGGTATATGCCCAGATTCAAGGTCAGCTCACCATTTCTCAAACAGACCCACAACAAGTCTAGGTCTAAGGCTAAACTCTTGTATTTCGAAGTATTTGGTAGAGTTAATATGATAAGCTATGAACTTGATGGAAGGCCCGTTTTAAGATTAGGAGACCTTAGAGTTTCTGTTTCTTTCTGCTGATGCTTTTTCCATTTTTCTCATCTCTCTGTCTTCCTACAGGTACGAATCACCCATAAAAACCAGGTGCCCATGTTGCTTGGTCCACCACAGAGGACACCTTTCTTCTTCTTCAAGAGACGCAACAAGAGTCGGGATTAAAAGGCTGACTTTATCAGAAGAGTGACTCATCCACACAAACTCACATATTCACAAAAAAACACAAATCCACAAGAAAACATGATGCTTATCAATTCAGTCCCCTGAACTTATGCTTGAAGGAATGGAACAGACATCTTTTTACCTTTGTGGACAGACTAACTTTGAAAAAAAATTAGAGAGTTTATCCAGCAGAGACAACGAAAGACCAGCTCAGACTCTCCTCTATTACAAGTTCCTGTGTTTCTTACTGCTTCCAGCCAGTAACACCAGTCCTTACCGCCCCCCCCAACCCAACCCAACCCTGCCCAAACCGCCCCCAGGCCACCGCCACCACCTCATGCCACTCCCCCAACTAACAGCTTTCCATGGAACTACTCCAGGGCCTGAAGAGGTTCCTCACAAACTACTGCCAATACTAAGACTAAAGACACAAGTGAAGGAAGGGGGTGTAAGGGTCAGGCAGGAGAGAAAGAGCAGTCAGACATGGGAAAAAAGGGAGTTAAAATGTTTTGCCAAAGGAGGCCCAAAGAGAAGAGTGGAGCAGTGAGATAAACAAAAGGAAAAAAAAAAAGTTTTCAATTTGAAGGAATGTCACTGTAACAATTGGGCAGGACTGGGACTGAAGGAGCCCTGACGGACGTCATAGCGGGCCCAAGCTCAGCCCTGACGGGTGAAGAACAAGCCTCATCCCTCCTGGAGGAGCCAAATAAATAATGAATGGGTGCACACAAAAAGCACTCACTTCGCTGCATCCACCAGGGCAACACCCCCCACCCCCCACGCCCCCCCTGCTACATGCCACTGCTAAAGAGCTGGGGGATCTCATCTATTATTGATGGCCTTGTTTACGGTGGGGTAGGGTGGGGTGGGGTGGGGTGGGGTGGTGGTACGGAGCAGAGCGGAGCATCACTCTTTCCTCAAGCATCCCCCGTCTGGGCCCAGCGTCAGTTATCTGCCATCCACCCCTCAGGCAACGCACTGGTTGGCCTGGGGGGCTTGCAAAGCCAGGCTTCTTGTAAGCAGCAGATCTGATCTTATCCGTCGCCTTCCCGGCCTGTCCGAGTGGCGTGTCCCATAAACGCCAGGCCTGAGGACAGTCAGTTCACGCTGTTCAGTGGCATCAGTGTGCAGGGCCCCTATGACATAGATCAGTGTTGACTCAGGGCTGCATCTACATTCACACTCACGGAAAAACACAACACAAACACGAGCCATCAGAAACGTTCTGTTTTATAACCGACAGGCTTCTGGCCTGGGCCATCTGTTATCAATTGCCATAATTTTTCTTAATGACTCATCGTGCATAGAAAACCATGTTAAAATCGGCATCTGTTGTCGAGCGGCGTTCTGTGGGTTTAAAGCGGGCACTATCAAAATCCTACTGTGATGCATTTCATGGACTAAGAACGAGAACGGGGGAAAAAAAAACGAGCACTGCCTGGACACCACTGTTTTCCCCTCCGACGCATCCCAACAGGGGTATGGAGTGGGGGGACGGATCATTACTCTGGGCCCAGTCTACCAGAACACAGAACCAGAAGGCAGACTAGACCCACCAGCCCCCACCCCACCCCACCTCACCCCCACCCCCACCCCAACCCGAGGGATGGTGTTGCTTAATTTACCATTGCACGGACAGCCTAAATTTAACCGCCTATTTCAGGGAGCATCAATCGTGTGAAACTCTACTCCTAATAGCAGCACTGAGAAAACATCAGCTCGCAATGTCAAGTCCACAGTCAAGAGCCAGAGAAAGCCCAAGCCAAGAAGAAGAAGAGGGAAACAGAGGGGGGGCATGCATGACCCTGGGTTGAAAATCACAAGTCGGCATGGTGACGGTTTTATCAGTGAAATGGGATATGAACTGCCGAACAAACTCCCATCCCGAAGGGCAGAGTGATTTTTTGAAAAAAAAAAAAACGGTGTTTACAGAATCTACTGTATCCATTTGATGTAGCCTTTGAAAATATCATTTTCAAAATCTTCAACTGCAAGGTGTGCTATTTGTGTAGACACAGTCTCTTTTTTAACTATGAAAAATAGACATTAGTGTGCATATATATATAAATCATATATATATAAATATATATATGAATGTGTTTGATCTTATTAACTTGTAGAGCATTGTACAGTATGGTGATATAGCCTCAAAGAATGCAGTGTTACTTAATGGATTACCTGCCTGCCTGTCACAGTCAGGCACATGTCTATGCTAGTTGATTGGTCCCCCCAGTCCTCATATGCATTTGGACAGGTACTTCATATGGGGGTGGAGGTGGCCGACGCTTCAGAAGAACTGCTGTGTCGTCGGGTTCCTGCTCTTGGAAGTGGAAATAGGCTTGCTCTGAGCACTTCCAACATTAATTTTATTTTTCTCGGTTATTTTTTAGCTGGTGAAAAAAAAAACTCTCACACTCAGCTCTTTCAATAGTGGGGTGGTACAGAGCACTGATGTGTGAGACACATACCCACCACGCACCCTCCGCACCATCGCCCCAGTTCCCTTTAAAACTACTCTGAACCGAGGATGCTGTGTCAGGGGGAAGCCACAGAAATCACTCACAGCCACAGAAATCACTGCCCCCCCCCACACACACACCCCCAGAGAAACCAGCAGCTCTGTCGGGGGCCGTCAGTGTGTGGGGGGTGGTGGTCACATTCCCAGTCGCCCCATGTGGTATCAAAACAAAACTGAGGGCGGGTCCAGTGGAACGAGTGCATGTTTACAGCTACTTTTTTTTCTAGTTACCTACCAGTTTTGAATGATTTTGAATAGTTCTGTATATATAGATATTTGTTTATATTTTACCTGAGGTTTTATCACCACCGCATGCCTGCTGAAACAAAAGGAGACCAAGATGTCTGCTTGAGAAGAGACCACGCTGATTGTCGCTACCCCATGTGCCCCCCCCCCCCCCACCCTGCCATACCCTACCTCCCTGCCAACCAAATCTTTGCTCCTTAGTCTTCAGTTCTTTCCTACCGGCTTATGCACCTCAGTCGCATCTTTTGTAATCCTGTGTAATTTTTTTCTGTTGGTCATGCGATAGCATGCTTTATATACTGTATAGACTGCACCCAGAGCTTGTGTTTAAAAGTAGCCTCTTTCTGGAGAAGAGTCAATAAGCAGCCATCTGCTCAATAACTGAATAATTGTCTTAGGATATCTTTCCAACTGTCTTGTGTCCATCGGGCTCCATTTGCCAGCAACATTGTCCAGTTACATGTCGTCTCTGTCAATGTCAATGATGGATAGCCTTAATTTACAAATATGAAAGAAAAAAAAGTTTGTTTTTTTTGCCTCGAGACACTAGGTCACTTGCAATACATAAAAATCCCCACCAAAGGAGTGGTCAGATATTATTTCTCTGTGTTGCAATAACCAGCAGTGCTGCCCTTGGTACCCCCGTGTGTTGCTACACAAGGCTAGGGAGCTGGGAGACCAGTTAGCCATAAAAGGCTTGGGTGGCTCAGCTGATTGGTTGTCCTCTGATCATAAATTCATAATGTGTGTGTGTGTGTGTGTGTGCATCCGTGTGCGTCCATGTGTGTGTGTGTCTGTGTGTGTGTGTGAGAGAGAGAGAGAGTGACAGAAGGAGAGAGAGAGTGCATGCAAAATCTGTGCTGCACCGCAATCTTTTCTGTATCTGTATTTTTTGTACTTGTTTATAATAAGGATGCAGTGGTATCATGCTACTTTTTTGAGAGTCTGATGAGTACAGCAACTTCACGTGCTTGACACATTTTACCAAACAATCTGGTTTGTCTGATCACCTCCTTGTTTCTGTCACCCAGCTTGTCACACTGCTTACTATGTAACTGTTTTGCTGAACAAAAGCTGCAACAGAGAAACAAGATTTTTGTTTTCCAACCATTTATGCAGCTGCAAGCCCAGCTCTCCTGAACGTGAACTGTTACATTCCCGATGTCTGACCACTGTTTTTGACCTTGGCCTAGTGTCCCTTGCAAGAAGCAGCATGGTAGCCTAGTGTAGCCGCACGCCTTTAACTCCTTAGTTCAGGCAGATAAAAAAAAACTGTACGGAGATTGTTTGCGCGCTGTCGCCCCAACACATTAGAGCCTCTCTGTCATCCTTCCTGTAGCCCACTCCCGGCTCCCCAAATGTGTGTTGTTCTACATGTATGCATAAGCCTTTGTGCTCCTCTCACCACTAGGGTTAGTGTGGTGTGTCCATCCGTGTAAGCAGCGAGGGTCAAGGGCAAAACGCCAGCCCTCTGGTCATCCTGTGAGGGGGGGAGTGGTGTTGGTTGGGGGAGGGGGAGGGGGAGGGGGCGCAAGCCGGGTGGGGGTGGTGGTTGTTTTAGACCCCTTGTCCTCTCCCTGACTCCTCTGCTGCCTGTTTAGCTGTTGGCATCTATTTTGATGGACAAAAACAAATATATTATTGAATAAAAAGGTTCGGAAAGTGACTTGAGCTTGGTGCTGTTCATTTTGGGGAAGGTGGGGATGTCCTCTGTCCATGAAGGATAGACAGACCCATACACACAATACACGTATGTCCTCTCACTCATACACACACATGCACACACACGCACTCACAATGCCTCTGTGTGTTACTTACACTGATTTGTTTTAAATTGAATCTCACCATAAAAGGCTTTTATGTTGATGATAAAGAGCTCTTGCGGGGAACACTCCTGGCTTTTAGCACCACACGCACGACTTGCACACCAAGATGGAGGCCACTCTGGAATCATGGTGGAATAGGGACCCTTCACCAAAGTCATTCCTGTCTTTTTCCCCACTCCTCACAAAGAGTCCGAGCTTCTGGGTTGGTGGTGTAGTCAAGTATGGTGGAAGTAGTTTAGCTGTAGCCAAACAGCTCTGACACAAACAAGCTCCACACCACTGTGGCACTCACTGCACATTCTAGTTGGCTGAGATTATGTAGAACAATCATTTGATTTATGTAACGAGGCGTGTAATCTATAGAGAAAGTTGGAAAGGGTTTAAAATGCTTAACAATGTTATCTTATACTGTCTACAATGCAATGGAAGTGAGCCTCCATGTTTTTAAATCCTTAAGTGTGTTGTTTAAAAAAAAAAAAAAATTAAGAAAATAAAAAAAACAAATGGGGTGTTAACTGCACTTTTGTGCTACTGACTAACAGAGCAGCAAGAACAGGGTGGGGTGGCTTTAGACCAGTGATGGAGCTGGGAGATGTGCTAAGCCAGGCTTGACACATATCAGCTGATGCGTCTGAGACTGATGCGTGTTTTCCAGTGCTGTTTGCACTCCACTTCTCCAGCGCCCTGGTAGCAAAGGGTCTACTTCCTGGATGCATCATTTATTACCAAACAGTGTTCTTGGTGATTGTTTGTGGATAAGGCTGGTCTTCTGTGCAGTGACACTATTACAGGAAACACACTTTCAATTTAGACATCAAGCAGCAGGCATTTCAAGCCAATGGACAGAGCTCCAACAAATACCATTAAATAAATAAATGGGGGGGGGGGGGGGCATATAGCGACCAAGCATGCAGATTGGCAAGGCAGATTCAGTTATACAAAATAGATAAAAATAGATGAACCCAGAGCTCCCCCATTCACTGATATAATAAGCTGGGAATTATTTAATAGCTGACGAGTCATGCCTCATCTTTCATTGGGTGTCAACCAGTAGCCACAAGCACTGCATTTATGCTATTGCTCATGTTATTTACTGCTGTTGGAAAAACACTTATACATGTCGGTTTTTTTTTTTTTCAGATTGTATTATGGTTCTAAAGAGGTTGGTTTTGCTTGGACACAGCATCATTAAAAAGAAATGTAAATGTAAAAGAGTATGTGAAAGTGCTGGTTATCATTCTGTAATGGGTGGGATACGTCAGTCAGAGACTCTTTTCATTCTATGTTCAACACTTCGGGTCACTGTAGATCCCCCAGGACGCATCCCCTCTACCTAAAGGACTGGCGGATTAGCCCCTGTACTCAAGTGAAAAACACCAAGCGGAGAGAGAGGTGTCACACTGACCCAGCCTGTAGCACAGTGAACAAAGCTCCTTCACCACCTCTGTGTGCTTTCAAAGCTGTCCCTCATTTTTCTGACTCTATCATGGAGTAGAATTCCTGAACAAAGTAGACAGCCCCTCGCCTTAGACCACCAATGAATAGTTCAAAGCAAACTGGCATGGTACTGAGTGTGCCACCGCTTTATATTACCTGCTTTTAAACTTCAGGTATTATATTCCAGCCTGCCCCTATCTTATATCTTGTGTTCTCTTATCTCTTTATCTGTTCTGAGGCAAATCTAATACCATCACAACCTTTATGTAGAAGGGTGTGTTTCTTTCATCTGGAAATTCCCAGCCGTTAAATTATTCATGTTAGTTTTATTCACTGCTGTAAATCAGAATATTTGCCTTTATGATAAGGGTTCAAACACTTCTCTCATATATAATGATGGCCTATTCAATTGTCCCTTTAATACCACAGTAACATGATGCAAATGACAGATTACTTAGTTCTGACTCAATATTAGCCTTTCAGGATATTGCCCATCAGAACCTGTTTCCAGTTTTATCTTGTATTTCGACTAACGTTTCTGCATGGCTGAAGTGCAGTAATATTTTTAATTCACTATGTAGGCCTACATGTACATTCTGAGATATTTGGGAAGTGTGAGTACTATTTTTCAGTATCAGCCTATGTAACAATCAATAAAGGAGACTGACATAAAAACATAGACATATATGAAACCATTTAGATTATCTTAATCATCATTATAAAAGTACATTATTGAATCCTGCTTTTGGACTGGCGAATACCATGATACATAAACTCGTTTTAAACCATAGTGAAGCATAATGTGATAGCTCAAGGCAATTTGCACTCCAAAGTTGCATCATAATCCTGTGACTAACGAACGCAGACTTGTGAGTTTTTGTTGAGAAAGATCTTAGCCGAGTGTGCTTGGTGGATATATTTATTCCCTAAAGAATATATATATATATCGTCACGGTGGGTCTTTTCCATTCTCAGAGATCGACACGCAGTTTTATTTTATCCCCACAAGCACGTAGGCTTCAGTTTTTTATCTGTGAAACATACAGTAGGCAGCAGCACATTGCCCTGCCTACACAGTTCCTAGTTTAGCGGATCAGCTCCAAAAACAGGCTGGCCCTTTAAGAAGCTCAGCGTTGGAAAAAAATCTCAAATGCGATTCTGAATGAAACCCAGTCATTCATAAAAATAGGTCCTACCCACGCAGCGATTGGTCGAAAAGCACATCATGAATATTTAATCAGTTGAAGAGTCGCTATTGGTTGTTAATTTGAAAGACAACTACTCTCAACCAATGAGCGTACAGCCTCACGTGCCCGTCGAGCCCCAGGGAAAACCAGCCATTCCATTTACAAACCCTCATTCAAGTTTTGTGAGGCGAGGAGTGCGCATCTATCCATCACAGAACAGAAAACCACGGAGATTTTGTGGAATTTACTGAGATTTTTTCGGCGTTATAGAGGTGTCTACGAAAATTACTGGGTGAGTATGACGTGAAGCTTACTGTGTACCACGGATATGGCGCAGGTTAAATGCATATCATAGCGACACTTGTTAAGTTAAACGCGGATTTGCAACTGCAAACCCAGCTATCAAGCGCTTAGGGCAACAGAGAACGCCATTTTCTCCGGGGGAGATTTTACTTTGCGTCAGGCAACCATTTTCGGTAGCATCCATGCTGTAAATGTTCGGTGTTGCACAAATGGTGTAGATAAGGCATCATCTTTGTGGAGATCTGTAATATCTGTGGAGGACGGTCGAGCTTTGGCTGTTTGTGATTTTTATGAATGGGGAGGTGAGATTGTCCTGACCCCCCCCCCCCCCCCCCCCTTCTCAGTTCCTCACGGATCGAGTTTCACTTCATTGAGAAAAACAAGGGGCCATGGGAGGGGGGAGGCGAGGGAGGGGTAATGTGTTGCCCCCCTCCACATGAAGGCTGTGTTAATTCTCTTTGATGTGTGCAGCAATTGCGTTACTGAAATGAATTGTGCATTATTCGGTTGCTTCTGGATGACCACGGGGATTTTTTTGAAACTTTTTTTTCAATAAGGCTTAGTTACTTGGAGATGTTTGTGTTTGAGTTACGCATATTCAATCAGATGAGACCTATTTAAGGTTATCAGTTCCATTTGTTCCTCATATGACACTTGAGAAAGTTGGCAGTGTTTTATGTTTGGTCAGACTCTTCGCTGGGTTATTCATTTCCAGAGAGACCATTACGATAGCACACCAAGTTTTTTTTTGCGCAGCAACCTAATTCTGATGCAGTTTTCCTCAACCTATTTAAGCAAATGCATTTATAGTTTATTGAATTATCAAACTAGTTTTGTACATCATACACCTACGCATATAATTTACAGTGTTACAGTAGGCTAATGGTTGTCAGAAATAGTGTTCTCAAAAAATAAAGTGGCTCATAAAAGTAAATGCTCAAAAGTTCTGCGTTGACCACCTCTGCGTTGATCTTCCCTTTTTCGTTCACTGCGATGTGGAAAAGCGCTTACTTTGGACGCTTTGCTGGGCTACAAACATATATGTGTAATAATAAGCAAGCTCCATTTTATTCGTCATCCATTAGGATAACTGATCAACCAGTGTGAGTCACTCGGGCGGGCTTGAGAGGAGCGGTCATTCATGTGGAAGACCATGCTGCTCTATTTTATCTTACGGTCTTTTGAGCTCGAATAACCCCTTTGGTGCGCCAGCGCTTGTGCGCGCTCAAGAGTCTGTGCCATATCCCGAAGAACATAATCGGACACATTCGTGTTAGAACGGCAGTGTGACACCAGTGTACCATCTCTGTTGAGTGCATTGTTAAGGCCACAGCATTGTGCATATTTGCTTTTGGTAATGTGCTTTGTTGTACTTGTTTAGGATGGTTCCAGGAAAAGCCTTATATATTGTTTTGCTCAGGTCTGACTTCAGTGGTTTTTATGATTGTTCCATCTGTCCTTGCGATTAAACCGTCATCTTACATAAGGTTTGCGTCTGTCATATGACCACACATTGTATTTACAATGCACAGGTCATAATCCACG
This sequence comes from Setipinna tenuifilis, assembly GCA_030347295.1. Classification (NCBI taxonomy): domain Eukaryota; kingdom Metazoa; phylum Chordata; class Actinopteri; order Clupeiformes; family Engraulidae; genus Setipinna; species Setipinna tenuifilis. The sequence continues at coordinate 20,307,179 of CM059269.1, forward strand.
CCAGCATGGTTGAGGATGATGGCTGTGGTAATGATCAACAAACAAGAGGTAGTGGATGAACAGACAGCACCACCATGGTCTGAAGGTGATGTGCACTGTTCTTTGATGGAGGGCGTATGTTCCCCTAACCGTATTTTGTGGTTTATCTTTCAGAGAAGGAGAGGTCCTGAGAAATCTTAACACCATCGCTTTAGGCGAAACCTCTTCACTGGGAATCCTGTGAAGACCAAGATAACATGGACGGATTTTATGACCAGCAAGTCCCATTTATGGTCCCACCCAGTGTAAGTAGCCACTGCTTGATATGCCATCAATACGCTGAAGTGACAGTGTGCATCTGTGTTGTCTTCTCTCCTGGTGGTTTTCATCCAACAAGTTGGCTCACTGTGTGATGTGAAACATGCGCATCACACAGTGACTTGGCTTCATCACATGGGTGTGTGACTATCAATCCTGACGACAGTGTTGTCTTCACCACAGAAATCGTCCCGTGCAGAGGAACCATACAGCAGACCAACCAACGACAGGAAAAGGAAGTTTGTGGATGCAGAACTCGCTCAGGATACAGAAGGTAATTTCACGTCTGCTCCTCTTCGAGTGTGCCTACTCCATCCAAGTCCACGCAGAGCTGTTTCTATATTTAGCATCAAAGTCATATTTTGACAAACTAGATATGACAACAACTGTATGTGGTGTTTTTTTACCTCATCTAACAGAATGCTATTGTCAGTTTTATTTAGTTTTATTGTCTGTGTGAAAATGTGCCTTAACTGATTTCTGATCTTTTCCTTTTAGAACTCTTTCAGGACTTGAGCCAACTACAGGAGATCTGGATTGCTGAAGGTGAGATTTTTTTAAGTGTCCCAGACATCCTTGAATCATAACATACTTATGAGTCAATTTTGATCTTTTTTGTTGGAATATCACTTTTGTTCTGTTATTATTAATTGTATGTAATTTCAGAATTTACATTTAATTTCTTTATTGTTTTTAATTAAAGTCTTTCGTAATAGTCAAATAATCTGAGGTGTAGAGAGAGAAATGTAAATGGTAGTATTTGTAGTATTATTTTTATGGAATATAATCCTCTTAATTTATGAATGCTATTTACTTATTTTCCAATACATACATATTTTTAAATGGATTAGTGGTGATCCGCCATTGCAGCTTCTGTGTCTGAAATTCAGTCGCAGCCACTGGTAGAAATGGACATAAATCAGCTACAGTAATGTCTTTCTTAACTGCGCGACTTGATTTTATTATTTTAATAATTGATCATCGTCTGCTCTGTCCTTGTCTCCACAGCCCAGGTGCCAGATGACGAGCAGTTTGTCCCAGATTTCCAGTCCGATAGCTGTGAGTACCTGAAATTCATTATTTATTCTTCGTTCTTTCTCTCTCTTCAGTGGTGTACTTTGGGTCGTGTCCAGGTAGGGGTGATGTAGACAACAGCACCTCGGCTCTCAAACGAAAAAAAGACATTTATTATTCATAGAGCACTTCAAGCTCCTTTCAATTCTGTGGAGACAATGAACACCAAGGAATTTGATCACTGGCTCATGGTGGAGACCTAAAGTGGGTTCCAATCCAGAGCTTCATTCCACTTGATGGAGGAAACACTTGACCTAGTACTGCGGCTGAGTAATACCTCAGTACTGGCATAACTAGCCCACACCAGCCCTAGGTGAATATAGTTAAAAATGAGTGCACATCTGTTTTTCACAGAAACTTTTCACAGAGGAGGAGACCCTCTCACCTCCAACCGACATTTCCGTTTTTTTCCACCCTCCCTCAATCTAACTTTTTTTTTTTTAAAGTTTAATCAGGCGATTGGTATCGAGCATCACATGAGCCAAGCTCATAATCTGATTTCACACTTTCTTGCACTCTGTCCAGCCTCTAGCATGGGCCGGATTCCAGAGGGCGGGGTTGGGATCGCTGGAGGGAAGGACTCCCTGGCGCAGAGCAGCGCTTGCCCAATGCTTCCCCGGCCCTCTAAAACAATAACAGCTAGGAAGAGTTTTTGTCCAGCAGTCGTCTGTGTGTATTCAAGCAATTTTTCGCTCTTGTGCCTTTTTTCTTGCCTTTTTTATGCCTTCAAAAGCTTTATTCTGAAGTCGAGTGAAGTCGGGTGTGGTGCCTGGCTGTTGGCCAACTCTCTTTTGCACTGCCTACAGTAGCCATTGCGGTCAACCTGACCTCGAAGCTATGGTGAAATAAATGGCTGAAAGTGTGCGTTTGTTTCTGGGAGACAGCAATGGTCAGCCTGTCACAGCCTGCTGTGGCTTGGCTGGTAGCCAGGTTCTTCCAGTCGTACACGGCACTGAACTGGACTGTGTGCCACAAACCCAACCCCTTCTTCTTTTTTTTTTAAGTCTGCTTTGGGTCACATGGTATTCCATGCTGGTGTAACACCCATTTCTTTTTTGCCACGGCTGGAGGAAAAGTAATCTCCTCTTCTCTCTTGCGCCGAGCCCCACCAATCAGCACCTCTTGGCTGTGTGCTGGCTGGAGTCGCTCTCTGTACAGCCCTCTTGTGCTGCGTATGGCACGGGCTCGCACGCTCACGTGCCCATTGTTTGGTGCGCGCCCGCTGCGGCATGGTGCCGGGGTGATTTATTTGGCTCTGGTTGCACTGCGCCGCGGGATTCGGTTTCGTCGGCCCATTTATGTGGCGCCGGAAATGGGAGCTGACGCGCAGATCCAGCAGCTAATGGTTACAGTGTGGGGAGAGAAAATCATTCAGAATCATTGAATTACAGACACACTGATTCATGAGTATTGACCTGGACAGTGATGGAAATCTGCAGGGAGGGCTTTGATTGCTCGTGCTGTCTGGTATCGTGATACTGATGGGGTCGGGGGGGGTGGGAGGGGGTGGGTGGATACTCTTATGCCCCTGCTATTGGCCTCGTTAGCCCGTGAAAGAAAGTCATTAAACTGTCTGAGTGGAAGACAACATCCGTTTGTGAGAGAAATAGGGGGGTGGGAGCGAGGCAGGGAGGAGCGAAATAAAGCGATGGACACTTTGTTTGATGTGTTGTCAGACGAGGTGATGCACTTCACAACATTTTGTCATGCTGTCGTCTCTTTCTCCCCCCCTCCCTCTCACCCCCCACCCCCCATTCCCCTTTCTAGTGATGTTCCATGGCCCACCACCAACCAAGATTAAGCGGGAAGTGAGTCCCTCCAAAGAGCTGTCACCTTGTAGTCAGGACTGCAGTCCCATGCCCTACGGAGAGAAGTGCCTTTACAGCTACAGGTAGAAACCATCACTATTCCTTGTCATATTTATTATGATGGTGACTAGTGACGCCTATTACCGATACATTTAAATGAAAATAAAAATGCCTACTGAATAAAGTCTGATGCGTGTGTGTGTGTTTGTCTCGCTCACGCAGTGCCTATGAGAGGAAGCCCACGGCCGGGTTCAAGCCCCTGACCCCTCCGTCGACGCCCGTGTCTCCGTGCGGCTCCACCAACGCTGCCCAGGGCTCCAACCCACTGCATGACCCCACACCGCCCCCTCTGGTGCAGGGCCCCACGCTAGCACAGCGCCCCCTGCAGCCAGGCCAGCCAGCCTCCGCTAGCAGCACCCACGTCGCTGCCACAGGCGGCCACAGCCAGAGGGCGCTGCCCCTCCACAGCCACAGCCAGAGCCCGCCGTTCGCAGTGCCCTGCCCGCCCCTGAACCATGAGACGCCCTTCAGCTCCGAGCACAGGTGAGGGGGGGGGCGGGGGTACATGTCCACCACATAACCAATCACCTTAGGCACTATACATACAAAGTGTTGCTAAACACATACCCAAGCTTGAGGATTGGCTTCATGCAAATCTCTACATCAACATTTGTAGGGCAACCGAGATTGAAACAAAAATAAATAGAGTTAAAGAGTGAACTTTTGACACTGCAGTTAATCCCTGTAACTCCCAAGAGGTGTGGTGTAGGCTTTCAGCTCAGTGGTTAGGGCTCAGGTGTTGCTGACCCTGAGGTGATCCATACCATCTTAATGCAAGGGATAGGAGAGAGAGTGAGTGAGTGAGTGAGTGAGAGAGAGGTGTGTGTATATAAGGCAGGTGACCTTTCAGTTATGCTGACTACATGAATGGAAACTATTTGTTGGCATACATGCTGGGGTGGAGTGGAGGGGGGGCATTGGGGGCTTACTCGGATGTTGTTGTGCTTTATTACCATATGAGCCCACTGCTGTGGGCTAAGGCTGGGTGGGTGGACGGGTAGGAAGGGTGGAATATGGATGGGATTGAGTTGGACGGTGGTGGTGGTGGGTGCGGACTGCATTAACTTGACCCGCGTGGGAACAGCTCGCCTGGCATACAGCCGTTGCCACCTGCAGTCCGTGGACGTTGTCGGAGAATGCCTGGCATCCCATTGGCAGCCAGCGATGCGGGAGTCAGTAGCTGTGGGCTCAGCAAACGTCTTGTCTCTGGAAAGTGGCTGCTGGGCACCGTTTCCTTGTTTATATTTATCCCTGGGTGTCAGGCCTCCACCGGCAAATTTACAGCTTCTTGGTGCAGAGGATTAATTTCACCAAGGAAGTGGCTATAGATTTCACCGCTGCACCTCCAAGTGGCGTTAACAGTTATACATGAAGGGTAAACTTACATTCGGAGTAAGGTCGAGCTTTGCTGTGGTATGCTGCTTAGTGCTTACCCAACCCTGTTGAATCTTAATGTAGATGCTATTAAATTAACTTTCTCCCCCTCCCTCCTCTTTTTAAAATCTTCCTCTTGTAGGTTCCAAAGACAACTGTCAGAACCCTGCCTACCATTCCCGCCCTCCGAGACCCAAGGTCGGCCACCCTTCTTGCCCCAGGCTCCAAGCACTTCACCACGCGACAGGAGGCCCCCGTACCACCGCCAGATGTCTGAGCCCCTAGTCCCTGTCCCCCCCCAGGGCTTCAAACAGGAGATGATGGACCCCCACTACAGTGAGCAAGGGGTCCCCAACATGGGCCCCTCTCCTGCGGCCTTCCACCCCATGGCCATCAAGCAGGAGCCCAGAGACTTCTGTTTTGATTCTGGTAAGGGGTCATTTTGCAAATGGCAATAATCAGCTTTACATTAAAAAAAAAACATGAACACAGGGTGTCCAAATCAGATTTAAATATGGAGGTACTTAATTATATGGTTATGTGCAACAAGTATAGCATTAAACTAAATAAAACAAATCGTTTTTTTTTTTTTTTTTAAAGGAAATAGATGCCAGTAAACAAAAACAGCAAATTTAAAGTCAAAACAAATTAAAAGAAAAAAGAAAAAACCATAGCAATGGCCCCTTGTGGTCCACTTTCAAAAAACAAACATTTCTTAAATCTAATTAGAGCCACTTTTGGCAGTTATTCTGCCAAATGCACAAATGTTAAAAATGCTAAAACCAAAATAAGGAAGGAAGTCATCACATACAATGAAAACTGGAGCAAGTCCTGACCCAAGCCGTCCTAAAAGAAGAGAGCCATTAATTACGCAGGCCATTTCAGCACAGCGGCACAGCAAACAGGCTCTCATTGTGGACCTGGCCAGTTGCGTGCGGCTCCTGGGAGAGTCTGACGTGTAGATGGTGTGTGAGCAGTCAGGCCAGAGGGTGTGGAATGTGCTGTGTGGCTTTGGCACTTGCCTGTGAGTTTTAGCACCGATCAGCAAGGCCCAGAGATGCAACACAGCGGTGGCCATGGACACCCGTTGTATTTTTTTCTACTTTGGTCCTACTTTTCAGCTAAAAACTGTCAGAAATCCATGATATAGATGAGAATTGGATCAAGCTGAAGTAGTCACAGCATTTCCTGAAAAAAAAAAAAACTATTAAGCTATTAATGGAACCTGCTCACTTCACTGCATATGATTCACGTAACCCAGATCTTATGCAGATGAGATTTACAAAGCAAATGAGTCAGGTTGTATTCACCGAATGGTTCACAGGAAGCACTCTTGACATACTCTTTCAAGCTGAAGTGCATAAGACTCAATACTGAACACTTGGCCTAATCTTGAATACAAACCAACACCCAGCTGTTTGCTGTAGGCTATTTTGTCATCTACATGTCCATGTCACAAACTTCAGAACAACCCCCCCTCCTCCACTTCCTCCTGGCTTTATCCTTAGTAAGGCCCATGATGTAATATTAAAATCCTCTTAGCCCATGCCTATAAACATACGCATCGGCATAAAGGGCTTGAGCCGCTCAGAGAATCCCTTGCTACTACTAAGTATTTATTTCCTATCTGCAGATTAAGTACTATGCCTCTATTAGGCCAAGAGATTTTAGACCCGACACAGTTCGTGCAGCGGCCAGTCCAGTCATACACAGCCAAAGGGTGTGGCAGTCTTTTTTGCCTTCCTAGGGGGCCAAAAGATGTCCCTTATGGAGGCAGAGAGGGCAGGGAATAAGGATAACTCGATTGTCGCGATTCAATGTCTGGCCACAGTGGCTAATTCTATTTGCCGTCCCAACGAGACGTGTCACTGACATTGTGTGTCGTTTTTTGCTCTCTGAGCAGCGGCTAAGCCGGCGCTGCCAGATGTGTGGGCTGGCGACGTTTAGAGTCCAGTTGCCACAAACAGCGAGCTTACATAAGCGCACTACAGTGACTGGAGCTCTAGTACCTCTCTGTTCAGTACCGAAATATGGACCGATTGTGTGTGCCAAGAGATCAGACTTGTTACATTAGTGTTACACAAGACTATTAATACAAGACCATCTTCTTACTTATGTTTAAAGCACTTTAGGTTTTTAAAAGAATATAAAAATAGGTGTAAGTTACACTGTTAATTCAACGAGCTGTTTTTTTCTTTTCATTCATCTGCACCACTATGTGTAACATTTGGACTATGAAGCAACATTGCGGACCTATTAGTAACATTTTTTTTTTGTATTTTGTGTTACAGAAGTGCCTAACTGCCAGTCATCTTTTGGGAGGGCCGCCAGCTTTTTCCAAAACCAAGAAAGTAAGTACCTGTTTTATGCATCACTGTAGGGAACACAAAAAAAATGGGCACTAGTCTTGTCATGGATGATGGAAGAGAATTGCATCATTGCACACAGCACTGTAGACCACTTGCCATATTCTCCTGTGGAACTGCTAATTGGCCAAGGGATCTGAATGGCAACCAGTAATTTCCTTATTTCCATTTACTTTCTTTCCATTACAGGCTTTGTTTTCGACAGAGAGCCGCACCTGTATTACGATGATACCGGTGTTGTACCAGAGAGGCTAGATGGTAAGTAGTTACAATTGCAGACTGTCATCTTTACACAGAAATATATAGAACCAGTTAAACCACACTCCAAGCAATGACTTTGTCAGCTTAATTATTTTTAGTTATTTGCAATATGTTTATGGCACTGTTCACTTACTCTCTTTTGCTCTTTTTTTTCGACCACAGGAAAAGTCAAGCAGGAGCCGACCGTGTATCGTGATGGTCCCCCGTACCAGCGCAGAGGCTCCTTACAGCTTTGGCAGTTTCTGGTCACTCTGCTTGATGACCCAGCAAACGGTCACTTCATTGCCTGGACAGGCCGAGGCATGGAGTTCAAGCTCATTGAGCCAGAGGAGGTAGTTTGCCTGTCCTTTCAGTCAAAACAAGAATGGTCTTAGTATTTTCTTACCGATGAATTCCTGAATGGCCACCATCTTTGACAGTTGTCCTAATTCTTCTACCTCAGGTGGCACGTCGCTGGGGCATCCAGAAAAACAGGCCAGCTATGAACTACGACAAGCTGAGTCGCTCTCTGCGTTACTACTACGAGAAGGGAATCATGCAGAAGGTAAAAAGAATAACCATCTCATAAATCTCTTCCTCCGCTGAACTCCTCCGTTAGTTTGCTAATAACAACTGGATGCTTTAGACCCGACCTGACAGCTGTGTTTGTTTTTACCCCCTTCTGGTTTCCTAGGTTGCCGGTGAAAGGTACGTGTACAAGTTTGTGTGCGACCCCGAGGCTCTCTTCTCCATGGCCTTCCCCGACAATCAGAGGCCCACCCTGAAGGTGGACCCAGACGGTCTCCCAGGGCTGGAGGACGACACCTTGCCTCTGACCCACTACGATGAGGGCACGCCCTACATCGTGGATGCAGGGGAGCAGTGTGTGACTGGGATGCCCTTCCCTGACAGTTACGCATACTGATGTCCACTTCAGAGCAAAGTAGAAATCTCTTTTTTTTTTTAAAAAAAAAGATATCAAATGATCTTATCCCAAAGCCCGGACTGCAGTGCAGACTGGAACTCATCCAATTCAGTTCTTTGTCCTCCCCCCTCTTGGCCCTGTTGCCCTCTCTGAAATGACCTTTCAGCCCCTGGTACACACCCCAGTTCAAGAGAAATCTCAAGAGGTGTTTTTAGAGGAAACCTGCAATTCATTGTGTTCTGTTTTTCCTCTGGCATCAACCAGTGGGAAAGCCCCCCCGACGGGTGACCGACAAACTGGCATTCCAGTTGCACCAATCACCTGTCAGCATAGTGAGGCGTGTGTGTTTCTGAGGAGATGAGGAGGACGCCATTGACTGGCCAAGTAGTGATGAACTGACAGATCTCTTTGTAGACTGCAAGAAGTGTAGCAATTCCGTTTTGACAATCTACCTTTTATTTTATTTTAGTTTTTTTTTTTTTTTAAACAACAAAAAACTTTTATTCTGTCAACTAAAAGAAGATAAAAGTACAGAGATATGGTTACCTCTTGGGTCCCTTGTAAACTGTATGTTACTTTAAAAAACCTAAAAATATATAAAGAAAAGGGCTTCACATTGCAAAAACACCTGAAGAATACATCTGTTAAACTGAATGGCTTGTTTAGACAGCTATTTTTTGTATAACAACCCTTTTAGTTGATAAATTAGACTTTAGGCTAAAGACTGCTGTAGGTACAATCAATTTTTCTGTATTTTGTTGTATTCTACTCATTGAAGTTTTTTTTTTTTTCAAGTGCAGTGGATTTGTTTTCTCACTTCTAAGCATTGGCTGTCTCTATCAATACCAGCTTTCAAAATGTTGTGGAAAATTCTCTACAGGACTGTTAGATCATTTCAAAAAAGTAATCCACAGTTTGTTTGTCATTCTTGACATATTGCCACGCATATCCGCAGAATCTTACAATTTTCCACAATAAGCTGACTTTGTTAATGCACAAATGTTTCATGAGAAGCTCCATTTGTAGTCTCTTATTTATTTTGGGCATAGATGTCCCTCATGTGGCACAGCAGTGGCAGCAGCATTGAGGACTTTGCATGCAATGAGATTGTATACATCCCCCACCCTGCCACTCCACTCCTTTTTTAGCCAAACTCCGATATACTATTGACCACAGCTTCTTCTGCATGGTGTACTTAACAAGCAACTGTCCACTGACATATCGTTTCATGCTGGACAAAGAAGAATTTGTGACGTTCTCTGCATTTTTGTTTTCCTTTTATTTTTTTTTGTTTGTTTTTCTTGTTGGGGAGGGAAAGAAAAAAATATATAAATATATTTTTGCAAAACTCTGCATTTGTTTTGATTTTATTGTATAAGCTGTATAGTACTGCCTAAAAAAAACGTTATCTTTTGAATCGGAGTCCCTGTGATGCGACTGCAGATAATAAAGAAAGGACACCCTTTTTTCTTGGTGGAGTAGGGAACAGTGCCTTGACTGGAGATGATGTGCAGCTTGTATACTAACAGTAGTCTAGTGGGTGTTGGACGGAGTTGCATTGCTCTCCACTCAAACCACACAAAGGGTTGTCTGCACCTGTATAGGCTTTACCCTTTCCTTTCACAATGTGTACCTTACACTGCTGAGTTTGTTATCTGTAAGGGGTACAATAAACGTATTGTTTCTGCTCCAGTGGTGTGTAGATTTGTTATTCCGTGTTCTTGCTCATCAGCTGATGTGTTGCGTATGAACAGCACTGAACCTGAGCAAATCAGTTACTGGTACCTAAGAAGCCTTTGCGTCCTCACTGTAGTTAAAGGTTAAATGGCCCAGAAGTTAAAATCAACACAGCGAGCACATCCACAGCACATTTTGCACTGTCAGTCATTACTGATCTTGATTAGTTAAGAGTTGATTTTAGCTAAGAGTCAGCTCTTCATGAACTTGTGTGATCATCATAATTGAAATATGGATTTAATATGGTTGTTTTCAACCTTTTAGTTTCTTTTAGCAAGGTGGCACCCTATATATAAATAAAATAAAATGACTTAAATGACTGTAACTACATAAATGCATGGTTTTCTTCCCTGATACTAACTTATGGCATAGATATATTTCTCAATGTTAACTTATGGTACTCAAGTTGCTTTAGGGACCATAAAGAATTATCACTTGTCTACTGGACATCACAGTCCTGACCTGAACCTTACTAAGAGCCCTTTGGATGTGCTGAAGAGGAATATTACTCACTGGTTCTCTTTTTTATTGTCAATACAAGATGTTTAAGAATATCAACTCCAGACAGAAATAAATGTGCCATTCCATTAGCTTGGTAAAACAATACTGTGATGAATGCATGCATAAATCAAAGCTAAATATGCTGAAACAAAATGTTGACTGAGTGTTTTTTTGTGGGCAGTGTACTATGTAACATGTATAACCTGAAACGTTTTCCCTTAGAACTGTGGACATCATTCTGCCACCAGTGTGCAGTTTGTGTAAATGGGTATTAAAGTGTATGTAAAAAATATTGATATGTTAGGTGCCCTTTTGTCTAATACTTTGTTGACTTATGTACCTTTTTATCTAGTTGTGAACATGTGTGTTACGAAAGTTGCATATTTAAAAATATGAGTATTTTAACACACCAGGCAAAAGCAGATATGCCCTCTTAACGATGCACTGGAATCAAGTCTAACCATGCTTGCTTAAGGGTATGCCCTTGCACCAGCACAGCCAAAGTAAACCTCTGTCTGTTTGCTAACCAAATACGATACAAAGCCATTGCAAACATATGGTCTTAAAATAGTTGATGGAAACACTGTTGCAATCTAAGTAAAAACAAATGAAAAGTGCTGATCATACTTCACCTTCATACATCTTTGCATCATAGCATTTCACTTAATCTAAAATAAACCAATAAACCCTGTGCTTGCACAAATGATAAAAGTAGGTAAAAAATATCTAAAATGCTTATCATATCCATTTAAAGACATTTCAAGTATTTTATCTTTTTTGTATTTATAATATTGTATAGTTATTAATGTATTTATTTATTGTGTTTATATTATTGTATACTTTACTATATTGTATCTCAATAACAATCTCAACCTAATGTAAATTTGGATGTGGAGTGAAACACAGAGCACAGCTAAAACAGCAACTCTACATGTCTATCTCTCCAGGCGCTATTAGCATGCACTTGCTGTCTCATTGGATGGAGTACTTATCCGAGCATATTAGCCAATCAACAAGGGACAAGAGCTTCCAGTCATTACTACAAGTCTTTTTTTGTCATTCCGCGGCACCAGATACATGTTTTTACATCATAAGGAAGTCAGCAATACATTGCCATAGCTTGTACGTTCCCTGCAGGTCTGACTATGCCTCAAAGCTGATGTTTATTTAACAACCCTCTCCCATTCACGATAACCAGAGTATGTGTGGTGCACAAACGTACTTCAGTATTTCCAACATGTGTATTATTTAGTCTGTAGAGTGAGTATAAAATAAAGTGTCCTACCTGAGACCATCCAGGGGACCTCAGGTAGTCAGAGTAGGCTTCATGTGATAGCCTATTGCATCTCAATACATGCATATGGTCTAATAACTCGGTATTGCCGAATGAGGCCATTTTGCAGAACCACTAAGGCGTTGGCCTTTTTCATTCAACCACAGTCTCTGGGTTGAGCTATCACGATTATCCAGCTATGATGACAATAAACATAAGGGAGTAGTAGGCCTACTAACAGACAGCAAGTGCAGCGGGAATTAATTAATATGCTTCCTTAAACCAATTTATTTTGTTTTCCAAACCATACTCTCTACGCCTTTGGGTGCATGGTTATTTTTTCTTACCCCCTAGAATAGATTAATGGGTGTGGCATGGGTGTGACACAGGTTGGCGCCCTTGAAGTATTAATGTTGCCCCTTATTCTGCCTCTTTAACGACTGTTTCGAAGTCAAGGTATGTAGTGTCCTTGTAATGGAATGCGCTTTGTTTTATTTTGTGTGTATTTTAACGGTAGGCTACGCGCAGTTTTCTGAGGTGAAGCCAGTTGGCGTGACTACAGCATGTAGGTATGCTATGTAGTTTACAGACAGAAGGCTAGGCCTACTGTTCGAAAATTACACACTTTTTATGTAGCCTACTACACAAGCTATACGTGCATAGGTTCGTGAATCCTCTACAAAGGTAACAGACCTAACGCGAAAAATGACAACTGCGCTTCGATTAGCCTACTTTTGTTCCAGGCAAGTTTTAATGGTGTAAAAGAGGCCAGCCCAATCTAATTAGGCCTACCCTGTTGGTTAATAGGCGAAAGCCCGCAATTTAACACTTAATTTTGAACAGTGTAACCGTCTACAATAAAGTTGTTGTCTTGGTTTAGGATTATGCACTGGAGGATGTAGACGCTGTTGTACTGAAAAAAAAAAAAAAAAATCCGATGTAGGCTACGTGGTTTATCACCACAACTCACGGCAGAACCAAAATAATGCATGTTTAGAATAGATAGAATATAATGCCTTTTGTTGTCACTATGCACAAGTATAACGAGGTGAAGTCTGCGTTGTGTCAAATCGTCACCAGTGATAAAAAGTAATATCTCCTGTAGCGTGTACACATGCACAATACACACGTTGCCTTAATGTTAGAATGGAAAATGCACCTGGAATGTGCCTTTTCCAGTGTGGGTGGTGAGTTGCAAGTGCTTTACTAACATCTTCAAAATAGATGAAATACTTGAGTTGAATTTTAAATAGCAAGCAAACAGTAATTCTATTCTATCTGTATATGTGAAGAAATAATGTCCATCAAAAACATCAAACACAGTTGGTTAAGTTGTTTCAAACAATAACTTTCCAAATTCTGTGTCTCAGTCTGGTTTCATTTAGCAGAGAAGCATCGACATGTGGCGGGAACAACAGTGCAGTGGTAAGTTTATTGGTGGCAGCACACTCTCAATAGTGGCCAACAAATCTAATCCTTAAAGCGCCACTAAACCAAGGGTTGTGTTTTTACCTTGCAACACACTTTTTTTTGTATTGTCTTATGTGTATATATGCACGTGTGTGTTTCTGGCAGACTTTAATCTCCCTTTTACACAAAACACTCCAGAAAGTTTAGATAATTACAAAAAATCTTACTGTTTACCATGTTGTTTTAAACCCTCACAGCTATTAGAAGATTTGAAGATTTAAAGTTTATGCTTCACAGGTAAGTCTAGGTTACTGTTTCCTCGTATATTGCACTATACAACACTCGACTGTCAGCACTGTAGTGTTTTATGACATGTAGTTACATTGTCCTAATAGACCCTTCCTTTTCCTTCTAGATCTGTGTTTGACTTGGTAAACTCTTTTCATTATCTGGATCTACACGATGACAGGTTGCTGACGTGGTACGACAGTCTGTCAAGTGAGGATAAGAAACTAATCCAGGGTAAATACGGGGAAAATATACCATTCGTTTGATTAAATATTAACATGTTAACAAGAGTTTGTGTATTTTGATGATTGCAAAATTGTTCTTTTTCTCTGGCAGATGAGGGAGGTCTTATTTCATTTCTTGTGAAGCATCCTGCTTTGGTGATTGCAGAGGAGATTGGGGTAGTCCATGTGAAGTGTGAGTTAGCCTCTTATGTCTCCCTCAGCACAATGATATAGCCTAGGATTCGGTCCAGCTATTTGCCCCTTTTTATGCACTATTTTTTGGTCAACAGTATCATATGCCTGAACTTATCTGGTCCATAAAAGGCCTTTGCACGATTACAGCCCCGCATGGCTGATGTCCATTCATGCCAATTTCCCCAAACACCCCCTACCCCCATGCTACATCCACAGATAACAGTTACTTCACGCAGATTTTTTTTTAAGTCATATTACACCACTGTAATGTGGTATGTTTTAGTTTCTCGTTATGCAGTGTGTCTGACTACTAACTGCCTTTGCACTAATCCAGGTAGGATGAATGATTTTTTTATGTACTGTTTTCAGCACGGATAAGAAGAATGTTACCATCTAGGTCTTCAATCTTAAACAGGTATTGATGTTACCACATCTAGAACAGCAATATTTAATGTTGTGTCCTACTATATGAAGTGTAAAACAAGTTTTCCCTCAGTCTGAAACATGTAGATCTTGTTTTGTGTATCCTCATGGTTGAGGAGAGGATGTCTTGAACTAGTCATGGAAGTCATGGTTACCAATCTCCTGAGGCAGCCTAATTAAGGGTTCTCACTTGTATTACTTTCTGACTATAGTGTGACTAATGTTATAAATTTTAAGTTCTGATTCCATGACATAGCTGCATTTATCTTTTACACTGGACCAAACTATGTCCTTTTTAAATGTCTAAAATGCCCATTTTAATGTGCCCTTTGAACTATGTCTGTGAAGATTCTCATTCATTCAAGCTTCTTCACTTTTGACCTAATGATGGAGGACCAGGAGCACTGCTGGAGGTGGAGCCGGGCGCTGTATACCACACGCCTCATCATGTGACATTACTATAAGTCAATGTGTAAATTAGAGTGAAAGTCATTATGATCGTAGGAACCACAGAGTGAGAACTGTTCTGATGGCGAAGAGCAGTTAAACTTTTTGGATGAGATCTCAAGGCAGAATGATTCATAACTCTTTGTCACATGAGGAGTGTGGTCTACAGCTCACAGCTCTACCTTTAGTTGTCCAGGGATATCTCTTGGTTCTCCATCAGAACTAAAGAAGCCTTTTGCATGAAAGGTCCTTTTGGTCTTCAAGCTCTAACAAGAGGTCCAGTTGCTTGCAACGTAGCTCTTTAAACTAGTTTGTATGCTGGTTGTAATGCTAAAAGCAGTTTACCTCCTGTCATATGTGTGTTCTTCTTTGGATCCAGAGTGCCTCTGTATGAGAACCTTGGAACGAGTTGTTGGCCAGGCTTTGCCTCATACAGATTTTTGGACCCTCCACCAGTGGTTGAGGAGATGCTATACTTCACAGGTCAGAGAGGTCATGGCGATCCATCTCCTGTAGAAACTGAGAGCCATTTCTCAGTGATGTCTCCTGGTTTGTGGTACCCCCCGACCCAGAGTGTCTCCAGGGAGTGGCGAAGGGGTGCAATTGCCAGCATCGTTAAAGACCGAGAACTAGAGTGTCAGGACAAGATGTCCCATGACTGTCCACCACTGACCTCTGTTCAGTCTGTTGAGCAGGCATGTGCTGACTCGCTCATGGCCACAAGGGGCATGGTTGAGCACACAAAAACCAGCCTGACACTCGCGAGCCCTGTGCTGTTCCCTAATGAAGCCTCAGTGTCTTGCAACAACTGCCCCGGAAGGCAGACAGACTTTGACACCACCACTGACAAGAATCTGCGTCATGAGCCGAGAAAGGAGTTTCATAGCATCATGGAGGAGTCTGGTAACCGAGAGAGGTCGTGGCTCAACTGCTCAGGTCCTCAAGAGAACCTGTGTACATCCCTATCTCAGAGAATGTATGTGGACCTGCCTGCAAAACTAGGCAAAGGACGGAGCCAGGAAGTGCCAATGAAGGATCAGCAGTCCCTTGGTCCAGAGAATTCAAAAGTCAAACTCCAAGTATCACCCAAAACCCCTGGTGCAGTCACTGTGAGCCAGGCTGTAGATGCCACTGGTGACGTCCGAGCCTGTTTTGCATCAACACAGGAGTGTCGAGCATCCCTGAGCTCCACAGATGCCTCCACTGAGACCGACTCTCCTGCATGCCTCGACCAGGGCACCCAGACCACAGCTGCTCCCCGACCAACCAGTGTGAGTCAGGCCGTAGATGCCAGTGGCGACTTCCAGGCGTATTTCACATCTGCACAGGGGTGTCAAGCAGCCACGATCACCATGGTTGCCTCCACAGAGATGGATTTTCCTGCACACCTCGATCAAGACACCCAGACAACGCAGGCCTCTACTGCAGAGAAGAGTCTCATCACTGAAGTCTTCATGACAGATCTTGACTTTCTCACTAAGGTATTCTGTGACACTCGCCTTAAACTTTCCAAGGTGTGTCATTTCCCAACAGCAATGTCTAAAATGTAAAATATTTCATAGGAGTTTTGCAGACTAAAGTCAGTGAATGAAGAACTAGAACTGCTGAAGACCAAACAGCGCAAGCCCAACACAAAATGGTACAACAAAAACACAACATTTCTCTCTGATACCACTTGTGAGGAGGCTGTGATTATTTGCTAAATATCTGATGATATCGGTATTGAGATATTTAGGACAGGTGGTTTGTTGTTTTGTTGTGGTGTCCTTCAGTGGGTGTGAGTGTAGCCAAAGGTTGAAGCAGGCTGAGCTGAAGCTCCTGGCTCTGCAGTACACCATGTGCAAGGATCACTGCTGGAGAAGATACCTTACCTCTTCACAGCAGGAGATGCAGTGGTGAGACATTATTCTCTACACGATTTATGGGGGTTCTGCAATGAGTGTGATCACAGCCTCTTAATCTTGCCTGTGTTCATCTGTTAATCTAAAATAATCTAGAGGCAAAGTTACTAATTCCTTGTCTTAACTCACTGGCTTTAATTAAGTGCTGGGTGGCTTCTGGAAATAACCATTTCAGGCCATTTGAGCAAACTTTTAAAAAATAAGGCAAAAGATACACACAACCTTTGCTAACAGTCCAGAAATAAACAAATGGCATCTATTCTCTTTTTAATCTTGGAAGCCCTGACGGAGTCCCTGGCAGCTTGGCTGAGACTCTGCAGGCCCTAGAGGAGAATTACGGCCAGATGAGGAGGCAGGTGCTGGCGGGGGTGGCTCTGGATGAGCTGACCCCACTCTCTGTGGACACCCACAGGCTCAACACAGAGCCGCTGTACACTCCAGCACAGGTGCCCCTTATAAACTTTGCATTATTATTATTATTTCCTCTACTTTTTAGCATTGTCCAGTTTTACACGATACTGTTTGTCACACTTTATTTATTTAATTGCATTGTACTGATGTCATTTTGCTGTATCTATTTTTATTCAGAAAGTAGATGAATGTCTGGAGGACAAGGTTCCAGTTCAGTAAGTAGTGTATGCTTCAGTAAGTAATGGTGGTAGTACTAGATAATGCTAGTGCACTGCTAGTAGTGCTTAATCAACCTTCTGAAGTGCATCTCTGTTTTATGGACTAGACCACCACTTGCATCCCAAAAGCTTCAAAAGGAAACAGACACAGAAATGGAGTCGCTTGAAGCGGATAAAGCAGAAGCGCCTGGCAATAATGTAAAACCCCACAATGTTTTCCTCATGATCTGTTTAAAAGATGAATGATACAAATGTTGTTTATTATTTTCCTTTGTCATTCTTACACAGGATACACTTGGCAAGCCTGCAGTGCCAAACGCAAAGCAAGGCATTTTTAAAAGTCCTAAGATGAAGACCCTGAAATCGGACATCTCTCATGGATCCTTCAGACCTGGTAAGAGATGCAGCCTCACTTTAAAAAGTTTAGTTACATTTAGGGTTTTCTCAGCCCTTCATAATTTGCCTTTTGGTTTCTTACTCATTTACTCATACATACAGTTAGAAACATCAGGTTATTCCTGGTGTATCTTTTTTTCTCAGATGGTTGTGAGGAAGGGATAGGTGTTGACAGTGAGGCCTGGTTCAATGCAGAGGAGGATCTTTGGCTGTGTGACTGCTGCCTAAAAGAGGAAAGGTTTAGAAAAAAGCAGAGTGAGAAGCACACAGGAAGTTAGTGTGTCTGTGGTGAGCTGATGTGAACTCGTTTGATCTGGGCTTGTCTTAAACATGGTCTTTTTTTGTTTTGTTTTGTTTTTGTTTTTTTGTTTTTCAGTGGCAGTGGAAGATGGTTATGGCAGGAAGATGAGCCAACTCCATGAAGATGTAACTGAGGTAACCTCTCTCTCTCTGTTTGTGGCATTGTCTGTCTATATACATTATTTTCTATCTTTCTACCACCAGAGGGCAGCAAAGCTCAAGTAAAATGTGCTCACCCTCTGCAGGAGGATCTGTTGCTCGAATATGAGAAGCATCAACCAAGAGAAATTTGCCTCCCAATGTCAAACAAGTCCAGGTAAATTATTCTATAACAAACACCCAGAGATGTAAATAATAATAATAATAATACATAAGTTTTGTATAGCGCTTTTCATGGTACTCAAAGACGCTTTACATACATAAACATAAACACACATACACACACACAGAATACAGAAAAAAATGAGAGGGTGATCAGTGGTGGTGGTGGAGGGGGGGGGGGGGGGGGGTGGTGGTCATGTGTCGTATGCAATTTTGAACAGGTGGGTCTTGAGGTGGCATTTGAAAGAAAGTAGTGTATCAGAGTTGCGGATGGCCAGGGGGAGGGAGTTCCAGAGGGTGGGGGCAGCAATGGTGAAAGCCCTGTCGCAATTGTCCGGTATTTGGTTGTGGTGATAGGGGTGAGGAGATTTGCGTCAGCAGAGCGTAGTCGGCGGGTGGGGGAGTGTCGGTGGAGGAGGTCGGTCAAGTATACGGGTGCAAGGTTGTTGAGGGCCTTGTAAGTGATGAGGAGGATTTTGAAGTGTATGCGTTGTTTTATGGGGAGCCAGTGAAGTCGGTGGAGGACAGGTGTGATGTGCTCTCTGGAAGGGGTGCGGGTGAGCAGTCGGGCAGCAGAGTTTTGGACGTATTGTAGTTTTTGAAGAGCAGTGGAGGGGAGGCCGTATAGGATGCTGTTGCAGTAGTCGAGTCTGGAGGTGATGAAGGCGTGGATTAGTGTCTCAGCAGCTGTGGAGGAAAGAGTGGGTCGAAGACGTGCAATGTTGCGGAGGTGGAAGAAGGATATCTTGGTTATGTGGTTGATGTGTGATTTGAAGGAAAGTGTAGGGTCCATGTAGATACCAAGATTTTTTACGAGGGGGGAGGGAGTGACAGAATGACCATCAACACAGAGCGTGAGATTTTGACAGGTGGCAATGGTGGTTTTTGGGCCAAAAACGATGATTTCAGTTTTATTGCTGTTTAGTTTGAGGAAGTTGTGGTTCATCCAGGTTTTGATATCTGTAAGGCAGTCGGTGATAGTGGCGAGGATGGTGGGACAGATGGTTTTGGAGGTGATGTATAGCTGGGTATCATTGGCATAGCAGTGGAATTTGAGTCCATGGTGGCGGATAATGTGACCAAGTGGAAGTATGTACAGAATGAAGAGTAGGGGGCCCAGGACTGAACCTTGGGGAACTCCGTGTATGACGGGAGTGGTGTGGGATTTGTGATGGTTGATGGTGATGTAGTGGGATCTGTCAGACAGGTAGGATTTAAATGAGCCACAAATCTGTGTACTGTTGTTGAATTGTATTCATGATTTTGGATTAAATTGTGTGTCTTGAGCATCTGTATTACTCTGCTTTCGTTGCTAAACACATTTATATTTTATATTACACCATCTTTTTTTTCTTCAAAGGACTGCCAACATGACGGTGAGCTCTGCTGACACTGCTGAAGCAGCGGAGCGAGACTTCAGCAGCGCCTCCATCCACGGACAGCCTCTCCAGGTCAGGCATTTCGGCAGTCCACCTGCTGCAGTCTCTGGTGGAGACCACACCTTTAAGAAGCCCCAAGCCCCCTCTGCAGCACCCCCAGGGCACGTGACCAAGCCTGGGAGTGTGAGGAACACCACCCCTTATAACATGCTTCCCAGAGTAAGTGGGAAATCAGACTCTTTGTAAAATCATCTGTGTTTAATCACTGACATGGCATTACAGACATGGATAAAGGTTCATACATGGATGCAAAGGGTCATCTTGCCTAAACCTACACTTAGACTTTGTCTGTCAGTATGTTGTGCAGAATCATTAGAATCCTTATTTGGGAGACTACTATCGAGACACTGTTCTGTTTTTTGTTATGCCCTGACGTGTGTGTGTGTGTGTGTGTGGGTGTTGTGTTGTGTTTAACCTCCCTGAGAGAGGTGCAGATGGGGGTCTGCTGTCCTTTGCCCCCCCTCATATGCTCATTAGGCTGAGCTTTCTTGGAACTGGGAGGTGGGAATGTAAAAGTAGGCTTACAGTTGTTTCACATTTGTTTTTGTTTTGTTTTTGTCACAATGTTTTTAAAAATGAAATGCATACCTGCTAAGTGTAAGCCTACGTGTGGCCCACCATGTATATAAAAATATGACCCATTGTAAATGATGCAGTAAGCTATGCTGCACAAATGGAAGACTTCCATAACATACCTGGTGTAGCCTTAAACTGTAATGTCACACAAACTATCTGAAACACTCAAACTTATTTATTCATGCTATTTCAATGCTAATCAAGTTACCTGTGCTGTGGAGTCATTCTCCTTACACTGTTTCGGAAAATAGTTTTTGATATAATGGGTTATATTTCAAAAAATTAGCAGTGGAACACGACCCTGCGGGAAACACTGCAGTTATACAACAAATACATTTAGTGTCCTATGTTATTTTTATAATCCAAGATATAAGCATTTCAGATATGTTCCGACTTATTTTTGATTTTAATATGTTAAGAAATTCAGAGTGTCACACAGATTCATCCCATTCCTATACAGTCTATGCAATTAACCTTTTGCATCTGTTTTTCTCTATCTGCCAGCCCATCGCCTGCCACATGCATAAGCTGCTGAATATCAGCCCTGTGCCCACAGCCTCAGGCACTTGGGTGCCACTGCAACCTCCAGCAAACACCAGCACCACAGGCAGCTTTGCTCGGCAGGAGATTATGGAATCTCTATTAAAGCAGCGTGGCAACAACTAAAAAGGGAAAAAACTAGAGATGTGTTTTTTTCAGATGTCTACTGACATGAAACTTCTTCAGTTGCCTTAAGAAATACAGTTTTCATTGAGCTTTCCTGATGTGAGCGCTGTTAACTTTTCATTTCAGAGTGTTGCTGAATTTTAAAGGAGTCTGCAAAAGATATGGGCCGATCAAGTATATTAATAGGGCCACTGATGTTAAGCCTCTTTTTCAGGTCCACAACTATTTCTTTTGTTTTTGATGAGTTGAAGGTTTTTGTTGCTGCACCAATCTACAGCCCAATTCACCACTTTGCAGTACTGAGACTCGTTGTCCTTGATTAGGCCAATGGTAGTGTCATCTGCATATTTGAAAATCTTGACTGAGTGGTGGTGAGATCTCAAGTCATTAGTATCGATGGAAAATGGCAGAGGAGATAAAACACAGCCTTGTGATCTCCAGTGTTAAGGGTCAAAGGGCATGATGTGGTGTTGTTGACTGACAGTTTAAACTAAAGTCCAATATCCAGTGGCATAAGGCTCTTTTGACACCCATGACTTGGAGCATCCATGTTGGATATGGCATGAGTAGCGAGGTGTAGTGGCTTCCTAACCTTTATAATTCCTTGGTTCCCCACTAATCCCCAGTAATGTAATTTACTATCGTGAGTTGAAACAATTGTCAAAAAAGGGTCAATTTTAAAAATGTTCGAATGATAGAGACTGCTAATAACACATCAAACAAGGCGAGTCAATCTTCAGGCATGGAGCTAATCGAGCAGTTTGACAAACTGCTTTGCGTTAGAACTTTACTCTGCATTTTCATACATAAGGAAGGACTTTGATACAGCTTTATCTCCTCCCAGTTCTACATTGAACCAAGTGGTGCCTGATGTGGGCTCAGTAACTAATTGCAAGCATAGGTGCAACTAATTTAGTTAGTTAAGGTTCCAGTTATTTTGAACTGAAGCTCCGAGGTAAGGAGGCGGAGGTGAGCACCAGAGGGTTCCGGCCCAATTTCAACTCTGCTTGCAATGCAGTTGTGTCAAAATGGCCCATTATTGACCCGAAATGCAATACCACCTTATAGGTCACAGTATCTCTGCAATGACAAAAACCAAAGACCAATTGTTCTGGAGATGTTAATGTCATTACAGGCTAGCTTTAGGGGGAAATGACTCATTTTAAATTATAGTTTTTTTGTTTGCTATTGAATTTATAATAATATAATCTCTGATAACTGCTACCTTTCATTTTAGGTACTGTATGCTATTTACTAATGCAAATCATAGAGCTGGAAAAGAGCTTTTAAACGACATAACCATTTCTGTGTGACATTAAAAGAGATACAATAAGTCAAAGGTATAGTGTCAGCCCCAATTCAAACTTGGTCTGAGTCTCCTTTAATATCGATGCAAGAAACGTGCAAATTCAGTTCTGTGGGTTTCTCATATGACTAAATCAGCATGCCAAGTTTCATCTCTGAGGTATGATCACCTTAGTTAAAATCTGTGACGATGAGGCCCAAAATGGTCCTGATTTGACACGAAACCACCCACATACTGCATCACATATTTTCAAAAATATGTTCATATTCAATTATAAACTAATTTGTTTGTGGCATCTTGTTACCCCTTTTGAGTGTTCACTATTGGCTCTGACTTTTCGCATTACTTCAGTTGTAAAATTTGTGTACATTACCCTCTAGTGGCTAGTTTGTGTTACTACCCACTACTTGAGACTTGCCGCAGCTAAGTAACCAAAGCTAACTGGACAAATCAGTTTGTTAAAGGTAAATGATTAGTTCATTGTTAACGTCTAAATGGTAATTTGTAGTGACTTCGTTAGAAAATTAGAAATCCAACTGTAACATCTGACAACTAATGTCAATGGTAATTTTGTTGTGGATTAGACGTAAGCTTCTGAGACTGGAAAAAAGTTATTGAGCTACAATGCTACAACAAAAATAACAACGGTTAATATTGTTGGTTAACAGAAAACGTATAATACCGGACACCCATGTCTTTTTTTACTGGGATTTAATCTT
The DNA here is from genome assembly GCA_030347295.1 of Setipinna tenuifilis. Classification (NCBI taxonomy): domain Eukaryota; kingdom Metazoa; phylum Chordata; class Actinopteri; order Clupeiformes; family Engraulidae; genus Setipinna; species Setipinna tenuifilis. The sequence goes on from CM059269.1 coordinate 20,330,074, forward strand.
AATATAACTTTAAGTGATAGTTAATGTTGATGGTAACTCTTAAATTGTTCTAAGTTAACTGAAGATGACATGTCATGTTAGCTTTCTGAGGGCACTGTGTTGCAAGTGTTATTTGTGTAAATATAACTGATGATTCTCTACTTCATGTTGAACTTTAAGTCAAGAACAACAAAAATAACCTGGCCATTAGCTATAACCTTTTAATAATCGTCTTAACAGGTTATTGTTCTAGTATCTGAGAATATAAATGAATACATTGTGCCTCTTGGTACATTATACCTTGCTAGCGACAAGTGCCCTTTGTTCTAGCTGGAGGGTAAGGTCTGGTATCATGGTGACTTTTATGCACTACACACACGTGTTTTCCTCGCACTGGCCAGTGCACGTGGCGGCTGGCTAATTTGAACATTAGGTTGAAAACTTGCGTGAGTATGGATCAGAAAAATCGGATTTCTAACACTAAATGGACAGCCCACGATTTTTACAGGTAATGTTGGAGGATGTTTTGAAAATCAGAATGCAAACATATTTTTGGCTGGGGTTTGCGCAGGCAAGTCCTCTGTCTTTTTAAACCTCTGGTCTAATTTAGCAGTGCAGCACCACCCGTTTTACCCAGTATGTGGCGGCCCCAACGATTCATACAGCCCTTAAACACGGGGGTAACATGGCTGTTGGTCCCATTTTACAGCCATTGTCACAATTGCTGTGGTAAGTCTATTGGATTGGACATATTGGTAACCACTAAACTTTCATGTAGTATTATTGTTTGTGGTCAAAAGTTCAGTTTGAACGTCAAATGGTAGACTAAACGAAGGACAACCCCAGGACAAATGCTTCCATCTTGTAACACTCGGCAACATTAATTAATTGATCAAGGTGCAAGTGTGTTTAGCAGAAAGAAAGAGAGAGAGAGGTATATATATATGTAGCTTTAAATCCCTACAGGTATAAGCAGCCCTGTGGATCCCTACTTGTCCACACCAGTCTCTAAGAAGTTTATGCTGTACAGGTTGGTCTAACTCTCAGTCTCTTCACATACATTTTACAAGACTAACTAGAAAAGCACAGAGTGCAGACCTGTCAACCTGTTGAATCTGATTCTTTGACCCAGAAACATACCCCTTGGAATCTAGTTTATATCATAATTACCGGTAGTTAAAAAGTTAGAGAGCAAAAGCGCTTTTTCGTGTTCGGCCCGAGTCAGGCCCAGGTTAGGCCTGGGCCTAACTCAGACCAGTAGCCTCCTTCACATTTATGTCTTACATACTGGGATTATTAAATTATTGGCAGCTGTTTTAAAACCAGCCAATAATGTAATAACTAACCAATAAGGTAATAAGTTATTATGTTATTGGTTTTATTACATAAAAAAAAATCTGATATTATTGGCCATTATTACATTTTTGGCTGCTACATGCCTTGGCGGAGGTAATTAGTTTGTATTGATCTGGTTTACTTTGCATTAGGACCTTTGCATGGATTTATATGCCTTTACATTGTTCTTGCAAGTGTGTTGTTTGGTGTGTTGTTTTGGTCTCAGCATTGGTGGGAACACAACAATTTGTCTCAAACATGGCAATATCAAAAGCTATGTTCGTGATGTGTGGAAAAATTGGTAGAGCCAATTGAGCTCATAGGGTTAGTATGGATATGTCCCTGTGTCCCTGCCGTCGATACCTCCATTACGTCCATGCTTTCCAGGTCTTTGTTGGACTTGGTAAACTCTTCACATGGTCTGAATCTAAAAGACAAGAAGTTTGGGGCCTGGTACTTCAGTCTGTCATATCAGGATAGGCAAATCATTCAGGGTAATGATGAGACATTTTAGTATATTGTGTGACATTACTTTTGCTTAACAAAAATAGGTACTATACATGTTAACAAGAATATGTGAGCTGGCTTTTTTCCTCCTTTGGCAGAAGAGGGAGGTTTGCATACATTTGTCCTGAAGCATCCTGGTCTTACAGTAGCTGAGGAGACTGGAATAGTGCATGTCAAGGGTAAATTATTTCTCTCCATGCATTTGGCCTTGGGTTGGGCAATATGGTAAAAAATCTGATCACCATATATTTTCCCATATTAACAGATATCGATTTTTATCACAATTAGGGCTGGATGACAGAACTTCAAATCAAATTTGTCTTTAATTGACTGGGCATAATCACATGCCAACATGTGGAAGAGTACATAAACACACACAGTGATAGAATATAAAGAAAGAGCAAAATAAATAATAATAATAGTAACTAGAATGTATTCCCGCAGAAAATCCTAAAAGTAGGCTTGAATGTGGCAAGTTTCGTGATCATCAGAGCAAATATGTGGTTCTACTATGGGCTGCAATAGACAACTCTTGAGAGTTCTATTCCTTAACATTGCAAATTTCAAAAATAGCAGTGGGTCCAGGTAAACTGACACAGTAGTGTCTGCCTCTCTTTCTTTCTCTCTCTCCTCCTCTGTTTCTCACTTCTTTTTTCTCTCACTCAAGTACCTGCCCCCCCTGGCTGGAATGTCTTTAACATGAAATACAAAATCTATCGCTGTCTCTCTGTAGCTGGAATGTCTTTAACACTTAAGACTTTCTTCTTCTTTCTTTACATGTCTTCAACTTAATTTAGTGAACAATGGATTTTCTCTACACCTCTCATGGTTCAGAGAAGAGATTCAGAGTACTTAGTGAAAAAATGCCTTTTCCTTACACCTGTCACGGCCCTCTTGTCACGCCATTTCGGGCCCTGTGATCTCTCGTCTTTAGTTTTACATGGTTAAACTTAATTCAGTATCCTTTGCCTCCCTTTCTCTCACACACTCTCAGGACATCATTAGCCTGAGAGTTCTACCATTCATTTCAATGGACCAGAATATCGCAGAAAACTCAATTTACTGATACATTTCCAGATAGAAATGAACGTTCTATCTCGAAAGCCTAGTAGTTCGGCAAGGAAATAGGTGAACGGAATAATAATAATAAACACAACTTAAGAACAATAAGTGTGCTCTTTTCAAGAACACTTAATAATAGACAGTGATTATTAGTCATGTGCTTGATCATTGTTATTGATCGTTATGATTGTTGGTTCAATTAATTTTTTCGATTAATTGCCCAGCCCTAATTTGGCATGTGTGTAAAAGAGCATAAATCATCTCTGCACTTGTCCAGGTACTTCAGGTAGAATTAATTAACTTGAACGTTTTTCTTGCAGAAGAGCAAGGAGGAGCTGCAGAGGATATGACTTCAAATTTGAATAAGTATGGGTTTTAGGGTTTTGTTGTAGCACTTTTAATGTGTCCTTCAAAGAAGTATGTCCTTATCTTCTACATTTTTGTTACGCAAGATGTAATGCCAAAAGCCGTTTACCTCTTGCCATATTTGTGTGTTTTCTTAAATAGATCCAGAATGCCAACATTTTATGGGGTGTCTCAGTGTAAGAAGTGTGGAACTAGTTGTCCACCCGGTTCTGACTCTTGCAGGGTTTGTTTTGGTCCCCCAACAGAGGTCGACGAGAGGCTGTACTTCACAGGTCAGAGGAGTCGTGGTGATCCATTTCCTGTAGCAGTATTAACAGTGTTTTTTTAGATTATTTTGAGCAATTAAAGTTTATTTTGTCTTGATGTAGTGTCGTGACTTAGCTTAGCAATATGTTTCTGACACAGGAGAAAAGACAGTCACTGCTACAATACAAAACACTGAGAGTGAAGAGCGGAAAGTGCCGAACAGCAGAGGCGCTGACATCTGGGGTGGAAGCAGCAGCAGCAGCCACGGAGGTCCCGGTGACCTTGTGACTCAGGACAGCTTCCAGTCAGCTTGTGATGAGAGCCACACCTCAGTGGTGTCGTCCCCCAGCCTGAGGTACTCGCAGGCCCAGCGTTTTGCAAAGGAGTGCCATGAGGGCCTGAGCAGTGTTCCAAGTGCTGGAACGAGTGCACTTACGGACACATCCGTGCAGGCCAGCTTCTCTCTGGACGTGGAGCTGGATCGGCACAGAAAGATGGCCCAGGGCTCCGTCTCAACTCTGACCCACCCCGTCCGCCAATCGGATTTGGGGACGATGACGGACAAGAGCTTTCTTGACCTTGCACAGGAGACACCCCCAGATTACTACAGCTTCAACAGCACTGTGTTTGACCCGACATCAGCCGAGTGGCTGCCAGACAGCAGCCAGTCTGCCGAGCAAGGTAGTGCAGACTCACTCATGGCCACAAAGGGCAGCGTTTCATACACCGAGAACAGCCTGACGACCTCTGCATTGTTTCCATCTGAAGCCTCAATGTCCTACAACAGTTACCCTGGAGAACAGACCGACTTTGACACCACTGCTGATGAGAACCTGCGTCGTGAGCCGAGAGAGGAATTTCATAGCATCATGGAGGAGTCTGGTAACCCAGAGGAGCCATGGCTCAACTGCTCAGGCCCTCAAGAGAACCTCCATGTGTCATCATCTCAGGGGCCGCAGTCTTTTGCTGTCATTAGTCCAGATACGTCTGAAGTCCAAATGTCACCAGCACCTGCTCGCCGACCAACCAGTGTGAGTCAGACCGTAGATGCCAGTGGTGACTTCCGAGCATATTTCACATCTGCGCAGGAGTGTCAAGCAGCCCCAAGCACCACGGTTGCCTCCACAGAGATGGATTTTCCTGCACAACTCGATCAAGACACCCAGACAACGCAGGCCTCTACTGCAGAGAAGAGCCTCATCACTGAAATCTTCATGACCGATCTCGACTTTCTCACTAAGGTACTCTGTGACCATTTCCTCTGAAGTCTTGTAAGTCTTGCCATTTTCTGGTTAAACACTAATACTTAAAACCTTCCGTAGGAGTTTTTGAGACTTAAGTCAGTGGAAGAGGAACTGGAGCTCTTAAAGTCTCATCAACTGAAGCCCAACACAAAATGGTAGAGCACAGTTCCTCTGAATTTCTCTCAATCATGAACTGTGATGCCACTATAACTTTAATGTGGTATTGGTTGTGTATCTAAAGGTAAAATTGAGATATTTAGGACAGGTGGTTTGTCGTTTGTTGTGGTGTCCTTCAGTGGGTGTGAGTGTAGCCAAAGGTTGAAGCAGGCTGAGCTGAAGCTCCTGGCTCTGCAGTACACCATGTGCAAGGATCACTGCTGGAGAAGATACTTCACCTCTGCACAGGGCGAACAGGAGATGCAGTGGTGAGACTTTAGTGCAGGTTTAACAATTGGCACAGTGACTGAATGAATGAGTGTGTTTTAAAGGAAAAGGAAGGAAAATAGTTTTAATATGTCATTTGAGTATTGTTTTGATTCCAAATTCCTGTGCTCTTTTTATTACCTGGCTATAAGAAACAGCTTGCCTACTAGTGTAATGCATGAATAGTACATTTGTTCCAACCTTTTGACAGAAATAAAGAAAGAAAGCATATTGCAAAAATAATATAAAATTGCAGTCCAAATAAATTACATACTTTCTCCTTTCTGTCTTGGAAGCCCTGACAGAGTCCCTGGCAGCTTGGCTGAGACTCTGCAGGCCCTAGAGGAGAATTACGGCCAGATGAGGAGGCAGGTGCTGGCGGGGGTGGCTCTGGATGAGCTGACCCCACTCTCTGTGGACACCCACAGGCTCAACACAGAGCCGCTGTACACTCCAGCACAGGTGCCCCTCATAAACCTTGCAATGTTATTATTTTCTCTACTTGTCAACATTACTCAGTTTCACTTCTACTTCACTTCTACAAACTACTGTTGTGTGTAATGTGAAAAATGGGTTATTGTGCAGCATGCACTCAGCAAAGCTGCAGTGTGCCACACAAAGCTAGAAGGTGCTCAGAGTTCCAAACCAATATCTCTGAAGACTCAGAGACCACGTTCTGCTAGAACTGGTAAGTAATATAATTCCTTTCCATCATGAAACTAGCCTGTATGTATAGTGTTGAATGCAGGGTGGCAGTTAATGTGTGTAGTGTGTGTAGTTAGCGCCATAGCTGTTGTGACTGGGTTTTTGTTTTAACATTCCCAGTGATATGAAATGTAGTGACCGTGGTTTAGAAATGAAATGGAATATTCATTCAATGTTTTTGTTTTTATTGTTGAAAAGGTCTATATAGACTGAAGTTTTTCCATGTGCCTTTAACAATGTATGCTCCAAGCAAAAGTAAAGACTTGGAAACAGCTCAAGGAGAAACTGGAGTTGGTCGTCCTGGTATATCCTTCTCCACAGGTGTCTGTGAGGAGGGGGGAAACGTCACCAATGAGGCCTGGTTTGATGCAGAGGAAGATCTTGGGCTGGCTGGCAACCGCATAAAAGAGCATCGTCTCAGAAAAGTGATGGAAAGGGAGAGAAGCGGGGCAGGTAAGTAGGTCTGTGGTGGGCTGAATTGGACTCATTGGATGTGAGCTTGTCTCAACTGTGGTCTTTTATTCTGCTGCAGTGGGAGATGGTGAATACAGGAAGATCAGTTCTAGCTGCCACCTGTGTATCTCACACCTCCATGAAGATGTAACTGAGGTGATCTTTCTTTCTCTCTCTCTCTCTGTCTGATGTTTCTCATGCTGTATTTCTTTGTTTATTTCTCTGTCTCTTGTTGTATTGACATTGCTATGCTCTCTTTTGCCTGTTTGAGTCCTGAACACTAATGACTGCATGTCTTATCTACTGCCACGAGAGGGCAGCAAAGTTCCTATTAAAATTTCTGTGTGTCTGTCCAGGAAGACCTGCGTGTTCTATTTGAGAAATATCAACCAAAAGAAGTTTGCATTACAGTGTTAAACAAGATCAGGTAAATGTGTCTGTTTTTGCTACTGTTTTCAAACAAAGTTATATTAAGAATGCAACATGCACATACAATACATTTTTAATTTTTTGGAATTTTCCCTTTTTCCCCTTTATTTTCTTTCTATGAATTAAATTTTATTACCAACCACATTCAGTCAAATGACCCTTCTTAATCTGTCTTTTCTTCAAAGGACTGCCAACATGACGGTGAGCTCTCCTGACACTGCTGAAGCAGCAGAGCGAGACCTCAACGGCACCTCCATCCACGGACAGCCTCTCCAGGTCAGGCAGGTCAGCAGACCACCTGCTGCAGTCTCTGGGGGGGACCACACCTTTAAGAAGCCCCAAGCCCCCTCTGGCCCCACTGCAGCACCCCCAGGACACGTGCCCAAGCCTGAGAGTGTGAAGAACACCACCCCTTATAACATGATTCCCAGAGTAAGTGGGAAATTACACTACATGATAACTTCTGTGATTACATTGCCTTACATAAATGCATAAAGGGTTTTGTGAATAAGAAGTGTTGCATAAGGGAGTTGTTTGATGAAAATAAGTCATGATTTTCATTGGGGGAAAAAACTATAGACCTATATGGACAAATGAGCTAATGGTGTGTGTATTTTTTATGTATGTGTGCCGTTTTTGTAACTTTGGGTTGAACAACTAACAAACTCTATCTGCCTTTGTCTCTGTCTCTCAGCCACTACGCTGCAACATCGAAAAGCTGGTGAACATCAGCTCCGTGCCCACAGCCACTGGCACCTACGTGCCACCGCGGCCTACCGCCAGCACCACGTCCACGGGCAGCTTTGACATGCTGATGGCGCGGCTGGTGGAGCGGCACCCGCAGGTGGGCAGACAGAAGATCGTGGAGGCGCTGCTGGAGCTACGAGCCCAGCACAGCGGTTCCCTTAGTGGCCTGCCGATACGCACCATCGTGGAGCTGGCCTCAACACTCCTTACCACACAAGCCTCGGCCTCCAACTGAATGGGGAAAGGAACGTTCCAGAAGTGTAGAATGACTGTCAGTGGAAAAAAAATGTATCCAGCTTCCACTGTTCTAAATAAGATACTGTTCTGTATAACACTGTTCTCTGTTCACTAGTTACTGTTCTTGTAGCTAGAAGGGGTAGGAAGTTTCAGAATGTGTGCCTGAAAAATTTTACATTTTAGCATAACTTTCACTGTTCAACATAAACCCTCTGTTTATTACTCAGTTTGTTGTGACATTCTGGTAGAACTGGATTATTAATCAACTAAATTTGAAAGGTTAACTTTTTACATTGTGTTATTCCAACCCTTACATATGTAGCCTACAAATACTTTGAAAAAGAGTAATTTGTTTTATGACCAGTTTGTTTACAGAGGCGTTACACAGAGGACATTTCCTGGGCTACTTAGCCACTAGATGGCGGTGAAATTGTACTTTTTGAGACGCATGTTTGATTAAAAAACAGTGTAGTGTATTATTCTCCCAGAGGGACAGTTTGTTTTTCAGGAAAACGGAGGAATATGTTGTCCAGTTTGTGCAGTATAAAATATCTGTGGAACACTTTTTATTTTTTCTATTAATGCTTTAGGAATATCCGTTAAAAACTAATACACTAAAGCTGTATGAGCGTTAACAATAGATTGTGTGTAGACTTTAGTAAAGGTGTGATGCAGTGCTTCACATCTTTGCAAAGGTGTGATGCAAGTTTACAGCAGAGACCCATTTACACTTTTAGTCTTAAAGACTGTTGACAGGCCACAATCGGGTTTAACAGGAGTAGGTCTCACCAGTCCGTGTTTACTGGAGTGATATGACATTTGCCAGCGCTTGAAAACAGGGAAGGGAAGGGGTGGGTACTGTCTTGTATTCCCCTCAAACCAAAATCAGTCGAGTCCCTCCAAACAGGTGGTCAACAAACTACTAACAGTACTCACGTGACTGGTAGGCTAATGTTTGCCAGGCCATGGCATGGTCAAAAAGTATTTTCTTTTTTCTTTACCAGTAGGTATACATGTTAAATTAGGGGTTAGAATCTCACTCGTAACATTTTAATCATAATTTAATTATCCTACTATGAGTTTGGCTGTAGCATATAGGCTACGTGTTGCTGTAGCCCACCATAGTCTCTGGACCCAAGGTATAAATCGCTATACTGTCACGCTCTAGATTAGAATACGATTTAATTAGGCTTTTCTTTCCGACTCAGTTTGTAGATATCACATTGTTTAATTTGGTAAACAAATGAAAGGGTTAAAGAGTCGCCTTATCCATGGCTCCGTGGTCCTCTCGTCCCTTTAGTTGCATATGGGCGGAGCCTGTGAATACGCGCAGAGCTGAACTCAAACTTCGAGAGTGAAAACAGGAATACAATGGAAGGCAACCTTTGTAGTAATTGACGATTTTTCTCTTGGAAAGCATTCTAACAAAACGGGTTGCAGTAGCACATAGGTTGCACGCATAACGGATAAACTCGACGTTTTTAAACATGGCAACTGTAATGGAGTTTCTCCGAGCCGCAACATGGTAGCTCTGTAATCACTTTGGATTAAGTTACTCTCAAAACAAACGCGCTTGTTCTGAGTTTGTAGCATACTACTTCGATGACACGCATTTGTGCGTGTTTGTTCTTGACAATGCTTTGCTAGGATGTCTACTATAGGGTAGCCTGGTTTGCCGGAGTTGATGGACACAGAGATGGGCTCTGCGTTCCCCACAGACCGACCGACAGGACAGAGAGAATGCCTGGCGTGATTTATCCTGTTTAATGAAGATTCTTCATCGTTGGCGCGTTTGGACGTAAAGCCAAATTTCATGGAATTATTTCAACAAGCACAAATGTGGAATATCATGTATCGCTCTACTTTCTATTGGGTGGTTTTGGAAATATTTATATACAGCGTTAAAGGTAAGATTCAAATCTTCAGCTCAATGGTTGCACATGGGGTTGGCTGTTACTGGTAGGTTACTTATTAAATAGCAGCTGAGCTGAAACTGTAATGCCTCCTATTTAAACAAATCGAAATCTCCCATACTATCCACATCCTAGGACTTGGGCAAGTACGTGACATTTCAATGAGGTTACTGGTGTAAAGATATCTTTTCACAAAGCTCCGTTTAAACGTCAGTGCATTAAGTACATGTATGACTGCTTCCTTGTACTAATTTACGTGCTCCTCCTTCCAGGTCTTAATGTTTGCACAAGTGGTAGTGCCACATCCTGCGAAGAATGCCTCCTCATTCACCCAAGCTGCGCCTGGTGCGCTCAAGAGGTGGGCACGTGTATTCCTATAGCATCAAGTAACCATAAAATTGTGGCAATGTTCCATGTATTCTTCCATCTAGCCTACAGATATAACGATGTAAACGTGATATACAAACTTGAAGATTCAGTTTGGGTCACTTCTCTGTTTATCTGAGGAAATTTTGAAGAAAGCAGGAGTATGAATATCCAGTTTTTGTTTAGAGTTTCCTTCTTGGTTTCAAATGTTTAGTGAACAGGAGGTTCAGGTTTGTGTGACAATTCCTCTGTTGCAGTGTTGAAGGCCTGCATTCATAGTGTATATTAACACTGACATTATTTTAAATAGGACTTTGGTATGGCAAGAACTTTAACTTCACGTTGCGACCTGAGCCAGAACCTGCAGAAACGTGGCTGTGATGTGCGATTCATTGAGAGCCCAAGCAGCACTGCAAGCATTGAGACGAGCCGACCACTGAGCTCCAAGAGCAATGGACAGACACAGTTTGATGTTGTCCAGATACAGCCACAGAGGATTTCTCTGAATCTCCGGCCTGGTATGCACTCTATGTTCCATAACCATGAGTTGGCCAACAAAAAGCTTTGCCTCATGTCACATTTTTCTTTGTATGGTTATGTACGCAATGCCCTTAAAAATGGCTGTTTTTGTGCTAGACAAAGCCAACTGTATGTTTCCAAAGTTTCACAATCTTACTAAGTAACTTGGATCAGTCAGTTCATTTTTACAGAAGCTGTGTGTGTTTGTCACAGAAGCACTGTGAAGGTTAGCTTGCCGTAATGACTGGAGGTGCCATTTATTCCGTCTTCTAGGTGACCCGACTTGGTTTGGGGTCCAGGTGCGGCCAGTTGAGGACTACCCGGTGGACCTGTACTACCTGATGGATCTCTCCTTGTCCATGAAGGACGACCTGGACACCATCCTCAACCTGGGCACCAAGTTAGCGGAGGAGATGGGCAAGCTCACTAGCAACTTCCGTATGGGCTTTGGGACTTTTGTGGACAAGAACATGTCTCCCTTCTCCTACACTGCACCCAAGTATCGGGAAAACCCTTGCAGTGGGTGGGTAGAATCATTTTGTTACAGTGTATTTTTCAATGAATGGTTGTTCCTCTGTATGCATTGTTTGTGTTTTGTATGCATGTCAAGTCAAGATGATCAAAGGTTTCATTTCTTCGTCAGGAGGAAATGATGTTTGCAGTGTTAATAAGAAATGATACTGGATAAGTTTTGCTGTCTTGAGCAAAACATCCTTTGGAGTTTCCCCTCTCCAAAGAAGGCATGACTTTGAGTGCACCCCTCCCATCCTGAATATACAGGTTTCATTGTCGGTCAGCAACAGTGACCTCTGCATTAGTGACGAGGATGCGTGTGCGTGTGTGTGTTTGTGTGTGTGTGTGTGTGTGTGTGTGGTGATGATTTTGCTCTGTAAATAGAGAACATACTGGAAAAAAAACTGGAGCTTGGCACACTTGCTCTGCACTCCCCCTGCAATCACACACCCACCCCCCCACCCCCCTCAGGGCCAGATAACCCCGCGCCAACCTACTGCCATCACGCCTCAGTGCCCAACTAGGTTATGCCCCCGGCCCACGAGCCAGCCGCTCCAGCACAGCAGCACGCCATTAGAAAGGCAGATGACTGCTGTGGCCTCCAGACCCCAGCTCCTCGGCATCATGGCAAACCTCCAGTGTTGTCTCCTCTCCACGTTCTGTTCTTTATGATCAAATGGGTTTCTTTTTTGAATGAGCTGTGTGACTGAAATGAGGATAAAAGGGTTGAGGACTGGATGAAAGGGTTATGTGTGTGTTCACAATAAGACACATCCTTATGCCAAGGATGGGAAGAAATGGCTGGTTATTGAGCACTGATGTTGCTATTATCACAGAGTGATACATTTGTTTGCCAATCTGAAGGAATATTTTGTTATGCTTGGGCTGATGTAGGTATTAATATCACCTAATACAGTGTCCTACAAAACAATACAGTACTTCAGAAAAGCACAGTAACTGTAAGAATAACACCGTAGTGCAATGAGTGTAAAAATGCCTGTCGTGTCTTTCTTCCCTGTGTGTGTCATCGTAGGTACAAGCTATTCCCGACATGTGTGCCTTCCTTCGGGTTCCGCCACATCCTCTCACTGACAGACAAAGTGGATCGCTTCAACGAGGAGGTGCAGAAGCAGATGGTCTCCCGCAACAGGGACGGCCCCGAAGGCGGGTTCGATGCCATTCTGCAGGCTGCCGTTTGTAAGGTGAGCTGTCAGTCACGACCACAGCAGCCCTAGGTCCCCATGCCGTGGCCTGTTGGGCTAGCTGCTGATGTTTGCCATTAGCTCTTCTCAATCAAACAACAGACATAGGCTCCATGCAGAGGAAGAAAGGGATTAGTCCAGCTGAGCAAACAGGAGAGCCTGTCGCAGGTTGGCAAGTCTCGTCATGTTCCGCACGGCAGACTCAGACCTGCAGAGCTTTTCTGGAGGCAAGAAAATTGCTGTTTTGTTTTTCAAGAGCCGCGTTGTTATGCTAAATATCAGCACTCACGAAACTGCCACTTAGTCCAGTCAGAGTGGTCAACTAGAACAGTATGTATTGCACCCCATGTCCTTCCCACAGCAGTCTTCTGTCGCACACATGGCTGGGTAAAGGTCAGGATTGTTTAGTTGGACTGCATTAGTCACCGTGCTGGGAAGAATGGACCAGCCCTGCTTTGTTTTGTTTGTTTCCCACTGATTCACTCAGGAAGCTTCTGCTGTGCAGTGATTTTTCTGCACAACTAGTTTTTAAAATGTGACTGAATCGAGGTTGAGCAGCATGGGTCGATAGGGTGACAACAGTTGGCAGCCTTTGTGTGGGCAGGTAAATGTTTGTATTGCAGTGTAAATACACAAAGGTACACACCACTGTGTTTGTAAGAGGTAGTCCTGTGGTGCGGGGTTGATCTATGACCAGTTTTAGTGACTGTTGGAGAGAAGGTGGTAGTGTTTCTCTCTGTGTGCTGTGCAGTTCATGCATAATTCAGTCTCTTATTTCAGAATAGGATTCACAGGCCTTGGTGGGCGTGGGTATGTTCTCTTGACAGAAGCGGATCGGATGGAGGAAAGAGGCCTATCACCTGCTCGTGTTTGCCACGGACGACGTGCCCCATCTCGCCCTAGATGGAAAGCTAGGAGGTCTGGTTCAGCCTCACGACGGGATGTGCCACCTGGACGACAAGAATGAATACGATGCCTCCACAAGGATGGTGAGCCAGAAACTGCGCCTCCCGCCTTTCAGCACAGTCACTCGGGTCATTCAGAATCACTTATGTCTGAATGAGTGATTTATAACAGTCACTCACTTCACAGAGATCCTTTCAAGCCCCTACGCTTGCAGTATCTGTGCCATATCCTTGCAATAATAGTTTAGTCAATAATTTACTGCTCACAGTTTCTCCACATTTGAAAAAGAAAACTCCCTCTCAGACAAAGTTCCAGTCACAGCTGAAGTCAGTATGCAACAAGGCGACCATGTGTGGCGCGTAATCTCACAGACAGGTTATTCTGGACTACGACCCTCTTTATTTGATCACGTTCCCAGCAAAGACGCAAATTACTTTAACGTGTTACTGGAAACTCACCATGTTCCTAATTGGCCCCCTCTGAGTCATCATTTTTAGGAAAAGCTGAAGATAAACATGTCTTGCCGTCTGTGGTGTCCAACAATGAGCGACAGATCCTTAGCTGTCTGGACTAAAGACTTTTTCGTGACCATATCCTGATGATTCATTAATCTCTGTTGAGTAGTTGCTGTGTTGATGGGCAGGGAGTCAAGGGAACTTTTCATGCAGCCTCGCGGGGACAGGAAGACACTAATGTAATAATAACTTGATCACTGTCATGCGCTGTACAATAGCGAAATGAATTCGTCCGACTGAATAGCAACGTTTTGTTCTAGTTCATTCCGAGGCCTCTGCGACCTCCCCGGCCCCATTGATGAGCTGAATGCCGCAAACTGTGGGAGATTGAAGACCTTGTGTGTGTGTGTGTGTGTGTGTGTGTGTGTCTGTGTGTGTGCTCTTCCTCCACCCCTCCCCCTTCCTCATCCACAGCAAGCTGGCCTTTGGTTAGTGTTGGGACTTATGAGGTGTTTCTGTAGGTAGTGCATCCCATAGTCAACAAAAACATGATCCTGCTTAACCTTAGTGCCAGCATTGCCTTGTTCTCTCTCAGTAGCAGTCCACATCAACAAAACACTTTTGATTGTGCCCGATTTTCATAAATGTGCTTTATCAATGCACTTGCATTGAATAATACACAGTGAACTTTGTCAATGTTTCTCAACACAGGGCTAACTGCATTTGGTGGGACATTTTGGAGTGCCACTCAGTAGGCTGAGCAGATATTTTTAGGATATGAAGGAATGCAGTCCACATTGACATCAGTTTTTTCCCTTTGCACTTTGAGTCAGTTTTTGGATGAATTCTTAAGGAGGTTTTCCTCAGGGAATTGCTGCTTGGTATTTGTGAATTCCCATTGGCGTAGAGGCTGCAGAGGAAGGCTCCATTCAGTAGGAAGGCTCATATTTTCCCTTCTCTGTTATTTTCCATGCTCTTCTCTCTACAGTCCATGATGTATCCATAGTACTTTAAAAGCAACCCAGCACCATCACTGTTTGACTGTCGCAGTTCTCAAGAACATTATTAGACTTAATGATACTCCTACACGCACACTCCTACAGCAATGGTATGTCATGGTATGTTTGAAATGGCTAATGTAAACATTATAAGGAGAAAGCGAAGGGCCATTCACTTCCTTCTGTAAATTTCCTGTCTTGTCTCCAAGCTAAGTTGGGAAGGAGCTATTGTATGTACAAGTGATATGTACTCACTCCTGAATGTTTTGTCAATCTTACTTTGTGTGCTTCTCTTGCAGGATTACCCCTCCCTAGCCCTTCTTGGAGAGAAACTGGCTGAAAACAACATCTTTCTCATATTCGCTGTGACAAAAAAGTATGCTGTTTTGTACAAGGTACTGTCATAATGCATTTTGTTGATTTTTTTTTTCTCTAAGCTTGGAAGCTCTCTGTGCATGATTTAAGAGCCATTACATCAAATCACAGGGTGATTCCATTTCCCCTGACATAACCTGTTTTTTGTCACCTTTCATGTTTGAAGAACTTGACCGCTCTGATTCCCGGAACCACAGTGGAGATTTTGGAGACAGACTCCAAAAACATCATTCAGCTGATCGTGACGGCCTACAACGTGAGTGTGCCTCTGGCTGTGTCACTCTGTCTGTGTCTTTTAGTGTCTGAGCAAGCGCGGAATCTGTCTAGACTTAGGTCCAACAGCACTGGGGGAGGACAAATGCAATCTTAGTGTTGGCTCAATCCCATTCTTTCCTTAGCACACTAAAATATTTGGATTATTCTAAGGAAAAATATGGTGTGTGCATACAATGTGTCCTTTTTGCTGCTAGTTAGACTAGATTTGACTTTTTTTATTGTCCAGAATAGTCTCAGCATAACTGTCTGAACTGTACTTTATGCTAACCCAGGGGGTATTTGCCTGTGTTTTGCATAAGACTTGAAAGCTGAATCGGAATTGAACCTTCACTAGTGTTGGAACAGACTATAGTCTGGCTCTCCTGGCTGTCTGCATGTCTGTTTATTTGGCCTCTCATTCAAAGTGGTGTTACGGCTGGTTAGCCAAACAACTTTGGGCATGAGTTCTTTTTTGAAGATTATCAAAACACTGACAAAAAAAATGTGAAAAGACACTGTCATTAATCACCTCCCCTTGCTTAGTGCTCTTGTAGTAAGATTAATTGTGTGCTGGCTTCCTGATTTTTCTGGCCATGTGATTTGGGTCAGCACCTTTTTGAAAGGAGCCATGCCAGAATGTGGAACTGAGCTGGGTGTGTGCGTGTGCGTGTGCGTGTGCGTGTGCGTGTGCGTGTGTGTGTGTGCCTGTGTGTGTGTGTGTGTGTGTGCCTGTGTGTGCCTGTGTGTGCCTGTGTGTGGGTGTGTGTGTGTGCCTGTGTGTGTGTGGGGCTGGTAAAGGCCCATTAGATGTGTCAGTCAGGGTGCGGCAGGCCTGCTTTGCTCACTGTCCCATTAGACTGCCCCATCCTGCCAGCTGTCAGAGCGAGGGAGAAGAGAGGATGTCTTGTGTTTTTATGTTTTTTTTTTTTTTTTTTTGTTTTTTGCCAGGTCTGTGTAGGCCATTGCTGTGCACTAAGCTTTATTCCTGGCACAGATCTGCACACACAAGCAGCCGTGCATGTGTCCACACACTCAGAGACACACATTCAAAGCTTTTCTTGTGTCATTTGGCAGTAGTGTGTTACTCATGGGTTTATGAACCATATCTCACCCTTGAACTACAAGTGCAGACACACGTTTACACACATACAAAAAAACTCTCTTGCTCTCTCTTACTTCCTCTTACTCTTCCCTCCTCCTTTCACTTTTTTCCACTTGTGTGCTTTTCTGTGGAGTGGCATTTGTCAAGAAGGCCAATGTGCAGAAAGGGTTTATTTCTTGTGTACAGATTCCCAAATATTTACACTGACTACACCAACATTTGTGTCTTCGTGATGCTCAGTGTTGCAGAAATCTCTTTCTTAGTCAGTTTGTGTTGAGGTTTCATTTCTGAGTCACGTAATGACAAGCTATGGGCATAAAAGGTCAGAGAATAGAAGCTGGCATGTGTCTTGAAGATTTTTAATGTTGTGTAAAATTAGTGGCACAGTCTAGGCTGATGAAAGTGAGCCCACAAATGGCTCACAAACAGCTTTTAATATTACAAGTGTTGGCTGCAAAGTCAAAATAATAATATGCATCTTTAAATATTGGCCAGCTATGACAACCAAGCATTTTTGTCAGTTACCTTTTGGTGATTTGTAGTAGTTTCCTAGTTTTCTTGACTTTTTCATGTGTTGAGAGTTTACAACCCAGTCTTCTTTATTTACATGAGAAGTGGGGAAATACTAATGACTGTAGATCACGCTGTGCCTTTTCCCCTCCAATATGGGTCAAAACAGGACAATCAATCACAGCTAGCCCACAGGCATGGTTTTAATTAACAGTATGTCAGCATTGATGGTCTGATCTATTGAGTTCCTACATAAACACACACACACACACACTTTCCAGCACACATTCCAGCAAGTACAACACAACACACTCAGTTGTTCAAACAAAAGCACACACATTCTTCCTGTGACACACACGTAGTCATAAACACTTCCACCCACCCATTGTATATGCTGCACTGTTAACATGGTGTCCCTCCACTGAAGGGATCTGCAGAATGCAAAGCATAACCGTGCAGTCTGTGTATGCCCCCCACCCCCACCCCCTCATAGCTGCACCTTAGTCTCAGTCCTCAAGGAAATGACCTGCGAGCTGTTCACAGTCCCCTGTGCGGTGTGCCCCAGGTTAACTGTTTTGGCACAGTGCCAGTGTGTGTAGTAGATAACCGGGCATATTGCACAGAAACCCGAGGACTGTCCCCCAAATGTGATAAGAATGTATTCATTTCATCTCCAGTGCTGCCCCGACTGCAGGAAAAAGTAAGCAAATTGAAAAATGTAGACACAGACAGACAGAACTTTAATTTCCTCTTGGGATGAATGAAGTATCCTTCTATGTATCAAACCTTTCCCAAACCTTTAACAGAATGACCCCTACCTCTCTCAAATTCAAATTTAAAAATGCTTAGTTGCATAACAAAGAGTCAGACATTTGTATTGCCAAAGCAATTGCTACATAAAACATTACAGTTACACAACATGCACATAACGACAAATGCCAAATGTCTAGGCATATACTTGACCAAATATTTATAATGTGAATGATGATTACTGAGCAATAGTAATGCTGTTGTTGGTATGTTTCTCCACCCCTGCCCCGTGTGCTTCCTGCTGCAGAACATCCGCTCCAAGGTGGAGCTGAGCGTGTGGGACCATCCCGAGGACCTGAGCTTGGGTTTCTCCGCCACGTGCCAGGATGGACAGTCCCTCCCCGGCCTCCGCAAGTGCGGGCGATCTCAAGATCGGAGAGACGGTGAGTCGAACGATGAGCAATGACGAACTGGGACTCATTATGTTATCTGTCTTAAAGTTTGATTTCAGAGAGCCAGGGACCTCCTTGAGGTCATGTGAAATTAATACATTCTACGTCTCCAGGGATCATCGCATTGCATCATGTGTTGCATAAGGCACACGGCGCCTGTGAATGTCTCTTGCCAGCCTGAGGTGGAAGTTAAATTAATTCAGTGAGTTGAGGGAGTTAGCAGGCCACTCAATCCGGAGCTGAAGAACTCAGCCTTGTTTTCGAGTAGAGACTCAGCTGGCCACTTATCTCTAAAGTGTAGAGTTCCTGCTCGATTTCCACACATTGCAAACACGGCTGGGGCATTGACACAAAAACGTTCCCGGTCTTATGAGCTATTTGCTAGTAACTCCCTATAGGAGCAAAGGCCATCTGTCATAGGAGTGTCTCATATTCTTTGACAGATCAGATATGACAATGCTTCTTAAAGAAACAAAAGCTGCTGTCCATCGTAGGTTTGCCGGTATGACAATTCAGTATTAAATCGCTTTGTTGCAGAGCTAGTTTATCTGCTAATAATAGGGCTGTTTTTTTAAGATGGGGGAAAAAAAAACAGGAGCTGAAAGTGCTGATTGGACAGAAGGCGGCACGGCACAGACTCATCAGCAGTCTGTGGTCAGCTTGAGGAATCCCCTAAGGCGCTGCTTGTCCTGCTGCTGTGTTGGTGATAACACGCAGTATGCCCTCAGTGAACCCCCCACCCCCACTCACACACACACACACACACACACGCACACACACACACACACACCATGCACTTTGGCCCAGTGGGGAAGGAGCAGTGTTCACATTACGTATGTGTCCGATGGTGTGTTACTGAAGATGTGGCCTTTGTGTTTTTTCTAAGTCTCTCCCTTTGCTTTATTTCTGCTGCTCTTTCAGTTGAATTGGCTGCAGCTGTCTTTCATACCGATACTGGGTCTTTGTTGTTTACCCCTGTGTTTATACCTGCCAGTCATATCCCTCTGTTTTTTTGGTTATGTCTGCTAGCAAAAATGTTTAAGCAAGCTGTAAACTATAAAATAAGTGACATCAACTCATCATAGAGCAGATAGTTTAATGGGTCTACAGTCATGGAAAGGATGTTGTCGTTATCGTATAACTACCCTTTTATCCACAACAAAAGGTACGTCACCCCCCAATTACCCACTCTAATTACTAGCAAAAGCTGCTATGGTGATTGCCTGCAGTATCGCCGACAACAGCCCTTAGAACATTCCGGTCACTTGTTAGTATTATCCAGTTTGTGGTGAGGGCCTCCATATACTATACAGTGAGAGAATATAACTGCCTCCTCTTTTTTTCTCTCTCTACCTCTCTCTCTCTCTCTCTCTCTCTCTCCCCTCTCTCCCTCCCCCCCCCCCCCCCCCCCCCCTCCATCTCCCACACACACAAATGCAAAGAAAGGTAAAGGTCCTCTGTGCATTTAGAGAGCGGTCCACTGACATGGCCTCTAATGGGGGCTCCCTCATTACACGCCACCACACAGAGCTCTGACAGGCCCACGAGCACATCCTGCTCCTCTCGGGGCTCCCCTGGCGTCCCCCGCGTGTCCCTCCTGCTAGTTCTCCCTAATTGCACGCATAGACGGGCGGGCATGTAAAGAGGGGGACCCCGGGCGCTGAATGGACCCTGCTGAATGGAGGGAATCCCATTGTTGCGTGAGCCTGGCCTGGTTGCAATGGGGCTGCCCTTTGCTTCGCTTCCCCCTCATTCTCCCGCGCTCCCGTTGTGAGGCTAGACTTGTCACACCGTGCCCAACTGCCAATCTTGCCTGTGAAAGCGGGGTGGTGGTGGTGGTGATGGTGGTGGTGGTTGGGGGTGAGGGCAGTAAGGGTGGCACAGGGAAGGCAGGAGCCCATGTGCCGTTTGTCCATGTGGCCTGCGATGGGACATCCACAGCATGGTAATGGGGTCTGACACAAAGGCAGCAGAGAGGCAGCCCCTCTCTCACTCTCTATCCGTGCTGGCTCGCCAAGCGAAGAACCCTGGGCCTCAGCGAAGAACACAAGGGCCCTCAGTAACACAGACGCTAGCACTGATTCTGAATCCGAGCCTAGAGCCTTTTCAGACTCACACCCTGCCCTTCTCCTCCAGAGACTACTAAAGAGCCCCCAAACATAACGCATGCCGCTAATCCGCTAGCCGCACTGGCTAGAAGCCCACATGCATCGCTTTTAGTCCTCCCAGGACAGAATGCACCCACAAGTAAACAAGGTTTGTGGCTCTCTGCCTCAAGGCCTGGAAATATCATGATATTTTACTTGGAGATTTTCCATGTCAGTTAAGAGGGGTGAATTTTTGTACTTCAACATGTTTATATTGTGCATAGCTCAGTCCGAGAAGACGACACCAGTTTTAGAAGGAGCTGGTCATTCAAGTGCCAGTAAGTCCTTCATGTTCAAGTGGAATGCAGTCATGACATTTGGGAAAGGGTATTTTCTGCTTGTGGGTGCTGGCTGCTGGTAACTCTGTTGGTGTTATTTTTTCCATTTCCTGAAGGCATACCTCTGGCACCAGAGTCTCTCAGCATGTGCCCATGCACACACACACACACACACACACACACACACACACACACACACACACACACACAGACACATCCATATCCATGGTGGCTTCCTCTGCCTGTTTTTCCTGTTAACCACTCAGGATAAGAAAGAGGAAGGAAGCAAGGTGCTGCAAACATATAGTATTCCTGCAGTATACTTTCCCAGTCATATTTTTCTTTGGCATCATCCATGTGCCTGGTACTATACATTACTGTATGCATATTTGTCTGTGCAAATACTTGTGTAATGATATTCTCGGTCTAGTTTCTGTAAGTACCTATTGTTACAACACTCTGGATTCAGACTCTGTTTCTTGGGGTGAAAGATTGTGTTTTATGGAGTTTGTTGTGTTCTTTTTATGGAGTTAATAATTTTATGACATTCTTGATTGAGAACATGTGCCTCACCCACAAGCCAAAAATGTAGAGTTGCTTAAGAAACACACTCATGCTTAGTAGTTTGTGCTGCATTTTGTTTGCTGTCAGCAGACAAAAAACAGGACTTGTAGTGCGTAGTTCCAACACTCCTTTCTCCCTCCTGCCTTTTCCCTTTACTTATCTTCACTATCTCTGTGACTTCCTCTTCTTCCCTTTTCTCCTCTATCTCTTTCCTTCTGCTCTCTCCTATCGCTCCGTATTCGTCGTCTCTCTTTCCTACTCCTCCTCCTCTGGCCATTAACCCCACACGCGGTGCCCTCTTCCATGTGACTCACATGTCTCCCTAATCGAATTCAGCCCTCCCTCATTAGAGTCGCGGCGCGGTCGCAGGTCGCAGTGGGTGCTCCTCTCCGGCATGGTGCTCCATGTGCTTGGCGCTCAATTGGTCACTCTGCCGCCCCGCCAGCTGTCATGTGACCCCCCACATGACGTGACGAGAGTCCCGCTGTCGGCCTTGGCTGCTGCTGCTGCAGCTCCGTTTCCCGCTTTTTTCTGCCTCCTCTCGGCCAAGCAGTCCAGGGAATGTGCACAGGTGGTGGACTGTGAGTGCATGTGTGTGAGAGACAGACAGAGAGGGACAGCGCGTGCTGTATATCCCACGTCATCACTCTGCGCCCCCCCCCCCCCCCAACAAGGGCCTCTGTGTTCAGGGATCAGGAAGGGCCTTAAAGCTTGTCATCCCGGCCGTGCCTGCTGGGACAAGGCAAATCCAAGGCAGAGCTGGTGCTGTATTTATTTTAAGACGGGGGAGAAACTCCACAGCCTGCTGGTGAATATTTTATACAGCTGACGTGCTGCCTCAAGGCAGTTGCATTAAAGGTTCAGCTGACACTGAGGTGCATCTCTGAAACATGCATTTCTTACCACTGCTCCTCGACCACCCACCCACTGCTCCCCTCGGGGTGTGTGTGTTTGTGTGTGTGAGTGTGTGTGAGTGTGTGTCCGTGTCCACCTTTTGGTCTGTTCTTGTGTGGGTTTTTTTTTTTTTTGGTAGGGGGGGGGGGGTTGAGTGGTGTGTCCATCCGAATTGTCCTCTCAGCATGTTCGTGTCATGTTCCTGCTTCTGAAGGGAACACTGCAGTGCTCTCTCCCAGGACATTCAGAGGTCTTCCTCCCCGCAGCGCTCTCAGGATCCCCATGCAGAAATGATGAAGCTTCACATGTGATCAAGACCCTGAGCTGCTACTCAGTGACAGACAGGGCAAGATTAAGGCGTTTTTTTTTTCCTTTTTCTTCGAGCCAATACTCGGTGCTCCCATGCTTGTCTTTACTGCATCAGATACCATGGGTCACACTGTTCTCGCCAACATCAGCATGGCCGCCGTGGTCTAGCACTGAGGCTTTGGATCCCACTGGTCTGTGGTCCTGAGTGACTGACTGCATCAGATCTTCAAAGGGCCTCCATGTGTGGAGTATGCTCCTCTCTCCTCAGGGGAAGACATAGAGTCACATAGTCTCTCTCTCTCTATCTCTCTCTGTCGCTCTCTGTTGTTGGAGCTGACTGTTCGCTCCCCCTATGGTATCCATCAGACCACAGTGTTTGTCTAGAGTGTGTGCCGTTGCTTTTCTTTCATATGCGTCCCATGTTTTGAGGTTGCCCACACCCAAGTCCTGTAAAATCTTTGGCAGATGGATGTATTTATCTTTAGCGCTTTGCAAATAGCGATATATTTGCCCAGTATCCCTTTGTTGGCTAGCTTTCAAGCATATTACAGGCAAGGGCCTAGTAGAGTTAGCAGAGTAGAGCATACACTTTGGATTAAAAATATATTAAGGCAAGATAAAATTGTTATACATATCCCTGCCATCCCCTTGTCATCACCTTTGAAGACATTTGGTAAATGGTTGTCTGGCTCTTTTGCCAAGTCTGCCTGTTGAAAGCAAGTGCCTGTTGGAATTGCTAATAGTTTGCATTAAATGTATCTGTTTCAGACAAATTCAATGGTAGATGAAATGATATCTGTTTAAGCCGAAGGAAAATAGTTCTACATAGCTTTCTCATTAGCTTTAAAACTTGTGGTAAATGTTTGCCTGTGAAAGTAACCTTTGGCTATTTTTTTTAGCCAAATCTAAGCCAGTCTCTAGCTCCAGACGTTTTATGGAAGTCTCTCACATTTAAAAAGGCTTGCATGTGGTCCAGGTTTTGCCACTTTTACAAGTACCGTTTTCTATGGCAAAACGCGCTGCCAACGGGTGTGAAACCACAGTCTGTGGGAGTTGACTTCTGTGAGTCTTACTGGAAAAATAGTTAAAGCTGTGATCATGTTACAGCAGGCAGTGTTCGGGTCAAGTTTCTTTCTTCTCGTGGACTTCCTGACAGTAATCAGGAAGGGTGTCATCTGCCTCAACAGGGTATGATTAATCTCCCAGAAAGTTCGACCACAGCAATTAGGGCTCTCTCGAAAGGCCCTTGATGTGGAAGATAAGAGTTCAAACCCAGCATATCATTTGGCTTCGGTCACAGGAAGTTCATACTTTTGCGAACCAATTTATAAATAAAGCTTTTTGATGCAGTGTTGTGCTTTTGGTATTGTTTTCTGACATTTTTCTGTCGTTGACTCAGAGAGGTGTGGTCCTACGTTTATGTCACGCACCCATCAATTATCGGGCAAGAACCTTTTTTTTTTGTGGATTTGCCGTGTCACAAACGCACGATTCATAGTCTTTTTTTGGTCATCAATTATGTTGCCTTGGGAATTCTTGTCTTAAGAATTCCAGGCACTGACTTGAGTAACAAGTGCCTTTTTCCCCCCCAAAGTATGGGTTTGGAGCACTCAGACACACTTTCACACTTCTCCATGTCAGCAGTTCATGCTCAGAGTTGGCACTTTTTATCTTCATCTGAATATTGTAGTGAGGCTCCCAACCAAAGAATAGGTCAGTGTTAAGGCTGGGAAACACAAAGTACCTTACAATGGGATGCTGGAATGTTACATTGCCCATAATAACAATAGCGTTCCAGTACAGTGATTTTACTATGCTCAAAATGTATATCGTAACTGGCAGCACGTCATAAAATCTAACGGAAAAAGAAGCTATACTCTAAAAAGGGGGCACAACGTGCACCATGATGTACATTGAATAGAGTCTTTGCACTGCACACAACTTTCTTCATTGCAAGTTTATCCTCAGTAATTTGATAGGTGTTATAATAAGAAGTCATGATGTGATCACTTGTAAATTAGTGATGCAATATGTGTAGGGGCTCTGATTGTTTCGGTAGAAATATCATTGTTTTGTGTTAGTGTATCAATAATGCTTAAAAAAAGCACCTGGCAACACAATATTTCAGTGCTCAGTCAGTGTATCACCTCAACTGTACTCTGTGGCGCTGATGTCCTGTCTGATGTCCATGTTTCTGTCTTCTACCACAGGTCTCCTTCAACGTGAGCGTGGAGGCTCGTAGCTGCCCGGCGCCGGGCAAGCAGCACAGCTTCACCATCAAGCCGGTGGGCTTCAAGGACCGTCTGGAGGTGACCGTGGACTACAAGTGCGACTGTGGCTGCACTCAGCTCACGCAGTCCAACAGCAGCCGCTGCAACTCCATCGGCACCTACACCTGCGGCATGTGCCGCTGCGAGCCGGGCTACCTGGGCGCCCGCTGCGAGTGCCAGGAGGGCGAGGCGGGCGGCGGGCAGCTGAACGCGTGTCGCGAGGCCGAGGGCAAGCAGGTGTGCAGCGGGCGCGGCGAGTGCATCTGCAGCCAGTGCCTGTGCTACGAGTCGGAGTTCGGCAAGATCTACGGGCGCTTCTGCGAGTGCGACGACTTCTCCTGCGCGCGCCACAAGGGCATCCTCTGCTCAGGTAAGGGCCAGTGCAGCTGTGAATTAGACATAAGCTCACGTGCGCAATTACACACACACACACACACACACACACACACACACACACACACGAAAATCACTGTTGCATTACCGATAACAACTACAACACAACACACACAGACACACACTCAAATGGTTACTGTTGCCAGTACAGCATGGTGTTTTCCTGTGGTAACAGGCCTGTGATAACAGATTCTCAGTTTACTGCAGCATTCCTCTGGCATCTCGCTGCTAATTATACATGGGTCTGAAGCATGTGTTTTTTGTTTAATTGCCATATTTTAATTGCAGAGTTTATGGCGCAGGCAATGGCATATCAACCTCAGTTTGCTGTTTATGAGGGGAAATGCTAGTTATGGGTTTTGTGGTGTGCTGTGTGCAGTATTAGTATACTGCTGTAAAGGTGTTTGTGCTTGTATAAGGGAGGACACCAATGTAAACACAGGAGATGGTTATATGCATCTGCTCTGAATAATCGCAGCACACGGTAGAGAGCTAAGCTACTGCTAGCTGGCTGGTTTCCTATGTGCATTGGGGAAAGAGTTCAGGCAGCCTGTTGTGTATTTTGCACATTAGTTTTACTTCGGCTGTTAGAGGCTGTGGGTTCACCATCTGCTATTGCGGCCATAAACCTTATACTTGGCCTCTGTCGATCCCTGCTACACTGCATTAGTGCACCGAATGGATTAAAGTTGCCTGCAGTGATCTTAGCAGCAAATCCCTTTCCCCCACGATGACGATGCTCTTCACCAGACATTCAGATATCCTGGTTATGTCTTATGTCTCGGAAAAGGTGTCTGGGTATTTTTCCACAGCACACCAAAACAGGATTGTTCACTTGGATGTCCTTAAATGGTGCTTGCACAATGCATTATGGGTGGGGAACTTGCTGGAATGGGGCCTGCTGGCATCTGCCAGGCCACCCTCTCCATGTTACCCTCTCCGCCTAAGCACCACAGTCCTCCGCCCCCCTTGGGGCACTTGTTCTACATAGCCACACTGAACACTTTTGTCAGTGTCAGCCTATCTGTTTACCTGTCTGTGTTACTTTCCCCATCGTGGGCCTCAGAAAATATTCAGTGGCTCTGCCCAAGAGTTGAGCTCAGCGTTCGGGTAGGTCAGGAGCTCCAGCCCGCCAGCAGGGGCACAGGGGAACGTGTGTTGGGGAGCCATCTCTGGGAGGCACCTTCGGGAGGACCCAGCAGGGCCCCCGCACGTACTAATTAAATGTTAACAGTCCAGTAGGCCTCCCCCACATGGCCTCTCCCTCATTACTCCATGCTCCTCCTCTCCTCTCCACTCCTCTCCTCTCCTCTGACACTGTAACAAGTCTGTTAATGATACCGAGACACTGCGCTCAAGTACAATATTACAGGGTGCCATAAACACCCCCTCTCTTTCCTGGAGCTAACAGGCGCAGGAGGGCTTGTTGGCTAATGGGAGGCATGGCTCAGGGGGCCTCCACACTCCTTTAAAAGTGACTCTCAAACAACATTGTGCTCCACTCCCCAAATTGCTTAGCATTGGTGCGCGACTGCCCGACTGCCTGTGTGGTTTCTTTGTGCAGAGTGACGTAAGCATCGGCCTTTTGACAAAGCCCAGTCCACTTGTAATGAAAAGCAAGACAGTTCGCATTTTAGTATGCTACACCCTTTGCTTGTATGCGACACCCTTCTTTGTCATTGACATTCTCAAGTGCAGCTGTATTTAAAAATGTTGGCTGTCTACACAAGACTTGAGGATGGCTACTACATCTGAAACATTTGAAACTATGTTCTTTGTAGAAGGCTTTTCAACACTCTGCGTATATTTCCGGCCCATCAGCTGGGCTTACCTCACATCTCATTTCAAGCCCAGCGGCAATGGAGCCCCTGCTTGCCTGTGTTGTGAACTCTGTAATGTTGTCAGAATGTTTTCCCCAGGCTTTGGTATCTGTTTACAAGCGGCAGTGAGGCCAAAGGTGAAAAGGCAGACTTTAGGTCCCGGCTGCTTTCCTGTGTGGGCGAAGTGAGGTGAGGCGGGCTCCTGCTATCCTTGAATCACTGGGTCACTGTGCCAGAAGCAGCCCTCGCTCCTGTGGGGTGCGCAGTAAAAACACAGCTGATTACCGGGACAGCGGTTGTATGGTATCTGCTGAGACATTGTCTAGCATGCTTACACAAATAGTTAGGTGTTTCCTCAAGTATATCTCTGATTAATAATACTAGTGATGTTTTGAAAAATTAACTATTTTTAACAATTATAATGGATAATAGTTTTTTTTCTGACCATCATTTTACTGCAGTATGACTTTAAAAGGGAACACTGAAGAAAGATTTTTCTAATGAGATGCCATATTTAAATTTTTTTCCGTGGTAAGCCAAGCTGTTTGTATGTGACGGTAATGGATTTTGCAGCTCAGCTCCTCGCTCGTTTGCTTTAAAAACACATAAATTCTCTCGTTCTCAGACACCCACACCACACACTAACACTGTTACTAAAAACCACATATATAAATATATGCACACACACTGCACACGATCAGACCCATACCCTGGTCTTACTCATGTCTGCGTTGGGTTTTTGGTGGCACCAGTGTGTGTGTGTGTGCGCCCGTGCGTGCCAGGCTGGGCCACTGTACCGGTCAGCCTGATGGGTCTCTGGTCCTATGACCGTCCATTAAATCAATTACAGCGAACAACAGCTCGTGATTCCATCAACTCATGATGATCACATTCTCTATCAGACTGACGGACCCACAAATCAATTGTCTGTTTCAGTCTCCTCCCCACAAGTCCTTGAGTGCCCTGTTTCTCTACTGTTACACGCCTGACTCTGATTTGTTACAGATGCGGCAGCTACTCTTGCCCATATAATATCTTCTTTCCAAGCTGATGGTTGTAGGGATCTGCTGCTGCAATGCTTTATCAGTGCAGACGCCAGCCTGTGTTGTGTAAAGGGCGGCCTTCAAGGCTTTGGATGATTATTGCAAAAAAAAAAAAAAAAGACACTTAAAGCCTTTCTGTCCAGACCCTGGGGCCATCAAGTCGTCAGGGAGTCCTGAGGTTAGACTGCGGCAGAAGAGAGAAGGTCATTAATCAGCCTCTAAAGTTAGCCTGCTGACGGGAACGATAGCGCGCCAAACCTAGAGCGGCGGTGCGCCATGCTGCGGCTCAGTGTCACTCCACTGCTGTCTCCAGGAGGCCCTGGGTAAAGGGGGGGGGGGGCAGGGTGTCGGGGAAGGCCGGGCCAGATCAGCTGATTACAGACTGCTCTGTGTTCCCTCAGCCACACTCCGGCATGTGCACAGTCGCGGCAGCAGATTATTTGCCCAGCGTTCTGTAAAGTTAGATGCTCTCTGGTCTCCCGGCTTTAATGTGGTCTGAAGGTTGTCTGTGATCGCGTCTGTCTTCGGCAGCGGGAGTTTTAAGTGTTTGATAGGTGTAGCTGTGCATGCAGCGGCTTGTGATTTGCGTGACTGCCTTCGACCATGCTTGTGTGTGTGTGTGTGTGTGTGTGTGTGTAAGTGAGAGAAAGCCATCAAAATGGTCTGTTGCTGAGGCCCCCAGTTAAACCCTGACTTTGTTGTACCCCCCAGCCACACATCTGCATCTGTTTCCATGACCGTAGCAGTCAGACTCCTCGAATGTGCTGCGAGCCAGAAATAGTGCAACTTAATTTCTCCGGCCTCGTAAATGTATCCCCCCGCACGTCTTTTATTCCTGTGAATCCTTCTGGCCTTTTTTTTCTTCTTCGTTAAACCGTCACCAAGATTCTGAGTTAGTATGGTTAAGCGGGAACACATGTGTTACATATAGCAAGCCGGTATGATTATAAGCTGGTGTGAGGATCCAGTGGAACAAGTCTTTGCCCAGAGTTTCTTCTTCCAAGTGCTGGTGGTGGTCGTGTGATACAGAAGAAGGGGTTAGCGGTTGACGGGGGGGAGGGGGCAGAAAGTATTATTATAGCTGTGTGTGTGTGCCTGTGTGTTAGTGCGTGTGTGTTTTGGACTGTGGGCTTGGCACAAGTCTACGCTCACCGAGCGCCTAATGTTGCCTGATCTCACAGCTCATCTCACACACTCCCGTCTTGGGTATTACACTTCACACACAGCGACTATATCGCCTCCTACTTGTGTTCCAAAGCTCTGAATCTCTCAGCTCTTAAAAATGTCGAAGGCGAACAGGGTGCATGGTAGCTTTCGTGCACAGAAGTCAAAAAAAGTGTAAGGGCACACACACACACGCACAAACCACTTGTTTATGCCAACCAGTGTGCTCAAATTTGCAACCCTGTGGCATGAAGTGACTGGACATCTGGTTACGTTTGGAAACAGCCCGATATCCATCTCTGCTAGCCTAGCTCTGCGCTAAGCAAAAACCCTGGCACGGTTCACCAGCCTGGCTACGCTGCCCTCATGGCCATTAATGTCCACTCACGGCCCTGTTGCTGTGGCTGCAGCATGCCAGCGAGGTTAGCAATCCGCCTGTTTATTTTAGCCCACACGCTCCTATTCTCTCCAGGATGGGAACGGCCCTGGGTGTACGTGGCAGCGCAGTAGCAAGAGTCTAACCTTAAGGAAACAAATCCACAGCTCGCATCTGCCAAGCCTGCAACCAGAAACAAAGCTTTTATTGTGTTCCGTTGCTGTCCTTACATCAACCCTTCTTGCCCCTCCCTCTACCTACTCATTCAGCTCAGGGTATATACTGACACCAGGATCTACCCCCGCTAAGGTTAGCTAGTAGCAACTTTCTCTGGGTAAACTTAAACTAGGTTTATCACACCACAGGATCCTCCCTCACACTTTAGCTACTAGCCTTACACACGCCTAGCTCCATACTGTACTGTCTGTCTCAACTGCCCTGATGTGTTGAGATGTCATGCGTATGAGTGTGAGACTCATGTAAGAGAGCACTGCACATTAGTTGCCCATAATGTGGAAAATGGGGTCAGTGACTCTTCTTGGTGATGTCTGGGGTTCAGTGCGGCAGCAGTGTGGCAACATTACTGGCCTCGGGTTAGAGGCCAAAGGTCAGACCCCTCTTGCAGTACACAATGTTGCATTGCTTCTGCTCCACCCCCTTGCCTGAGCTTTTGAATGGTATGGCACTACTGAATGTCCCTGGAGATTCTGCTTCTCCAGCTCGTACTGTATGGCAGGGCAAAGGGCTGCTTTTGAAGAAGCACTAGCTGTCAGCGCGACTCTCATCAGGGGAGGTTTCCACGATGAGCCCAAGGTCTCTGCTTCCTGGCGTAAGTGGCGTATCCCCTAATGGTCCTCTTCACTTTTGTAAACCGCATAATCCTGTTTCACACTTTCACAGGCATAGTCTGACTGAGTGTGCATACTCAAGTAAGTGTTGTGATGAAGTCTGAGTTTTTTGTGGTTGTGGGGTACAGCTCTATTAGGGTCTGGACCCCTCCACTCTTAACATGATCTTAATAGTTTTCTCAGGCTAAAAAGACAGCTGTAGACTATGGGCTATCTCAGTGTGATTTGTGGAAAAGTGTAGACATCTGGACTTTGTATCAGTATGCCTCTCTGCAAAACATACACAACCACCTATGGTTTTTCATATCCAGAATGTTGCTCTGAACCATGGGAAAGGTTTTCATTGTCATCACTGAGGACCTCCCAGATTGCATCCTGCAACCACACATTTTGGGAGTGTCAGTCAAAACAAGCAAATGCTGAAAGTTCCTTGAAGTGCTGTTTTATATCTATCTAGCTTGTAAAAACAGCACGAACAATTCTTGTGTGCTGTTATTTATCAGTAATGTTTTGGCAGATGTTGGGAACCTCTCCACTCTGCTATTAAAACCTGGGTTCTTTGAGCAGTTCTTCAGCCAACTGTGTAGATGCACAAAGGTACAGATAGAGCGGAGGAAGCAGATTACATTACTGATGTTACCGCGTTGAAAACTTGTCAGTGGACCAATTAGGAACATTGCAATGCTGATAAATTTGGCCACCCTGCCTGGTGTTCACCACTGCATTGCTAATATTGAGTCTGTACACCTAGTGGTATGCTTTGCCTGTGGGATATAAAGTGGCACAGGCAATTTGAAACTGTATTTCCAATCTTAAGATTTGAGCATGAAATATTCCCACTCCCTAGGTTTCCCTCAGATATATATCAGTGTGTATGCATTGTCCAAAGAGTTAGAGAGCTAGCGGAGAAAAGAAAAACAAGAAATACTCATCGCGTGCGAAGTTAATATTAGCTGATTTTCTGATCTGAAGGAGATGTTAAGCATGAGATAAGTTTGATATATTGTTGTAGTTTACCGCTCTGTATATGCTTGGCTTACTACAAGTGTTTGGTGCTCCCATGAGTTCTGTTTTCCCAGGAGAAGAGTCATGTCTGATATAGAAAGGCTGTTGGGAGTACACAGAGACTATGCTATCTCTGGACTGTGTTTGTGTCCCCATTATCCCCGTATTATCTAATGTCAGCATGTTTCTAAACATGCAAGTTGAAGGACAAGAGAAAACATTTGTTGCTCCAACACACTCTAGTCTAGAAATGACCATTAGTTGTCATTCCACTGTTAAAAACCACCGCAATAACCTGATGATCCACTATAAGCATTATGTAAAAGGCTTATGTTGTGGTAAAGGCTTTTGCATGCAAACAGCATGTATTCTTTTATTTCTGGATTTAATTCAGCAATTTTTTCCCCTCAACCTTTAAATGTTTATACTGCGTCTCTGTTGTGGTAAGTGACAAACTACCATTTAGAGCCACTATAGAGTTCCTGCACATGTTAAAAGGCTTTTGTGATGGTGCTCCTAGCCCCAGGTCAGGCAGTGTTTACGCATTGGACCCTAAATGAACATGGCAAGGACACAAATAGGAATAGAGTCTTGCTGCTGTTGTTTTCATGTTTTGCTGTCTGGGGATTCTTTCTGTCAATAGCACTTGGCAGGTCTTCTGTCCACTCATATAATAGCAACCCTTGTTAAAGTGAAGCTGAAGTGCTACAAAATGCAAGCCCGTTCATGATGGTGTTGCCTCAGGCGTTCTGAAGGTTAGACAGATCCGTTGAGACATGACTGACACCTGAGTATTATATGGGGTTACCCTGCTCTGGTAACCCAGTAATGAATGCCGCATTTTCCTCTGTTCAGAGGTCCTCCTGAGTGAGACGCACTGTTTTGAGAATATCAAGGAAGGAAGTCGTCTCCATCTGAAATTTTCATGAGTCCCTCTCACTGTGGTGGGTTTTCAGCGTGCATAGCAGCTGACTGTGATGTCCCCATCAGAGGAAAAAAGCTCCTTCTGGGCATACACATGGTCTGACTGTAAGCCCCACAATGAATTTACTCTATATTTAGATTTTATGTACACTTGCAGCAGTTCAGTTAGAATGGACTAGACTACAGTAGGTTAATTTGATTTATGCAGAACCAAAATAACTACAAAGTAATTTAGAGATTTTGTTTACCACAAGATCAAATGACCTTGCTATTGCCTCTTTGCTCACATATGTATAAATGCCTTAATCCTGTATGTATTTTTGGACTCTTGGAAAACAAACAAGCTGTATATATCTATTCTTTCAGCCATTCTTTTTTGTTGTTTTTGTTGGTGGTGTCTCATCCCCAACCTTTTTCCTGTTGCCACAGTGGTCTGTAATAGATCAGTAGACTGGTGGGGGAGACATGTACTTTCTACAGGAAAGCGATAGAGTTATCACAACTCTTCACTCCACCATCAGGTGAGAACACCGTGCCCCACATATTGAGGCCATCATACACATACATCCCCTCTTACATTCTCTGCTGACATAGATGTCTTTAAGCTCCGCGGAAGGCAAACATCAGCAACACGCATACATGTGTCCTCACACAGCTGTCTTCCATTATAGCGGTTAGGCTCATAACCACTTCAAGCTCACAGACCCTGTTTTGACTTTATTTTGATTCTCTTATGCGGTGCGACTGCAGTCCAAAGAACTCTTAGTTATGATGTGCTAGGACATATACTGTATCTGTGACTGCTTGAAGTGCGTGGAAAGGCTATTTATTGTACTTTGCAGCTATTTTGGTCACAGTTATCCCTTTTAAGATGGTATCAGCTGACCACAGCCATTGGACTCAGTGGCACCTATTCTCTGAAGACTACTATGTCATTATTGTTTTAGACGTCATCATGTGATCTATCACACAATCACATGCGAGATAAAGCCACAGATTTGATTCAATTATTTCAAATCTCCGTTTTGTGATTCCAGTTAAGCGTTTTTTTGTTGCCAGCAGTTTTTCCTAAACTCAGCAGTTCTGACTGCCGCTGGGACTTTTCTAGATCTTCCCACAGTGTTGAACGCTGAGAGCGGGGAATCTTGTCATAAGTATGATCAGGAGCGTCGAACACTTAAAGAGCTCCTCGACACTCATCACCTCCTCCCAAAAAAACGGACTTGAATTACGGGAGGCGACATGCCACGGCTTGGAAAACACTACGAATCTGTCGGCTGTGGTTTGCTAAGCGGTGGTTTCTCTCATTACTGCCCTAGCTCTGGTAAATGTCAGGCATTGTTTGTGAGAATCGTGGTGGTGAATAGACATTCAGCTGACAGCAGTGTAGGCACAGGGGCAGGAGCACTGCGAGCCTGACAATGATGTATGGAATACCCCTCTCTCTCTCTTTGTGCCGTTCACAAGGCCCCTTTCTTATCACAATAGCATGCACTGCCACGCTATGAGAATTTCCATCTGGAGGTAATACAATTTTGCATGCATGATAGTCTTACACGAACTTTAGGGGTCACAATGTGTGAGCCATACATTTGTTTGGAAACCATCAACATGTCTAGATTCACATCAATTTATTGTTCCAGTTTGATTTATTGTTTTTAGAAGTTTATATTAAACTCACTATTGTGCAGTGGCAGTAAAGGATGGTAAGGTCAGTCATGTGTTGTTAAGGGATGTGAAAGTGCAAGCAAGTGGTGGTCAAGTCCTAGGGTTAGGACCTTCTTGTATAGCTCTATGCTCACAGACCCTTTATCTTTCTGTCCATTGGTACCCTGGTCTCTGCCTGCCCCTTAGCTGATGATGCCGTGTGTGTGTGTGTATCCTTGACTGTGGTCTGGCTTTTCTCACTGGGAAAAGGAGGCCAAAGCCATGCGGTGTGAAGACCTCCCAGAATGTCATACTCACAGTCCGGCCCTCTTATTTCTGATTCTAAAGTGTGTAATCTTAACTTCCCCTGAAGCTTTGTTCTCATCATTGGGGGCCTTTTTGTTTCCCCTGTAAGCTATTAAAAACCATGCAAACTGTATAGGAATGTGTAAGATAAATAATGTCATCTGTTTCTAATAAGACATGGAGTTGTTTTGGATTTGAATTGAAACTCCATTGGAGTATTGGCAGTGTAATCCATACACGCTGTGTTCCTTTGTCAGCATTTCTTATCAATGCAGCATGCTGGTCTGTTTTGCTGTATGTCTGCTGTGTCAAGGCAAAATAGTCTTTTTTTTTTTTTTGCACTCGTAACCATCTCAGAAGAGCCTGCAGCTGAACTTCATGTTGAAGTTTGTTTCATTTCTTTTTTTAGACGCAGTGTTTGCTTTTGTCCAAGCAGAGTCATCAGTAAAAAAGGGTGATTCCAAAAACATGTCAAACTGACATTTTTGTTTTGTTTTTCTCCCTTTTCCATTTTTTTTTTGAAATTTGTCTGTCCTTCTTTCCCCCCCACCCCCTGGCACTGGGACAAATGTAGCCACATCAAATAAGACTGTGTTTGACCTTGGGGCGTTGAAGAGCCCGCACAAAGAGGCCCAGTGTTGTGTCTCCCTCTGTAATCGGGGCCCTTTGGTCACCCCCCCACCACCATCACCCTAACACACACACACACACACACACACCACACATATATACACACACACACACATACCACTGTGGCAGCATCTGACTGCTCATAGTACCACATGGACTGTTGAGCGACGAGGTGTTTCTGAGGATGGTGGGGGGTAGGGGGTGTTTAAGATTAGCTTTTCAGTTCAGTCAGTGTTTCGCAATGTTTTTCTTTATTTGTGACACAAAGCAGAAAATCAGTGCACTGAACAGCAAATTAACTGAAGGTAGCACAGCATAAAAAAAATCATATAATTCACACAAGTGAATGCACTGCCTGAAAAGTAAATGAGAAGCACTTGTAGCTGTATACTTGGACCCAGCAATATACATTTTTCTAGACATGGCAATGGTTCTCCATTTAGTATCCTGCTGCTATGATTTAGCATAAGGACTTAATCAGTGCTTTGATGAGGATAAATTTGCAACTAGGGAATGACGTTTCACTGGCATTACATCAGTTTTTTGTTTGCGGCCATGGTTTTGTTCTTTTGATTCTTTTCTTACTTTGGTTATGAAAGTAACTCCTCTTGGAAACATTCCAGCTGTGCTGTTTTGAGCCACAAATGCCTTCTGGGGAAAAAAAAGAACAGTGTGTTAAGACAGACGCATGCACGCACGCACGTAGAGATACATGGGCAGAAGGAGGGCAAGAGAGGGCAGGGAGACTTCATCCAAGAGCCGTGCTGAATTTGACTTGCAAAAGGCCCTTCCCTGGTGCTCAAATGACAGGGCTTGTACCCAGTCAAAATTGTTTGTGTATCCACAACAAGGTCTATTTTCAGTCAGCTTTATAAAAGAAGAGGAGGAGGAGTAGCAGCTCAAACCTCTCTTTCCCCCCCAACTGCTTGAGGTCAGTGTGCAAAGCATTACAGTGCATTCCTTACTGTTACCTTTTGGGCTTCTTTAGTCATAGTATGAGTTAAAGGCACTTTATGGTCTAAATACCTGACAACACATATGCACTCAAGAAGGACACACACATACACACACACAGGGACTTGGACACATGCACACACAGTTCACAAAGAAACATGTAATTAGGTCATGGGGATATACGATATTGTTTGTCTGTTGTCAAAGCTTTCATTACATGTTGAAGTTTACAGGCTTCCCAAGGACTCAGAGTGGTTGGCTACAAGAATATCTTTTGCAGGACCATTGCAGTCTGCTTTTAAGCAGGAGTCTTCTTGAAGCCCACTCTGTCTGGTCTCATAAACTGATCCGATATGCTCATTTTCTGGCTGCAGTTTGCCTACTTGTTAGGAACCGACCTCTAAGTGTGCTGCTAGAGGATGCAGAAAAGGAAACAAAAAAACTGAACACACCCATGTTGGGATGTTTAGGCCATGCTGCCTCAGGCCCAGTCTATGCTTTACATACGGAAACAGATCCAAAAGACACTTCTTGTCTGTAAATTACCCAGCTAATCTCTTAAATGCACTTCACAATTTGGTAATGAATGTAGTCTGCCTGGCTAGAGGGTGAACGTTTTTTTTGGGTTTTTTTCGGTCTGCGTATGTTTGCTTTGCTTTCCTCAGGCCTGAAAAAACCAGCCAAGTGGATTCTTGGTCAATAAAATCATGGCTGCTTTTACTAAGATACCTCAACCAGTAATACTTCAAAGATGTTGAGATGGTAAGAGATATACTCCTCTGGCAAGTCTGTAACCTCACCGCTTTTTGTGCAAGCCAATTCCTGTACTGAAAATATTAGTTTGTATGCATGTTTGGCATTGTTGGAAGCAGTGTAGAAAGCCAATAGGTGTAACACAGTCCAGAATTGTGAAAACCTCTGTAGGTTTTTTTTCTTATAGGTTGGGGGTTTGCTTCAGTGCTAGATCACTGCTGGAGTCCTAATACTGGAGCTGTTAGCTGGTGCATTTTTTTTTTTTGAGATGATATCTGAAGAGGCGTTTCCTCCTTCAGTCACTTGCTGAAGAGTTGGCAGCACCACTCCACCGGATACGACTGTTGTTTTCCTGTGGGACTCCAAGA
Organism: Setipinna tenuifilis; assembly: GCA_030347295.1. Classification (NCBI taxonomy): domain Eukaryota; kingdom Metazoa; phylum Chordata; class Actinopteri; order Clupeiformes; family Engraulidae; genus Setipinna; species Setipinna tenuifilis. The sequence goes on from CM059269.1 coordinate 20,366,816, forward strand.
GGCCAGCCTGTTAGTTGACACGGGAAGAGCAAGGGTTGGTTATATAGTCACAAATCCATGGCGTGTGTCTGGCCTGATGGAACTTTGCTCAGTCTTTGTTTTTGTTCTGCTCAAGCTTTGGTTAGTTTTGCCCAATTTTGGGTTGGTTTTCTGTGTAAACTGTTAAATTGGTTTTGTGTTCTGTCTGGGTTTACCTCTAAAAGTAAATCAATCCTAACGTGGTCGTAATGCTTCACCACACAGATGATTTGAAGATCTTCATATCATGTAGATTCTTGCTTTGGTTGCCTGGGATGGATGTGTTTACTTTTGAGCTCGCTCTCTCTCTCTCTCTCTTTGCAGTAAAGTTTTTCCTTTATAGAAAACGTGCCACTAACTTCAGAAAAGCACTAAACAAAAGTTTTGCTTTGTCAGTGGATTCTTGCTTAAGCAGTAATGATTCATGCAGTTGAAAAAAGGGGAGCTCATGGGGAACTTGCCTGGAACTGCCATGTTGGCAGGAGTATTATCTTGTCGTGTTTCCAAACTCAGTCGAGAGAAGCAAGGAGCCCAGAATCAAAGCTACAAAAATTACGCCACAGTTTCAGTCTTTTTCTTTCCCTCAGCTAAAAAACTCGAGGACCATGAATCATGTATGTATATACGAACACATTCACACACATACAGACCCTGACACAAAGTAATAGGTTGTGTGTGTGTGTGTGTGTATGTGTTTTGTTGGGAAGGTGGTGGTGGTTGGGGGGGGTGGGGCTAGACGTGCATGCAGACACACTGTCTCTCTGTCTCTTAAGACAGCAAAGTTTTGCAATGCTGTGGACCAGTCCAGACTTCAAAAATGGTTTAAAACTCATGGTTTATTTTCACAAAAAGGCAACTCTCCGACTGGACAAGAGGTGATTGTCAGCCACCAGTAGGGCACAATCCACAGTTTGTATTCATTCCTGCTGACACTCACCAATGTGTATTTCACCTTGGCTAATTCTCCTGACCCAGCACACTTCTCTTCCTGCTTTCGGGATTCCTGCTAAATACAGCCTTCCTCACACAAACTCTTGGTCCTTCAGTGGGGTAGTGTGCTTACAGCTGGGTCTGGTTTGATTTATTCTCCGAATGCTGGTTTTCCTGTGTGCAAGGTTTAGCTCTAACCTTAAGGTTGCGGTAAGCTTAATGATCATGGCTGCAAGCCTGAGTGAATTTGGGCTCACTCAAGTGTGGCATGGAGGGTTTCACTTGACCGTTTCCCTCCCCACTTTATGGGCAGAAAGTGTCAATTTGGGACCAGCAGAAGGCTTCCTTGACCCGGTTGTTTCAGTTCATGTTCTGGCCTCACAGATGTGATGTCTGTTTAGTCTGAATATACTTTGCACATTTAGCCTGTTCTTTTTTTTCTTCAGGACTGGTCCTGCAAATTCTTTTCCATTGGTTAAGGGGAAGTGATGGCAAGATGCATGTTAGCCGGTTGACCCAAATTTAAGTGGGAACGAGAGGGCTCTGGGAGAGTAGGAAGTTGGGTGGGGGTGTTTTTTTGCTATCAGCAAGGTCCTGGAGTTCCATGGCAACCCCCGATAACAATTAGCATGCAAAGGCCAGAGTATGCTAGTCTCAAGAAAACACTGACCTCATACTGCTCCAAGGAATTCCTCGCATATTCTCATCACCAGACACAACACCATCTGTTTCAGGGTGTGAGGAGAAGTTGGCTTGTGGTGATGGTGTTGATGTCATGTGTTTTCTGTGATGAATATCTGATTTATGGATTTTAACTCTTTCTTCTCATTCCATAAAGTGTCCACATAATCTAATGTCTAATTAATGTAGCCATCATCCCACAGATTCTACTGTACTTTGGATCATTTAATGTTCTGCTGATGGCTAGTGCTCATGAATGCATCTTTACCTCAACATTACACCCTCCTTGCATACCTTTATTATATGCTATTAAAAGCATTGATGTGCATGCAGCTGAAAGAGAAAGGGCTTTTTTTAAAACATATGAATATAAAGGCCAAATCTCATTACTACAACCAAAGTGTTAAAAATGGATCACTATGGAGTTGCAAAACTCAGTCTAACAACTTCTGACCTCCGTTTTTTCTCATTTAGGGAAGAAAGCATGTCCTCTCACTTCTGGTTTCACTTTCACAGAAAAATAAAGATTTACGTAAGGTCTCCAATGGTCTTATCAGCAGAAAGTTATAGTCAGTGTGTAAGTCATTGGTCATTCTACTGTCATGAACTCTATGAACTCATGCTGTTTGTTTTCTAAAATACATTGCCTGATAATTGGTTACCAGAAATGATCTATTGCTGATTCCATGACAAATGGGACGCTAGAGCACAAAGGTCACTGAGATTTGCACCATCTGTCAAGGCAAATCTTCTGAAATAACTTGAAACTGGACCATAGAGAATCATGAACAAATTCATGCACGATAACATCTTTATCAGTGTTAGTCTGGGAAAAACTTGGCCTGACTATGACCTTTTGTCAGTAATAATCATAAGTACTAGTGCAGAGCCCATTGATGCAGCCATGTTGTGTGAGAGGGGGGGTGGATATGGTGCCCAGAGTGACACACAGACAAAGGGCAATTGAAGCTTGTTTTACCGATGTCATTTTTTGCCCTAACCACATGAAACATGGCACTGCCCTCACCCATGGCATTACCAAGACACCCACTAAATTTGAGCTCAGTGGAACAACTAATTTGAGAGTTGCGCGTGAAACAGGCACACAGAGTTACACACAGATAGACGTTCCTTGCATTTATAGAGGGATGTTTTATGACTCTGAAGCACTGCAATGGATCAAGAGTATAAGTTTGCTATAGCCTGAAGACATAAAGTGGATAACCTTCCCAGGCACATTCAGCTTCATGCTGAGACTTGATTTGTCTTCTCTGTGGCCTTACAGTATTGTATAGCACCCTCTGGGTGCTCTGTGAAGTCCAAGTACACACACACACACACACACACACACACACACACACATACAGACAGAGAGACATACTATACAGAGTTCAACAAGATTTAGAGAAACAGGTGTGTAAAGTGCTTGCTTGTACTTGTTCCTTCAATTTTCTGTATAAATCTGAGGCAGACAGTAAGTATAAGAGAGGGAACACCGACCCAGATGGCTTTGTTTGCATGTGATCACTGAGGAAGGGAGAGAGTGTTGGCATTGCTAGCATGTCTCCTTTATTTCTATGCAGTTCTCCAGCCTGCCTGCTAACAGTCCAGCAGCATGGTCACCTCTGGCTTGGGTCAGCTCCACTCCATGACACCATGACTCATGCCAGACACGCCCGGGAATGTTCCTGTGTCAATGGCAGAGTCCCTGTTAGCCATTTAACCACAAGGTGTGGCAGCATGACCCACTATTCGCCAAGTCCCACAAGAGTCGACATCACACAAGTTCACTAGAGGTAACGAAAACAAACATTTGAGGAGCACGTACTGAGAAGCACAGATTCGCTTCCATCCTTTTTCCGCCATCTAAAATCCCGCAGAGCTCCTAATCCTAGGAAAAAAGAAAGACCTCACATACTGCCACAGATCCTGCAGAAGCTGCCTTTTGAGCAGGAAATGGATGATAAAACACAAGTTATCTGCTTTTATCTGCCTATTATCTGCTTTGTCTCTTCCTTGCTGTCTCAGAGCGAAAAAAAAAAAAAAAGCCAGAAGGCATTTCCTGACATTGGAACCTGGGACTGATTAGTACTGCGGGCAGCCCTGGTGTGCTGCCCCTTTGTGATGAGCACATGTAATTGTATTTGTCATGTCGCTGACCTACATTCCGTGCTCCTCTGACCATAAGTGTGCCAGTCAACCACAAAGGGATTTTTTTTCTTGATGTAGTCAGGCTATAGAGTACTCCTAAGCCATATTTTGGCATGACCCTCATTGTTGACACTGCAGTCATCCACTGCAGGAGTTGTACATTGTGTGCTCTACAGCTTTGCCCTACAAAGCCAAAAGGCAGTGACTACATTTTTTGTCAAAACTGAGTTTATAATGGAAATAGACTTTATAACATCTTTGTCTTGTGACTAAATCTCTTGCATCTTCCTACAAACAAATTGCGTAAACACATCACCATTCTTATACCTACAGCATGTTTGATGGGGCAGTATGACCATTTCGATGACCGTATGACCATTTTTCTGTTTCACTGTTCACATAGTTACTGCACTTTGCCTTTGTAGGGCAAAGCTGTACAGATGTGTAGTGATGGTGTTTAAAATAGGAGAGGTGCTTCAATTTTATGTGTAACCATTGATACCGTAAATACCTTACTGCTGTGTAGGCTCAGCTGCTTAGAATTGCCCCACAGATCAAAGTGAACATCACACACAAGCCAAGTATCTGGCCGTGTTTGCAGTGGCATTTCCAGTTCTTAATGTGCTCTCAGGGAAAGCTAAGCCGTGTGAATTTATTGTCGAACAAATGAGTGTAGAAGTGCCACCAGCACCTAATCCCCCGTGGCATTCCTGTGTGCTGGCTGACACCTGGAGAACATTAGAGCGTCAGAGCCAACCTGATGGGAGAGGGCTCCATTACAGGGCACCCCACCATACCCTATACCCTACACCCTACACCCTACACCCTGCCTCTCTGCTCTCACGCTAGCCCTTCAAAACCAACCTCAATAGCCTGTCAGGACACAATGCCTGTGCTTCTGTGTGTGTGTTTCAAAGTGTCTTCAGGTGCCTGGGTGTTTTTTTTTTTCTTCTTGATCTCATTTCTTGAGGTATGCACATTGTAAAGGCAAAATACTCTGCCAGCCCTTGACTTGCAGCAGTTGCCAAAGCAGGACTGGTCTGCTAGTGTGTGGGTCTAGCAATGAGGAAGGTAGGAAGTAGCCTTTCCTTGTGCCAGATGTGTCAGTTTTAGTTGAGGCATTGAATTATGAAATTAGGCTTCTCAGTGTGTTGAGATCCTATAAATGACTGTCCCTATTATGTGTGAAATGTATGAAAATGTATGTATCGAACATTATTGGATTAAAAGATTTGTATACCTATGCAGATGCTCGATATAGTTTTGCCGGAGTTAAACATGAGGAGTATAGGCCATGACTGTGCATTGCAGAGTGAGTGCAAGGGCTGTAGGGTAGAGCATGAAAATCTGCCTGCTCTGCTCTGCTCTGGAGTGGAATGCGAGCAAACTATTTCTTCCCCAAGAAAGAGTTATTGTTCTTTTTTTTCCCAAAGAATTTGGGCCACAGTGGCTTCTTGTGGTTGGGTCCTGACTGGGATGACTGTGGGCTTCTTGTGTGTGTGTGTGTGTGTGTGTGGTGTTGCATGCAAGTGCATGTCAGTGCATATAATTTGCTGTGATTTTACTGACGTGAAATCATTGCCAACATTGTTATGCACTGACAATATGCGCTCCTTGTGCTAAAAGAATGTAGCATTTCATGGTTTCCTTTTGGAAGCATAAGTGTTTGTGTGTGTGTGTGTGTGTGTGTGTGTGTGTGTGTGTGTAAACTAGACCTTGCACGCATGTGTGCAATGGGAACGGGGATCCTCCATGGATGATTCACTGGCTGTGTTTGCTTGCTTGCTTGTTTGTTTGTTTGTTTATTTTGAAAATGGAACCCACATTGAGTCTGTTTGTCTCTCGTCCTCCACCCTGCCCTGACCCCCACCCCCACCTCCAGGCCATGGAGAATGCCACTGTGGTGAGTGCAAGTGTCACGCCGGCTACGTGGGCGACAACTGCAACTGCTCGACGGAGACGGCGTCCTGCGTGTCGGACGACGGGCAGATCTGCAGCGGGCGAGGCAGCTGCACGTGCGGGCGCTGCCAGTGCACCGAGCCGGGGGCCTTCGGCGACACCTGTGAGAAATGCCCCACCTGCCCCGACGCCTGCAGCACCAAGAGGTATGAGAGGACAGCCAGCCTAAGATGTTTAAAACCTCTGCCCTTGTGGGACCTTCTTAACTCGCTGTCTGATGTTATCTGCCACAGACCGGATTATTTCATGTGTACTCTCCAGCATAAGACAGCAGGGAAAATATAGCATGACTTTGTTACCATATCAGTGAGTTCACAACAGTATCCTGAATTCCTGGCTGGTGTCCTGGCTTTGTGTTTGTGCATGTAAGCACCTTATGATGAACCGCTTATCCTGTGTTGAGAAATGGTGATATTCTAAGTGAAAGAAACAAATAAACAGGATACTGTTCTGTGCGCAAACTTAGCACAAATTAGAAAATAACTTTATTTTTGGTAACCTGCATATCTGCATTCAGACAGAACCAATGATAACACTGTAACAGGAAACTAGGATACTAGTACTTCTCATATAAATGGGCATAATAATGGCCATAATAATAACCTGTTAATGTGAACACCTTTGCCTAAATATAATCAAAACTGGGATAAGCTTTATATATTCACAATACTAAAGTGCAGGTAAACACTGTTAGTGGCTAATAGCAGAATTCCATTTCATAGCTTATGAGATACTCTACATTGGACTGTTTCTCTGCTCAACATATGGTAGCAAAACTAATTCCTGATGTGCTTAGAATGCCTTTGCTGACCCGGAGTCAGTACTCATCACAGACCCTCCTTGTAGAAAGGTGAAAGGTCAGTCTGCTGTCTGATTTTAGGTGATAGACTGTAGTTGCCCTATATTTTCCCTGCTAAAGTGGGATTATGTTTTCACCCCAGGCGGCGTTGGGGTCACTCTGCGCAATCCGGGGCATTATCCTGATTTGAATGGTCAATCGGGGCTAATTTAGTTGAGTCACTGACTCTTGTTACCTGTGTCATTTACTAGGGAGTGCATCGAGTGTCGACTCTTCGGGTCTGGCAGACTCGCAGACAACCAGACATGCCAACGCCAGTGCAAGGACGAGATCACCACCGTGGAGACGTTAAGTAAGTACCTGTTGCAACACACCTGCTAAAACAGGGAGTGTTAAACTCGTCAGTTTCTTAGGATTTAGTACTTTTTATACTAGTTTATATCAGATTTAAACAGTTCCAGTGCAACAAAGCTATTCTATTCATATTATGACATGAACGTCATATGAAATGCAGGTTGCAGTGGGCTGTGGTGTGGCCTTGGAAGAGATTTCAAAAACAGGCTGTGGTCTAGATTCCTCCACCGTGACTCAAACGTAATGGCAAAGCTGCTCCATGCTGCTTTTGATGAGGCGCTCGCAGGGGAGTGGGCCGGCCAGCCAGAGAGCGAGCGAGCGAAGGAGCAGGAGCGTGTGTGCAGGAAGCCCTCTGGCTCGTGTGTGCGGTGGCCCGGTGGCCCATGGCCATCAGCTGCAGGGATCAGAGAGGGCTGAGCCACAGCTGTGTGTGTGAACATCGGCCACAGCAGCTCCAGTTCCTCTGTCCTTAATTCCTCCAGGCTGGACAGAAAGAACCTCTGGTGTTACTTTGCACACGATCCTGGCCTGGCTCTGTAAATGGAAAACAAACGTAGTGGCTTGGATGGAGCAATGACAAATTCCAGCCAATCAACATCTTGCTTCAGAACCACGAGAGGGAGGGGTGCGATTTCATTGGCCAGTGAAGTTCGATATTACCCACATTTTGACAGAATTGTGGACTCCACCTTTAAAAAGCCAGGCCAACAGGTTTTTCACTAATCACAAACGCGTTGCAGTTTCCTTTTAGCTTAGACGAGGAAAAGAGAGTCAATCTTGTCAGCAGCTGATTGAGTGAATGCTGATGTTGAAAGGCTCCCTGGAGGGCTCACCCTCAGTTTGTCTCTCTACTGATGAGTCTGCAGCAGCTTAGAGCCAACAGGGCTTACGTCGTGTGTGTGTGGGGGAAAGAAATGAAATGCCACACTGGCAAATTCGCAGCGCTCTCCCACAGAGTTCTCACTATCTACCCATCATCTACCTGTCATTTCACACCCATGGGGCCATGGCATGTGGGCCTCTAACCGACTCCCACAGATGCCAACTTTTCTCCCCACCAGTGCTCCGGGTAGGATAAGGGCTATAGAGAAAGAATGAGCAGTCTCTGTTATCTAGATCTGCAGAGCTGACATCTGCTTGGCTCTTTGAAATTGTTTTTGCGATTGGTATCTTATGTGCCAAAACACCTGTCCGAGGTCCGGGTCTGTATATCTTGGCCGGGACACAGTGTCTCTTCCTGTGCTCTGTGGATAGCCGCCCTTCCCCCTTTCCCCGACCATGGCCAGCGACTCTGTTTATATTATTATCTGCTGATTGTCAGTCTTGTGTCTCTTTGGGCAGACGCCCGCGGCCTTCTTGCAGCTTGTAATGAGACCTGTGCCCCCTCGAAACACCATCATTTGGCCTGGGTGCTGCATCGTTATTTATAAACACAGAATCTCCCATAACTATCCCCCCCACACTGCCTTAGGTTTCAGTGTGAATCGGCATACTCAGGGCAGTGCACAATCAGCTTCATGTAGCTCAAGTTGTGTACTTCATTTCCTCACTGAAGGGGGGAAAAAACAGGTCATTAGGTGTTTGATGAGGAATCGACTGTTTCCTCCTTGTCTCACGAAGACGTCCCAACGAGACCAAGAGATTTTGTTGATGCAAGGAAACCCTCAAGGGGTTCCTCGTTTCTGGGATAGTGTGGTCAATAAATCAGGGAAATATGTCTTAAGCCCCAGCGCTCATCCTTTGGCCTTAATGGGTTCCTGCCATTGCAGCGGGGAACATTTTATTCCTGTCTAGGAATGTGCTAATAACTTATTGTTATGGTGGGGTGGAATGGCTCACTTGCGTGACCAGGGTCAGAACAGTTAATGAGTTGAAGAGAGAATGGCAGCAGGCGACACGAGACACTCAAAACTCGCTCATTCACTCTTGGTCCCTCACTCTCTCTCTCTCTCGCGCTCTCTCTCTCTCTCTCTCTCTCTCTCTCTCTCATTCTCTCTCTCTCTCTCTGCCTCCCTCTCTCCCCCTCTCTCTGCGCCTCTCTCTGCGCCATTTGTTTCCCTCTCTCTCTGTCTCTGTCTCTCTCTCTCTCTCTCTCTCTCTCTCTCTCTCTCTCTCCCTCTCTCTCTGCGCTCCATTTGTTTCCCTCTCTGTCTTCCCCTCTGTCCCTACACGCTGCCAGTCTAGTTATTTCAGCGTGGTCCCTCTGCTTAGCTATTTCAGACATCTGACTTCCTTAATGGACTCCACATGTACATTCCTGGAACCTCTTCACACCGAGCAGAGGCTGGACTAGCGGGGAAGTGGGAATGAGAGACAGGAGGTTTGGGGTGGGGGGGTAATTGAGGGTGGGGGATTTGGAAGGGGGTCAGTTTGGACAGCATTCGCATCTTGAGGATATTGAAAAACGTCAAAAGGAATTAAAACATTCCATTAGGCCATGATTGGCCAGTGTCTTCAGTGCGGAATGCAGAACGCTTGTCCCTCCAACTGTGACTTTAGCTCCAAACTACTCAGTGGTGGAAGAGAAAAAATATTTATCCGGGGTTTGTTTTTGTTTTGTTGAATGAGGATGCTAGGTGAATTTTTTTTCCCCCTCTCTCTCACTCTCTCTCTCTGACACACACACACACACACACACACACACACACACACACACACACACACACACACACACACACAGCCTTAGCCTCTTGGTTTCATTCATGCTATACCCTCCCCTCTCCCAACATTTTCATGTTGTGTTTTTTCCTGTTGCAGAGACCGATGACCCAAATGCTGTCCTGTGCCTGTTTAAGACTGAGAACGACTGTGTGATGAAGTTCACATACTCGGAGCATGCCAGCGGCCAGTCGGTGCTCACTGTGCTGCAGGAGCCAGGTGGGTGACATCAGGCCTGTGGCACCTCACCTCAGCCGTCTCCACACTCAACTCTGACTGCACAGGGTCCTGTTGTGTTTGACGCCATGCCAGGAGCCTGTTGTGGTTGAGGGGAAATGAAGTCAAACAAAGGTGCTATAGAGGCACTCACATGTTTGGGTTCTATGGTGACAGGATGTTTTGGAGTTCTGAATTGAATGCCTGAATGCTTTTTTTTTTTCTCTGTAGTGTGTCTGTAGTTTGCAGTTTTTAATGTGTGTACATCTGCATTTGTACACCATATAGTTGTGAGTATGGGTAAAGGTATTGCCTGAATGTGTAAGTAGGTGAATGTGTGTGTGGACATAGTGTGCGCATGCGTGTGTGCACTTATGTCTTGCCTGTTAGGCATGTATATATGTGTGGTGGCCTGCCTGTCTGTGTTTGCACTAGTCACTCATACGTCTCTGATGGCTGTGCTGTTTCAGAGTGTGGCGCAGCCCCAGATGCCCTGACGGTGCTGCTGGCTGTGGTGGGCAGCATCCTGTTGGTGGGCATCGTGCTGCTAGCCATCTGGAAGCTGGTCATCACCATCCACGATCGACGGGAGTTCGCCCGCTTCCAGACCGCCCGCTCCAGAGCTCGCTATGAGATGGTAAGGAGGAGGAGGAGCCTCTGTGAAGATTGACAGCAATTACAGCAAATTGCAAAGCAGAAATACAGTGGATATCTTTTATATGCCACACACATCATGGTTTGATGCTGTGTTGTCATACGAGAAATTGAATTAGTCTTTAGAAGAGGATTTTAATGGGATTGGAGGTCAGATATAGCTAAAGGCCATGATCTTCAGGAGCAGATGTTTCCTTTCAGTCTCCAAATTAACACTGTTCATGTTATGTTGAAGTATTCTATGCATGTAAATCTTTGAGACAGAAATGTGAAATGCCTGCATGAGAAACCACGATCCGGGCAAAAGTGTAATATGCTAATTAGAAGCAGAATTTCTCCTGTAACTCTCAGGCGGTGGAGAGAGCAAGTTGCCGCAGTCAAGTCAAATCCTCTGTGTTTTTAGCACTGTTGATTTTTCCCCTCACTGTGTCATAATATCTTTTGTTTATTTTACTGGAACCTCTTGACACAATTTTTCATTACTGGGGCTTTTTTTCTCTCCATCCTTTCTTTTCTCTGTCTCTCTCCTTCCTCTCTCTCTGTCCCCCCCTCTTTCTCTCTATCCCTCTCTCTCTGCCCCCCCCACCCCCCCACCCCCCCCCCCCCCCTCGCTCTCGCTCGCTCTCTCTCTCTAGGCATCCAACCCTCTGTATAAACAGCCTATTTCCACACACGCAGTGGAGACGGTCTTCCAGATGCAGAGCAATTCCTACAATGGAGGAGTCCACTGAGCCCCCCCAGAGGGGTGGAGAGGGGCACGGCAGGACCGGTCCAAGAAAAAGGGGCAGGGGGGGGCTTTTTTTTTTGAGGGACTGGAGGAGGACTTGAGTGGTGGAACCATCCTCAAACAACCACGTTTGTGACTGTGATAGCGGAGACACCTGTTTTCCGGCGCCTATTGTCAATACATAACTTTTATTTAGTGGTGTCATTATGGGACTTCTGACTGTTAGCTGAAGTGATTTTGCAGCAGTGGAAAAAATGGCATCAAGAATAGTCATGATGCCTGTCTGAGGAACTTACTTTTTACAGAATGTCTGGAAGAACTTGCAACTGTGTTTTTTTTAAGAACCATTAAGAACCATCTGTGTATCCAGAGAACCTGCAGTAAAGAAAAGAGAAGCTTCAGTGTGGAACTTTGAGTGACATTTGCCAAATTTACATAACACATATGTCTCCCATATTGATGCACTGTACATTGAGCTGTACAGCCCTGTTGAGGCATTGATTTTTCTTAGTTGTATGTATATATTTTTAACTGTGCCTTTCATGGGATGCATCCTTAATCTGTAACAGTAGAAGATAACCCTGCTACAATGACCGACCGGACTGCTTCAAGTAGACAGCACATACTTTTTGCAGTCATCACTCTGACAAACTTGGTACTAATGTTACAAAGAGCAATAGATGTTGACACCATTGTTTTGCACATTAGATGCTATTTGTAAGGCTCATAAAGCAAAGCCACTCATAAAGATATCCATTCATTCATTCATGTTGTTATTGGTACTACAAGGACAAAATCCTGCCACTGACCTCTGTGTGGAATTAGATATGACCACAGATTTACAGTCGACAAAGGGGGGTGGTAACTTGGGTTCACTTGGGTGCCGTTCAACTCTTCATTCATAACAGCCTGAATTTGAGTCGTGAGTGACAAAGAAAATGTTTATTCTGACTGTTGCAGAGTCAGTTGGTTGACAGTGTGGCAGTGTGACCTGCGCTCTTGGGTTTGGGTGTGTGTGTGTGCGTGAGTGTTTGTGTGTGTTTTGACATGGCTTGCTGCTTGTGTATGTTTACACTTTCCAGATGCTATTCCCCCCCCAAAAAAAAGATTACCAATAGGTGAAGCAATTGTTGTGGACATGCTGTTCATGCTAACACATGTGCACCATCGGACCATGCCAGAAGAAGACTATTATCCCACCTTTCCACCCAGATGTGACTAGCCACATCTGGGCTGTTATTATCACTTGCACATTCAAGGTCCTGCTCCAAGTGCCAGCTCCAGGACCTGCACAGAAATCTCTAAAGTGTTTTAAAGTGTAAAAGGTGACTGGCAAATTCAAATGAGCATCTTGATTGTGTGTGTCTGTGTGTGTTTGTGTGTGCGCGCGCATGTATGTGTGTGTAAGAGCTTGTAAAATAGACTAGTAATTTGACTGTGTGTGCAAGTGATGATTTTCCTCTCACTCCTTATCACTCCTTATCAAGTGGGCTGACATCATATAGACCTCATGTTTACTGCTCTCTTTGGTATCAGTTATGAAGCACTGCCACACTTTTGAAGTGTTCATATAACTAGCTCATAGATTTCCATGTAAAGACATCCTTTCACAATGACTGGATTAACACTGTAAGCATAGAGTATACGTGGCACAATATACAGATACTCAATAAATGGATAATTGCAGGGTAACATTTTCTCTCCGTGTCTGACTTGGTGTCACATATTTCCACTATAATATGAAATACAAGATGCTTTCCACACATCTGTCATAATGTGTTGTAATATCTATATGCTGTTGAGATAAGAATAACTATTTGTTCTTGGGAAACTGTACACTATGTACACATAAGCATGTAAGAGGGAAATGCTTTTTCTGTACGTTTCTTTTAAACATAGGGTTGATGACGTTATTGTCCTAATTTTGGAATAAGGGTGAAGAGAAGGTCAAGAAATATGGGAGTAGGATTTTTTTTATTGTATGCCTCTACTGTATATGTTTCCTTGTATGGTTTTGTGTTTTGTGTAATGATTAAGGAATCTTGATTACTGCCAGATTTCTGAGGCCCTTCAGAAAAAAGCCAAGGCCAAACCATCAAACAGCCCAGCCATGTGCCTGGCCTGGTCATAACTTCCAGCCTGCTAAACTTCAACCACCCACGTGTGTCGTAATGATGCCCAGTGTCAATTCAAATCAGCGTCAAACCGCTCTACAACCCCACACCCACCCCAGCCCAGCCCAACACGGTCACCACCAAGACGTGCAGTTAGGGTGTCATGCACCAGCGCTTATGTCAGAAAGAAAACACACAGGCATGAATTCCAGCAGCTGGAAGGAAATGCCTGACAGCCTCAGCGTCCAAAGCTTTGAAGGCCTAAATCAATCGGAGGGTCTGTTAGACACACACACACACACACACACCATCAGTGCCTGGACAGCTGCGATTGTGTGAAAGCGTGTGTGTGTTTGTGTGTGTGTTAAACATCTGTTTTCTCTCTTATGCCCCCTTTGTTGAGGACCCCCTGCCTCCCCCCAACAAAACACACACACCAAAGAGAGGGGCCACTGCTAGCCTCTTGTCAACGTTGGAACGTTAAATGACACCCTCTATCCAGTAAACTTTACTAAATACGGTGCCAAAGGGGTTCACACTCTTTATGTTTTACAGAATAAGATGCTAAACTTCCAGCTGTGTGTTATTATGACTGGTCTTGGGGTTACAACACCCAGCCATAATGTGCCAATGTGGTCTAATTTGGCCCAACACACCATCCAGTCAGTGGACCATCACACCAAGTGCCAGCACACCCCAGCCACAGAACCGGAGGGAACACTTGCAAAAACAAAGCCACTTTTTCTTTTCTTTTTTTTTTTTCCTTTTTAAGTTAACCTCCACAATCTGTCAATGGACGATCTGTATGATTTGCACATGAAGTGTTCTACAGCTCTCCACTGTGCTGTTTCACTCCTGCAGTGGACTCGTAAATCCCATCTCTGAGGTGCGGGGTTGGGGCCTCTGCTTCCTCGGCACACTCACAGGGGCAGGGCCAGAGAGCAAGCACTCAGACAGATGTGAAGTCATCGGCACTGGGAGGAGGCCTTGCGGAGGAAGGAGACAGAGGGGGAGGGAGAAGTAGGTTAGCGTGTTAGTCGCACACTGGGAGAGGGGGACCTGCTGTAAAGGACTAATACTCTACTATTCTCTATTTTATTTGTTTTATTTAACCTTTATTTTTGGTTAACTGTTTTTTTACAGTGTAGAAAAGGCCATCCTCTTGCCTCTTATTACCTAAAAAATGACTTAAAATACTAAGAGTCTTTACTGATTAGGTAGTTTCAAATACCAAATAGGCTTTAAATAAGTTGCTATGTTTTGCAATAAGGTAGAATCAGTGGCATATGTTCTCATACACAAGTGCTGCAATGTAACCATATCTCTTATTCAGCTAAAGTTCATAACTGTCATTAAAACAAGTTCCACCAACTACAATTCAAACTACCCTAGTTTAAATTGCATAAAAGCATGTAATGTAGTACCCAGAGGCAAGTCTAATCAGTGTTTTATTATCTATGATGTAGTAAGCAAATTAAATTAATGTATTATTAATTAAATTAATTATTAAGGATTTATTAAGATTTCATTCACTGGGAACAAACCAGCCCCAGCAAATGTCTGGAGGATATTTATTGAGGGGGACATAAAACATCAGCATGTGAACAGTCTGGGGTGAGAGAGGCATAGACGGTAAATAGAGAAACTCCTGGCTTTAGTCTGAGGTGAGGTCATGAGAAAACTGCTGGGAGTCACAGCTCAGACAGCATGAACAGCCTTGTCCAATTAACCAGAACCACGAGGTGAAGTGTTGCACATGAACATGTCTGTTTGTGAGCGAGAATGATGAAACTCTTGAGACAGACGATGCAGTTTTTTATCTTCCGTGGTGAAATACTGAGGATGAGTGTGTAGGCTTTTTTATCTGTGCTACATTTCACTGTCTTTTTTTACTGTGTTTTCAGCAGTAGGATGGGAGGAAGGAGACTCCTGCCACCTCTCTGTGAGGGCTGGTGTCCCCACGTCTGTTGTTTGTGTTGGTGAGGAAGGTGTGAGCAAAAGGCTGTTTTCCTCCTAACTGTTACTCAGCCATTCTTTCCCCTAACCCCCTTATACTCATTAATAGCACAGGGAGGTATCTCTCTATCTCTATCTCTATCCCTCTATCTTTTCAAATTTATTTTGTGTCTTAACCTTACCTCTACATCTTGTTTTTACCTCATATTTGTGCTCACACCACTTTTTTTTTCTTCATCTCCAATTTCCCTTTTTAATATGTATGTGATGGCATCTCTGCTAACATGTACCAGTTGCCTCACTTCCTTTCCTCTCCTCCCCTTTGCATATTTATAGTCATGTAACTTTTCCTTTCTCTCCCAGTCTCCCATTCACTTTTTTTTCCAAACAACAACATGCTTCTACCAATGACAGTCCAAAGAACGTCAGTCAGGCCACCCTGTGGCATACTCCTCTTGCTGTGACTAATTGCTGTTTCTCAAACGCACCTCGACCTCATGAGTGGGAAGTGTGATAACTGGCAGCCTCTCCACAGGTTGGCATGTGAGCTATGCGAACTAGGCGACAGGCTGAGATGCACTTTTTGGATTTCCATCTCCAGCAACCGTCTTTTCAATGATCTGCTCAGTCAGTGGTGCTCAAAGCCCAGAGGAGCACAGGAACCAAGTCATGTGCAGGATAAGGGCTGGACTGATGGAGAGGGTGGGCTAACAGTTGATGACATAAGGGAATAGCTTTTTTAAAATGAATGTTTTGGCTGCTTGCACCACATATACAATCTTACAAGCTTCAAAAAGAGAGTTTAGTTATGTCAATCACTAAAATATTTTACTGAATATCTAAGCGGTAATGCTCAATTAGTACTAACCATCTGTATATGAAGATTGTACACATTATAAAGTATATGCAACTTCTCAGCAAACCACCACCATCCAACCACGTGACATAACACTGGTGGTTGGATTCAAATTTCTGAGGCTCTGGAGTTTGTCATGCGGTACCAATGTGTGAAGTTTAGACTGTTACTGTGTGCCAAGAATTTTTAGGGGTTCCACAATGTCCTGCAATGACCCTGATGAAGGCCTAACTGAGCCCATCAGATTTTGACTGTTGTCCTCAGTCAGTGGCTGACAACAATGACAGTGTCTTCACATAAACATGGTTCCCCTCTTTTGACATATTGGTGTGTTTGCGGCAGCTTGTTTTCCAGTCTAACGCCCCTTTGTAATGTAAATACTTTGTGCTAACTATGGCCTAGTTCCCATGCCTGAGCCAAGGGGAAAGTGGTGAATGTTTTTTTGATGTGGGTCTTCATACACATCACTGCCCCATCACAAGCGAGGGGTGATGGCATCCAAACGCACACTGAAACCTCTTTGAATGCCACATCATCCTTTATTGGTACCTTTGATGATCAACAGGTTTCACAAATCTCACCACAGGACATGTTCGCAATGGCCTTCCAACAGCAATTACACAACTCACAAACACCCCCTGCAGGATCAAGTCTATCACACAGACGTACACGTCATGAAGCATGAACACAGAACAGCCATACTGTTATGTGCCATGTTTTTGTCCATGGAGAAAAGGACCACTGAAAAAAATGTTGTATTAGGGCGACACCTTCTGGACTAATGTAGAACTTTAATCAATATTATTCAGGAAAGGTCAGTCATGCACCTGTCCAGAGGCTAATTTTATCATCTAATGAAGTGTACTTAAAATGTTGTTATTTTTTTTGTTGTTATTGCAATGTTGTTATTAATTGATTCCCGAACAACATTATCTCCTGTGTGGAATTTCTTTGTACCTTGGAAATCCAAAACAGGGCATTGAGGATACATTCACTGTGTTTTATCGCCACCTGCAGGTGAGTCTGCACTTTCTTATATCTAAGATTTGAAAACATTTAGGGACAGATAACAACACAAATTTTAAGAATTTCACTCACTGTGTCACTGTCATGACAGTGACAAATAACAAATAGCCTATAACAAGACCCGAGGGTGTCATAGACCATTGATATTGAATATATTATTGAATATATTAAAATACCATTTTACATTATCATGTGTCACTGCTGGTCACCATCTTTAGTGGTAATAGGTACCCACAAGCTGACCATTTGCCACTGGGCTTTCTCCATTAAACCCATCTGGAGGATGAGTGGGGTTCAAGGTCATGATCTCTGAGGAAAGGTCAGCTTCCTGCTCAGTCATTTCTAGAAATACTAGGCAGTGATTTACTGGGGACACCTGTGTGTTTTTGCTGTCTTTTTCTATGAATGAGTTTATGTAGGGGGGGGATTGTCTGTTTCCATGTGAGCCAAACATGTGTGTGTTTGTGTGTGTCTGTGAGGGAGAGAGGGGGAGAGACAGACACAGAGAGAGAAAGAGAGAGAGAGAGAGAGAGAGTATGTGCTTCCATGTGCTGTATGTCCATACAAATCTGCATTTATACAAATGCATGCTATATGGACCAACAGAACCAGGCACCACCACCACCTCCTGTCTGGCACACACTAGCGGCAGGATGTTAAGTCATGGAGTGGCAATCTGTGGGCACCGCTGTAAACGCAGCCCTGAACAAAGGGGCCCTTATCCTCAACAGATCCCCCTCCTGGGGCCCATGCTGAGAGGGGCAACTACATGGATGCCCAGAAATGATCTGGACAGTGAAAAACGCCTTCCGTATGAATGTTGTCTAAAGTGTGCCTGGGTGTATGCCACTGTGCCAGTGTAATGTAAAGTCAAGTTGTGAGGCGAAATCGAAAACAGAAGTGATGGAGAAGACATTAAAATGTTTTAGTCTATGACTATGACTATATGTCTATGACTATGTTTAAAATAAAAGATTTTATTTTAGAAACAGAAACTGTTCTTATGTACTAAGGCTGTTCTATTAATATAAACTGAAGATTTCTTCCAAATGTATGTGTCCAAATGTTTAGTGCATCATTTACATGTCAGTGCATACCAAATGCCTAACATGCACTCAGCAGGTATTTTTACTTACCCATAAAATATCATTCTGATCATTTACAGTGAAAAGACTTTGGAATGCCGGCTTACAGTACAACATTTCTAACAAAAGCCAAAATATGACATGGAAGTACTTGGTGCTGTGTGTATAATTTTCTTGACATTTTCAAACATGTGAATGGTTGTGTATGGTTCTAAAAATAACAAATATAATAACAATAAGATGAAGTAGAGCAATGCTGAATGAAGGGGCATTTACCAAACTGTCTGAAAGATCTTTATGCCCGCTAAATTTGTTAAGAAATCTTTGAGCTCTGCAGGAAACCCTTACAGTAAGCATTCACAATGCTTCTTGTAAGTGTGCAGACTACTCTGAATAGCTATAGGGAATGGGAGTGTACAGTACAGTGCAGACAAACAGGAAACATACAGCAACACCCATTGAATTCTAAATACACTTAATTAAACCAAGTCATAAAATTTGAAAGCAGCTGGGCGACTCACAGTGCTTAACCCACAGTGTCTCATAGCTATTTCGTGGTGTCTATACACTAAGCAGGGAAAAAAACAAATCACCCACTCAATTTTGAATGACCAGATGTGGTGTTGAACATACTGCGGTCTTTACAAGTTCATGTCTGCCCAGCTTGGGCTGTCCAACCTCTCATTAACGTTTCATTTGAGTTAGAAGACTTTAAGGCAGGCAGCCAGCAGGGAATTTCATATGACAAGGTGTTAATCATTCAGCTGAGACAGTCAGCTGAGGAAAACGACTAGGTCTATTGGTTTAAATAACATACAAGTGGTGACCATATAAATAACCATCATACAATGAAGGTCAATTATAGACAATTCTTGTACTATTAACAAAGCATGACCAAAATTCACAGTTTTTGAATAGACCCTAACATTTTGTAACATAGTACAATGACATTAAAATTATACACCTAAAGGTGTACACCTAATTATACACGGAGTCAGTGAACAAAGTTTTACTTTAAGCAACAGGTTTTACGCAATTTCAACAATATAATTCCGCATTTACACGATGATCTTTGTTTTTTTTTTCTGGGCACAAAGTAAGCCCAAATTTGCATTACGATGTGTTTTGAGTTTGACTTGACATGTCCATTCTGTGATAGGTTATCAGTAACAGATAACACTATGTTATTTTAAAACCACTTTGCCCTGTCAACCTCGATCTTGAGGCAGGTTTGATTAACTACGTTTGGGACAACACTTTCTCGTCCACATATGACATGCCCGGTGTGTGGCAACATTTCTGAGTTTCACAAGGGCTTTCCCTTCTCTCTCCCACCCGCTGAGCACCGTTCCTCCCATCGAACTGCGTCAGACCCCATGCGGTCGGTTTGGAAGAGTTCCCAGTAGCGGTGGGCTGGGGAAACGTATTTAAGACTGGTGTACAGATGTGCAGATTAGCTCAGCCCAAACGACAGCAGCTGCTCTTCACTGACACATGTACTCAGTTTTATTAGGCGACGATGCGTCCAATAATTTTGGCTTTAGCTGTCTGCTTCGTCCTGAAAGAAGTTCAAGGTTGGGGATACAAGAATGGAGTACTTCATAACTCTATATGGCTGGGTAACTATTTTATTCCTTAAAATCATTAATCATACTAAGACGGAAACACAAAGTAAGACATTACAAAATGTTAAATTAAAAAGGAAAAAAACGACATTTGTTTAAATTTGTGTCTTGTACCATACTGCTAAAGAGGTTACCCTGAAAAAAATAGTGTTACATATGTCAACAGACTGTTTTGTTAAAAGAGGTAATAATGTAGGCTAATGGCTACTTTTGGACATGTGATGTTGACAGACACAGTAGGAGAAAGACACATTTATGGTTCTGGGCTAACAGAAATGACTGCTTCACAGACTCTTGTAAACATGGGGAAATGACTTCACCTAGCCATGGTGGACTGCAACCCAACCAGCTCAAAAGAATAGCATATTACCAAGTTTTGGCAAAACACAAGTCTTCATGGTTTATTGGGAGAAGACTGTATGTCCATTGACTGTGTGTCCATTGATTGTACCCTTGATTTGCTTAACAGCATGATCTTATTATTTTCACCTCAAGCCATTCATAATTTACAATAAAAGTAATTAGCTTTTTACTCACCAAACTCACTTCAGAATGTAACCCACAGTTACTAACTTTAACTGTTGCAGTACAGTGAGTAGTACACATCTGGAATCTGTAAATAGTTTACAGTAGGACATCACATGACCCGCCAACAGCCCATTGTTTGGATCTATGAAATATTGTGACTGGTATAACACAATTTAATTGGTCCGTGCTGTTACCGAGTAAGAGGTTAAGTAAGTGAAAAGATTGGCTTTCGGCTAAGTTGCCGAGGGCTCCAGTGTCTGCAAGATCATGCATGCGTGATGTCAAAACAGAGTTCAAAGGAGTGTGCTCCCTTGAAAGGACCTAATACCTGTACCGATGCCAAGTGGAAGATAACCTGGCAACTGCTGGTTTACATGTTCTGTTCAGCTGCACTTAGATAAATATATCTTTTCCTCTGTAAACCTAAAGTTGCACTATGTTATTGTTATCGGTTTAGATTTATCTCGGGCATATCTCTCTCTGCCAGCCACACAGAGATCTGTTTAAATTTGTTCGACAGAGGCTTGTGCAATGAATTTTAAACAGACCGAGAGAGCTTTGTTTGAAGGATGTCGGAAGGCTTACTTACCAAGTCCCTTTCTTGTGCCTCTACACAGAGCAAGCTGCAGGAGTCTACCACCGGGAATCTCGAAAGGGGAGATATCAGCTGACGTTCAGTGAGGCCAAGGCTGTGTGCAAATATGAGGGGGGAACTCTGGCCACTTACAAACAGCTGGAGGCTGCTCGTCAAATAGGTTTGTATCCCTCCTGGTTAGCTGAATGCCTAGAGTGCCTCTGGCAAGAAACAAAGTGCTGTCATCACTTAAGCCTTGCCTTTGTCAACAGTAGGACCAAAGCCAGACAAACCAAGTGTGTGTGTTTTTGTGTGTTTGTGAGACAGTAAAGTAGCACACGTGCATATGGGTGTGAGTCTGTGTGTGTGTGTGTTGGTGGAGGATGCACAAACATGTTTATAAACAACTGTTGATGGATTGTTCCAAGAATTTGTCTCAATGTGTGCTTGACCTTGAAGCACTGCATAGACTGATGGCAAATTTGAGGCAAGTGGGGGTCTGCATACATAAACGATTCCATCAGATGCCCTGTCCTTTGTTGAGAATAATTGCAAGACTAATGCGCTTTTCTTTGATGGGTAACACCTGTGGTCTTTGATTTGAGGCCTTACACCCAAACCACAGAGATCTTATCCAGGCACAGGGTACCAGACCTAATGACTTTGATGTGCACTGCTGCCTGGCCGACTGTCCCAGAGGGTCGTCATTCACTATTTCCTGGCAAATCTTACCACACTGCAGCTTTGCCACACAAGACGCTTTTGTTGTCCTCTTAGGGGTTGTCTGTGGTTGCAGCATTGGTGGAGAGACAACCACACTTCACAGTCTGATTTCTATTACTGTGTGGAGTTGTCTTACTGTCAAAGGTTTCTTACTGTAATCCTTCAAAGAATTTTCTTTTCTGATTGGCTGATGAGGTGGGAATTAACTTTGCATAACTGGCTACCTTTAAAGTAGATCTCAAATTTGAATCACTGTTCCATATCAGTGTGCTTATGAATGGTAACTATAACAACTCTCATAGTCAAATTAATGGTTAAATGCTCTACTTTTTGCTATGGATGCTATAACATAACAAATCAACCATTTATTTTGGTAGTTTATGCATAGGCCTACATAAATATAAAAGGGATAACGGCCTTCGAGGTGACCAGTTCCGTGGAAATAATGACTTGGTGGAGGCAACTCCACTCCACTTTGCATTGGGAAGTTCTTCGCCTCCACCTCGCCATTATTTTCACGGAACTGGTCACTTCGTCTGCCATTGTCCGTTACGTATGCCTCAATGCATGTTCAAGCAAAACACTGACTACATTAGGCCCACATTTGTAATGGCCGGTACATAATACAGTACAAAGTACTGAATTAAACACATCATTTATTAACATTAGTATCACATCATAATCAATTAGTCTACAATAACTGTGTGTCTTTGGTAATATTAATGAGTCTTAAACCAAAACATTAAAGAATGACTTCAGACATAATAGGTGGGATCGAAAGAGCTGTCTCTGAGAACAAACTCAGAGAACGGCGTTATGTGCCAGTGCTTAATTTTTTATACCACAAAAGACAGCTGTTTGCCTCATCTCTTCACAGAGAAACTGTTGAATTTCATCACTCAAATCCCTTATGTTTATTTGCTGTTGACCTCACACAGGATTTCATGTGTGCTCTGCGGGCTGGTTCGACAAAGGGCGTGTGGGCTACCCCATCGTCAAAGCAGGCGCCAACTGTGGTTTTGGAAAGGTCGGCATCATCGACTATGGCTACAGGATGAACAAGAGCGAACGCTGGGACGTCTACTGCTACAACCCGAATGGTGCGTAAGGCTGAGACAAATGGGTGTGAAGCATTTGCGGTGGTAATGTGTTCCCAATCGCTTCCGTGGGTCAAATTCAGTGTGGTTTACGTGGGAAGCTACAGAAATAATACATCTTTTCCAAGGAAGGTGGTGTCACTGTCCCTCTATAGAGAGATGCTACGTCAGTTGCATTGACAAACTTTTGACGGCCTGTGTCTCACGTGTGAGTCATTCTAAGAGGTCTTAAAACAAGTGAAAACAATTTAGGGTCTCCAGGGGCAACAGAGACTTGCTCACCAGGTGCTAAATCACGCGGCCATCTGTTTTTATGGAATGTGGTTTTTGGGGAAGTTTTGTAAGAGTGGGATGTGTCCAGTAACTAAAGACTGAAATTTCAAAAACTGCCCTGGTACTGTTCGAAATTCATTGCAAACAGGGCTGTGACTGAGTCACACATTTTTGTACCAACAGGTGACTCAGTTGAAAAAGATACAAAGGTGAAATATTTTAGATTGTGCCCTTAATATGTTGAGGAATTTAGACATTTATTTTAACAAGTCTTGTTAAGACACCAAAAGCATAAAGATGTTTTCTGTTGCCTAAAGCATGTTGACAATATCAACAGTGAATTTGTCAGTTGTCAACACTTTTTAATCACTCATTATGTCCCTATGTAGGGAACATAATTGGTAGCTTGAAAGATCTGTACTAAACTAAGGTGGACTTTCTTAGAATTTTTAAATTTTGTGTTGCAACTTAATGTAATTAATGTAGGTAATGTCAATTACTTATTCAAGTAATGTAATGTACTGTAAATTACTGCTCAACTGATGCACTGAACCCACATTGCATACAGTAAGAGTACTTACATTTACATTTTTCTTGGTTGCTTAGATACCATGGTTGGTAGAGTCACCAAGTGAGCTGATATCACTTTTCCTCAGAGGTCCCCTTTTTGTGGTTTACACTGCAAGTTACATTTTGCTTGGTTGCCTAGATACAGTGGTGAGTAGACTCTCTCACAGGCTGGTCTTCATGTAAAGGACCTTTTTGTGGTGAACATTAAGACATCCCAACACAGGGATGGGGTGGGGGGTGATGACGAAGGTAGCAAACACACACTGTGACGAATGATGACATATGCTTCTGTAAACTTCGCTAGCTGCGGATGAGTCACTGCAGTGAAGAGTAATGAAGCACGTCCTGATGCCCCTGAGAACTTCTCCATCTGGTGTAGCAAGTGTGCGTAGATTTCTGTTCCTGCTTTAAAAATGTTTACACATCTGTCAGTCTCTCCTGTAAGGGTGTATCTGAAATCCACCCAGAGGAGTACAATTTTTTTCACATAAATTGTTTTAGAGGCTGCCAGCAAAAATGTCATTAGATCAGCGGGGTTTTCTGATACCCAATGGAAGTGGCTTTGTCTTGCCAAGTTGCTACTGAACAGCCAGCTGGAATAGGTCATGCAAAATTGGCCTAGCTGAAATATAATGTGAAGTGTGTTACTAGTTTCTTTGGTGATCTAAAGCTCCCCAGCCTGTAGTATTTAGGTGGTAGTTTGGTAGCATGTCTTTTAACCTTTGTGAGTGTTAGTTTTTAGTCTGTTAGTTTTCAGAAGGCTTCGTAACTTCCATTACGTTAATGTTTGGGTAAAGGCAGACCCAATCTTTTTGAACTTCAGCAGAGTCCACACCTCCAGGAAGAAAAACGTTTCTCAATATAGCACAGCCAGACCCTCTGTACAAAATGAAGGAAAGTACGAGGAGCTGGTTTACCCAGGCTAATAGAACTCTTGGGTGAGCTAAACTGCACTGTTGTCTCAACCACATAACATGTACATCATACCAAGAAGGCATCTATACTGAAGCCAGTGTGAGCAGCGAGTGCTGTATGGCCACACATGTGGAGAACATGGTACCAGATGTGGCTTAAGAGTTCATTTATTCCCCATGGAGAAAATCACGTGGCTCAATGACTCGAGGCAGCCCAGATTCTGGTCTTTTTCTCCCTGATTCTTAAATAGAGTAAATGCATGGCTTGTGTTTTTGGGTAAGGCTTGAAAATTGGGAGAACCCCCTAGGAAGCTATTGATGTCACAACACACATATGGACTTCATCTTCTATTTGCCCAAGAGTGAGATTACGTTTCAGATTGCGTATTTGTAATGCAGTATTTGAGGAGCCCACGGGAAAAGTGAACAGTCACAAAAATCACATTTTTCAAGTTACTCCCCCTATTGGTAGTTGCATTACAATCCCAGGTTTTTAAAAAGTAACCCTGTAAATAAACAAGCATATACTTGACCTAGAAGCATTTTAAAATAGCATTTACTTATCAGAAATAAAACTTAGAAATGACATTTCAGTTTCTGCATTTTGTGACCGTGTCCGTTTTTTCCTGTGGACCTGTTTTTATCCAACAAGTTTAAGTCATATTTACTGTAAGTCAGGTCCACCCACAACTTAGCCTGGTAAACTAGCCCCTTGTACTACACTTCATTTCTGACAAAGGGTTTGGCTGTGTTGCACTGAGAAACATTTGCTTCCTGGAGGTGTAGGCTCTGCTTAAGTTTAAAATGGATTGGATCTGCCTTTACCCAATCGCTAACATCTGGTCGTGATGTATGCAACTAGCCTGGCTATAAGCCTGCCTACGCACTACAGTTCAAATGTAGCACACAAAGTCGACGACATCGCTCACACTCCCTCTGTTCACCCATTGGTCTGGTAAAGATTTGACCGAAGTCAACCATGTCAATAGAAGCAAACCCAGACAACCACTGTACGAAGAACATAATCGAGCAGAAGTGCATTGGCAGGCTTATAGCCAGCCTACCCACAACTATGATCCACACTTTACTAGGTGAGGTTTTTTTTTTTAAGTGGCAACGTTCCAGGCTAAACAATGAACCCCAAACTGAACATTCTAAAGTTGCAATACCTTACGTGTCCAGTGGTTGCTGGCTGCAGAAGCAAACAACTCCCATGTTAAAAAGTCAATTTTCACAGCTTAAATAAACCAATTTACAGCCTGATTTAAAAATAAAGGTTTTTGGTGTGTTTCAGTAGTTTTGCAGTCCATGACTGCTGTGAGGGGGTGAATTTTTTTTAAACCATTTATTTAATTCTCAGATAATTTTTTTCATTTACATTAATAGAATGAGTTAGCAAGGATGGCTGCACCCAGAAGCTTCAATATAAACCTCACCTGGTCTGTGAAAAAGTCTATGCATGACGTCATAGAGGGTTTGTCCAGTTTTCTTGTACGCAGTCTATGCTTTTTTTGTTGGTACATACTGTAGGTAGGTAGGCATGTCTCTTCACACTAGTGCCCACGGAAGTGCTGTCATCCCAAAGCACTTTTTAAACAATACACTTGATACACCACAAACAATACATTTTTATGCAACTTACACCAAGAAGGCACATCGGCGTAGGTCATTCCAACTCATTTGAAGAATCGTGTCAATGTTCACCAGCAGTTCACCAGCAAATATTGAGTGATTCAAGGGCTCAAACATGCTGCTTCGCCATGATATTTTCTGGATGCACACCAGCTTTGCACATCGTATTGACACATTCTAACTGACACATTCGTTTCCAATATCTCAAAATAAATAAATAAATAACTTGGAGAATGTTTAGGAAATGTAAATTGGAAGTACAAAAGATCAAAAACTCTTAATGTGTTTAGTGATGGCCGTAATTCATATGCCCTAATCTGTTACTAGTGGATACATGTAACAAAACAAAGATAATAATATTATTTTACCCCCTGATGATTTGTTAGTGGTATTGATTGTGCAGGTCCTTGTGTTATCTGTAATACACTGTCTAAGCAGTAAGTTTTTTGCTAGTTTTAAGACTACATGTCTTCAGCACTTAGACTTTCTGTCTCAGTAAATAGCATCTTTTCCTTCATCTTTATTACAGCAAAAGAATGTGGAGGAGTACACACAGACCCTCAGAAGGTGCTGAGCTCACCTGGGTACCCTAATGACTACCCCGATGAGCAGATCTGTTATTGGCACATTCGGGTTCGCTATGGTCAGAAGATCCGTCTGCACTTCCTGGACTTTGACATTGAAGATGACACAGACTGTCTGAGTGACCACCTCGAGATCTATGACAGCTATGACGATATCTCAGGATTTGCAGGAAGGTGAGGTGTACAGATCGCAGAGGCATAAACATGACAGAAGAGTGGTTTGTAGCCTGGGACTACCTCAACATACTCATAGCCAAATCACATTTATTCTTCTCTGGAACTTTTCCACTAGATTATAGTTTGGTTTGGAATGAAGATAATTTATATCAACCAAAATTATTATAAAATGATGGCAAGAGGTCCTGGGATATAATGGTGGTATGACTGATGGAAACACAGAAAGCAGGAATCATTATGTGATATTACAATTAAACCATGCACTTCTAATATTGTGTTTAATAGACATATCGTGTTTTTATGTCTAAACATTATTGTATTAATTTATTTTATTACAGGTTCTGTGGAGATGAGTTACCTGAGGATTTTATCAGCACAGGTATCATGTCACAAAATCTCCTTATTTAAAAATTGGGAAAGGTTTGTGTGTGTGTGTGTGTGTGTGTGTGTGTGTGTGTGTGTGTGTGTGTGTGTGTGTGTGTGTACTTATAGCTATGTGGTTGGGTGAAAGGGTAGAGAAAGAGATATTAGTATCTGGCTTTTATTAGGTTGACTATATCTACATATTTTTATTATTTATAATAGCCATTTTGATATAGTTTGTTAAATCTCTGTTGCCAGGAAATGTCATGACCCTTAAGTTCCTGTCAGACTCTTCAGTAACAGCTGGGGGCTTCCAGATTGAGTACATCGCAGTGGACTCCGACCTCTCTGATGAGACCAACACATTCACTTGACCACTGTTCACACGTGCACACACACACATCTGTCTCTCCCTCTCTTTTTTAAAAGATAAATGCCCTGTGTTTTTTGTTTCATTTTAATTTATCATAGTGTTTAATGTCTTGGTGCAAAGTAGTCTCCAATGCTGTTTTATTAAACTTCGTTTTTAGGACTTTAATACACGTTTTGATGGGTTCATGAAATTCTATTGTTCATATCATGTTTGTCATGCTGAAATAAAATCTAAGAGAGAACTACATGTTTTCTGGTTGTTCTTCCCCATTATCATGTTCAGTTATTGAACATATTGAGCACAGAAATTCCCTGTTAAAATACTGCTGTAATTTATCATAGACTGAGAAGAGAACTATAAGAGAAGAGTAATTTATTCAAAAGTGGGTGGTGCTACGTCGGGGTGAAAGGTGACGCTCACTCGTTTGCGTCGTTTGGCGCCAGCAGGGTTTTTCGCGGGGTAGAGTGATCACAACGCATTGATGAGAGAACAACATTTGAAACATTTTTAAACTTTCCGTGTTAAATATGACACCATCAGTGGTGTTCTGTCACTAATTGTCATCGTTTCTTTTAAAACGTTAAGGTGAGGATCTTATGGATTGTGATACATGGAGTGTTGGCTTGTTCTCAGCGTGGTTGCAGTGGGCTGTGCATGCCTTAGCTAAGTCTCATGAAAATATGTGAACAATCTGAATATTTCCACATATGTCAGCGTTTATACAGCACGTTGGTGTTGGTCTAGGTGTTACACGAAGAGATGTTTTCTACAGCAACTGTTATTTATACAAAAGGAGTTTGCTTGCCATGGCATTGTTTACTAAAGTAAATGCAAACAGTTGCAGGGACTTTTGATATGTTTGTAAGTAGTCCTGGACCAACATAACAAACACTCCTTCACAGAAGAAGGTATGAAATAATATCGTTATGGTATTTTATTTGCTAGAGGAATTTAGCTTGGTCGAGCTACAGACTGGGTGTGCACGCTAGGAAAACTATGCTAGCTACCTAGCTAGAGCTAGCTGGCCATCTAATGTAACCTGACTAAAGGCACTGAGTTGCGCTAGCTTGTGATACTCTTAGCTTGTTCGTGAAAAGCGGGGCAGGCCCGATGATTGTGGCTGCTAGGCCAAAACCCTTGTCTTTAAGCTTGGCACTAAAAATATTGTGATGTTTGTACAGTCGCCGCAAACCATCACTAATCGTAGCTCAATCGCCCATGCTTTGGTACCTTTACGCGACCTTTGCGCAACCTGTCCAGCATCTCTTTGCCACATTCATCGGTTATCAGAATGTAGTCTTCCTACTTCACTATTGTGCTAATCCTACACGTTTGTCTTACGCTATTGTTATCCTGGTCAAATCGAACATATAGGTGCGTTATGTTGAAATGGGGTTTTTGCAAGTATGTCTTGAATAGTTTTGTTTTTTTACTTATGTGGAACGGTACTTGTGACAGTAATTAAGATACGCTCAGTCCTCTAAACGTTCTGTTCGTGTGCGGATGTGACCATTGTTGCTACCTGCTACACATAAATGCACCGTTCAGGATTCAGGAAGTCAGACCCTTGTTGTTTTCGAGAACTGACAGTCAAAAGGCAGAACAATTCTTTGTTTCTGTCTGACTTTCAGGATCAACCTGAGTTATGACTTCTTTACAAGGGCACACGTTTCCCACAGGACTGCAAAGATGGCTCACCTGTGCTTAAAAATAGATAAAGTTTGATCAGCGTTGGTCAACACCACTGCACTCCCCTTTTTTCCCCTGTAGGATGATGGCAACAGTATCCCTTTGTGGTGCCAGCCTCATCCCTCTTCTGGACTGTCTCGAAGACACAGCAGCTGGGCAGTCCGAGCAGACAGATGCCTACCTCACCATTGTCAAGTATGAGTTAACTTTTCAACTTACAAACTTTAAACTCTGTGGCGTTTTGTAGAATGTAGACTTCCTGTATGTACATGTAATTGATGACCTATGCGTTGTATCTGATTGTTCTAATAGCCGTCTGAGTGGTGAAGAGGGACAGCAGTACCATGCCGTTATCGTGAAGCACTTTCCCCGCCTTGGTAAAGCCATCCAGGTGTGTCTTCTTATTACATTGTGTTCCAAACCCCCATCCCCACATCCACTCATGCACTAACACCATTAAAGAATATACTATGTTTAGAATTATGTTATGTGGTCATATGAAGGATGGATAATGCATATTGTAAAACTCTACCATTAAGCACATCACCAGGTTTTATGTGAGTGCTAACTGGATTGTTGGTGGTGTTTGCAAGGTTTTTAAATGTCTTTTGGTCATAAGCATAAGTATGATGGATCACTTGGTTGGTTGGTTGTATATGTATGCTGCACGTGAAAATGTCCTTCTGCCCCCATTGCCTCGATCAGTCGATGAAAGGAAATAGACAGAATAACCAGCGAATACGGAAAGGGCATTCGAAGTGCTACAATTACATGAATTAGTATTCAAACTTGTATCAACCAAAGTTATGCCATAGTTGTCATTACCATAGGAGTCTCGTTGCAGCACACATTCGCTGCTTTTGTGGGCATTCTGGCGCAATTCCCACAAGTGCACCTAGCAAAATGTAAGCATGTCATGAATATTGTATGTAAAAGCAAGAATCCTGTCGTTCTCCCCGCCCCACCTTCTTCACCAAACTAGAACAGCAGGAAACAGGAGCACTTAAGCATTTTTTTCACCAAAACCGGCGCATAGGGCATTCCTTAATACTAGAGACCACCCCAAGATTGATTAAAAAAAAAAAAAAACGATGCAATGACACCTTTAAGCAACATTTCCAAAATCCTCTTTAAAGACAAACAACTTGTGTATTGGTTCTACACTACATTGAGCTTTAGGGTGGCACACCGCATTGTTTTCTGCTTTGTCCTGAATCCTGTGGCCTGGTTTTGACCTGTGATAAGACTACAATTAAAGAGCTCAGTTGTGACAGTGAAACTGTTATTTCTCCAATAGGCTCACATCTGCAGTGAGAATGCCGAGCTCAGCCAGGCAGCACTGCAGACCCTTGGCCTCTGTGTCTTTTACCCACACATTGTGTCTGCTGTCCCAGGTATTGAGAAGCTACTTCCATCTGAGAGTACACAACATTACAGGCTTAAAGCATGTCTTTTTTTATCGTTTAATGACCCAAAGATTAATGCTGTGGTGTTTATAATATTTCTTAAAAATGATATGGCATAAAAGAAACACAAAAAATCTGTTCTAGATTTACTTAGGTTTGTGTTAAACCTTGAGTCCTAGCCAAGTTGCTGTCTTAGGGGGGATGGAATCTATGACTATGCTTTTAGGACTTTCATATTTGAGTAATATTGTTAATCACAATCTTAATGACTGTAGACAATTTTCACCCTAAATTAGTGGAATTGCATGTTCAAATGACATGGCAATCGACCCACCTTGGACCCTACACTTTTTGCCAGGGCTGATGTAAACACGCCGACCTGGGTTGTGGGGCATAGTATTAGGTTTAAAAGAGTATAAATGGAAACCGTCTCTCAAAATGAGCTGTTTATTTAACATAAAATTATAACTTCAGAATTTGTTTTTCAATTTAAATGCTGTATTTGGACTATTGGCTCAGCCCTTATCATGCGAATGTGCAAGGAATGATATCCCACATTCTTTTAGTTGTTTGGAATGTGTTTCAATGATGAAGGCTGAGCCAGACGTGTGCAATCCTACGTAAGCATCCACATGCAGCATAATAGCATGCACATGAATTTCATTTGGGCTTGAATGGTTGCACAAACACTCAGCAACAACTCATCTGGGTGTTCCGCCATTGTTGTTTTGAAAAACTGACATGAAAACTGTGCCAGCGGGTGTATTTATCTCCGGTGCCTGGGTCATTGTACATGCGTGTGGCGTAATCTTATACAGTGTCACTACACTACACCTCCTGAACCCGGTTTCAGACAACACGGGGCCAAAACACGCCTTCCTTTTACATTGCTGTCCTGGGGTGAACCTGTGATTTTTAACTCTGGGTAAATAGCAGGCTTGCAATGTGAAAGCGCCTTGTGTCTGCAATGCAGTATGCTTAAAAGTTTTGTTTTACTTTCAGACAGCTTTGCGGAGGAGACGCTCACAATGCTTACTGAGCTTGTGGTGAAGTCGTCCGAGAAAAACACGTGTACTCGTGCCCTATGGGTCATCTCGAAACAGAACTTCCCAGCAGATATCATTGGAAAGAAGGTGAGGTCATTAACTGTGACCTGAGAAGAAGCTGAAAGTGGAGTATGTGTTCCAAGTAGCTCATGTAATGCTGGTCTCAGGTGGAACTTGATTTGAGGTGTGGTTCTAGGCATGACTGGGTCTTTTGTGTGTCTGTGCAGGTGCCTGACATTTTGACCGCTCTTGAGGCTGTGAGGAACAGGGAGGACATCCAATCTGTTGTCATGGAGCACGAAGCAATAAATGTCATCATAAGGTTGGTTGAGTATTCAGCTTTTCATCCATGTCCAGCCTTAAACAAGTCCTATTTTTAAGTACATTTATGGCTAAATGACTCGTTCCTACTTTTTCCATTCTTCCTGAAAGTACATTTCTTCTTTTTTTCTTGTGTTGTTCACATTTCCTTCATCCACATGCTGTTTTTTTCCTTTAGAAGTATATTTAGTCAAATATTGTCATTCAGTTATCAGTCTTAATATCAGAAGTACCATCAAAGATTTTGTACACACTAGTGTATGCCACCTGTGACATGCTGCATTGTGTGATGAAGACATTCACACCACATTGCACGTGAGTGGTGTGGAAGGTGTTCGTGAACAGGGTGTGAGCATGTGTGTCATTCACATAGATTCAACAAACCAAATGGGCAACATCAAATGACAAGGACGAGTTTATTATTGAGCTATTTTTTTGTTTAAGTGGTCAACAGAAGAAAAGCGGTTGCAACTTTTCTTTTATTGGAAATCCTCCTAAAAAAATCACCTGTGAAAGGAGGGTTAAAGCAGAGAGGTGAAACATTTGGGGGGAAAGCAAGAGAAAGGCGGAAAAGTACAGGTCTCCAGGGGCAAAAAAAAAAAACCAAACATAAGAAACAGCCAAAACATCTGGTAGGACAAGGTCAACAGTTGGGAGGTATTTGAGGTGTCCCTGTGAAGGCATACAATGGTGGCATAGTTGTTCTATAGCTTTCAATAGGATTTTGACTGAAAGCGTTCATCATTCTTGCCTTCTGCACAGAAGTTGATTTCTATTTTCTAGTTGCAGTGCGGTTTCTGTGTGGTCGATCCAGACAGAACGTACGCGCGGTGTGAATGGTCTTATTTGTTAACATGCATTCTAAACGGACACAAACTGCGTCTGCCCTTGGATGTGCTAACATACCCTCCTTTTGTATTGGCAGGGTAATAGAGCAGGCTCCTGCCCAGATGACGGAAGGTGCCGTTCAGTGGGTCAAACTGGTGGTTCCTCTCGTGATCCACTCGGCATCAAAGGTTCGCTTGCGAGCGGCCGCCGCTCTGGAGATGGGCCTCCCCCTTATCCTGGAGAAACAGGAAGAGGTAGCAGCCATAGTCGAGCCCATGATGGCAACGGTAGGCTTTTTCTTGCAATGAGTTCTACAGTGATATTTACGGCCTTTGAAAGTGATCGTCTCGTTAATTGAGTTGTTTCCATGCTTGTTTATTTCTAGAAATTAATACCAGAACTACAGAAGCTTTTCAACAACAAGAATGAAACAAATGTACTTAAACTCTGGACCTTATTTGTGAAAATACTTGGAAAGGTAACATTGGACTCTCAATACTATGGTTGTTTTCCATATTTGCTAATGTCAAGAAAAGCATGACAAAAATGAATAATGAAAATGCGACTGCTCACCTTTTCTCTGGCTTTGGTTTGTCCCTGAGCAGATGCTTCATAAGGGAGGCTCCTTCATCAACTCTCTGCTCTACCTGGAGGAGATGGGCTTTCGCAGCTCCTCTCCCAGCGTTAAGAAGATTGCTTTCTTTGCCTGGAAGAGCCTGATCGACAATTTTGCTCTTAATCCTGGTAAGCCTTTGTTTTTTTTTCTCTGTTACTTAAATATCTTTTAAAAGAACCCCAAAAGAAAATGTTCGTAATATAATTGTGGTATATATATATATATATATATATATATATATATATATGAGGTCAGATTGAATTTTTTCAGGAGCAATTTTTTTTAACAATGCTGGATGCACTTCTAGATGTTTCATCCTTACCCACCCCATCAGTCTTTATTTATGACTTTATTTATTGACTTTCTTTTCCTCCCCTCAGAGATCCTGTGCAGCGCTAAGCGTCTGAAGCTTCTCATGCTGCCGCTCGTCTCAATCCAGGTGAAGACGGAGCCTCTGCTCCTCACCAAGATCAACGTGTGGTGGTACCTGGTTGTCAAGCTGGGGCCTAACCTGGCCACCAATTTTGAGCAGGTAAATGATTACAGTTTGTTCATTACTGTGATGCTGAAGATTTGTGTTGGAGCTTGTAAATATAAACACCAGTAAATACTGGACTGTAATATGTGCTTGTTGTTTTGGCGAACTACACACACACACACACACATTAATTGTCCATCTTGCACAGGTCGGTATTGCGCTACTTCAGAACACAATCCCTCAAGACCCCACAGCCCCATGTCCTGCCTCAGCAGGCACCCCCTCCCGAGGCATCAGCCAAAGAAGCAGCTTCGCTCTCTCCACCCCTAAAGCAGGTAGGGGCACAGACTGTAAGGTGACAGTCATGTAGGCATGGACCACCCACATTTTATTCACATGTGCAGATACGTCTTTGTTTTAAAGATTTTGGGGTTGATGCTTTGTTTTTCTTTTCAATTTTTTTTTAAATCACAGTGATTAGTATAGTATGCATGTTTTCTGTGTAGGAATTATGAACAGTTGTGCTCTGAGTAAATAAGCTTTGTGGACGTCATTCATTTGTGTAAAACTCAAAGGGTTGACAATTATCAAATTGAGTAGCTTAACTAGTGAGCCTGTGAATGACTGTACCATTTCATGCTGTCCTCTACTCAGTTTTACACTGTCCTCTACTTATTTCTATGCTGTCCTCTACTTATTTCTACACTGTCCTCTACTCATGTCTACACTGTCCTCTAATTATTTCTATACTGTCCCCTACTCATGTCTATGCTGCCCTCTACTTATGGCTACATTGTCCTTTACACTTATTTCTGTGCCCTCCTCTACCCCACCTCAGCGAGCCTGGTGGGCAGTGCCAGCAGCCCATCCCCTGCCTCTCAGACCTCGGCCTCCTTCCCCTGTGTACAGCTGCTCGGGCTGGAGATCCTTCTGCACTACTTGCTTGGACCGCAGGTCCCCAGCATCTCCTCCAAGACCAAGCTCCAACTCTGCCTCGGTGAGAACGGGAACCCTGTCAGCAGTATGACTAAATTGTGTCCAGCTGGCTTTTTAATTCAGTGTTACTGTAGTGGCTGTAGGGGAGAAACATACTTGTGGAACAATAAGCCTACACTTCCCAGGAACAGACAAGGGGTCTCCTAAGTAAATGTGATTTTGCTTATTTGCGTCATACGTGTTGCTTCATTCTGATGTTGATAGGCCATTGTGAAATTTTGTTCATTTGTTCCAGAGCCACTGACGCACCCTCTTCTGACGAGTACCTCGTTCTTCACCAAGCACTCTTCTGTTTTTATGTCGTATGTCAGGAATGGCTTCATTGCTGTTGGCAAAGATTCCCCAGGTAATATTTTAAGGGTATCTGTCCTGGGCTGGCATGGCCTTGTGGTTTATTCCAGTTGGTTCATACCAATGTGTGGTGTTGTGCAAAACTGCAATAACATTGAAAAACATTCTTTTTTTTTACCTGCTGTACAACTATCAGACAATTTTAAGCCCACACAACTTGTATGAATTTGTATGGTGGCGTATCTGTGTCTGTGTTCATTACAAGTCAATAAATAGCAACTGGGGGATGTCTGTGTGTACTGAATACGATCAGCACATCAGAGTTAACCAACAACAACAGAGCCTTTGTTCTCCAGCTGGTCTAGGCTCACACAGCCAAGAAAGCTAGAGGCACAGTACTGGGCTCCCAAACATTTGTAATCTGGTACTGTTGTATCTTACAAATGCCCACTGGAGCGCAGTGGACAGTATTCCTTATTTCCTTTTAAAGTGTTTTTGTTTTTCTGTTTTTGTTCCAATTTTTTAAACCTTTTTCTTTTGAATACTCATCATTTCCCAGAAACCTCCTTTGTACCCCTGACTCATTTGTGCTCTTTCTCTTTACTCATCTGCTTGCAGGAATGCTTCTTCACATCATTTGGAAGAGTCTGGTTAGTCAAGTTTGCAAAACTGTTGAGGCAGGCAAGTCCTATAAGTATTTTTCTGGTCAGAAAGAAGACTAAACAGTTTTTACACTCAATGATTTTAATTAACTTTTGATTAAATGCACTTTTAATTAAATGTACGTACATAAAGGTGTTTTGTAGCCATTTACAACAATTCATAATATGCAACACTAAGCAGTGTTTTGGCATGGAATCAGTTAGGCTAAGCATTGTTGAGGGACTGCTGTGAAAATGTTGTTTTGGCTGTGTTTGTTTATAGGTAGTAATAAAAAGGATCGACAGGGATCTGAGGCCCTGACCATGTTGTTGCAGTCCCTACGGGACGTGCTGCTGTCTGTGGCCCTGCCAGCCAAACAAACCCTGGTAAGTGCTACAGCCAGAACATGTTAGTCTAAAGGGGTACGTCATCATGGGCGTGTATGGCTGTAAAGCATATGCACTTCAACAGGCACTCCCATCAGCATTGACCGATTTCACTGACCTACTGTTTTTTTTTTTCACATTGTCAAGTTATGTGGGCCTGACTAACGTGGTTGGTGGTTAACCTTGGATCATTTCTTACTTAAATACTTCATGGTCAAAAGAGATGTTGGAAATGTCAATCTGTATATCTGTATATCAGAGAAAACTTGTGATACTTGTGCATCTACAGTAGGTACCTAGTGCCTAGAGATTTAAGCCTTCCTGACTACAAACCTTATTCTAACATAACATTGTTTGGGAGAACACTTAGGCTTAGCACTTTAGGTTTTATTACTGTTATTTCCATATTATTATTTCCTGAGTCAATCGTCCTATTATTGTGTTTGTTGCATGGTACAGTTGATCTGCCGAATCCAATCCCTCCCCCCTCTTTTTTTTCTTTCTTTTTTTTTATATATATATTTCATAAATGGGATTCCCTATGTTAATTTTTTTAAATTTTTTTTTGTGAGGTAACCAAGGAACTAATTTTCCCCAATACCGACATACTGTCAAAATTTCAGAACGATACATTCTTGACTTTTTGAGGTATTTTGCTAACAAACAGACACAGATGCATAAAGGATGGCAAAAAAACCTTCTTGGTGGAGGTATCAAAAAATAGCATAGTTTAAGGTTGTGTATTTTTGGCTTGTCCATTTTTATATTAATCTGACATTTTTACCGTCACCTTTTCAAGTGTTGTGATGGTGTTATGTTCAATAGAGTAACAATCATGTGTCGCCACAGGATCTTTTGGAAACCACAGTCAAGGGCATACCAAAGAAGGTGCTGGGCTCTGCTGCCTACCAAGTGGGAGACATGGACATTTTGAATGTAAGTGTTTAAAGGCCGTTATTTTCCCATCATCCATTACATGTTAAATAGATATGGGCTCCATGTGAGATATTTTCTTCTTTTTCTTTTGGTTCTGACCTAGTCTTGAAAATGATAAAGTAAATGGGGTGCTTGTTGAAACAGATTCACAGCAGGAACATGATTAAATACAGTTTCCCTCACAGTAACAATTGTGTGACCTGCTCTGATCCTTTGGGACCTCATTATGCAGAGTTGGTAATGAAGTGGATAAGAGTAATGGTTCCCAGAGCACTGTGTCCTAATGATGCAGGCCCTCAAACTTGTCAACCTCTGAAATTGATGTCAACGGTTTTTGATTGTGTTATGGTGTAAAACGACAAATGATGATTATGCATATTATACT
Organism: Setipinna tenuifilis; assembly: GCA_030347295.1. Lineage (NCBI taxonomy): Eukaryota > Metazoa > Chordata > Actinopteri > Clupeiformes > Engraulidae > Setipinna > Setipinna tenuifilis. The sequence goes on from CM059269.1 coordinate 20,404,453, forward strand.
ATACATAAGTTAACAATTAGAGTTTGTGCGTAAGAAATAAAACTGGATATGCAGTCAGATGTTGCAAATTCAGGGGTGGTTTACCAGCAAACATTCCATATACATTGAGCCATGATTTATTATGTATTTTTCAAGAACAGGTTTGTTCAAAAACCTGTTCACCCTCATGGTGAAACTACCCAGATGTGTCTTCCTAAGCTAACCATGTGTTCTATGTGTGTTAATGTATTTTTGCATTTCATTTTTTTTAGGGCACCCCAGCTCTTTTTCTGATCCATCTCTTCTTTGACAACAAGTATCTTTCAACATTTATGGAAGATGAAAAGTATGTCCATTCATGGGGCACTACAAAATACAACTACTTACTTAGTTGAATTATCACAGAAAGTCAAACAATGAATAGAACAAATCAGACTGATGCATGTCCTCCTTTGGTTCAGGTTTTTCATGAGCTTGGAGACCCTCCTATCCTGTGGTCTGTCTGGTCCCACGTCACCCCTGGCGTTTGCGGAGGCTGTGTTGGAGGCAGTGAGCCGTGATGCAGGCACCCTGGAGAACAAGGAGCACTTGTGGAGGATGTGGAGCATGTTGGTGAACCCACTGACGGACACGGTCACACAGGTAAAAAAAACTGATGAATGATGATGATGGGGTTGTAATATAGCTATTTGGTAAAGACAGGTGCTAACTGATAGACTACATGTTTCAGTCTAATGAAGTTAATCAAGGAGATGCCCTGGAGCACAAATTCAGTGCCATGCACAGTGCCTTGATGTTCCCGATATCCTACCTGCTACCTGGCAAAGCTCTCCCACAGGTAAGTGCTTGATTTAGTTCTATATTGGATAAAGTACTTGTATTGCTTTGACTCTTCAGGAATAAAAATGATCCGTGTTTGTGTTCTTGTTCAGATGACCCAGAAGACCCTGTTGGGCTCGTGGTCCCGCCTCTACATGGTTTTTGCCCGGTGTTCTGCTTTGGTGGCCACTGCTGAGGAGAATGTGTGCTGTGAGGAGCTGTGTGTCAAGATGTCTGCAGCTCTTGAAGGACTGGATTTAACTGTGTGTTATCAGACCTCATCTTCGTTTGCATGCAGTGATACTCACAAGGCTGTTTCAAATGATGCTGATGTGAACTTGTATGCTTGTTGATTGATTGCCTTGTACCCCATACTTTTCTTTAGGATCCTCCAGTTTTGGATGCTGTTGTCAGCATTCTTCACACAATGATTGAAAGTGTGGACTTTTCTCCATATACCCCTCAGTTCCAACAAAAGATGAAATGTAAGTTACTATAATGACCCTTTACCTTTTTATTCTTGTATTTATTGCATTTGTGTGATTGTGCTGTGTTTTATTCCATATTTCTAGCTCCCCATACTCCTCTGGGGTGGGTAAGGAAAAAAAACAAAGCACTGGGCAACCTCTCCACTTTCCACACGCTACTGGTGCAGTGTCTAGAAACGCTTGTTGCGTTGGACTTGACCAAGCTGGCTGCTGATAGTTCTGGTGTCACAATGGGTGGTATTGGCACCATGCTCATCAACATTGTGTCCAAAATCTTCTCAAACCTTGCCCTGCCCACGGTTATTCAGGAAGCATTCTCGATTCTTGCTCAACCTTTGGCACAACTCTATGGGCTTATTGGAAGGTATGTTTGAGCACCTCTGTGCTTTATTTCTATATCCTTTGATCTCCAGTCAGTCGGTCTAAAATGCCCTGTTTTTCTTTCCTCAGCACTGAAAATGAGAAGTCTAAAGCTTATGCCGTTCTTGCACAAAAAGTAAGTTTTTCTGTAGAAGTTACTTGGCTCTTTCTTATTTCTGTTTTGCGTTGGGAAAAGTTTGGAGAACTTTAGAGAACAAAGTATTTGCTTTTGCATGTATACGCATGTGTCTTTGCATGTATTGCTTGTAATGATCCGGTTAAATGTATGGGTTCTGATAGGTCTCCCCAAAACTCACGTCATTATGTGTTCTGTTTCTCCATGTAGCTGGAGAGCCTCCTAGGGGACGTGTTGAGATGCCTGCAGTCGCGTTCGACCCTGCAGTATGACAATGATATGCTGTGCGTGCTGACTCCCCTGCTCTGTGAGCTGTTCCCACATAAGAGCAAGCAGATCCGCACCCTTACCACCCAGTTCTGGAATGCAACATTTGCAAACTCCCTTGTCCTCAACTACCCAGAGAAACTAAGGTGTGAACATTCTACTCAGGTTTGCTGTTCCATTATTTGCTTGTTGCAACAGTTTTACCTGGTTTGCTTTGATGCGGCATCCTATGCATGCAATTCCTTGCCAGTGTTACAGTTCAACTTGTGACTAACAAATGTTGTTCACTGTTGATACCTGTGTTACTTTCTTCTACAGGCCAATTTTAAGCCAGGTAAAACAGAAGACCCCCATTATCTTACCTGGGTTTCAACCTGTGGAAGTACCAGAGGATGTTAGTGGGCAGTACAGTGTAAGAATTTTTAAAAATGTGCATTAAAGCATGTTTTCTCAATCTATAGAAAAATTGAAGTTTTTTTCATTGTTGTGTTTTGTGTTTTTTTTCTCTTATGCAGAGTGAGTGTTCACAGATGGAAACCAGGATCAGTGGTATGACTGTGACATCTGCGAACAAAAGGGAATCTTTGCTTAACAGAGCTGCAGACCCCAAAACCTCCACAACACCCGCCAAGGCTGTATCTGTAGGTCTTAATAGTTACTAAGCTCTGATGTGAAATGTGTTTTTGGCACTGTTTTTCATGTTGGTCTGTGTGTCTGCAGGTCAAGCTTGACTTTGGATCATCAAAGTTGCCCCGCCGGGAAGTGTTGGAGGAAGAGGCCTCTGTAGATTTTGTGTTCATTCCTCCAGAAACAAAAGAGAGAGTGTTGACTGAGCACCAAAAGGAAGTGAAAAGGACTAAAAGGTGAAGAAATAACTGGGGAAAAAAATAATATGCACTGAATTTTTTGATTTCTGTTCCACCCTGCTGAAAGTATTTGTGATTTAATTTGTTTTTCAGGGTTGATATCCCTGCCATGTATAACAACCTGGATGCCTCCCTGGACACAACAACCTTCACCCAGTACACTCAGAGCCAGGAAGAATCCATGTAGGATTTTGTTTCTCTGGATTTTTTTTGTCTCTTGATTGTATTTTTGTCTCGTTTGGAAAGTCTGCAGATTAAAACATCCTTTTTTTAATTCCAGGGACAAATTGCCAGCAAATGACCAAACAGCAACAGTGGAAAAGGACCAAGCTTTGCCAGAGGTATGAACATTTTTGGTCCAATTATTCCTGACTTTATTTGGTTACTTTTTTGTCTTTGGTTTGTAAACTGTGTTGCAGAATACATGTATTCTTGTTAACTGTACACAGACCCCCAAAGAAAATACAGACGATGCTGTGTCTCCAGTTGTGGATGAAGACGAGCCTAAGGACCATGAAAATGGAAGCCACATGGCTGAGGCAGTTGAAGAGCCCACAACTGAAATGGACATTTCTCTTGAAGGGAAAGAGGCTCCATCAACATCTGTTGATGTCTCCATGGAGGATGATGGTGGGCAAGAGCAACAAACTTTAAAAGACAATAAGGACAAGACTCCAATTGAAGACCATAATGGAAGCTCCAACAAAGAGGACAGTCCTAATGTGTCTGGGTCATCTGATGTGATCTCTGGCACACCCCAGAAACCCAGTAGCCGTCGGCAGTCTTTTATTACCTTGGAAAAGTATGTTGAAGGCCGACATGGTAGCCCTATTAGTGTTTATAAGTTTACTGGTCCACTTGTAAAGAATGTAGAGAGCCAAGAAACACCACAGGCCGAGGAGCACATTGCACATAGCCCACACACCCCACAGGCAGAGACCAGCCAAGACGTCTTTATTGAGAGGGACATGTCACAAGATCATTTGAAAGATTCTTCTGGAGAGGTTTTGAAGGAAATTGAAGATGTTACAGAAGATCTAAAGCCTTCACATGAACGCCCTCGTGAAAGCACAGAGGATGAGGATTTCATTCCAGACACCCAGACAAAGATGCTGAATGAGAATTTGGCTGCCAGTGGTAGTCCAACTTCTAAAGAAGACAGGGATGTGGTTGTGTTAAAAGATGAATCAGATGTTGTCACAGACTCTCAGTCCTCTTCATCTTCCTCTCCAATAAATCCAAGGCGGTCTGGGCGGCAAAGAAATAAACCTGTTGTGCCTGGGGAAGAGTCAGAGGAGAAAGAAGGTAAGGGTAAAGCACGAGAAAAAAGGGTAGCTGTTAATAATAAAAACCAGTCGGTTTCCAAGGAATCTACTCTTTCTTCTTCTCAAGAAACAAATAGCCAATCAGAGGGTAGACCACTAAGAAGTAGTAAGGGTGTTGAAGTAGAAAATCTTGATACTGTGAAAGGGAGAAGAAGTCTCAGAGGGGACAACGAAAATAGTCTAAGTGATTCGCAAAGTAGTGAAGCGGATAGCCAACCAAAGGTTAGGGTCAGAAGAAGTCAGACAGAGATGCATATTGCTTTTAATAACCAAACACTGGATCGACCTGGAAGAAGATCCAGGTCAGTCCAGGAAACAGACTCTCAAGAGTTGACTACAAATGCTGAAGTCACAGGTCAGTCACAGGGCAGACCAATTAGGAAAACAAGAAGATCTGAAACTGCTAAGCTACAGGATGAAAGTCAGAGTCAAGCTGAACATTCTGGAAGTCAATCTGATAAGGGGGTCAGAGGTCGGTCCAGCCGAAGAAGAAAGCTTGCCAGTGAGGAGGAGGAGTCCAAAAATGACTCAGAAAATGCTCAAGTAGAGAACTTTGGTGAAAGTCAGGAATACTCCCAAGGACAAAGCGGATTGAAAACACGGAGGTCATCACAACTGTCTACCAGCGTTGAGAACTCTGATAACGATGCTTCAGACACAAAAGATGATCTTCAGAAACCTAAAAAGAGGGGACGAAAGCTATATTCTTTGAATGCACAACTAACTCATAGTCCAGTAAGTATTTCACAAGCAGAAATGTTGCCAGACAAGGTAGAGCCCCTAGAACATACTGGTGGTAGTGAAGATGTTCAAAGCACAGAAATGCCTAAATCTGCAGCATCCCTAGAAAGTCCTTTAAAGACTCCCAGTTTTGTCAGTGATGACCAAATGGTGCATGACAAGACGGAAACGGCGACTGAAGAAAGGAATGACTTTCAGGAAGAAGTAATGGACACACAAGAAGAGGACGGTAAAGTCAGCCCAAAGGAGGAGAATCAACATGCAGAAGACAACATGGAACCTGTGGTAATGGAGGCAACCACATCAAGCCCACTGTGTACAGATACACACAAAGGTGAAGATGCTGAAAAAGGCCCAGATACTAAATCGAGTGATGTAATAGAGGATTTACCAGCTAGTCAAGCCTTACACAATCAGGGAAGTGAAGAGATTGTGTTGATGAACACCGGTGTTGAGACAATTGATTCACTCCCAGATGTGATAAAAGCTGACTCAAAAAGTCCTGATTCTCAAAGTGATGCCAGCAAATCTGATGGGACAGAGGAAACGAGCTGTCCAGTCCACAGTAGAAAGGGTCGCAGACGTCCGCGCTCCAAATGCTGCACTTGCCATCTTGGTCTGAATTCAGATGCGGTTAACCAGAATGAGTCACAGACGTGTCAGGAAAATGACAGAAATTCAGTTGACTGCACCCGGGTGCCCTCTCACTCTGAAGAAATTGCCTCAGAGGAGCCGAAGGCAGTTGGGGATGAAGCTAGTCTACCAGACCCTGAAGCCTCAGAGGAGCCGAAGGCAGTTGGGGATGAAGCTAGTCTGCCAGACCCTGAAGCCTCAGAGGAGCCGAAGGCAGTTGGGGATGAAGCTAGTCTGCCAGACCCTGAAGCCTCAGAGGAGCCGAAGGCAGTTGGGGATGAAGCTAGTCTGCCAGACCCTGAAGCCTCAGAGATCAAACCTGATGTCTCTTTGCCTACATCTAAGCCAAATGAAAGCCCAGACATGCTGTCTGTGGAAGCTGTTGAGGGACTTACTTCACCACCAGAAGCTGTAAGCACATGTAAGGCTGAGCATGCTGACACCGAGGAGTCTCAAGATGAACCTCAGAAAAATGAGGTGGCTTCTGAGGTGCCAGTCAGAGATTCGGAGCTTGTCAGTGTCCCAAAGAAACAGGTTGAGGAGGTGCCATTTGTAGAGCCAGTAGAAACGCCAATCCTCACAAAGCAAGATGAGAACTTGGAAGAGTTTCTTGTCAGCCACACAGAAGAGGATGTGAAAGAACAAGATGTCACAATTAATGATGATGATGAGGTTGCTCCTCTTGTTGAGGATTTACCAGGGATGGAGGAAGAAGGACAGACAAAAATGGATAATAAAGATAAAGTGCTGGTACAAACTGAGAACTCTGAACCAGCAGTAGAGACCACTGAACCCTCAGAATCTCTCCAAACTGCAGACAATGAGGTATTCTTAGATTCTCCCCTCAAACAAAAGTGTTTGGATGTCATCGGTGCCGTGGCAGAGATGGGGGAGAGCCCCAGCAGTGGGAGGACTCGTGGAGTGTGGTCACCATCTGCATCCCCTTCCACCAGCATCCTTAAGAAAGGCCTGAAGAGACCCTCTGTGGAGGATTCTCCCTCTCCCCTCCTCAAGGTAATATCCATTTTGGTGGTCTACATTAAGTTACAAAGTGCTTAATCTTGATCTAGTACTAGTTTTGCAGAAGTGTTCTAGAAATAAAGATTATTAGTGGTGGTGGTGTTATATTATTATGTCAGTGCTGTTGTTTTGGGTCCCTTGAATAAATGGTCTTATATTTTATCTCTGTGACAGTCCCGGCGAGTGTCCTTTGCTGATCCAATTTATCAGCAAGAGTTGGCGGATGACATTGACCGTCGCAGCCCCATTATTCGGACGAGTTCACCAAGACCTAAGAGTATTGGTGGTCAGCCAAAGGTAATGACATTTTTTATTTTTGAAGTATTTATTTCACCTGTTAAGCTTTACGGTCATGAGATAATGTCTTGCAATTTCAGTTCGTTACAACACCAACAAAGGGTTTATTGAACTTCAGTCCCCGCAACCTCCGAAGTCCTGGATACAGGAGCTCTAAGAAATGTTTGGTAAGTTTACTTCGATGTGCTTTCAAATGATATTGTAGCTACAAAACATCAGTGGACAAGCATGGGCAATATCAGTTTCTTTAACATGTGCATGGCATGGTACTAGCTTGACATGACATGCCTCTTTGGGGTATTCCATTGTATAACCCTGGTACTTTTTACAGCACAACCTCTGTCAAGGTTCCAAATTAGCTGAATTGATGTCAGAAGGTGATATAAAAACACTGCAGGCTGATTGGTTAAAAATATTTACCATGGAAGTTGCATGTGGAGTTCCCATGACTACCTGATGTATAATTAGGGAAAATAAAGTACATGTGGGAAAGCAAAGGGCCTGGTGCCTGTAGAATTAATAAAGTCACCACCGCACACTGGAGAGCATTCTACTGCAGTTTTATTGAGCAAACAGCACATTTTGCTGAGCACTTCATCAGGCTTGCTCTTCTGGCATTTGTGTTTAGTTAAGCCAAGCTAGTGTCATGCAGCAGAAAAGCTTCAGGTTCATAACCTCTTGCAAAAGCTGAGGTGTGTGGTTTTCCCTTGTACCGTGTAATTATGTGGACTAAAATAATTTCTGATTGGGAAAGCCTTGCCAAGACATAAAAAAATAAACACTTCTGGCTATAACTGAGTGGTTGTGTTTCAAGATTTCAGAGATGAGTCAGGAGCGCCGGCCCATTCCTAAGGACTGTGTATACCCTGCCCTTGTTGGCTGCTCGACTCCTGTGGAAGCTGTATTACCACAGATTTCTGCCAACATGTGGTAAGGTTTTTAGCCCAATTTCAGCTCTCTGTGCTTTTTTTTTATTCAGGGGTGTCTAAATTGTCTAAACACTACAAAAAAGCAAACAAAAAAACTAAATGTGTGTATTTTCTTTTGTTCCTTTAACCACCATACTGCTGTCAGTTGTCCTTTGTTCAAGTCAAAAGTAAAAAAGGGGTAAGACAAGATTGAGTTGCCAAGGACTTTGGCATGAGCTTTTGTATTCTTTGTTTCCTTTCCATGTTTTAGGCCCCGTGGCTTTGGGCAGCTTGTACGAGCCAGGAACATCAAAACAGTGGGTGACCTCAGTGCCCTGACGCCGGGAGAAATTAAAGCTCTTCCCATTCGTTCCCCTAAGGTGTCTAATGTAAAGAAAGCACTTAAATCATACCATGAACAACAGGTAATGACTGTCATTATTTTTTTATGGAGAATTGTTTAATTTCATTAAAAAAAAAAACAACAAAACAAATTCTTGGGGGGTGGCACTGATGTGAGCATTTGTTTTTTGAAATCCAGCGAAAGATCCGTTGTGATGAGCTTAAAGGCTTTGATGAAATGGAGAAAATGACGTCTGAGCCTGAAGAGCTGGAGTTACCCCAAAATCAGGAAGAGGAGAAGACGCCAGCAGAAGCACAAGGCACGTCATATTCACTTTCACCAGTTTGAAAGTGTTTGATTTAATTTGTGTCGTAATTATTTAATATCAGGTGTCATTAACACCACAATAACTATTGTGAATTGTGTTCAAATGTGTGCAAAGTAGATGCATAGAAACTATGTACAGCTGTATGGCAAATTGGGCCTTTGTATGAAATCATTGTTTTTATAAACTGAAAGTAAGCAGAACCCCTGTAGAAACATAATGAGGCTAAACAACAAGGCTTTCTTCAAATATAATGCTTTATCTTTATGTAAATGTAAGTTTATGAAATCTAAATTTAGTTGTGCCAATTGCAAAACATTTGTCGCATTGTCAACACTTACTTACAGATGAAGTACCTAGACTTTTGCATGCAGCTGTACTTGTAAATTAGACATGCTAAATCTGAAACAGATTTGAAAAAATCACTTCTGGAACAGTTAGGCTGGGCTGACCCTTAAACTATCATGTTTTCAGTTTGACACGCAGCTTTATTTACAAAAGCAATATGTATATGTATTTATTTCCTTTGTTTTTGCAGAGGTGATGTCAGAGGAGCCTTCCATAGCTGATGAGCAGCCAGACGACCCGCAGCCAGAGAGCCTCCTGACTGATGTCCAGGCTGTAGGGGAACGCTTCACCCCCGATCAGCTGGCCCGCTGCACCCCAGGCCAGCTGGCTGTGATGTATGATCACCTGAGTCAGATGATGAAGTCTGTTGTGGATCGCCTGGTGGCCACCTCCAACAGTATGCCTTGAAGACAGCACAATGCCTCTTTTTTTAAATTGACTTTTGGATGGGACTGGTTAGCTGCAGGTTCATCCAAACTCGGCTCCCTCCCCACCCGGCAGTGGATTGTACAGTTTTCCTTTCCGTTTCCGTGACAACCAGATCAGTGACTTAACTACAGAACACATGGATCTGAATGATGCCTTTTAGCCGTCTTTTAAATGATTCCATTTAGTGATGTAAAAGCTTATTTGTCTTTTTTTTTTTTTTTTTAACTTGGTGTGCACAGGCTAAGATGTGAATAGCACATTTTTATGGCAACCATGGCTGAAAATAAAGGGATGAAATAAACCTGCATTTCTCATGTATTCACTCTTTTGAATGTATGATTGTACCTTGGATGTCATTCTATGATCTCCAATGGTAATATGATGTCATATCATAGAGAACCTGAGATTTCAGTTTATTTAGTTGTAAAATTAGTCTTTTTTTCCTGACTAATAATACTACAGCTAGGGCTCTATTTAACATGTAAAGGCATCATGACATTTTATAATTGGATGTGATGGTTTTTGTCATCAAACAATCATTAGCCATAGATGGAGGACACGGATATATTGCAGAAGCCTGGTGTGCTTTATTAGCTACTGATCCAAGGTATACGACTTCCATGCCCTGTCACCGAGGGAATCGGAAGAAACAAAACACACATGCAACTAACGGCCAGCCTACAGCATTGGAGGGAAGAGGCTCGTCTTTCAAACTCGTCAGTACAGGTTTGCATTTAGGGAGGGAAGGATGGTGTTCCCTCAGGGTTTGCAGTGGTTTTAACATTTTTTTTTTCCACAGCGAACCCCATATCACCTTTCAGTCAATGTTCAGTGTTCATCTAAAAAAACATCAATTGTCACTTCAGATTAAGCTTTCCCCTTGGGGAAAGGTGCATAGTACATTCAGCCCATTTCTCTTCCAACTTTACAATTTCCATGACATCTTGAAGGAATATCACATTTGACATCGAGTCAGAGTTGTATGCATTGTAAAAAAAACAAAAAATACTGGGCTTTCAGTCAACTCATACTTTTCGTGTGATAATACTATAGTAAAATATAAATAATCCTAAAGTGGTCTGTCGTATACGGGTGTGTTTATTAAATTTTTAGCATTTTAAAATCTACTTAAAATACATCCACAAGGGAATGGGGACATGGAGGCAAACAAACTTGGATTCACATAACTTCAGACATACATCTCTACAACTAATCCTAGCAGCTAAACATGAAACATTTTAAGGAAGCCTCAGATGTTGTGATTTCAGTTTCTTTTTTTCTGTTGTTTTCTTATTCATTTACCCAGTGGATGTTTAGTACACTCACTCCTAAGGGAGGAGGGCTTAGGATTTGTCTTTAGATGGCGTCCACATAGTTAGCTGGCAGCATGCCGGTCTTGCCAGTGCGCTGAACGGTTCCATACATCCAGCCCTCATCAATGGACTGAACGTTAACAATGACGTCGCCATCCTTGAAGGACACCTCGTCTGTGTCGGCAGCAGCGTAGTCGTACAAGGCACGGACAGTTTTCTGTGGGGGAAAAAAAGGAACAACATTGGACCATGGATGTGCCACATGCTATAGGTCTGGGCTGTGTTCCATGAAGGTGGTTTAGTGACTAATACAAACACATACTTTGAGTTAACTTAAGTGGGTTAGCCACTAAACGACCTTCTTGGAGGACCCCATAACAACAGGTGATTACAGGTATAACATGAGGGACCTGGGTGTTTCTATTGGAGATACTCACGCCAGTGGTTGAGGGATGTGATGGTATGGAAGATACTGTAGTCTGCTGGGTGGCCACTGATGAGGACCTCTGCTGAAGCTCAACAGTCTTGGCCTGCTGGTAACCTGAAAGGGCAAAGCCAAAATAGCAGTTTGACATTGATTGTTGGATGTTTTTTCTTTGGGCAGTTATACATCAAAACAGTAACATTAAAGGGCTTTCCTGCAGTTGTATACACCATATACTCTAAATACCTGCCCTTCTCACACAGAAATCATTGGTGGCTGACTTTGGTTTCAGAACTTACCTATGGATGAGGCAGCAAAATTGTTGCTATAGAGGGACATATGGTGGTCCACATTCTCAGACACCTCAGACTTCTCATCGCCCAATCCACCACTCATGGCACTGGTGGAGCGAGAGTGCTCCTTGCTGCGACGCTGGGCTTGAACTAGGGGAAGGGGTCAAAGGTTATTGGTGAATGGCTGAGGAATAAAGAGTAGATTCCATTCACGAGAGCACTGAGCAACAGCTGGCTCTGATAATGTGTGTTTTTCAATATTATGCAGCCCTAAGATGTCACATTATAACTGACATACAAGACATTTCTCACCTGACATCATGTGCAGACTCCTGGACTGAATGTTGTCCTCAGCTGGGTCATAATCAAAGACAGAGCCAGGGTTTGTGCGCCACACACGGAGGTCTGTTGGTGACATACACAAACAAGTGTCCAAATGTGTTCTCAAGTGTAGATGTTGACTGATACAAAGATGAAAGAGTGTAAACATACTTAGGATTTGTTATTCTGACACTGGCATGCAATTATCTTTACTATGACAGTGCCTAGTGTACATGGTGACTTGACATGAAAACCAATGCTGATCTTAGGCCTGGGCATGTGCACGTTGTACACATGTCCTCTGTGAGTGCGCATATTTCGTTTATGCCCTCCATAATCTTGTTCTAGCGTCTGCATTGTAGGATTTAGACATTTTTGGGAGGGTGAGTGGAAGGTGTTGTGACACATGCACAAGCTAACCAGTGATAGTCTCCAGGTCATGCTCCTCGGCACGTCTCCTCTCCATCTCCACGACTCGTCGCTGGATGCCACGGTAGTTAATGTCACTGAAGTCCTGAGTGTTCTTCTTTACGCGGTCAGTCACTGGGTCAGTCACAGTTTGTGTGAAGCTACCCTTGCTCTTCTCGAAGTCCTGATGGTATCTGACCTGTTAGAAAAGTGGAAGTAAACGCTTTATTTTTTAGAATGAAAATATGCACAAAATTAGGTCAAGCTGTTTTATGTTCATTGTAGGCTACTGTATTTAAAGATAAAACTGTACGATCACAATAAAATAGAAAAGCTGATAATCTCTACATTGTTCAAGAGCATAGTATATGGCCAGCTGTCAATTTCCTATTCACAACCTACAAAACTTGACAACCCAACTCACCCCAGAGATAATGCGCTGAGTCTCCTTCACGCGCCTCATCTCAGGAGTGTCCAGCACGAAGGCGGCCTTGCCCTGCACCTGCTTACGGAAGCTGTCAGAGTAGAGCACCTGAGGAAGAGGAAAGAACCGCGCAAACAAGAGGTGAGCGACACAATTACTACTGTAATAATACTGGAAATCGTACCACTGTATAGTGTGTCATTTAAACAGTGGTCACATAATTGAAATGCCAAGAGGGAAATGGACAAAAAAGACGACAAACACAATAGACTAGGGTGTTATCATGACCTCAGACAGATGAATTAGCATGTTTCCCCAAACCGCGACAGGGGTTGAATTAACTGCCCCATGCTGGGAGCTGGTGCTGGGAGACAATGGCCACGAATGAAGAGACTTTTACACAGGTAAACGTTAGCAATGGTGTACATACGATGCTGTATTTTACACATTAAACGGAGCCATGGAAAGTTAATATTATTAGCCATCTAAGCAAAAGGGGGGAGAAAGAGTTAGAAGGTTTAGGTGACTAGCTAACACGCTAGTTCTAGCACACGTCCCGCTGAGGAAAATACCGAGCTAATGTGTTCTTGGTTCCTTTTCACCCGTTCCATCTCTGGAGTGAACACCACAGGTGTTCCCTTGACCGAGGTGTCCTTATACAAAACCTAGAGTGAAGAGGAACAGTGGCCCAGAAGGGGCCAATCAGACAACAGGCATAACAGGTAGGCCTACCGCAGCCAAGCCATTGACATCCTCGCATCTGATGTCATGACCAGGATGTCTAAAGGCACTGCTGCCATTACAACAAAGTTGTCAGTGGATCCAAACAAGAAAAAGCAAAGTGGTATGCTGCTGTAACACTAAATAGTTGTAATAGTGATGGTTGTTATTCAGTTTTTTTTTTTCCACAATAGAGATACACCACAAAACAGAACATAAACAAACCGTGGAATGTTTGGTAATTTTGATGTTGAGTGCATCAGGACCTAGTTTGAATTAAGGAGGTGAATTTGGCTCAACAGTGTTTGTTTGGGTTGAGGGATGGTACTTGATCGATGTGAGGAGGTTACATCTCACCGAAAGTGATAGTAAAGGCCACTTAAAACTCAAATGGATACTATTTCTTCTTTTCCAACTGCAGTGATGATTTGATGTGGATAAGGATGGAGATAAGATGGAAAATAAAGCAAAAAGTAACCAGTAAGGACCGGGAAAGGATGCGTTGGAAGGGAAGAAGTGAAATGGAGGTTAATAGGAAAAAGTAACTTGAGAGTAAACGTTGTTGTGGTTCCACTACCGAGCTGATGTTCTTTTGGGTCTCCCGGACGCGCTTCACCTCGGGGAGATCTGGAATGGCTGTACCTTGACCCAACGAATCCTTGTACTTTATCTACAGCCCGTTTCAGTTCCATGCAGACAGATTGGCAAGAGTAACAGAAATGTGTAAAACAAACCAAAGCCAAGACTACATGGCAACACAGTAATGAACAGTGAGAGCAGAAAAACACCATACACTGGAGTTTTTGATAAGCAGATAGCTATGACATACATACAGACACAGGCATAGCTTAGGCCTTTTCGTTTATCACACCTACACACTGCTGCATAACATGTAGTTACTGGTTCAACCATTAAAGTTCTCACCTCTATTGTCAACATAATAGCAATGTTACTACAGTTGTGGTTTGGAAATGGTGCTAAAGAAATGCTGTATCTTAAAAATAAATCCAGTAGTGTTTTCTTCACAAAGGGTTACAAAAGATGTTCAGTTAGGCTGGGCAAGTAACAAGGGGCTACGGGGGAAAATGTCTGTCTGTCTGTACCGTGCTAATATTTTGCTGATTGCGTTTAACTCTCTCCATCTCTGGTGTCTCAGAGATTGCAGTTCCTCCTCCCAAATCCTCCTTGTAACGAATCTTTCAAAAAGTAAAAAGAGATGGGGGAAAAAAATGCACTTTCAAAAACCAAAAGGAAACAAAAAAAGAAGAAAAAATCAAGAACATTTGTATTATATTACCAGTAGGATGTGGTAAACAAGAAAAAGTAAAAAGCATTTGTTTGAACAAAAAAGGCCAAGCAAATTTGTTAAAAATGAATAATAAAAAATGTTAAGCTCACACCATGTAAAAAAATGAGGAAGTAGGTAAAAAGTGGGTAAGAAAAATACATATGTAATTGTTACATATCCAAGGATCCAAGGATTTATGGAGTTGTAGGGACCTAAACTAATGATTATTTAGACAAAAAAAGCCTGTCTTGACAAAAATCAATTAAGACAGTCATCTGTTGCCTACTGAGAAATGTTAGGAGGGTACAAACTGAAGGTTTGTTTGGGAGTAATGAGGTAAAGTAGTAGTTTTAATGGTTTCCGGGGTAGGAATCTATGGAAACAGGTGTATACTACCGAACTGATGTTCTTCTGGGTTTCCCGGACCCGTTGAACTTCAGGGAGGTCTGGTATGGATATACCCTTGCCTAGTGAGTCCTTGTACTTTGCCTACCACCCCGTTCATTCCAGCATTATTTAATACAGCAACAGAAAAAAAACTTGACATGAACAAGATATGAAGCAACATGAAGTGACACCATAAACAAGCTAGTAGACAGCTGCAGTGACAGACATCTACTTTCAGGTTGTGAATAAATGTTTCCCCCCAAAATCAAACCACACATGGAAAGAACACATGTACAACTAAACATCATGGCACATTAAAAAAACGTTTACACATCAGTATGTGTACAACAAGCAGTTTGTGGATGGAAATCTGCATTAAAAAGCTGAAGTATGGTATTTGTTATTATTTGTATGATATTTGGCTCATTATCTCTGAGTTGTATACTATTATTGGATTGCAAATGAACAACTTCACAACATTAGTACATACAGTACACTGGAACGGCAGAGAATGGTAATTAAATGTGACTGTAGCGTCAAATTATCCTTTGGAAAGAGGCATTATGTTTAGGCATAGGAAGGGATAGCAGAGAGCGGCGGGTGCATGGGGGATGAGAAGGATAGGGTCACACCAGTGTGTACCGTGCTAATATTTTCCTGATTGCGTTTAACTCTCTCCATCTCTGGGGTCTCAGAGATTGCTGTTCCTCCTCCCAAATCCTCCTTGTAAAGAATCTTTAAATACCGAGGGGTGAGAGCAGTGGAACATGAAAAATAAAGTCAGGGTGGTTTGTTTTTTCAGAGACTTTTGTTTTTGTCCGGGCAGCCCCTCAGACAAAGTTTTGCACCATTTAAACAGAAAACACTAACTCCACAAATAAATGTGAGACGCACACACGAACACAAATTTCACACACTTAAACACAAACTATACACTTCAACCACAGCTGGTAAGTGGTGCATAGAGGAATTCACACAGAATACAAAACATCTATAATTAAGTTGTTCTAAAGGTTAACGCTAGGGCTTCAAACAGTAGTTTAAAGTTAAAAGTTGTGTATAAACTAATCTTTGTTAATCTAGTAGTGTGAAGTAGTGAGGGAAGAACAAGAAAACCAAAAAAGTGTAAGAAAAAATGAGAAAAATTATGTTGTTAGGAAACTTCAAAAAGAAAAAGATGCTAAAAATATACTCATTAGAAGTGAGTACCGAGCTGAAATTCTTTGAATTTTCTTTAACACGAAGCATTTCAGGTGTCTCCGTTACTGCTGAAACTTTGCCCTTACTGTTTTTAAGGTCAGTCTGGTACTGAAGCTATAGAGAAGAAAAACACAAGCGCAATTAAAAATGCTTTACAAGAAAAAAGGCTTTTAAAAAAATACAAAATTTTAACAAAATATTTTATGAAAAAAGAAGTATATTCTAAAGTAATTTTGAAAGACAAGTGTGAAAAGCTTTAAGATACCTATAAAACCTGATATGTGAGTTCAGACAAACCCAAAACAAAACAGGACAGTACACTTTGAAGACTCAACAACATTGCACTGCATGACATTACAAACAAGAAGGCGAGAATATTTGACTCAAAAGACACAAAACAGGATCACACAGGGGCCCTGTGTAGATGACACTTACAGTGCTGAAGTTCTTCTGGTTCTCACGCACTCTCTGCATCTCAGGAGTGTCCAAGACGGGCACATAGTGAGACATGGTCTTCTCAGCCTCCTCCTTGTACCTTTTCTGTTGGGCAGTAATCATAATAACATTTTGTCAAGTCAACAATTATACAAATATGCCAGTGTAATATTCTGCAGTAACAAAAAATGAGTTTCAGTAACTGAAAATGATTTTTAGTTACAGCTCAACAAAAGAAAACAGTTTTATCTTCTTAACAAAATATGGTCATATAAGAAGACAAGTCCATTTGATAGTCTTTGTAAAATAAGAAGTTCTTACCTGGCTCACGATCTGCTTCATCTGTTGAGCATGGATGATGTCAGGGGTGTCAATCACAGTTGTGTAGATAGAACGATCCCTGTCAGCGGTCTGCTTGTACTTGGTCTGAGATGACACATTTACAGAGCACAGGTCAGTACACAAATCCCAAAATGTGCCAGGAAGCATGCAGATTACATAGGTATATAGCTTTTAGTATTAGGGATATTACACAAACCTGACTGAGAATATCAGTAGCATTTCTGGCCCTCATAAAGTCTGGAGTGTCTGTAGCCAAAGCCAACATTCCTTTGCCCTTGATCTCCTGTTCCAAAGACTTCTTGTACACTCTCTGAAACCCCAAGGAAATGTTATGTTTATCACTGACTGTTACAAAACGACCCGAATGACTATTCTATCCTGCAGACAAGAACTAAGCTACAAAGCATTACTATGTCGCATCTTCAACAGTTAGGTGCCTACATTAAGGAAACACTAGGCCAATGACAATGGAGGTTACCATGGTTAGAATGTATCAACAGTACAAATGGAGGATAACAGGATAATAAAGAAAACCATGTTACAGAGGAGTTATGTGACTTGAAGAGTCCATGTAAATCTGTAAGGCAAAGTCATGTTTAGTGGAAATAAGACATGGTTCTGTTATGACACTCAATTAAACTGGTGACTACGGCAGAAGGTTTTACATTGGGTTGGGTTGTAGGTGTTAGTAACATCAAAAGGTATTAGTATTAGAACAAAGCAAACATTCAGTTGACACAATGACATGATAGCAAGCAGCTAAGCTAGAAGGATGGGACTGGGGTGGGGAAGTCACAAAACAGGAGTATGACACATCTCCACCCGTCCTACCTCGTTCAGGATCTGAGTAGCATTCTTTGCCCTCAGCAGTTCCGGAGTTTCCTCCAGTACTGTGAGCCCTTTACCCTTCACCCCTTCCTCTAGATCCCTTCTGTACTCTTTCTACATGGCGGAGAAGAACAAGAGAGACTGCAGAGAGACAGGCACACACGTACAGCAGTGCACACAGGCACGCAGTACTGCCAGCATTTGGCAGAGTACTGCTCATCCATGGGGCAGGACACAATTACACCAAGCCTCCCTTCAATCAGTGCACATTTCGTTTTGGCTTTGGATTTTTTTATGGAAATAGACTCAGATAGCAATTTAATATTTAAAGCATTAAAAGTCTGTATGTATTTTTATGCAGTAAGTTGTCATGATGGAAGAAAGGCATTGGCGAATTTTTTAAGCAACTGGATAAAACATGATACATCTTTTATCAGACATTTTCACAAAGACATAGCACAGCGTTTTTTGTTTTTGAAAAGAGATTAAAAATTTAAGTAGAACAAAATGAAAAGTTACCACGGTCCAATAATATCTTTACTGCTCCTGGCAGCGACAGGACAGTCCTTTACAAGCCAAAACCAAGACAGTGTTATTTCACACACAAACATTGCAGGTTATAGATGGGTGGAAGGGTTGGCGATGTTTGAGGTCAAATTAGTCAAAAATAGACACTGTAAGAAAAACAGCGAGAAAAAATAATAATAAAACACTAATTCACCTACATTATGACACTGTGGGAGCTATGAAACAGGGAGGAATTATTTGGTGTATTATCTTTGATAGGTGAACCATGCAGACTAAGCTCTACGGGGTGTGGAGTAGCTCAGCGGTCCTCAAGAAAAGCACTCACGGGATTAAGAAGGGGGTGATGGTGGTGTTCTTAGTATTATTACCAGGGTTGGGAGGAGGGCAGGAATATGAAAGGGGCCAACGGTTACCTCGCTAGCTATTTTGGTGGCATGTCTGACATGTAACATGGCCGGGGTGACTTCCAGGCCTGACAGGTTCTTGCCCTTCATGAATTCCTCATAGTCCTTCTTATAGTCTTTCTATTCATCGCAAGAATCAGAGAGGTAAAGTCACAAGAAATCGGGCCTTAATGCCTTACCATTTAGATGAAAGAGGAGGACATTTCCGAAGATAGTTATTTACCATGTAGTGACAGTATAGGTTTTCTATAAAAAAGAGTTCTTTTTCTGTTTATGAAGATTGAGTTCCAGAAGTACAACACATACAGACAGTACATAGCAACACAGTTGCATATACTTGTTAGGAACGATGCACATATATTTGGCAAGCCACATACCCTTGGGAAATTAGAACTCCCGCACACTGCCCATTCCGCAAGCAAGATTTATTCACAACATTTCAGTCATACACCTCTAACAGATTGCTTCACAGGCCACACACTTGTGAAGCAATGTGACGAAGGTCTATGACCAAAACGTTCTAAATAGATCTGCCAAAATGGGCAGTGTGCAGAAGTTTTTATATCCTTAAGTTAGATCGTAGTCATTTCCAATGCCACATACTCTACCTTGCCTTTGGATCCAGAGGGCAAATACTGACCCAGTAAGTTACATAAATGTTGAAAGGTACTCATAGTAGTACCCATCTGTAAGCTTTGACTCTGTTATGGACTTTAACATTGAGAGAATGTTTCTCACTAACGTTCAGACAGCCCTACACAAGCCACAAAATAAGTTTGCTAAGCAAGTCAAGTGAGAAAATAAAATTAGACGTCCATGACACTGGTCACCTGCAAAGTGTGGAACATGTCAATAATGTAATAGATCTGTGTTCGATGGAAAGACTGCAGGCTGCATGTACCTGGCTCTGCATGCTCTGGGCCTCCTTAGCAGTCACATAGGTGGGAGTCTCAAAGTCCAACATGGCCTTGCCCTTCTCCTTCTCATATTTCTCCTTGTACTTGACCTGCCATCACAGACATCAAATCATCAAATATTTGTTGTTCGGACGGGGTGCTGCATGGTACAAAATGAATGTCATATCAGCAAATTTGCGCAATATGAGGACTCTGCATTCAGGTATACCCCTTACTGTTGTCTGGAACCATGGGAACAGGATACAATACACTAAATCAAACGGTGGCACAGCTACAACCTTTTTCCCTCCAGCTAGATGTGAAATTATAACAGCGGAAATGGGAGCAAGATAATGTACACAGCTGGGTCCAGCTTTAATGATGAGGTGACGTACGAAGATGTTTTACTGTTACCACAAAACTGTCCTGCATAATCCAGCAGACCATTCTCTCCAGTAAAACCTTTTTACAGACCAACCAAACCCAAACAAATAAAAACAATAACAAACCCACAAGCACATCTGTCCTACACAGCAACATCTGTCAGTACTAATGGAGTGGGCCAGGATCGTGTAAAGAGCTTGGACACACACACACGGGGGTTGTTGGTGTTGTCGGCAGGATGGGGCTGCTTGGAGCCCCTGATGGCCACGGTTGTGACTTACGTGACTCTGGAGCTCAGAGGCCTCTCTGAGGTGCAGCTGCTCAGGTGTGTCAGGGATCATAAGGTAGTGACCCTTACTCTCCTCGAATTTCTTCTTGTACTGGTACTGAGAGGGACAGCTCAGTGTCACTAGCAATCTCTACCACCATTTTTAGCTTCCTTATGGCCATTAAAAATGCTCATCAAAAATATTGTGGAAAAAGAAGGATTTTCAAAATACCAAAAAAAAAATGAATATGAAAAAGAAGAAAAAAGACTTAAAGGTACTACTTTTATCAAGCTGTTTCAAATTCATTACAGGTAAGTAATATATTCTTTTAACTTAATTTGAAAAAAGAAACATAACAAAATAGTCACAAATTTGTACAAAAATATAAGAAAGGTGTACATATGCAAAAGTATGAAAAAGATGGGTGAATTGGAAAAAGATGTTAAAAGGAAGCTTCGTTATATGACAAAAAGAAGTAGGAAACTAAAAGCGTGTGATGTTAGAGGTTAAAATAGATGCTACTTTAGCATCTAGATCAAGATGGAAAAAAGTGTTGTTATTGTCCAAGAATGGTACGGGAGTGGACTTGGGCCCAGTGGGTAAGAAAGGCAGAGGTGACTACGAAATTAAGCTTTTGGGGCATTAGGGATGACTGGTGTCGTAAAAGTATTATGTCGTAACAGCATTATGACACCCATCACCATTCAATGCCTCAGCAGCACCAACATGTTATTGACCATAGCTAGCATGGGAGTGGACTGAAATCAGGTTTGGTGAGAAAGGCAAGGGTCACTACCAGATGATGGTCCTGTGTTATTAGGGGTGAAACGTGTGGAAATAAGAGAGGTTCGGGAAAGCAAGGAAACTAGTGCTGTGTCACAGAATGAGGTGGCCACTTGTGGAAGAGTGAGAAGCGTGTTATATGTCAAGGGAGTGAGGGTGTGGAGGTTAAATAGAAATAAAAAGATAAAGTGAGGAAAGGGGATTAGCGCAGATGTTGATGGATGTCTTACGTCGCTGGCCAACTTGCTGGTGCTCAGTCCATGCTGCATGGACAGAGATTCAGCCATGTCTGTCACAGGCTTGTGGATCTTCTTAAGGTCCCTCTTGTACTTCACCTGTGATGTAATGTAGAGAGAGATAGAGAGATCATGGTAATAAATTGGTAATTTTAGTGTTTTTGAAAGTTATACTAATACTAAAAATGCATTTCTTTGAAATCAGAGTTGCAGTTTACCTCACTAGCAAGGATATTTGCATCCTTCATAGTCTGATAAACCTTGCTTTCTTTCATGTCATACTCTGGCCTCTTTCCTTTCATCTCCTTGTCAAACTTCTCCTTGTACTTCACCTTGGGAGGAACACCAAATAAGATGTAAGTATCAATAAATAATTGACAATTACTGTTGCATATGGCTGACGAGCCAAAATGACAAAAAATATTCAATTATTCTAACCTTTTTCTTACGTTTGCTCATACAAAAGTCCATGCTTTTACCAGTGGTGAGATAAGCCTTTGGACAGTCCCTTATCATTAAGGATGTCCAGTTACAAAAAACATGCATTGCCAGTTGGAACTAATGCTGCAAACCATTGCTCTTTCAGTATGGATTGTTTGTGCAATGATCCCAAGTGGCAATTCTGTATAAAATATAGAAGGTTTGTAGTTTTGAACAGGCCTTTTAAACAATGCAACAAAGATGTCCTGTGTTTCTGTGGAGAAATAGTGTACGTTTTTAAAAAGAAAAAGTTGCATCAGTTTACATCAAGCTAACACTGTCTGAGAGCTGTGCAGATCTAGAGGAACTGTAGCAGATCCCAATGAGTACACTTTATGTGGTCAACTATGCCACCTAGAGTGGAACTACAGTTTTAGCAAATTCCTGTTGACATTGAAAGGAGATCTACAGAGTTCTCAGCTTACATGAGTACAAAATGGCATCCAGAAAAAAAAAACAATTTATAGCATTCAGACAGAGACAATGGCTGAGTTCATGTCATGGAGAAATACAGTATGTAGATACTGTTGGAAAAAAACAAAAAAAATGTGAAGAGGGTAATAAAGAAAAGGGCATTAGGAGGCTATACTACAAAGCAATGCTTGACTTGGAGGCAAAGCTTGCAAAAAAAAGAAAAACGAGGAAAAGAGCAATGCAAAATCAAAACCAAAAGGGCAGAAACTAGGATCGTGTTTTGAGGGTTTTGGTGGTCCTTTGGACAAAGTAAAGATTAGGTTAAAACCTTAGGTTATTTGATAAAATGCCCCAATCTTTTCAGTGTGTGTTGTTTTTGCTTTTAATTTTTAAATCTAGGTGATGTATTAGTTTGTTGAATTTAATGTCAAATAATGCTTTTCATGCGACTACAAATCAACCAGTCAGTCAGTGGAGCAGAGACAGGAAGTGACGTGAACAGACAGAGAGGAAAATGGCAACCACTGGGCCCTGTGGGCTCAGGGCGCCTCCTTACATCACTAGTCAGGGCACTCATTTTCTTAATGTGGCGCATCATTGGGGTGTCAAAGGAGGCGGCTCCGTGGAGGCTGGGCTTATCCTCCACCTACACAGCGCAGTGAGACACACGGCAGGAAGGGAGAGCAGGGAGGGAGGCAGGGAGGAGAAGAGGGAAGATGGGTTAGGGGGAAAAAGGGGGAGAAGAGGGAGGGAGGGAGGAAGGAAGGGGTTCAGGCATGGGATGAACATGGGGTGGAGTGGTGGGTGGGTAATGGATAGAGGGATCACAGACAAACATGTACAAGGATGGGTTAAAGGGAATGATGTCAAGGAGAGGAAATTACAGCTGGATAAATGGGAGACAATTAGGGGTTAACATGGGCAGCATCGGACATGGAGATTAATGTAGGGTGGCTAAAGGAAGGAAGCTCCACTGAAGCGCTGAGGGAACAGGGAATTGCTACAACTACATGGCCACATATACTCTGCCACAATACTTTTGCTCAAACAACAGTGACAACTAACGGGGCAGGAAGCAACCTATAGTACATTTGCTGCATTAATCAAAAATAAGATTGCTATCAGATTAGCTATTTAGCGAGTGAGGAAACGGTACCGTGCTGGTCAGTCTGGTAACTTCCGTGGCCAGGGCAATGTCTGGGCGATGAACCAGAGATCCTCCACGGCTAGCCTCCTGACGAGCCTTCTCACGATAGCCAATCTGCAAATACAGGAACACGAGATTCAAATGTGAGGTGTGTACTATCTCCTAGCTTTAACTGGAATTGAACTTTGTTTGATTAACTTTTAGTCAGGTGAAATAAGGGTCTGGCCAATGCATGTACTGTATTTGAGAGCTACTCACATCACTTATGAGCTTAGCAGCCTGTGTGGCCTTCCTGATGTCTGGACGGTCTGCCACAGGGGTGTAGTGCAGCTTGGCCTTAGCTTGTTGCTTGTAGGCATACTACAGAAAAAGGGAAAGGAGGAAACACAAGGTTAATCACATCACTGTTTTGTCTTTGTGGCATCTGGGACATACGCCAGAGATGCCACCTGGCAAGAACCATCGTTTGACATTATGTCTAAATCTGCCCACAAAAAAGTCACTGAAAGTCATTATGTTTTTAATTAAGTCTGTACAGTCTTTGAATGATGCAAGTACATAACAATTGCAATATGTTGGCGTGTTAGAGTGCAGCCTCGACTAGGCTTGTGGGTTGTTTGTGCAAAACCTGCAAACAGGGGGAAGAGTGGGTTAACCATGTGACCACTGTGACTCTGTGTGATCAACTCTTGCCTCTTATCTGAGACTGACACTCAAAAGATTCTTGGAGTGAACCTGACACTGAACTTATATACTGTTTAGTGCTGACCAAAACATCTGACTGAAATCTGTTGTTTTGGAACAGTAAGTAGCCTTTTTGATGTGTAAGCATGCAAGATTGTGACTCACGTTGCTCTGGTTCTTGGCTACGTCCATGGCATGCATCACATCAGGAGGAAGTGTCATGGCATTGTACTTAGACTTGCCCTTCTCCTGCATAAACTTCTCCTTGTACAGTTTCTGTTTGGGGTTTAAGACACAGGTAAGCTTTTAAAAGTCGAAATGGAGATACCAAAGAAGACAGACTGTTAAGATCACTGATGAATTGTAGTGCTGGATGATGATTACAGTACCCCGCTCTGTATCTTTGCCACCTCCTTGCTGTGAGCAGTGTCACGTGTCTCGGTCAGGGTGGTGAATGAACCAGACTGCAGATCCTTCTTGCTGGCTTCTTTGTATTTGCTCTGAGAGAGACATTAACATATAAACAAAGTTACATGCTCTGTACAACATATAACCCTCTAAACCTTTAGCAAGTAAATGAAAGACTCAAAAGAATGAATGAACGAACGAGCGAACGATTACTTTAGTACCTCAGAGACAAGAGAAGCCACTGATTTAGCATGAAGAATCTGAGGAGTGTCCAAAACAGCCTTGTAATGTCCCTTAGCTTGTTCATACTTCTGCTTATATTTCACCTGTGAATAAAAGAAGAAAAAAGAAAGGATGTAAATAAGTTTTTAGCTAATACACAAGAGCATTATTTTTTACAACAGAGACATTTAAAGTCCCTGTGATATTTTTTTAGTTTTTGAACAAAGCACAGTGACTCACAGTACTGGAGAGCTCTGAATTTTTCTTGGCCAGTTCTGTCAACTTGTCCTCTGGGACAGCGATCACACAGCCCTTGAGACTCTCCTTGTCATACTTGTACTCAATCTGTGGGGATGGGAAGGGAACGGCATAGAATCATACAACAGAACTTCAAAAAGGTTTGAAAAGCCAACTAATTATTTGATATTGCAATCAATGTGTTGTTATAGGTGCTTCTTTTGGTGATGTTCAAAAAAAGAGATCAGCTCACATCACTCTGCTGAAGAGTGTTTTTGGCAGCATGAAGGAAGTCGGGTCTATCGGTGGTCCAGATCCACTTGTTCTTAGTGGCCTCGTACTTCTTCTTGTAGTCAAGCTAGAAGGGAGAGGTCGAGAGGTGTTGATTAGGGGTTAGGATTAACTCACTGTGAGAAAGTAAACAAAAAAGCTTGTCGAAGGAAGGACAGCTTACATTGCTGATGTTCTTGTATGCCTCCTTGGCAGCACGGATGTCGTAGGCATCTGGAGCCATGGTGATATGGGTCTTGTTCTTCTCATAGACTTCCTTGTACTTCAGCTGTTTGGGGGAAGCATATTGTGCTTAATGGACAACAAAGACTGATGGAGCTGACTGTCTTTCAGAAATTGACTAAAGCAGGTAGGCTTACGTTGCTGGTAATCTCCTTGACTCTCTTCATGTGATGGTTCGAAGGGGTGTCATGGGGCAAGGTGTAGCCCCTGGCTTTGTTCTTGTGATACTCCATCTTGTAAATGACCTGGAAATGGTTACATTGGAAAAAAAGTGTTATCACTGGTTTACCACAACAGCTTATCCATACTGAGTTATAAATAGATGGTATCACTGAAGCCGATAACTCACATCGCTGATCTGCTTGCTGCGCTTGTGGGTCTGGAACTCAGGGGTGTCCAGCACTGGGGTGTACTTGTCCTTGACACGCTCATACTGCTCCCTGTACTTCCACTAAGGGTTGGGGGAGGGGGTGTAATAAACGTAAGTCAGAAACATTCAGAAACACAATTTAGGGGCTGATGTGTATTTAAGAAGACTAAACTTTATTTCTACAAGTGGCATATAGTGGTATATTACGCGTTAGCATTCGTTTATAGGCTACAAATATTATATTATAAATGTAATATATACATTATGTTCATGCCATTGTGTGTATTGCGAATTGTAATGTATATTGCAAAAAGCTGTAAACAATCAACAAATACATATACTGATGCAATATGTTTTGTTGATGTATATTATGTCAGTTTATATTAGTTGACACAATATACAGGAAACAAAGACGATGCGTTAGTTGAGTGGAAGTATTACTTCTACTAGTTACAAAATTAATAGACAATATTGACAGGATTAACTGTTTAACAAGTGTACAAAACAGTGATGTCTTAGTACATGCAGGGCACACACGCAACGGCACAACAATCGGAGGCTGAAAGCAACTTTGAGCGACATTACACAGTACTTTTGCCAAAGACTTGTTACCATTTCGTAGTCTGGAGTGACTATAGTTCGATGAAAGGCTTTCCAATTCTGCTAACTGAAAAAAACCTAAGTTCCAAAAGTTCCAAGTGTAGGTCATTAAATTATTACAGAGTACAAAACTTACTATCACTATTTACTATTAATCCGATGTAAAAAAAAAGCTAGTAAAACATTACCCTGTAAATAAGACTTAGAAGGTTAACTTTTACTTTATATTTAAATAGCATACTCAACAATATTTCTAAATATTTTATTATTATATAAGCTGTACCTCTCATAACGTGAATGTGCAGTTAAATTGTTGCTTTCATAAACAAAATCCTCCATGTCACACGGATGAGCCTCTGAAAAGAGGCTATGAAGGCTACTTGGGGCGACCTTGCTATCAGGGAAGGCTATTGGGTAGGGGGTGGATGGGTCAAGGGTGGATGAGTTAAAATAGTACAAAGTCAGTGATGATGAGGTAGTGGAAGAATTAAGAACTTCACATCACTAGTGGAGTTATAGGGTAATGGTGGAATGGATTGGTGAAATGTAACAGAGGTAGAAAACTGGGGCAGGAAGGGATCAGGAAAGCTAGCTAATCCAGAGTCACCCACGGGCAAGCCGTGACGTTACCTTACTCCACAAGCTGGAGTTATAGATGGCCCTCAGGATGTCAGGGCGGAGCAGCTCGTTGCAGCCGCTCTTCAGCAGCTCCTTGGCCTTGAACTTATATATTTTCTGTCCAAAGCGAAGACAGACGGAAGACACAGATGCACAAGTCATGCAGAGGTTTGAGACAGTAAACACAGAGAGCAGAGATAGAGGGGTTTGGGTGTCAAAGATGAGCTGCTGGAATCCAAGAAGGGGTCCCAAAGCTTCACTCTCAGACTTGATCTATGGGCTCCAGGGATATGCATCTTGATGATGATGATCAGAGGTTTTAACAGATTATGTTTGTTTTTTTTTTCTTTCCCTGTGACACTTTCTGAATTGCAGTGTCAGAGTCATTGCAGTTATAAGCTGAATAGACTCAAAATTTGTCATCTGGAGCACATAGACCAAGAGGGCACTCAATAATCCATCCAGGACCATATAAGTGACCGAACGAGAGACCTAGATTAGAAAAGAGAAGAGGACGTGAAACGTTGAACATCGATGCCATGCAGCCGATACATCCAGCAGACGTCTGGCGGCCTCATGCTAGACTGCGGGCTGGGTTGGGCCTGGTAATGGGCCGCGTGGAGGCAGGAACTGGTGGCTGTACCTGTCTCAGCTTCTCAGCCTCCTTAGCCATGAGGTTTCTAGGGTCGTCAACAACACTGGTGTACTTATCCTTGGTCTTCTCGTATTGAGCTCTGTAGGACCTCTGCTCAGAATGTCAAGACAGTAACAGTTAAAGACAACTGCAAAGAGTTGTGACTCTGATCATTCATGCTACCAGGGAATGGAAATACACGACATAACAACACAGACATTTGACTGAAAAAGGGAAAAAAAAGGAAAGTTATAGAAATCAATGAAAAACCAGTCAGACAGTCAGGCAATAAATAACTAATACAAATTCTGCCATCAGATGAATTGCTTCAACTTTAGAGCTGATTCCACATGAGCATAATGAGGCAAACAGTAAACATGTTCATTTACTTACAATAAGCAAAAAAGTAACTGCAATTTTTAAACATTTATACTTTGTCTTGAATTTAAAAACAAAAATGTTTTTGCTTGAAGTTGATGGCATGCATTCAGTTACTTACGTCATTGGCAAGGATTGAAGCATTCTTGACTGCTTCGAAGAATGGAGTGTCGCAGGTATACCTGAAGTTACCTCTGTTCTTTTCAAATGATGATTTGTACAGCCTCTGTTAGTAGGGAAAGAGTAGGGAAAAGGAAAGGAAAAATTGTGTATGTTTGACTAAACCCATACCAGTCACCAATCTCAATGCAAACAAAAACTGTTTTAAAATAATCAATTTTAACTGCAGATACAAGAAACCATTGTGCTGTTACCTCGCTGTAGAGAGTCTTATTGCGTTCTGCTTGTACCAACTCGGGTGTGTCCCACACATAGCAACCAATGCCCTTGATCCATTCTAGGTCTTCCTTGTACTTGAGCTAAAAGTTGAGAGAGAAAACATGTGATGTGGACCATTCACAAATGCAAAGATAACAACAACAACAACAACAACAATAATAATAATAATAATAATAATAATGAAGAAGAGAAGTGACTTTTGTAAGTGAATGCAGCAATACTCACATCACTGATGCAGTCAGTGACCACTTTGCTGTGGAAGAACTCAGGACGGTCTGGGATGGATCTCCAGGTTCCCAGAGTGCTAATGTACTTCTCTCTGTACTTGACCTGCGTAACACAAGAAAAGGGAAATAACATTATGCAGTTATCACAACAATAAGCATGTACAGCTGATCGACTCCATGTTCTGTTGTTTCACTCAGACCTCCAGCCAGCTTTGAACTTACCTCACTGATGTCATCTCTAACCCTCTTGGCACAGAGAATGTCCAGGGCATCCTTGGTTGGGTGGTAGTGTCCCTTGGACATCTCGAAGGTCTCCTTGTAGCGCAGCTGTGGTGGACAAGCACAAGAATGTGAGTCTCAATCATGTGACATTAATTGACACAAGGGAGGTAAGGGGCACAAGGGCTGTTGTACTTACGTCACTGGACTGCAAGTAGGCTTTCTTGGCACGAACCAGTATGGGAGTGTCGTGGATGGGAGTGTACCTGTGCTTCATCTTCTCATACTGATCCTTGTATTTATTCTAGAGTGATGAAAAAATAAAACCACAAAAGAGCACAACGTCAAACAAAAGAGTATTACATTTAATGTTATATTTAAATAAAATGTATTTATATTTAAATAAAATAGAATGTCTTGAAGACAAACAAGTGGTTTCTCTCCAGACATACATATATCTTAGGCCAAAGTATGGGGATGAGAGTAAAAAACAAAAAGTCGCACCTCACTGTACACAATTTTCATCTTTCTGGCATGCTCAATGACTGGTGTGTGGATCTCAGGAGTGAAGAAGGCCCTCTCCTTGGATGCCAGGTCAGTGTAGAGGTAGTTGTTGGTCAGATTCTGGGCCCATTTAGCTCTCTGGAACTCCACACTGTCCGCCGTGGTGGTGCACTTGCTCATGTCCTTTTTGCCTTGGGCTTTGTAGATCAGCTAGAAGATGACCAGACAAAGAGGAGGAATGTGTGAAATGTGTGTCAATGAAAACATGGCAGATGCAAATATTCATGTGTATGTGATCTTGGAGGTTGATCGTCTCACTCACATTGCTCATGTGGCTCTTAAGCTCATTGACACGCTGGTACTCTGGGGTATCCAGCACTACAGAGAAGTTGGCGAAGTTCTTCTTGGCGTCATTTTCATAGGTTTTCTGAAGAGGGGCAGAATCAAATAGCGTTTAGAAAGAAGGAAAGCCGCAAGACAGAAAATCAAATAAGAGAAAACTAAAAGAAAAGGGATGGGGGTAAATTGTGAGGGGGTAAATGGTGCAGTGCTTGAAGAAGTTACCTTGAACTTGGTGATCTCACGAATGCGGACCATCTCAGGAGAGTCAGCCATGAAGCAGCCAATGCCTCTCAGCCACAGCAGGTCCTCTTTGTACTTGAGCTGTGGACATACAAACATTGAAGCACATTATTAAACAGGCACACTTAAACCATACACATTTATGATTCCAGGAAAATGGTATGTCTGGGATGTTTCAGCTTGCATGTACTTACATCACTGTTGAGCTCATTGACATGGGCACAGTGCATGAGCTCAGGGGTGATGGGCATGGGGATGTGCTGCCCCCTGGTGGCGATGAACTTCTCCTTGTACTGAATCTGCAGGGGAAACCAACGACTCATTCAAATATCTCCTTACAAAGATAGCATGGCAAAGACACAAACACTAATATATAGTATTTGTAAGAAAAACAGGAAATAGTTATACTGAAAATATTTATGCACTCATTTCATTCAGAGAATGTTCTGTTTCGGTGCCTTGTAAAGTGGGCACAGAGATTACTTACATCACTGATGGCATCCTGGGTGGCTTTGACTTGCAGGATTTCAGGTGTGTGATAGATGGAGTGAATCTTGTCCTTTTCCTTATGATATTTCTGGCGGTACAGACGCTGTGAAGGATTGTTAATCAGAGTAAAATTAGTTACAAACATCAAGACTTATAGCCATGGTTAAGACATTGATATTAAGCACTGGTTAGGGCAATACAAAAATGAATGATAATTAACTATAATGTGACATGGGACACAATTGTTGAATCCCTTTACAATAACCCCTTGAAACTTACATCGTTCATGACCTTGTTGGCATTCCTGATGGTGACAAAGTTGACACCGTCGGGGTCCAGGGAGTAATTCTTGGCCTTGGTTTTCTCATGGTCCAGTTTGTATTTCGCCTACACAAAAACACACAAATTCATTTAAAAAGGCTCCCTTTTCTTCCAACAGTAGAGTAAAACAGAAATGGGGACGTGTCAGTGGCCCTACTGACCTCACTGCAGTTGTTTGAGACGGCCCTGGCATGCTTGTTGGCAGGGATGTCATAGGGAAGCATATAGCCCTTTGCCATGCCGTGCTTACTGGCCTCTTTGTAGTAGTTCTGAATAGAAAAGAATAGGAAAGAAACAGACAAAAACAATTGTTGTGTTACATACAATATTTGTAGCTTTGAATCTTATATTCATAATATGATGTTTTAATGCTACTGTAAATGCATTCTCAAAACAGTGCATTTTTGTATGTCTTACATCACTCTGGATGTACTGGTTGAGGCGAGCTCTCTCTGTATCAACGGTCACTGCAGGAGAAGAGGTTGTGCCTTTGACATTGGTGGCATAGTCGTGATGGTAGTTGAGCTGAAGTAGAAGAGAAAAAATCAGTGCATGAAAGATACCATCTGTAAAATCATGTAACAGAAATAAATTGGAAGCGGTCTTCAAAGTAATTATTAACCATTGTTGTGTAATTGTGATATTGGTGAATGTATTTCCTACTGGCTTGCACCTTTGGCATTATGGTGCGGTTTTGTGTGTCTGTGTTTGTGTTCTGAGTGGTTTTAGGCAGTCAACTTACATCACTGAGATTCAGAGCACTCTGTTTGCATGTCTCATACACAGGGGTCTCCAACACCACAGAGTAGTTCTTGAAGTGCTCAATTCCCTTGGCTTTGTACAAATTCTAAGAGAGGGGTAGAAAGGCAAAAAGAAATTACAGCATGGGAATATCCACAACATCAGTTCCAGTCAATTCAGTACTGTTAAATTCAACATAATACAATTCAACTTTATTGTCTTTGTACAGCACCAGTAATAACTGAAATTGTCTCAAGGTCTGTTAAAGACCATGAGGCTTGTGTAGCATGGTTAAGCACAGGAGGGAAGGTGTAAATGAATTAAAAGGAATGACAAGAGAACTTACATTGCTCTGGAGCTGCATGGCAGTCTTGCTGCGCACGATCTCAGGAGTGTCCCAGGCATAGCATCCGATGCCCTTCAGCCAGTTCAGGTCATCTTTGTAGAAGACCTGAGGGCCAACAAGGAGCAGTCATTTCCATTGGATTTAATGCTAACCACTGTGATCTCACAGTGATTATCCATATTATGTTCACATTTTGACGACACGCACATAAGCACACACAGGAATTTGACATCACTTACATCACTGAGCTGCTCATTGACTTTGCGGGAGTGCACGAAAGTCTGCATATCTGGCAGGCAGATCCATTGGTGCAGGTACTTGCGGTAGTCAATCTCACTGACGCTCTTTTGCGCCTTGCGGTTCTCCACAATGTCAAGCATGTCAGGGGGCACAGTAATCTTGGCCTTGGTCTTCTCGTAGTTTTGTTTGTACAAACGCTGGTCCATCAAGAGACATAAGGTTTAGTTTGCATGGACATAAAAAGGAACATGTATAGAAACACAGACGTGTCTTTGAGCAGAAGTACTCACGTCAAGGTTAAGTTTTCCGGCCTGAATGCACCTAAGGGTGGCAGGGTCATCCTGGATGGATTTGGGCAAGCTGTAGAGTGACTTAAACTTCTCATAATCCTCACGATATTTCACCTGTCAAAGGAGAATTCAACATTTTTTTTGTTGTCATCGTGCGAATGTACAGATAATTAAAAAGTAAATATATGTATTTTATTAAGTTAGTCTATCACAATAGACCTAGACTTACGTTGCTGAGGACAACCTTCTGCTGTTTAGCATGGACCAGAGCATTTGAGTCATGTGGGATGAAGTAGCTCTTGGCCTTGATTTTGTCCCATGCAGCAGTGTATCCTTTCTGTTAAAAATATACAACAAACAAGACACAACTTTACCAAATACAGTAAAGAAAATAGTCATTTTAAAGCTATTAATAATTACTGATATGGACATAACTTATGGTCAAATGAACATACCGTGCTGAAGAGATCTTTGAGGGCATGGCATCTGGCATAGTCAAATGTGTCGAGAGTGGTGGTGTACAGATGCTTCTCCTTGTGGTAGGCCTCCCTGTAGTTCAACTGAAGGGAAAAAAGAGAGAGATCAGTTAGATCATACCTACACATATCATATCACAAATTTAGATTTCTATTTGCTGGACATAGTACCTCACTAGCCCAGGTGTGCCCAAGGATAGCGGTGACGTAAACTGGGGTATCTGTCACAATGGAGTAGTTGTTGAACTCTTTCTTTCCCTCCGCTTTGTATTTGATCTGTCAAAAAAAGCACAATTAATTTAGGCTTATTATTACACCATCCACATATGAAACAAAAAGATACATTAATGGAAAAAGCTAAATCATTTAATGTCAAAGTTTATTTTTATCCTTCTGCCTCTTACATCACTCTGAAGCTCGTAGGATTTCTTGGCCCGAAGAATCTCTGGTGTGTCCCAAGCAGAGCAGCCGATGCCCTTTATCCAGTTCATGTCCTCCTTGTAGAAGACCTGAAAGGGAAAGATAGCGATGGCCCATAGAATTAAGAACAGCTCACAGAGGGAAAAAATGCTGCCAAGTTTGACATGGGACAATCATAGAAGACCTACATCGCTCAGAATCTCATTGGCACGGCGAGCACGGATGACGTCATCTTGGTCAGGATGGCATGTCCATTGGTGCAGGTAGGTGCGATACTGCACATCGCTCAGGATATCCTGGCATTTTTTGGCCACAACATGGCTGATCATGTCCACAGGGATATGGAGCTTAGTCTTTGTGTCATTGTAGTCCTTGTGGTAGTCCCTCTGCACAAATAATAATAATAATGAGGAGTTTAATTTCATGTAGCAAGACAAGGCCTTTAAAATAAAGAAAGAGTCAAACACAGACAAGTAATAAGTCATACAGTAGTGGATGAGGAAAAGTGTTTGTGAAACATAAGTGTTTAGATAGGAAAAAAACAAATATCCAACAGGTGTAAACTTTTCACTTGACAGTGTTGATATCAGAGGGTTACCCTCTGCTGTAATACTAAGCATGTCAAGGTGTGTATTCACAGAAATTGAAGAGTCTTACCAGTCTTTTCATCTTTTCTATTTCACCATAGCGCATCACATCGGGGAAGTCCAAGATATTGGCAGCCTTGTAATGACCCTTTGCTTTCTCATGGGCTTCGTGGTACTTAGCCTGTGGATAAATATTGAGAATGACAAAAAGATTTGATGTGTTGGACAATATTCAGTTCAATTCAACTTTTTGTTTTCAGTTGAATTAATTATAGTGTAACCAATACACAGTATACATTAATAAATGAGATGAAATTCAAGTAAAAAAGTAAACCACACAGACACAAAAACAAACAACCAATATTTACATTTTTCATTATTTATTATTTTTCTCTGACTTGGACAGACAGCTGAAGGTGAAGATATAACATGCCTTCTTCATTGTAACTAAAATAGTGTTATTAGTTGACTGTTCAGTTGACAAAAGAAAACCTGAAGTGATACTTACATCGCTAACGCAGGTCCTAGCCTTCTTGGCACTCAACAGAGGGATGTACTCATGGTTCAGCTGGTAGCCAGTGGCTTTGGTTTCATCCCATTTGAGTTTGTACAGTTTCTGCAAAGAAATCAGACCATTCATGAGACCACAACACTTACTGCATGCCTTGTGAAAAAAAAACGCACTGACTGCAGTGTGCAATGCAGAATAAATACGCTAAATGTACTGAGTTCTCGGGATGTATAATAAGAAGGATGTGTGCTGTAGTTACCTCACTGATGATTTTGGCAGCCTCTCTGCTGTGGGCTAGCTGTGGTGTGTCGTCTGACCCAATGTAATGGCCCTTTTCTTGGTTGAAAGACTCTTTGTACTTCAGCTGTAACAAAAACAAGGTTGTTAAGGACAACAAAGATAGGCTGTGGTTTATATGCTCCAAATGGATGGATAAATAAAAAAGCCCTTTAATTGTTGTTACTCACATCACTTAGTTGGGCAGCAGTGAGTCTAGCAAGGACAAGCTCTGGGCGATCCACAATAAGGGTGAACTTGCCAAAGGCCTCCTTAGCATCCTTTTTGTAGAATCTCTGTTAAAAATGAAATAGGAACAGAGCAATGAGATGTCATGGAATAATAATAAGTAAAAAAATATTTATTACTCTATGTAATAATCAGTAATACACCCTTTTGTACCCTTTGGTGATAGTGTCTTTTAAGGCTTTTAGGTCCTATGGTACAGTAAGACTGTAACATGGTTTAAACTCTTTCATAATGACAAAACCACATACATCATTCAGGATCTCCTGGGCTTTCCTGACTTTGACATGGTCAACAGAGTCGGCGGCCATCCATCCACATCCGCGGATCCATTCCATATCAGCCTTATAGATAATCTGGAGGAGAAGAGGATAAGCGTTGTGTGAGGTGGGAATGGAGTGAAATGAGGCTTTAATAGAATAACTGTGCTTGGGATTTACTACAGTAAATAAAATATAAAATATATATAAATTCCGATGGGTTAAAAGCCCTTTTGTATCCAAGTACTTACATCACTGTTGAGGTCGTATACTTTGCGGGCCTGGATAACATCATTCTGATCAGGGAGGCAGGTCCAGTTATGCAGACGGGTCCTGTAGTTCTCATCGTTCACCTGAATCTGGCATTTCTTGGCCAGCTCAAAGGCCAACATGTCAACAGGAAGATTGAACTTAGTCTTGGACTTGTTGAAGTCCTTCTTGTAGAGAGCATCACTAGCAATCTTGGCAGAGTTTATGGCCAGCATGAGCAGTGGATCATCCTGGACGCTGCGGGCTCCAATGTGGTGGCCGCATTGCTTTCTGAAGCCTTCTTTATACCTGTGCTGTAGGGAAAACAACAAGTTTATATTTTTTTAGCAGTTATGATATTTTATTTTAAACTTCTGATTGTGAACTGGGCTTAAATATTTTAATGGCACACTTACTTCACTCTGTGTCTTTGATGTATTGATACAGTGCTGGATGCGAACAGCAGTTGGAGGCATGAAGTAACCAGTGGCTTTGGCCTTGTCCCAGGCATCGGTATACATTTTCTGGGGGAAGAATTTGAGGTATAAAATAAAAGCTGGGAATTTATAGATGTGTAATTCTTCCAAGGTTTAACTCTTGGAAGGGGGAAAAGGCACCATAAAAATCTTTTACCGGGTGCATATTCTTATTCGCCTCTCTGCAAGATGCCAGGACTGGAGTATCTCCCATATGGTATGTTGTCTTATCCTTATGCCATTGCGCACGGTATTTTGCCTGTAAGAATAAAAGGAGATACATTAGCAAAAGTATCCAGTAGCACAAAAACGTGCTCCTTTATTCAGTTTTGTAAGAGCAAAATCTTGGAGCTTTGTAGAAAGCATATTTTTGGGATGAGTTTCACCCACCTCATTGAGGACATCAGCAGCATTCTTGGCACATGCAAAGTCAACTCTGTCACCGGGAATTGTGTACTGCTGTGTATCCAGTTTCACACGATAGCCCCTCTGCAAAGAAGACAACGTGAGCATGAATGTGAGTATACAGTATCTGACAATACATTACCACAAACTTTTAAATTTCCTGAATCATCTGACGTCTTCCCAGGAGTTGTTACATACATCAGCCAGGATCTTCTGGGCATTCTTCACTTTCATCACCTCCACAGACTCGTGGGGCATCCATCCACAGCCCCTCAGCCACTCCAAGTCAGCCTTGTACACCGCCTGTCGAACCACACACAGATGATTAGGAGGGATGTTATGCAGTCACAAGCAAAGTGCAAATCAGTGGCCTTAGGTGACATTATTGTTTTGAGAGGATGGTAGATAGGGTCAGATGTAATTTACTTACATCACTGCGCAGTTCATAGACCTTCCTAGCCTGGACAACATCATTGGAGTCGGGCAGGCAAGTCCAGTTGTGCAGATAGGTTCTGTAGTTGGCATCATTGACCTGCATCTGGCACTTCTTGGCCAGCTCAATAGTTAGCATGTCTACAGGGAGATTGAACTTCGTCTTAGACTTGTTGAAGTCCTTCTTGTAGAGAGCATCACTGGCAATCTTAGCAGAGTTAATGGCCAGCATGATCAGTGGATCATCCTGGACGCTGCGGGCTCCAATGTGGTGGCCGCATTGCTTTCTGAAGCCAGCCTTGTACTTGTACTGAAAGGACAAAGCCATGGTCATTTTCATCCTTGTTAATCTCACAGCTGGTTAAAATTCAGATTTTGAGTTCAATTTTATTATAATAGATGTGCATATCAGTAGTAAAATTAATACTTACGTCACTGGCAATATCCCTGGAGGCTTTAGCTTTGAGTACAGAAATTGCATCCTCTTTTACCAGGTAAGCTTTGGCCTTCGTTTCGTCCCAGCTCTTGGTGTACATTTTCTGAAAAGTAGCAATGTGAAGGTAAATAACAAAGACAAATAACAATTTAAGATGTGATGTGCCAGTACATGGTCAATAGTCAGAGTGGAAAAACTTACATTGCTGACATTAATAGCATTTGCCCTAGAGAGGGTGATCTCTGGTGTGTCAGGCATGACGTGAATAGACAGTTTGTCCTTCTCCCAGGCCTCTTTGTATTTCCTCTGTCAAGAGAAAAAAGTAAAAATACATTAAGTTCCAAAAGGTCAAGATAAGGTTCTAGAAAGCATGAAAAGGTTACTTACCAAAATGTTATTTTTTATGGTGCCACTATGGCAATCCATGTCATATTTATTTAAAAATGCTTCCTTTTATGACCATGGCTGACTGTGACTGGAAGTGTGGGGTGATGCATATGTTTTTTTAATTTATTTTTTTATGGTGCCTATATGAAGTGTGGAAAATGTTCTATGTAAGTACATGTAAGGTGGCAAGTTGGGGGGGTGGGGTGTGTTTGGGTTGTGTTGTGTGAGTTCTTCATGTATACAACTTTGAAAACAATAAAAATGTTAATCACAAAAAAAATGCTTACTGCATTGGCACCATTCTGTTGTTTTGAACTGAGATTCTTTGTTGATCTGTTAAACTACGTTTTAGGGTGGTAGACACATTTGCAATGTCTGTGTAAACTTTCAAAAAAATGAAGTTCTCAAAGAAGAAAATCAACAGTAAAAAGCTCTTACACCACTGATGGTTTCTGCATTTTGCTTGGACAAGACAATTTCAGGCAGGTCAACAACACTTGTGAACTTGACAGTGCTTGGATGCTGGCGGTACAGTCTGTCATTGAGAATATCCTGGGCATTTTTAGCCTTCACAACTTCAGGTGAACCCTGTGGTATCCAACCACATCCACGGATCCATTCCATATCTGCCTTGTACACAGCCTGAAAGGAAGGTGTAGGTAAATGTAAGAATATTTTGTATATACTATATTTATATAATTTACTTTTTAGAAATGCACATTTATACACACTAAGGACAAAGACATGAGAAGAAAACACAGCCACCATCAACAGTACAAATAGAAAACTAAATGTAAGCTTACATCACTGCGCAGTTCATAGACCTTTCTGGCCTGCACAACATCATTGGAGTCAGGCAGGCAGGTCCAGTTGTGCAGGTAGGTTCTGTAGTTGAAATCGTTGACCTGGATCTGGCACTTCTTGGCCAGTTCAAGAGTTAGCATATCTGCAGGGAGGTTGTACTTGGTCTTGGACTTGTTGAAGTCCTTCTTGTACAGATTGTCACTAGAAATCTTGCCAGCATTCATGGCCAACACAATCAGTGGATCATCCAGGACACTGAGAGCCCCAATGTGGTGGCCCTGTTGCTTGCGGTAACCTGCTTTGTATTTGTACTGAGAGAAGGAACAAATAAAGGACAAATTGATTATGAAGGTAAAACAATTATGTAATGAGTGACTCAAAATACACCAAACCTACAGTTTGGGTAAGTAACAGTTTGGGTAAATGAAAGTGAACCTTACATCACTTATGATATCTCTTGATTGCTTGGCTGCTTTGACTGAGACGGCATCAGCTCTGAGGTCATATCCCTTCCTGAAAATGTCTTCAACGGCTTGTCTGTACATTTTCTATAGGGGCAAATCAGATGTGTTAGTGGTGTTTTAATACAACTTAGTATTTAAAAACAAGATGGCATGGATCATACAAAAATTATAGTGTTGGATAACATTCTGCTTTGTTGTCCACCATCAAATCAATGGGTAAATGTACTCTCAGTTAAAAGGAACACTTACCCTGCTGTTGGTCACTTTGTTCTGTTGGGCTAAGACGATCTCAGGAGTGTCGGGCATGATGTGAAGTTTTGTCTTGTCGTTATTCCATGCTTCAACATATGCTTTCTGTAACAATAACCAGTGAAGTTTAGTGGTGTTTTTTCAACATTGTTCATATTATCTTGAAGTTTGAGTGCATACCTTGTTCATAATCTGGGCATTGGCCTGAGCCAGGGCGAAGGGCATTCCATCAGTTTTGCTGGTGAAGGCCAAAGTGCTTGGGTGCTGACGGTACTTCCTATTACTCAGGATAGAAGCGGCTGTCTTACATCTCTCTACATCCACTGAGCCAATAGGAACCCATCCACAACCTCTGATCCATTCCATATCTGCCTTGTACACAGCCTTTATGGAAAGAGAAGTTAGAGAAATATGATGAAATCTTCCTATTTCAGCTCATTTCATTCTGATGTCATCAATATGGACTGTAAGACTTACATCACTACGCAGTTCATAGACCTTCTTAGCCTGCACAACATCATTGGAGTCGGGCAGGCAGGTCCAGTTGTGCAGGTAGGTTCTGTAGTTGGCATCGTTCACCTGGATCTGGCACTTCTTGGCCAGCTCAATAGTTAGCATGTCTACAGGGAGATTGAACTTGGTCTTGGACTTGTTGAAGTCCTTCTTGTAGAGAGCATCACTGGCAATCTTAGCAGAGTTAATGGCCAGCATGATCAGTGGATCATCCTGGACGCTGCGGGCTCCAATGTGGTGTCCGCATTGCTTTCTGAAGCCAGCCTTGTACTTGTACTACAGCAAAGAAATTAATGAAAAAGTATTTTAAGCTGTGCGCATTTGGTGATCAATGTCAGCAG
Source organism: Setipinna tenuifilis (assembly GCA_030347295.1). Lineage (NCBI taxonomy): Eukaryota > Metazoa > Chordata > Actinopteri > Clupeiformes > Engraulidae > Setipinna > Setipinna tenuifilis. The sequence continues at coordinate 20,444,215 of CM059269.1, forward strand.
TATAAACAATGTTCAATGTGCTGTTTTTTTAATAAAACACATTAATTTTTAAGAAAACACACTCACATCACTGACGATGTCTCTTGCTTGTTTGGCAGCTTTGACTGCAACAGCATCACCTTTGAGGTCGTAGCCCTTTCTAAACATATCTTCAACAGCTTGTCTGTATAATTTCTGTTGATTGAAAAAGAGAACAAAGTTTATTATCTCTAACACTCATGCCTGAAAATAGTCTATATTCTATTATTCAGTTGCTAATTATAATTTACACATATGCTGATCTAGTTACAAACAAACATTGTCATACACAAGCGAAAAATAGACAAGAGGAAAAGCAAAAGGAGCTTACCTTGCTCATGTTTGCAGCATTGGCCTTTGACAGTACAATCTCAGGAGTATCAGGCAGTACGTGGATCTTTGTCTTATCAGCTTCCCAGGCTGCAACATACTGGCGCTGTGTGTAACATAGGGAAAGGATGAACATAAAACTTTAAACTGAGAACACAACACTTTAGATTGTCTTACTCTATGTAAATTGTTGGAGATGTCATCTGACCTTGTTGATTGTTTCGGCATTTGTTTTGGCCAGGACCAAAGGCATAGACTGCATATCCTGAATAAACTTGAACTGGGCTGGATTCTGGCGGTAAGCACGATCACTAAGAATCTCAGCAGCTTTCTTGGCCTTCATGACTTCCAGTGACCCGATGGGGACCCAGCCAGTACCCTTGAGCCATTCCAGGTCAGCCTTGTACACAGCCTGCAAAGGTGTCACACAGCGTATAAAACACATTGGAGAATGTAAAATATACATTTATAAAGTATAGTATCTGTAACAATAGCACAGAACTTACATCACTGCGCAGTTCATAGCATTTTTTGGCCTGCACAACATCGTTGGAGTCAGGCAGGCAGGTCCAGTTGTGCAGGTAGGTTCTGTAGTTGGCATCATTGACCTGGATCTGGCACTTCTTGGCTAGCTCAAGATTTAGCATGTCTACAGGGAGATTGAACTTGGTCTTGGACTTGTTGAAGTCCTTCTTGTAGAGGGCATCACTGGCAATCTTAGCAGAGTTTATGGCCAGCATCATCAGTGGATCATCCTGGACGCTGCGGGCTCCAATGTGGTGGCCAACTTGCTTGCGGTAGCCAGCCTTGTACTTGTACTGCAATGAAGAAATGAATGAAAAAATTGTTGCTGCTGTAGATTTTAAGATATTAAGATATACAGTATAACTTTATAGTGAGTTTATACGTTTATATTAACTTTATATTCAGTGTAATACACTATTTTCCAGGCACATAAATAGTTTTTTTAAATATGAAAAGAATAACCTGTATGCGAATACATTGTATTTGCATTTGTAGACAAAAAAAACAATCTTACATCACTGGCAATATCTCTGCCAGATTTGGCAGCTTTGATGGCAACAGCATCACCACGTAGATCATATCCCTTCTTCTTAGCCTCTTCATTGGCAAGTTTGTACCCTTTCTGTAAAGGGTGCAAGACACAGTATTTAGCAATGCTTAATGTTACATAATCAGTTGAATTAAAATGAATAATATAGCCCTTACCAAACTGTAATTTTTGCAATTCTGCTTAGCAAGAGTCACATCCATGGCGTCTGGCATGATATGGATGTTGGTCTTCTCTTTGTTCCAGGCATCGGTATACAGTGACTGAAGAAAATATAGTTGTATTTATTAGTGAGCACGTAATGCTTAGGCATGAATAGTTAACACAAAACTAGATGATAAAATATATGCCTATATGCTCACACTACATACCTTGTTGATTGTTTGTGCATTGGCTTTAGCCAGAACGATGGGCATAGCATCTGTTGTGCTGGTGAATTTAAAGTTGCTGGGGTGCTGACGGTAAAGCTTTTCACTCAGGACCTCAGCTGCCTTTTTCGCTTTCTCAACGTCGAGTGAGCCTATGGGGACCCATCCAAGACCTTGGAGCCACTTCAGATCTGCTTTGTAGACAGCCTGATGACAAAGATGTACACATGTAATGCCTAGTCAACCCATTAATAACAGAACAATTGTACACAGGCAAATAAATATAATACAATATGGTACACAGGCAGTGAATACCAAATAATTTTGCTTCTGGATTTAATATGTAAAATGAATGCCCTGTCAGTTAAAGCAATTTTAAAAATCAGTTAGTTAATAGTTGTAGTAAAACATTCTCCCTTAAACAGTGCATTTCACCTAAAAGAAATACTAGCAAAATATATAAATAACAGAAATAATTGTGTTGTAATGTTAAAACTTAATGTTAAAAAGTCATCAATTCAGCCTCTGCCTCACTTACGTCACTCTGCAGGTCATAATTCTGTCTGGCCTGCACAACATCATTGGAGTCAGGTAGACAGGTCCAGTTGTGCAGGTAGGTTCTGTAGTTGGCATCGTTGACCTGGATCTGGCACTTCTTGGCCAGCTCAATAGTTAGCATGTCTACAGGGAGATGGAACTTGGTCTTGGACTTGTTGAAGTCCTTCTTGTAGAGAGCATCACTGGCAATCTTAGCAGAGTTAATGGCCAGCATGATCAGTGGATCATCCTGGACGCTGCGGGCTCCAATGTGGTGTCCGCATTGCTTTCTGAAGCCAGTCTTGTACTTGTACTAAAAGGGAAGATGAAATTAAGAAACATGGCTTTGTGCTAAAATTTACTAATGTGAATTATGTATGCTTACCAGTTGTGTACTTAAAAATACTTACATCACTGGCAATGTCTCTGGCTGCCCTGGCAGCAAGAACAGAAACTGCATCACCACGATAGTTATGGCCCTTCTTCTTGGACTCCTCATTGGCTTGTTTGTATTTACTCTTAAAAAGACACAAGTGTGATAAAAATGATTATTATTTTAGAAATATACATGAATTGAAAATCTTTAATACAATTTTTATTCAAGACGTACCACACTGTAGGTGACCTTGTTTTGTCTGGCCAGCACCACATCCATTGCATCTGGCATGATATGGACCTTTGTCTTGTCCTTGTTCCAAGCATCTGTATAACTTTGCTGTAGAATTAAACATAGTCTTGAAACTCACGAAAGGAAACAATCATTTAGCAGGCTGTTAAAAGAAATAATCATTTATTTGCATTTATATCTATGAGGACAGTCAGTCTCTTAAGAGACACAGTACCTTGTTCATATTGTCGTTCATGGCCTTAGCCAAGACAATTGGCATGTCTTGAGTTGTGCTGGTGAATTTGAAGTTGCTGGGATGCTGACGGTACAGCCTTTCACTCAGAGCTTTAGCAGCGGCCTTTGCTTTTTCAACATCAATGGAACCAATGGGTACCCACCCAAGACCTTGGAGCCACTTCAGATCTGCCTTGTAGACAGCCTGATGAAAGCCATTTAAAATAATTGGTAAAGCATGTCCGGAAATGGAATACAGATGGAATTCAAATAAAACGGTCATTCCTTTTAAGTACACTTTTACATAGAATAAAATGACTGAAATCCATAAAACAAAACTTACATCACTCTGTATCTCATAGCACTGTTTGGCCTGCACAACATCATTGGAGTCTGGAAGACAAGTCCAGTTGTGCAGGTAGGTTCTATAGTTAGCATCGTTGACCTGAATCTGATTTTTCTTAGCCAGTTCAAATGCCAACATGTCCACAGGTAGATGGAACTTAGTCTTGGATTTGTTGAAGTCCTTCTTGTAGAGAGCATCACTAGCAATCTTGGCAGAGTTTATGGCCAGCATGAGCAATGGATCATCCTGGACGCTGCGGGCTCCAATGTGGTGGCCGCATTGCTTTCTGAAGCCAGCCTTGTACTTGTACTAAAAGGGAAGATGAAATTAAGAAACATGGCTTTTGTGCTAAAATTTACTAATGTGAATTATGCATGCTTACCAGTTGTGTACTTAAAAATACTTACATCACTGGCAATGTCTCTGGCTGCCCTGGCAGCAAGAACAGAAACTGCATCACCACGATAGTTATGGCCCTTCTTCTTAGCCTCCTCATTGGCTTGTTTGTATTTACTCTTGAAAAGACACAAATGTGAAAAAAACATGTTAACTGCCATCTAAAACTAAGGACACTGTGGATTATGATTACAGCAAATCTAATAATGCCATTGGTTTAAAAAAAATCATGTATTGCAAATCTTTAAAATCATTTTTATTCAAACTTACCACACTGTATGTGACCTTGTTCTGTCTGGCCAGCACCACATCCATTGCATCTGGCATGATATGGATCTTTGTCTTGTCCTTGTTCCAAGCATCTGTATAACTTTGCTGTAGAATTAAACATAGTCTTGAAACTCATGAAAGGAAACAATCATTTAGCAGGCTGTTAAAAGAAATAATCATTTATTTGCATTTATAGCTATGAGGACAGTCAGTCTCTTAAGAGACACAGTACCTTGTTCATATTGTCGTTCATGGCCTTAGCCAAGACGATTGGCATATCTTGAGTTGTGCTGGTGAATTTGAAGTTGCTGGGATGCTGACGGTACAGCCTTTCACTCAGAGCTTTAGCAGCGGCCTTTGCTTTTTCAACATCAACCGAACCAATGGGTACCCACCCAAGACCTTGGAGCCACTTCAAATCTGCCTTATAGACAGCCTAATAAAAGGCATTTAAAATAATTGGTAAAGCATGTCCCGATATGGAATAGAGATGTACTTCACATGAAACTGTCATTCCTTAAGTATACACTTACATAGAATAAAATGACTGAAATCCAGAAACGAAAAAACTTACATCACTCTGTATCTCATAGCACTGTTTGGCCTGCACAACATCATTGGAGTCTGGAAGACAAGTCCAGTTGTGCAGGTAGGTTCTATAGTTAGCATCGTTGACCTGAATCTGATTTTTCTTGGCCAGTTCAAATGCCAACATGTCCACAGGTAGATGGAAGCTGGTCTTAGATTTGTTGAAGTCCTTCTTGTAAAGAGCATCACTAGCAATCTTAGCAGAGTTAATGGCCAGCATGAGCAATGGATCATCCTGGACGCTGCGGGCTCCAATGTGGTGGCCACATTGCTTTCTGAAGCCAGCCTTGTACTTGTACTAAAAGGGAAGATGAAATTAAGAAACATGGCTTTGTGCTAAAATTTACTAATGTGAATTATGCATGCTTACCAGTTGTGTACTTAAAAATACTTACATCACTGGCAATGTCTCTGGCTGCCTTGGCAGCAAGGACAGAAACTGCATCACCACGATAGTTATGGCCCTTCTTCTTAGCCTCGTCATTGGCTTGTTTGTATTTACTCTTGAAAAGACAAAAGTTGGATAAAAACATATGAATTGCCATCTAAAGCTAAGCTCACTGTGGATTATGATTGCAGCCAATATTATAAAGCCATTGCTTTTAGAAATGCATGTATTGCAAATCTTTAAAATCATTTTTATTCAAACTTACCACACTGTATGTGACCTTGTTTTGTCTGGCCAGCACCACATCCATTGCATCTGGCATGATATGGACCTTTGTCTTGTCCTTGTTCCAAGCATCTGTATAACTTTGCTGTAAAATCAAACATAGTCTTGAAACTCATGAGGGAACAAAAGTTGTTCAGCTGGCTGTTAAAAGACATAATAATTTATTTGCATTTATCGCTATGAGAACAGTCTCTCAAGAGACACAGTACCTTGTTCATATTGTCATTCATGGCCTTAGCCAAGACAATTGGCATATCTTGAGTTGTGCTGGTGAATTTGAAGTTGCTGGGATGCTGACGGTACAGCTTTTCACTCAGAGCTTTAGCAGCGGCCTTTGCTTTTTCAACATCAAGCGAACCAATGGGTACCCACCCAAGACCTTGGAGCCACTTCAGATCTGCCTTGTAGACAGCCTGATGAAAGCCATTTAAAATAATTGGTAAAGCATGTCCGGAAATGGAATACAGATGGAATTCAAATAAAACGGTCATTCCTTTTAAGTACACTTTTACATAGAATAAAATGACTGAAATCCATAAAACAAAACTTACATCACTCTGTATCTCATAGCACTGTTTGGCCTGCACAACATCATTGGAGTCTGGAAGACAAGTCCAGTTGTGCAGGTAGGTTCTATAGTTAGCATCGTTGACCTGAATCTGATTTTTCTTGGCCAGTTCAAATGCCAACATGTCCACAGGTAGATGGAAGCTGGTCTTAGATTTGTTGAAGTCCTTCTTGTAAAGAGCATCACTAGCAATCTTAGCAGAGTTCAGGGCCAGCATGAGCAATGGATCATCCTGAATGCTGCGTGCTCCAATGTGGTGGCCGCATTGCTTTCTGAAGCCAGTCTTGTACTTGTACTAAAAGGAAAAATGAAATTAAGAAACATAGCTGTCTGCTGAAATTTGCTAATGTGAATTATTCATGCTTACCAGTTGTGTACTTTGAAATACTTACATCACTGGCAATGTCTCTGGCTGCCTTGGCAGCAAGGACAGAAACAGCATCACCACGATAGTTATGGCCCTTCTTCTTAGCCTCCTCATTGGCTTGTTTGTATTTACTCTTGAAAAGACACAAGTTTAATAAAACATATTAGTTGCCATCTACAACTAAGCTCACTGTGGATTACGATTACAGCAAATATAGTAATGTCATTGCTTAAAAAATGCAGATATTACAAATCTTTAAAATCGTTTTTATTCAAACATACCACACTGTATGTGACCTTGTTCTGTCTGGCCAGCACCACATCCATTGCATCTGGCATGATATGGACCTTTGTCTTGTCCTTGTTCCAAGCATTTGTATAACTTTGCTGTGGAATTAAATATAGTCTTAAAACCAACAAAGGCACAAAAGCTGCTCAACATGCTGTTAAATAAAACACTTAAAGAAAATAGCCATTTATTTGCACCACCCCTTTTTCAGAAGAGTTTTTTTCTTAGGCGACACAGTACCTTGTTCATATTGTCGTTCATGGCCTTAGCCAAGACGATTGGCATATCTTGAGTTGTGCTGGTGAATTTGAAGTTGCTGGGATGCTGACGGTACAGCTTTTCACTCAGAGCTTTAGCAGCGGCCTTTGCTTTTTCAACATCAACCGAACCAATGGGTACCCACCCAAGACCTTGGAGCCACTTCAAATCTGCCTTATAGGCAGCCTAATAAAAGCCATTTAAAATAATTGGTAAAGCATGTCCCGATATGGAATAGAGATGTACTTCACATGAAACTGTCATTCCTTAAGTATACACTTACATAGAATAAAATGACTGAAATCCAGAAACAAAAAAACTTACATCACTCTGTATCTCATAGCACTGTTTGGCCTGCACAACATCATTGGAGTCTGGAAGACAAGTCCAGTTGTGCAGGTAGGTTCTATAGTTGGCATCGTTGACCTGAATCTGATTTTTCTTGGCCAGTTCAAATGCCAACATATCCACAGGTAGATGGAAGCTGGTCTTAGATTTGTTGAAGTCCTTCTTGTAAAGAGCATCACTAGCAATCTTGGCAGAGTTTATGGCCAGCATGAGAAGTGGATCATCCTGGACGCTGCGGGCTCCAATGTGGTGGCCGCATTGCTTTCTGAAGCCAGCCTTGTACTTGTACTAAAAGGGAAGATGAAATTAAGAAACATGGCTTTGTGCTAAAATTTACTAATGTGAATTATGCATGCTTACCAGTTGTGTACTTAAAAATACTTACATCACTGGCAATGTCTCTGGCTGCCCTGGCAGCAAGAACAGAAATGGCATCACCACGATAGTTATGGCCCTTCTTCTTAGCCTCCTCATGGGCTTGTTTGTATTTACTCTTGAAAAGACAAAAGTTGGATAAAAACATATTAATTGCCATCTAAAGCTAAGCTCACTGTGGATTATGATTATGATTACAGCCAATATAATAAAGCCATTGCTTTTAGAAATGCATGTATTGCAAATCTTTAAATGAATTTGTATTCAAACTTACCACACTGTATGTGACCTTGTTTTGTCTGGCCAGCACCACATCCATTGCATCTGGCATGATATGGACCTTTGTCTTCGCCTTGTTCCAAGCATTTGTATAACTTTGCTGTGGAATTAAATATAGTCTTAAAACCAACAAGGGAACAATAGCTGCTCAACAGGTTGTTATAAAAATAACCATTTGTTTGGACCTTTTGTTATCAGAAGAGTTTATTTCTTAGGTGACAAAGTACCTGGTTAATGTTGCTGTTCATTGTCTTAGCCAAAACCAGATCCATGGAGTCCATGAGTCTATGGAAGGGGTAGACGGAGGGGTGAGTGCGGTATCTGTTGTCACTCTGGATCTGGGAACCAGTTTTTGCAAGCTCAACAGGAATAGACCCTATGGGTACCCATGGAACTCCTGTCATGGTAGCATTGTATTCTGCCTTGTATTCATACTAGGGAAAAAGAAACAAAGCAAGTTAAAAAAAATGTGAAAAGAATGTGACAAAATTGTGGTTATTCTTCTTCTTCAGTTTCTTCTATGAAGTGGTAATGATTCAGATTTTCACTCACATCACTAGAGCTGGCATTCATGGTACGAGCCAGCGCCAGGCTCATAGCATCTGGGAGGAGAGTGTAGTTGTGGATGAGCTGCTTGTAGCCGGCATTGGTCTGCTTAGCTGAGGCTTCCTTAGCTTGAACCACGCTCAGCATGTCCACGGGGGAATGGTACTTCAGCTTGGACTTGTGGTAGTCCTTCTTATAGTTCCTGTCACTCTGTATCTTGGCCACTTCCATGTAGTGCACCAGCAGAGGGTCGTCCTTAATGTTGCGGACGCCAATGTGGTGGCCCTTTGCCTTGTTGTAAGCAAGTTTGTACTTATACTGCAATCAAATTATACAAACTTTATTAAAGTCATAGACAACACCAATACAGTATGAAGTGGTTTAAAAAATTACAAAAACATTGAATTTACGTTCACTTACATCACTTGCAATGTGCCTGCCAGATTTTGCAGCCAGGATAGAAATAGCATCAGCTGAGAGATTGTAGCCAGCGTTAGCCATCTCTACTAGTCCAGCCTTGTAACGTTTCTAGAGATAGAAAAGAACACAATTTTCAAAGCAATTAATAAAAATTTACACCAGCACAGTATTGTAGATTGCTTAGTAATGTAACTTAAGGAATGATGGATTTGCCACTTTTTAAAATTGTCAATGCTATCCAAAATGTATGTAAAAACAGTTACAGCACAGTACAGCACAGTACTTTATTTTTATATAATGCACATGCAAATATATCAAGCTTAATACGCTTGATAACATGACCTATATGATAATATGTTAAACTTTCTTACTGTATGCAATAATACAAGTGTGCTAGTGCACAAAGAAGTGTGCTTAGAATGCTTAGTAATGTAACTTTGACATTTCAAGTCAAGGTGAGGGATTTGGCACTTTTTTAAAATTGTCAGTGCTATTCAAAATGTATGTAAAAATAGTTAATGCTTGAAATGAATAGTAATTTTCAGCAAAATACAAAGGTTATTGCAAAATTTAAAAGTCTGTGGAATCAATTACGTTAAGCTACTACAACAAGCCACCATTTGAATGTGTAGGCACATGCAACAGTCAAATATCGAGAGGTATGTACATTACTCATCGTGATTGCATTGGCCTTCGCCAGCACAATCTCAGGACTGTCAGGCATGACGTGGACACTGAGTTTATCTTTCTCCCATTTGGCAGTGTAAGCTTTCTGTGATGAGAAGGAAAAAACACAAACATCAGTCATTAGCACTATGAAACACATAACATCCAATGCACAATATGCATAACTTAAGTCCTGTTTGTGCACCTTCTAACATGGTGTTCATACTATACCTTGTTCATGATCTGATTGTTGGCAGTGGCCAAAACCAAATCCATGGAGTCCATGAGTCTATGGTAGGGGTGGACAGAGGGGTGAGTGCGGTATTTTTTCTCACTCTGGATCTGCGAACCAACTTTTGCAAGCTCAACAGGTATAGAGCCTATGGGGACCCATGGAACTCCTCTCATGCAAGCATTGTATTCTGCCTTGTATTCATACTAAGAAAGGAAGAGAAAATATTGCAGGAATGTTAACAAAAAGTAAGAGTTAGAGACAGAGCTTTAGGTGGTTAATGTGTACATATTCTATAAAGTACCAATCTTCACTCACATCACTAGCGCTAGCATTCATGGTACGGGCCAGTTCCAGATTCATGGCATCTGGGAGGAGGGTGTAGTTGTGGATGAGCTGCTTGTAACCAGCATTGGTCGTCTTAGCTGAGGATTCCTTAGCATGAGCCAAGCTCACCATGTCCACAGGGCAATGGTACTTCAGCTTGGACTTGTGGTAGTCCTTCTTATAGTTCCTGTCACTCTGCATCTTGGCCACTTGCATGTAGTGCACCAGCAGAGGGTCGTCCTTAATGTTGCGGACGCCAATGTGGTGGCCTTTTGCCTTGTTGTATTCAAGCTTGTACTTATACTGCAATCAAATTATAGAGACTTTGTTACAATGATTGACAAGACCTCAACAGTCTGAATTGTCTCAAAAACAAAACTACTGGCCCTTTGTCCTCTTTAAGTATTTCTTGTAGTGAAATTATTGAGGAAAGCAATGATAAGTTATCAGGTTTAGATTAGTACATAAAAGCCATAAATAGAATAGAGAATATAGCAGATAAAATGCTGAGGATAAAGATAATTTTAGTTAGGAGGATAAACATCTGGCTACTGAGAAACATCTGTGTAATCAAACAGGTATAAATGCAGAAAAAATATATCAAACTCACATCACTGGCAATGTGTCTTCCTTGCTTAGCAGCAAGAATGGGAATGGCATCAGCCTTCATGTCATAACCCTTGGCAATATCCTGAATCCACTTGTGCTTGTAGTGTTTCTAGAAACCAAGTACACATTCTTATTGCAGCACAAAAACACTTAACACCCACTATAAGATATGTGCACACTCACATTTTCAATAATAATAATGAGAAGAAGAAGAACAAGAATAAGAAAATAAAAATAATGATAAATTAAAGGCATTTGTATGTATCACCTGGAAACTTTGACTGTCAAAGTATACCTACCTTACTCATTGTCTGTGCATTGAACTTAGCCTGGAGGAACTCTGGGCAGTCTGCAGGCAAATTGTAGGTGTGCATGAACTTCTCACCAGAAGCTTTGTATGCAGCCTGAAATGTGCACATGGAAGCATAACCAGCTGGGTCAGTTTTAAAAATATTTTTAAAATGACACTATTATTATTACAGGTATACATGTTATTACTGTGTATTTGTTAAAATCATTATGTCAAATCATAGACTTGTGCTTGAAAAACTAGCCATGTTCAGCTGCTTCTGGTTGGACATTGCGAGGGCCACGTGCATGTTGTCTGTCAGGCTGGTAAACTTGAATTTGCTGGGATGCTGACGATAGGACTTTTCATCCAGGGCTGACTTTGCTTGCTTCGCCAGCTCAACAGGAATGGAGCCAATAGGGACCCAGCCTGCTCCCCTGTAAACTTCATTGTAGTCAGACTTGTAGTCATTCTGTGAAGGTGAGGGGATATTAGGATCAGTTTTGGCAATTGCTTTAATTATATACTGAAATCACAGCAGTTATCACAATTTGACTTTGTGTAATTGATAGAAATATAGTCTAAAATAAAGTACAGTGTATCTGAGTCAGTGTGTGTGAATTTGGTCCATACAACATATTTGGTACATGTCAGCATGTAACAACTGTTGGCTTTAAAATCTGTCTTTTACATAACTTACATCACTTGATTGGATGTTCATGGTACGAGCCAACTGCAGGCTCATAGCATCTGGGAGGAGGGTGTAGTTGTGGATGAGCTGCTTGTAGCCGGCATTGGTCGTCTTAGCTGAGGATTCCTTAGCATGAGCCAAGCTCACCATGTCCACAGGGCAATGGTACTTCAGCTTGGACTTGTGGTAGTCCTTCTTATAGTTCCTGTCACTCTGCATCTTGGCCACGTCCATGTAGTGCACCAGCAGAGGGTCGTCCTTAATGTTGCGGACGCCAATGTGGTGGCCTTTTGCCTTGTTGTAAGCACGTTTGTATCTGACCTGTGGGAATAGATGATGGGATTTGTTCTTGTAGAAACAATGTCATGAATATAAATGATTCCTGTAAATAACTGCTGTAGAGAAAGTCACACGATCATGCACTTACGTCACTGGCAATATCTCTGGAGGCCCTGGCAGCGATAATGGCGATTGCATCCTGTTTCACGTGATGTCCTTTCAGCAGATCCTTCTTATGCTGATGTTTGTAGTAACTCTGAAACAACAACAAAAGCGAAAAATTAAGTTGGTGAAAAATACTGAAAGTGTACTGAAAGTACACATTACTCCTAAATGTAAACACTGCATATCCACTAACCTCACTGATGCTGGCAGCGTTGAACTTTGCTTGCAGGAGCACTGGAGTGTCAGCGGGGAGGTGGTAGGTGTGCATGAACTTTTCACCACTGGCCTTGTACAGTCTCTGAAAAAATGAAGTGCATTAGAGGCTTTATAAAACTGCCTATCATTATGCAGTAGAAAGTGAAGAATGCTGAGAAGAATTCCAAACGGTGCATGCTTTGTGCGTATACTTACATCACTCAGCTGCTGAGCGTTGAGCTTGGCCTGCTCCAAGACTGGGGTTTCCAGAACACAGGTGAATGGGATGGTGTCTGGGTGCTGCCTGTACTTCTTCTCATTCAGGGCAGCAGCTGCCATCTTGGCTTTCTCCACATCCAGCGAGCCAATAGGAACCCAGGAGGAGCCCTTGACTCCAGTCTCATAGTCGAGTTTGTAGTTGTACTGCAAAAACAAAGAAAGAACATGTGTATGAACTGTGTTTTGTTGGTAACTGGAATAACTTCAAACATTGGTAGGCAGCAAACTGAAAATTACTTACATCACTGGTTTGTATGTTCAAACAAAAAGTAAGGGTTAGAGATAGAGCTTTAAGTGGTTAATGTGTACATATTCTATAAAGTACCAATTTTCACTCACATCACTAGAGCTAGCATTCATGGTACGAGCCAGCGCCAGGCTCATAGCATCTGGGAGGAGGGTGTAGTTGTGGATGAGCTGCTTGTAGCCGGCATTGGTCGTCTTAGCTGAGGATTCCTTAGCATGGGTCACGCTCAGCATGTCCACAGGGGAACTGTACTTCAGCTTGGACTTGTGATAATCTTTCTTGTAGTTCTTGTCACTCTGCATCTTGGCCACTTGCATGTAGTGCACCAGCAGAGGGTCGTCCTTAATGTTGCGGAAGCCAACATGGTGGCCCTTTGCCTTGTTGAATTCCTTTTTGTACTGGTACTGTGAATGAACAAAACCGTTAAAAGAGTGCTTTCAAAATGTATTAAAATATGTTTTTACCATTGTAGAATTATGTTTAGTTTTACAATAATTAACAGAGGAGTATACCTATGAGAAGTATAATTTAACTGTGCGTATGTGTGGTGGATACTTACGTCACTAGCTGCGTGTCTGGCTTTCTTGGCTGCGATTACGGAGATAGCATCAGGTTTCATGTCGTACCCCTTCTTAATAAGGTTTCCCCAAGCCATCTTGTAATATTTCTGTATGAACAATAGACATGTTAGATTAAGAACACTGAGGTGAGCACTGAAACACGAAGCAAAGGGAGCAAAGGGAGCTTGAAGCAAAGGAAGCATGAGAACATTGGAATACCTGGCTGACGTTGTAAGCATTACATCTGGCTTGTAGAAACTCTGGCACATCAGGAGGCAAAGAGTACTTTTGATGGACTTCCTCCAGACCTTTTTTGTAGTGAAGCTTCAGAGAAGAAACATTGTGTTATGTCAGAGGCTGTTGCACTGTTGTTAAAAACAGAAGAAAACTAGATTTGAAGTTATTTTTGTTACAAATGTGAATATGGGGAGAACTTACATCACTTCTCAACATCTGGTTGACTTTGGCCTGCATCATGACTGGATGGTCATCGATAGCAGTAAATGGAATGGTATCTGGGTGCTGCCTGTACTTTTTCTAGGGGCAAAAAAAACATGGGAAACTTTGCAAAATGCACTGACCTTGACAAACTCACAGTTCAGTTGATTTTATAACCATTTTAATTTTAAATTACATCTTACCTCACTAAGGACCTCTCCAGCCTTCTTTGCCTTTTCCACATCCATTGACCCGAAGGGCACCCAGGGAGATCCTTTGACGAAGTTGTTATAGTCTGACTTATAATCATTCTAGTGTGTGGGGATTCAAAAACATGTTAAAATACAAACATTATCAGAACCTAATGCAGCATAACGGGGAAAAAATATTTTATATGTAAATTAAGGTCTAGTTAAAGGGGAACTGAGTACTATCCTTACATCGCTCTGGATGATGTTGGCTTTTTTTGCTGAATCCAGTGCCACACTGTCATAGGGCAGGAAGTATTTGGTAGGGATATTTTTGTAGCCAGACATGCTTGCAATAGCTTGTGACTTCTTGGCCAAAGAGACCAGCATCATGTCCAGGGGGGCATGGTACTTGGTCTTCAATTTCTCATAGTCCTTCTTATACTCGCGCTGTGGACATATTTTAGAATCATCAACTTCTGGTTGTTCACTGTACTTATGTGTACATAAATATGTATACATCCATATCTGTTTACATATATATTACAGAGTGTGTACATGCTGGCAAACCTAAAGGAGATAAAGCAACTTACTTCACTTTGAATTTTGGCAACATGCACAGAGTGCATGATCTTGGGGTCGTCCTTGATACTGAGGGCACCAACCATGCGACCTTTGTTTTTCTCATACTCCTTCTTATATTTCACCTGAAATCAACACAAGCAGCAACTAATGTGAACAGCTACTCCAGAACTACACAATTTATTGTAACAGACCAACCGGGTAGGGTAAGATTCATTTAATTTAAATTGTGTAGATCAGAATACTTACATCACTGGCAATATTTGTATGGGCACGGGCAGCAAGGATCGAAATGGCATCACCTTTCACTTCGAATTTCTTTGCCTTTGTTTTCTCCCAGTCATATTTGTAACAATTCTAAAAAAAAAAACAGAATTGAACATGGTTATTACAAGAGGTTATTGCAATATATATATCTGTGTGTGTGTGTGTGTGTGTGTGTGTGTGTGTGTGAAGAGATTGATCTACAAAGAGTACATGTATCACTTTGAGAAACTCATACTCACATCACTGAGGTTATAGGCGTTGACTCTTGACTGAATGAAGAAGGGGTAGTCCGGGGGCAGGTAACTTTTGAACTTTGTTTTTTCATACTTTGCTTTGTAATTGAGCTGCAAAAACAAAACCAAATTGTGATGGTAAAGCAGTGGTCTGACTCTGGACTTGCAATTTGTTTGCACTCTAACTCCCCATACTACTGAGCTTCACTAGGTGGCACTGCTGACCATTAAACCATTAGTTTTTGTAACAGACGTTTTTCGCTTTACAGACTGGCCCTTCCAGTGGTGTATTTTTGGACCATCTGTGAAGATGTTTCCAAAAATAAAGAAGCTGCTTGCTCTGGTTTCCATAGTATCCAAACCAAGACAGCTGGGCCATGAATGAATTTTTAAGAGGTGGGGGGGGTGGGGTGGGGGCGTCATCCTGGATGAAAGAGCACTAACACCATGGTAACCATTTTGAGTGCCTATCTATGAGAGTTATTCAAACACATTGTTAATCCACTGCTCATTCCCTGGTTTTAATACATGATATTCAATGTATGAACAGGGCAAATGACAGTGTCCAGATTGGTTACTTACGTCACTTAGTTGACTTGCGTTAATTGCTGCTTGCACCATGACAGGTGAGTCTGTCACTTGCGTGAATTTGACTGTGTCTGGATGCTGGCGATATGCTTTCTGCAAAAGGGAACCACAAAGATACCAAGTTAATTATTTATCTGTCAACAACTATGTTTGCAAAATAGGATTTTGTTCATTATATCCACACTCCATCAATGTTAACTCACATCTTTGCACTGTCCAACCTTCTTGATGGCTTCATATTCAGGCGTGACAGTTTGAGGGAAGTAACATCTTGTCTTTATGTCCTCATAATCTGCTTTATAATTTGTCTGAAAATGGCAGGGTGGGGTTTGTTTAACACCATTTACATAGCAGCTTAAGCCATAGTTGCAAAGAAAATAGTTAAAAACAGGCATTTTATACTGAATAGGATTGGACGCCTATAAACTATTTGGTCTCTGCAGGAGACACAGAAGAACTGTTACTCACTTCGCTCTTCATCTCCTCCATCTTCTGACAGTGGAGCATGTACACGTCCTCATAGCTGCCGACATAATGACCTTTCACCTCACTATCATACTTATCTTTATAGTGTGTCTGGAGAGGAGAGTGACAGAATTGCAGTTAACTAAAGCTGATCAAATTGTGGAAAAAAGAAAAGACAAAATTAGTAAAATTCCACACTCACATCAGGAGAACTGCTTGAGGACACTATCCATCCTGAACTTGGGCGTGTCACAGTAGTTGATGCTGAAGCCCCGTGACTTCTCATAGTTGGCTTTATATACTTTCTAAATAATAAAGTACAGCAAAAATCAAACATTAGCTAATATCATGGTGTGTCTGGAGATTGAAATTATTTAAGGGCCTAATTTATGATCAGTATATAGTATTTATTTACTATCATGTGTATTGTATTGGCAGTAAGATATGCATTTGTCCATTTGGTGGGCAGTTTAAAGCAGTGCCTCATCTCTGTAAACATTTACATATGTGGTTTATGTCTTCAGGTGTGTAACTTTCACTACATTCATAGCTTGCCATTTTAATATGAACTAAACAAAAACTGAGAGTATAATGATGACACTGGGAAAGGAGTGATGACGTACATCACTAAGGATAGTGCCAGCATATCTCAGTTGAGTCAGTAGGGGGTTGTCTGTGGCGGGGAGAACGTTGTAGTCAGCCACTGCCTTAGTTTTCTCATAGTCCTTCTTGTATTTGACCTATAAGGAGAAACCATATTAAGGACAATGAACACACAGAGATTTGTTGTTGAGCTCAGAAAAAGATACTCATTCAAAAGGTTATTAATTTATAAAACATTCAGTCCAAAAGGTTGATGGCGCTATGATGTGTTGCTGTTGACATGCTACTCTTGTTTTGTGCTGTATCTTAATGTGTCTTTGGTACTCGGCTAATATTTTGGCTAGCCAACTAATCCAGTTTGCCCTTTGATATTCCCACAGCTGGCATAAACAAAGGGTCTCAGGTGGGCACAACCAAGCCAAGGTTTGCCTTTCACCTGCTCAGGAACGTTGCTGTGTTTAACCGTTCTAGTCAAAACAGAGTCTAAACCAAAGGTGAAGGGCTTTGAGACAAAAAGAGTGAGGAATCAGGAAAAAAAAACAACTGCAGGTGCATATGAATGTGGAGTAAATAAAAGATTGAAGCACTCACCGCGCTTGCAGCATGACCGGCTTTCTTGCGAGATTCATACTCTGGAGTTTCCGTTTGCATGAAGTAGATTTGGTCTTTTATGTCCTCAAACGCCTGTGTGTACTTTCTCTGTAGTTGTAAGATCATAAAAGTAATATTAAGGCGAACAACAGTAACAAGTTCATGTAGTTGTATCACAGAAACAGTCATTTTTAAAAATTACAATAGAAGTATTTTTATTGTGACTTTCCCTGTACAACATTGCGTGAGTATGAAAAGAAAAAATCCCAGATGTCAAGGACTTACGGAACTAAGGTTGTCCATGGCCATTCTTGCAACGGCAACGTCAAAGTAAGGGGTCTCACACCACTTGCCCTTGACATTCTTGTTGTAATCTTCACGGTACTTAAGCTGTGAAGACAACACATACAATATTGTTAAACAGAGAATGCATTTACATTTGACCTGGAATTTCATATTCCCACGCAATTAATTCATTTTGGGCGAAGAAACTATGAGTGGAATTGGTAGCAGTGACACAGACTGGGAGTGTTTTTCCGCTGTCATGTTTCCTGGCCTGCGGCCCATTGTTGTCCTTTACTTAGCTCAGTCTGGACAGATATGTGGCTCCCTATTAATATCGGGCAGCAGGTGGGAGATATCCCTGTCTGCCTCTCTGGGACAGCAGAGCCTGTGGCTTGTTGAAGCCTCCATCTGGCTGTGAGTGACAGCTCTAGCCAACGGGCCTTAGGCGCTCTCCCGTCATCCTGCTCGCTTTATAAAGTGCGGAGGTCGGAAGACCAGTGTTTCTGTTGTGTGTCTCAGTTGAGACAAGGCTCTAAATTGTTATTGGCAGTGACTTTTATTCACAGTAGTTTTAAACAAAATGTCAATCTCTTTGCCAAGACTCTGGGCAAAACAATCACTGGTATGAAACTTTGTCATAGATCTTCAGTGTTATGTATTATGGTCAAGCTAGATACCACTGCAGTGGTTACATCCAGTAACACTTTTAACAATAAAGGGTTTTAAGAAATAAAGGTAAAGATCTTTGAAATGTCTTTAGACCTTGTCCAACATTCATACTGAGGACAATGTATAGCAAACCCTTTTACAGATACACAGGAATGTATATATATAAATGTATCTAAATTTGCATCCACATCTAAAAATGTCACATTAAATCTAAGAGTGCATATGAGGTCCAGCTGGTGTGGTTGAAAGGGGGGTACTCACATCACTGCGCTGGGTGAAGACCTTCTTGGCCAGCTCTACATCCATAGGCTCAGCCAAGGATGTATACTTGGCCTTGCGCTCATCATGACCCTTCTTGTACTGGATCTGCAGAGGAATAGCAATTGGAGGTCTTTAGCTACTTCTGGTACAATTCACTCTTTCTGTTACAGTGAATATTCAAGCTCTCTCTTGAAATTACCAATACGGTCACAATATCTTTAGAACAAATGTAGAAAGCGGTAAGATCATTTTTGCTTTACATTATTTAACCCAGTGATAAAAAAAATCTTGAATTGAATATATAGGGCTAATGAGATTTAAACTTAAATGCAGTAATATTTTGTAAAATGCAGTGGCCTACTCACATCACTAAGGACTTCCTGGGCTTTGGCAACCCTGCGAAGTTCAGGGCTGTCACTGTAGGGATAATACATAGTCTTATCCTCATCCCAGGCCTCTGTGTACAGTTTCTGAAAGGCACAGACAGAACGAATCAAACCTCACAATATACAGCAGTTACAGTACTAACTAAGTACAGTAAGAGGTCAGGTCACAGTACACAGTCTAAATACATTGGTCCATCTTCACAGTGTAAAGACACTAATCGTTTTTCAATAAGTTTCGTTACAGTATCTTGTCTTACTGTGTCCATATAAACTCAATTTATAGTCTTTATGGATGTATGTGCACGATGACGCTGATTCCCTTCCAAGTAAGGGTCTGGCTCTCTACCTTGCTGTAGTTGGCTGCATTCTTGACAGCCAGAACAAGCTCAGGGGCATCAGGAGGCAGCAGGTAACGATCCTTCGTCTCATCCCACTTCTGCCTATACAGGACCTGTAACAACAAAATATGGTTGAAAGTAAATGTTTATGTAGGGAGGTTTCAAATCATTTGGGAAGTTTTAGGATGAAGGCTCACTTTGCTGATCAGGTCAGTCACTTTCTTCACGTGGGCAACCTCACGAGCCTCTCCATCATAGTTGCACACAGTGTTTGACTTCAAACCCTCCATGCGGTATTTGACCTGGAAAGTGAAGACAATATAAGAAGTTGGACCTGTCCTATGAAGCACCTGCCTGCAATGGCAACTCAAATTTTGATGAGATATGAGTCATTGAGATATGTTTTTTTGGTATATGCCAGCTAGTGCATTTGAGGATGCCTATGTTCAGCATTACGGTATGTGGAAGAAATTATTCTTCATATAGTACCTCACTGAGTTGCTCCTGAGCCTTCTTAATGCGAATCAGCTCAGGAGTGTCCTTGGAGATCATGTAAGGCAAGCCCTTCACCTTCTTGTTATAGGCCTCACGGTACTTGTTCTGGAAATTACATTTGCATCACAGTCATTTAGTAGATTAAACAATCAATGTATTGTTTTTATTGTAAAATCACCATGTGGAATGTTCTAAATACACTTACAGTAAAATAAAAGAAATACAAATGCACAGTAAATACGGTCATTTGAAAAGATCACTTAAATTAAGTACAGTATAATAAAAAATGTTATGTGTTAAAAAAGGTGGTATAATTCTCTACAATTGTATAGCTAGTATTTTGAAAAAAGGTATAAATTTGGACTGGTACTCAAGATATTTCAGATACTTTTGCTCAAATTCTTTTACAGTCCATTGAGATGTTAGATGCTCCATGACCTTAGCATTGCCCTCTTTAGTAGCACCATGCTAAGAGCATTGTCTTTGAAGAGCAGTGAGTAAGCGCAGGGTGGCTTACATGACTGTACTGATCCAGCATCTTCTGGCTGTGAGCCAGGTAAGGAGTCATGAACTTGGAGCAATCCACCTTGACCTTCTTCTTGACCTTACGGGTGGGCAGTCCGGTTCCCTGCTGTGAGGCAGAGTGCAGTGAACTCCATAGACCATGTCGTCATTGACTAATAGCATACCAAACTACTAATATTCAGATTACATGAAAATATTTGCAGGCCAGCAACAATAGTTGTAATGAAATGTCAGTGTAGTGTGGTCAACTTTACAAATGTTATTTCTAATTCATAATGGCTGAATAATATTGTATAATCCTTAAATATTATGTAGTCACTTAAAAATTATGTTTCCTCATCTCAGAATTCATCATAACCCAAATTAGATTAATTGTATCCAAACATAAAAAGTCCATGTCCACAATAAATCAGTGCTATAACAAGTATGAAATAAAAGTATTAACTCATCAATACAAAGGCAACAGTAAACCAAGGGAAATAACCAATGTGAAATAACCAAGGGATTGTATAAAACACGTTTGATCCATGGACCATCAGGGTGTTTAAGTTCCCATGCACTTTTGACAAATTAATAGGGACAATATGCATGCAGACATGCGTAAATACTCTGACAATATTGATACTACTTAAGCTAATGAATGATGATAATGGTTGCATTATCTTACATAAATATGTCATAGCGCTGCTTAAACAATATCTTACGCTTAAACAAGTTCTGGTTGTCATAATGGTCTATTTGTTGATCATTACTCTAAATCAATTGAAATTCAAATTGTAAAGTGTTAGATAAGCAAAGCAGAGAAATGTAATAAAACACTAGCAATCTATGTTATGCTCTATAATGACCATATATTAAATGCATTTTTAACGGCATTATCCCCATGCAGCGTGCATGTGGTGTACATTCAGGAAACGCCAGCAGGCGTAGTTTCCCTTATCGCCGCCCTGCCACGTTTAATCATTTACCTGAGCCCCTGACACAGCAGACTGCTGTGTAACCTGCTCTGTAGTCGTTGTCACCTCCTCATACTATAAATATAGGAGAAACTCGGGGGATTCAAATCAGGATCACACAAGAACTTTAAGAGACTGACTGAAGGGTGGTGTTTTTTTCCCCAGCTCTATAAGATGCAGACTGATTTTTTTCCCAGCTCTACAGCTCTGCTATAACTGATGTTTAACAGCAAGGCCATTCCAAAAGCTCTGCAGTAACGTACCTACTCTTGGTTGTGAGCAGTGGGCCATCTGTCAAACCCATCTCTCAGTTCAGATTACTTATTTTTACATTTTGAGCATAAAACAGCCATGTATTCTTAATACAAGTAATGTTATCAGTGGCCATTTTAGCAGTGGCCATTTCTCTATTCCACAGGGAGAACAGGAGCCTATAATAGAACTGCCGTGTCGAGTTTGACTGACATAGCCTTCTGAACTGCCACTACCCAGAACATCTAAGCACCCAGATGACCTCACCACTATTCTTATTTACAGCTAAACCCATTGTTGTGATGGTAAATAGAAACTAGAGGTCAAGAAGGTATTCTGACATGACTGGACAGTCATTTCAACAAGATATCTGAGCAGTATCAGGGCTTGGTGGATATACAGACTGGTGAAAGTCTTGCCTCCATATCCTGGTCACGTTTCAGACAGGATACACTATTCGGTATAACAGAACTGCCTCCCTGAGGCCATTTTCCAAAAATAACCTGTCCGAAAAATTTCACTGTAATGACCTCTGGCCGATCTCTTTCACTGCAACAACTATTTTCAACTGCTGAGGTCCTAACACTGACCCAGTGGAACACACCAAGGAGATCAAACAGCAACGTGACTAAATGGCCACCACAATAGGCTGCTTCACAATGGCCCAGTACAACCTACTTCTGGAACTTTCTAGAAGCTTCTACTGAAGGCCTGACAGCATACAAATTTATCAAAACAATCAGAGCTGGGAAAAAAGCGTACCACCATGAGTACTCTCATCAATAGCTGTAAGTGGCTTCTTTGTGATGACCTATGGAATTGGAAGTTTTCATACAGGACACATATGAGCTCTTTACCTTTACACTGCCTTTCTCGCTAACCAGGTAGATAAGTGTAAAAAAGAGGCAGTGATTGGCCATCCAAACACTGTCACAACTATCTCTGCCCCCTATCAGGTCCTCCTTCTTATGCTACAGGTGGTTTCTTCATGCTTGCTCCCCCATAACATATTCTCTGTGTGTGACGTTAATGGTAGCAGAGCGAGAGGAGTGTGATTTACAGCACGGCTCGTCTCATTTGCCTCCCTGTGAGTCTGCCGTAGATGTCCACTTCTATATTTGTATCCACTGCCAGCACTACCCCAGTCAAATCCGAGAGCTGCTTTTCCCTTATCGGGGGGAATGCAGGTTCTTGGGGGAAAAAAATTATCTAAAAACACTAGCGGGAATGAGGAAGTAAAAAATACTCCAGACACAAAAACGTGATTCTGGCAAGATTATATCTAATCTTCCTGTGACAACAAATATTTGGACTATGCTGAAAAACTGCCAAAATATTACATCAGTGTAACCTGGTATTCCCCTTCACATTCCATACATCCCACAGCTGAAGCCAGCTTACTATCTTGAGAACAATAGATCCTTGTGTTGATCTTAAGTGTAGATGAAAGTAATAGTGAAACCAGAGCGTATGTGGCTTAAAAGTGTTTTCTGTCAGTGACGATTTCCATCATTGAATTAAAGCAAGATGGTAAATGTCATACAAAGCTTCCCAGCTGATATGTTAAAGGGAAATCCAAAATGGTCACTCTTCAAATCATGTTTTTTTTTTAACAATAAAAACATTGTATATGTGTACTATCAATTTACAATTTGCAGTCCCCTTTAAGATATCTCCACTAGGAACGGACAATCTATACAAGGCCTGCTTTAATCCAGTTTCTCCAGGAAACAAAAATTAAAGTGTAGGCCTTCTGCTTTCACTCTTCCATTGAACACATTGTGAAAAAAGCACAAGGACAGATTGGCATACATTTTCAATTAGCCAAAAAAAGAAATCCTTAAAGTATGGAGCTTTTAAAGCTGTTAAACATCCCAATAGAAAAGGGACCATTTCCAGAGATGAATGTTCCAATTTGAAAATGGCACCTCGAACAGTGGGTCCCTGTTCACTCCAATATGGTGTCTGGTTTGTTTACTAATGGTGTTCCTAAACAATGGAAGCAACCCATTAAAAATCCAATTTCACATACATAGCACCCTTGTCTTTTATATCTCAGCTCCAAGTATAACTTTAAGGAGATCTTCCCCTTGCTGCCGTGAGGGGCACTACATGTGAACAGAATGTAATCTCACTGTTAGTATAAATGGTCCATGATGAACAAGACATGTTCATGAGAATATCATAGCTAACAGTGGGTACTTCCATTCAAGCAGACTTGAGAATTGATCACAGTTTAAATACTCCACAGTACAGTGAAAATAACATGTTTTGGTTGCATGTGGTTGTCAGTAATTTAAAGTGTAGTTTTGCATTGTGCCTCCTACTCAAAAATACAGAATGAATTAAAAATTAATCAGTCAAGCTTATGAACAATTTTGCACAGTTTTACTAAAATTCCTAACATATTCCTTACATATGCATTACACTTGGGTTCAGTTTCTTTTGTATGGGTTTATACATTATAAATTTCCCCTTTTTTAGTACACTTACTCCATCTCTTTTCTAATTCTATTAGCCGATATAGGTACTTTTGTAATCCTAAAAAATAATGGTCTAAAGGGCTTTATAGGGTTTAATAAGAACTTTTCAGACGTCTGGAAAATGACTTTTTTGTGTGTGGAGAATACACTTTAATGGGACTTTACTGAAGAGTTTTATTGAGAACATAATTTACTACGTCCTGAAGTAGGTGGTAGGGTCCCTGTGACTCCAGGGAGGAGGTTGTATGAAATGACACCCAGCTCTGCTTGCAGATGACTGACTGCTGACACTGAACTGCTGACTGGGTTGGTATCATAGCTAACTATTCATAGATCCTCTCCACTGGGCCTCAAGTGTATAGGATCCCAGGGACATGTTGGATTTAGTCATTACAGTAGTCCAGAATGAAGTGAGAGAATAAGATCTATTCTGCTTCCTGTGAGATGAGGTCATTCATTGGTTGTGTTATGTTCAAATTTTGGGATGTGGTGGAATTAATCAAAGCTTACCTCCACAACCTCCTCATACTCCCCGTCATCATATTCGTCTGTCTCCATAATGATACCAGAGGGTCTACATAGACAGGCACAAGTCAGTCACACTTTTCCAAAAGCACTTCGAACAATAAAAATGAAACTATTAAAATATGGTTAAGTAATCATATCAGTTAATCATAGTGTAAGCTATTTTGATTAGGAATTCTGTCAGTAATAAACAAGACAGCTGATACTTTAAAACTATGTCTAGATGACAGACCAAGCGGCCATGATGCCTTTAAATGTTCTTTTCCCAATCAAAATAGGTAACATGGGCAATATAGCATGAACAACATCAGTTAATGTACTAAACATACCTCTCAGAGAGATGATCTAGAGTTGTCAGCTACCTTGCAGTAAGGAAGCTGCTCAATTTCCATCCACAAGTGCCAAAAACTGATATTCCACTTATTGAGTTGCTGCAAACCTGGACAGAGACAGAGATGCGTCACAAAAAATGCTGTCACACTGAAACCTCTAAGATAAGTGAAAATAACAAACAAAATCAGGCTATAAGGACTGTTATCTCCTGCAGGCCTCAGTTAGAAGTTTGACACCCAAGATGCCCCAAAGTGCTACGCCTCCTGGCTGAAGGATCGCGACAGCTGCCCCCAGGCGCTCCAGCAATTCGTCATGTAAGCTAATGCTGCAGCCCTATTGGCTGGCTTTGTTTAGCTAGCAGGAGAAGCAATGCCTTCTGAGGGTAGAGGTTAAATATAGGACTGCAAACTGACTAGCCTTTTTTAGCACCTGACAAGACATTGCAATTAAATAATTGATGCAGCTTCCTTTGTTT
The DNA here is from genome assembly GCA_030347295.1 of Setipinna tenuifilis. Lineage (NCBI taxonomy): Eukaryota > Metazoa > Chordata > Actinopteri > Clupeiformes > Engraulidae > Setipinna > Setipinna tenuifilis. The sequence continues at coordinate 20,469,580 of CM059269.1, forward strand.
TCTCTTCAAAACATAGAAAAGGGGTAAAGACACAAGAGGGTGAATGAATGAGACAAAATCCTGCCCCCAGTGGCAAGTGAAAAGGAGGTTGTCCAGTGCCGGACGTCCCAGACTGATTTGACTCCTGTCACGGAATTCTTGACTGGGATGACTATTAATTGGAAGCGCTGCTTCTGTTATAAGGCTTCTCCACAGGGTTCACCAAGACGGCAGACCAAGCCTTAATCCACTTCATCCACTGGTCCAGTTAGTGGCAAGACGAAAAACAATCCCAAGCAGAGGCCATGCAAAGTGTAAATGATGGCAGCAATGGTCAGCTCACTACTAAGCCACGTTCCTTTGTTTTTTTTCTGCTTTGATTCAATTGTGCTTTTCAGTCTTGATGTGCTTACCAGTGACTTAAAAGTTTCAACGATTCCCCAGCCTCCAGAGCCTCCCCGACTCTTCCCTCCTGAGAAACTCGGGGCCAACAGCTCACAGCTGAAGCAGAGACCTGGTTATCATGTGCCTCTACCAGCCAATCGCGACCCTCTGCTCTCAGGTTTCAAAAGCTAAATTTACCTAAGTGATCCCGTCAGAAAAGAGCACCTGTTCAGCAAATCTGTTATGATTCAACTATGAGGAGAGCCCTGAGAAAAGTAAATAAATGGTTGACATAGGGGTGTTGTGTTGAACTGGAGGAAGGTGGTATTAGATGATGGGCTGTCTTAGGGGCAGGTGGTCTGTGAATCGTGAGCTGAAGGGAAAAGTTGGACTTCAGCCATGATCAGGACAGACACATGTTAGGCCATAGCATCTGAGATCATTCTTTGGAGGCCCTGAGCCAGTAACTGGACTCCAGTGAAAATCACATCAAAACCAGGGAAACCAGGGCTTCAATCCAGAACCCTGGATAATCCCTGGAAAATCAACAGCAGCATAAGCAAAATGTGACAAGATAAATATTTTAAATCAAACATCCAATTTTTTTCAAGGACCTTTTGAAATACATGGAGACACAAGCCAACAAAATGACATCATGTGGATTTCTAGTGTGGATCAGTGAGGTCAGATTCTAGAAGACTTTGTGTTTGTCTCTGATGAGTGTCCCCTTGTTTTTGCTTGCTCACACCGATGATCAAGGCCTCACTCATACCAGAAAAGTTATAAGCTAAGGTGCTAACCTTGGTGAATGACCTTAATGTGCTCAAACAGACGGCAGTGGGCTTAGCACTCCTGCCTTCTCATTCCCTGGCTTGTGTGTCTTATTATGATGTGTGCGTACAGTATCAAAACTATTTCGGGTGATTCAAAAATACTGCAGCAAGGGCCTATTTTTATGTGCAGTGGACCCAGGGGGTATGGATAAAGCCTGGATCATACAACAAACTTCTAGTAGCCATCTAACTTTCTCTGTTCAGCATGCAAGATTTAAAAAAAAAAGCCAGTTCAAGGTGCTAGTCTTATAATCCTGAGGTGACATATTATGAAAGGCAGCACTGGCATTTTTCTTCATGACACCCTCCCCTGACACTCTCTCTCTCTCTCGCTCTCTCACACACACACACACACACACACACACACACACACACACACACACACACACACACACTCCCTCCGGAGCCTCTTCCTCCCCGGTGTCTGGCGTGTTTCTCCACTGCCACTGAGAAGCTTTACCACAGACGCGTGATTGATAGCTGCAGCTGCATGGGTCTCTGGCAGGGACCTGGAGCATCCCCCCACCTCTGCTCGCCCCTCTTAACCCCCACTTACACCTCTTCCCCCTCCTTTGGCTCGCACTGCGTCCATAAAGCCGTGGCATCAGCACTCTGAAGCTGAGATGGATGCAATCAATGCTCTCAGTTAGCTAAATCACTCGTAGTGATATCTTATCTGAATTCTTTGTGTCTGGCAGGTATGAAATGATATCACATTGTTAATACCAGCTAAACATGCCACAATCACGGATTTTTAATACAAATATACATGCAGTTGAGGGCCGTCTGAAGTATGTATTCATGTATTTATCGAGTATATGCATACAGCGCTGAAAAAAAACCCACTTCATATAGTGATCTCTTAACTGGTCTTTTAATTTTGCCAGAGGTATATTTTGAAGTATTGTTTATTATAGAAAATATACAAATTCATCATATTATATTAATATACAAATTCATTGTTTCATATCATTAAAGGCATGTATAGTTACCATTTTTAACAGTTTCTTAAAAACTGAAAATCAAGTGTGCACTGACATTTTCAGTCTGTTTTGAGAATGAAGGCCACCAGTCCTTTGCGCTAGGTATTGGTACACTATGTAGTTTGGATAAAGGTTACAATCGGCCATGTTGAAGTAAATGGAGAGCGATTGGTCAGGGTAGCAGGAAAACAAGCCCAGGGATGCTTAGTCACTGGAAAACATGACACACTGCAGAGAGGACAGGTGGACATGCACAGAATACCCCTCTCACGTCAGAAAACGGAACTCTTCATCACTGAGGTAAGCATGCTAAATGAAGGGATGGCATTAAAAATGACTGATGCATTATAAATGGCAAACAAGTGTTAACAAGAACATCATAGTTCATGGTACAATACTAAGTGATGATCAAAATTAGTATTTATAGTAACCTAAGTATTTAACATTACTCGTTTGCAGCAGTGGAGAAGACCTCCCTTCCTCTAGAACACTTTATTGTTGGCCATCCAACCCACATGTATATATACGTCATGACCCTTTGGAGGTCATCATTACATTACGGAATTGCCTCTGCTGAGATCTGTTTGGCACATTTGCTAGTTTAAACTGGGCAGAGCTGGTGTTGGTGGTGGAAACTTGTGACTGGTCAAAGGGTACCTTAGTCCTACAGAATGTTACAGATTAAAAAGCATAAAATATGAATATCCTATTCCCACTGAAGTCAACCCATGATAAAATCCTAATGTGTAATATATTGGAGTTAAATCCTGATTGATCTGTAAATTGGTAAATGCTGGTTCAACATTTGGAGCAGGGCAAGAAAGATGGCATAATGCTGTAAAGCACAAATTTGAACCAGTTATGATCTGGTAGGTTTAGTCCTACTTACCTTACTGATTCTCTAGTCTGTTTTGACAAGTGTGGTCAGCATCAGTCTCTTAGCCGAATCTGTGCATCACTGAAAAGCAAATGGCAATAGCTATGCCAAGTTAAAGCAAATATATCACACCTGCACCCCTAAGCTGATTTCAAATCAGTGAACATGAACAGAACATGAACCTGTTCAGACCGGGCTTACCTGACTGCTGGTTCCCATCTGTTATTCAGGAAGCGTTGTCAGTGACAGAGGAAAACATGCTGCCCTCTTGAGGAGTAAGGGTGCATCACACTTAACAGTCTGATCAGAAAGTGCTTTTCATTTTAGATTATATAGGCTCCAGTGGTAGAAAAGTGTAATAAATTATGTCAATTCCTGGTTTCACAAGTACTCCAGTGTTTTGAAACATTTCTGGAGGATATCCAGCCCCCTGTCTTCATGCTGCTTGATGGCCTGGGAACCAATGAAAGTAGACCAAGGATTGCACAATAACTTCCTTCTGCATCACATTTTCGACCATACAAACAGCTCAGTATGTTGGACTATAACATGAGCGAACTGTAGCAATAAATCAATAATACACTGCAACAGTAGCAACAATGACAGATAAAAACACTTTATTTCACTGTATTTTACATGAGCAGAGAGAATGAGTTTTTTTCCCCTCGTTACTCTGAGCTTGTCTCTTCAGCCCTTAATGCCAAAGGGCTCTGATGCAGGCACAAGGTTAATGCAAATACTGGACTGTACACACAGGGCAACACAATCTCCAGCAAGCTGGCAGTACTGCAAGGCCACTCCAGACAGGCATGGGCACTCAACTGGGAGTCTTCTTCACAGCTCTCCTCTGCATCTACTGATCGATCCATTCTCTCTTTTCTTTTCCTCTCCTTTCTTTACGACAGGATAAACCGTGCAGAAAAAGCGAAACCAACAAAATCAAGACCAAATACAAAACAAAATAAAACAAAAAAAAAAAATCACAAAATAAAACACTGGGTTTGGGTTGATGTGAAATCACTGATCCTGAAAGTCTGAGGAGTGGGGGGGGGGGGGATTTGTTTTTTTGTTGTGGCTTGTTCATAGTTCTTAGAGCAGTGATCTGTAAATAAATAAAACCATGAGTCCTGGTGACGTCATCGGGTCACCTTCACAGTGAGCTGAGCAGCAGCCGGCCCCCCATCACGCCTGCAAGTCAGAGAGTGAACCCGTTGCATGCTAGGGGTCAGAGGTCATCTCACTCGCAGCCGTGACATCATCCACTCGAGGCCCTGGCACAACCTGCAGGGCATTGGAAAAAAGCAGAAGGTCAGGTATACATCTAACACAATGCTCTCAAAACATAGTACATCATACATATATACATGTGCAATACTGAACATTCAATTATTTTACCAAATTATGTCTTGCAATGAGATAATGCAGGACAGGTGAAAAAAAACTGTCCCATTTACTAAAGGTCACTAAGTTCAGTCCATTTAAAATAAACAGGAAGGCACAGCGATCTCTCTCAGTAATTCTCTCAAATAAACAAACCCTCTGCCTCCCTCCACCCTGAAGTGCTGCAGTCTAGCCTTACCCCTCTCCAGTGAGGGCACAGCAAGCCTGGATGTGCCACTGGTGATCCTTCACTGAGGTGAGCTGCAAGCTTTGAGAGATCTCCGCCACTGTCATGCAACCCTTCACATCCTGCTTATTGGCGAAAATCAGCAGGCCAGCCTTTTTCAGGTCCTGGTTTAAAAAAAAAAAGGAATAGCAAGAATATCTTACAAGTCACCTAGAAACTGAAATACTTCTGGAGTGGCGATGGGTATTGATGAGATTTTCGATGAATACCAATGCCATTGATTCTGCATATCTCTTTATTCCACTTTTAACTTTCATAGTCAATTTAAAGTTTGTGCTTCAAAGCATTCTTGACACACTGAATACATGTGAATGACACATCCATGCGGTTGCAGTCACCCTAAACTTTGACCTCCAAAATTGAACCAGTTCCTCTTTAGTCCAATAGAACATTAGTGCCAAATCTGAAGCATGTGCCCCAGTGCACTCTGGAGATATCATGTTTGTGAGAATGGGACACACATGTGGTCACGGTAACCTTGAACTCTGACCTCACCTCCAAAATCTAATCAGTTTGTCATTCAATTCAACAGAACATTCAAAACAAATCTACCTTGAGGTTTTTTTTTGAGACATCACATCAGAGCAGACAGACACATGGGCAGATGGATGACGCATAGTGAGATAAAAAGAGAAATTTATATTTTAAAGGGTAAATGTGCCCAATATAACATTGGCATGAACTAAATCTACATAACAAAGTGCATGCACCGGCACTGGAAATAAGTCAAACTTAGGAGTACAGTTTTCCTTTAAGAGTTTTTGCCATGTGAAACTGTTTGGGGGAGGGTGGTATTCACTAGAAAGAATTGACAAGAGCGTTCTACATTCTCATCTGTATTCAAAAAAGTACTGTAGTAAAGAATAAACTCAATGAAAGGAATACAAAATTCATAGCAAGTTTAATAAAAAAGATGATCGTTTCACAGCATGAGAAGAAGGACCTGCTCCCTAAGGGGAGATGTTACAGGCTTTCTAGCCTTACTTCATAGTGTATGTATACGTACCTTACAGTCAGATTGGTTCATGTCTGTGACTGACTAACCTATTATGATACCTCTTTAGTGTAACTGTGGATAACAATTTTACAGCCAACAAAAAATTGCCCTGATGTTGACCCTGATGTTTAACTCAAAACAAGAAATCTAAAGGGAACTGAAAAACCAGCCAAGTCAATCAACAAAGTGGTTCTTGGAAGACAGATCCTGTTCTGCTGGGACGTTATTCATAAACGACATGTCAAAAACATCCCCTCTTTAGCAGTATTTCTGCTTATGATAAGCAACAATAAGTATTTCTGATTTGGATTTCTGACATTGTGCAACAGGCTTATTTAAAAGATTTTCAAACATTTGGCAAACATAAGGATGAAGACAGTACTAGAGATGATTCAACTTCCCCACTTACTTCATGTGCAAGCATTCTGTAGAGCTCCTCCCTGGTCACAGAGATCCTCTCTCTGTCTGTGCTGTCAACCACCACGATCACAAACTATGACAGAACAACAAAGGTATGGAGAGAGGGAGGAAGGGAAAGAGGGAGTGAGAGGGAGGAACAAAGGTGTGCTTCGGTACACTGAGCAAGCAAGGATAGGGCGTCAGCAAAGGGTTTTTTTTTTCAGCGGCAGGGTGTGTCATGTAAGGAAACCCCTCTTAGAATACATGTTCAACATTTGCTGTTGCTATGGTGACAGCATAGCATCTCTACCTAACAAGTCTGCTAAGTGAGATGTCTCACCAGAGCTCATCTCAAAACACCCTTACACTTATTTTGACAACATGCATGTGTGTAGTGTAGCCAAAGATTCTTACAGGTGAGGTAATAATTCACTTGCAATATTTAATCATAACCGAAGTTTTTGTTCACGGACGGGTCTCACCTCTGTGTTTGTGTAGTACGTGTTCCATGATGAGCGCAGGGACTCCTGGCCCCCGATGTCCCACATGAGGAAATGGGTGTTATTGACCACTATCTCTTCCACATTGCTGCCTATTGTTGGTGAGGTGTGCACCACCTCATTCATTGAGCTGAAAACAGAGAGAACATGACTATAAATGACAAATCTTCAGTGTAGGGTATGTATGCGTGTGTGTGTGTCTGGTGGGAAGACCTTTTTTTCCCCACTATGGCTTTTCTACACACTTAATACTTCCTTTTTATACAGACAAGAATCTAAAAAGGTCATGTGTCTGACTTGATATGTAAGACCTTTAACAAACCTATCTAACAGTAACAGCAAAAATAATTTCCCTTTTGCTCACCTCCTCTTGCTCTACCATTTCCCTTCTTACCAAAGCCAGTCAAAAAGGAAGTCGGGGTCACTACTTACAACTGATAAAGAATGGTCGTCTTCCCTGCATTGTCCAGGCCCACAATGATGACCTTGTGCTCTGAAACAGAAAGGAATAAACAAAACAGGCTGAGTAACGGTATAACACATCTCATGAACCATGCCTGTTAAAACAAAGGGGCAGCTAACTTCAACAGAAACAATTTTCTTGCAGCAACAGTGCAGAAACAAGCACTCTTTGAAAATGATCAAAAGCAGTTAACCATTTTTGTATAAAAGAAGAAACAATGAAGGTTGACACATACAGCCTAGACAATAATGGGAAGGTATATAAAGTGATGAGGTATTTTCTATAGCTAGGCTGTTTGTTTACACTAATGTAGGTTCAGATGGTGCTGTATCAGAATTATTTGAAGTTGATGAAACCAGTTAAGCGTTTTACCACAAAAGGGAGAAACAATAAACTGTAGCCTCCATCCAGTTTTTATTCTTGGTTTTTAAGTAGACATATATAGCCTAGTTCTGGACAATATTGGGAAGCAGGGTCAAGACAGGGAGTGTCCTTAATGTCTTGGTTCTTTGTTCTCCTACAGACAGTGTGGACATTGTTGGCCCCTTTACAGCTTCCACGATGAATCATCATCAAAAGGGACCCCCACCGCACACAGCCTGCCACTGTAATAGGCATAAATCCGTCGGAGGCCCACGCAGCACAAAGCGAGCCAAAGTCCACACTCTGAGGCCTCACAGTCTGTGCAGGGACTGTGCTTGCCTGCCCACATGAACTTCAGCTAATCTCTAGGCCAACAAATGAGTCTAAATCTACATGCACTCAAAAACCGCACCCCATTCTGCGTTCCTCCTTTGCATTTGGTTGCTTTAATTAACAAAATGTTCTGTACTACCAGTGTTATAGGCTACACAATAAAAAGCCCCCCAAGTTTGCAAACATTCAAGGTGTTGACCATGACACTATACAGAGACTAAAACATCAGTGTGCAAGAAAGTGGCAAGAGTGACATTTCTAACAATGGCAGAGCAAAGGCTGACCTATCTGGAAAAATCATCTGCTTGCATTTCCTGCCTTTCTTTTGATTTTGCATTCATAAATGCACAGATGTGAGTGGCTGTGCCAAGTTCAAGTCTTATTGTCCAATCAGAAAAAAAAGCTGCCAAGCAGGTGAAAGTATGACAGCATCTGTCAGAAATGCCAAACAAACATAAAAAGGAAGAGCCTATTTGCTGCCAGTAGGGCCTATTACAATTGCCGTTTACACCACATCTTAACATTTTCTCTGGTACTTTAACAATGGTAAGAACCAGATGAAGTCAACCAATCTCAATACCTCTTCTTTTATGAATCAGAATCAGTTTTATTGGCTAAGTATACTTACATATACAAGGAATTTAACTCTGGTAGATGTTAGCTCTCTATACACTCAACATATAGACATGTAGCAGTAGTAGTATACAATGCAATACAATAAAACACAATACAATAGACAAATAGAATTATATGGACTCCTACTGTACAATAAGGACAACAATATACATATAGGAACCTGATATCAGCAATAATATACATATAGCCACATAATACTCAAGTGGAACAAAACAAACAAGTAGGACAATATACACGTGAAACATAATATACAAGACAAACATGGGGTAGGATGTAAAGTGTACCTAGCAGTGCAATGTAGTGTGCAAGATACATTGGAATGATAAAGTATGTAAAGTGTTCGGTCATATGGACACGGGATATTCAAAGCATGTTAAGACTAAATTCATTGTTTGGACTGTTACCATCATTTTAAGATCATGGTGATAAAATATGTGTGAAATAAAGATAAGGCCTGGGCTACATATCCTCCAAACATGATCAAAGCAGACCCAAAAGTAGAATTTAGCACTAACATTGGGCTACGCTCCTTATGCATTCAACGGAAGGTGCAGCACTAAAATCCAAATGGCACAGCACCCTTCAAAACAGGAAGCAGTCATAGGTGCAGGCTAACAATAACATACCTCAGACTAGCCCAAGTCTGACTGGTTTCCTGTCAACAGTGGCATTGTGATAAGAAACCTTCTTAGGTGCAAACTGTCTGCTGCTGGAAATATCGTCTCATTTCAACATTGGATCATCTCTGCTTGCGGTGCTCAGGGTGAGGAAGTACACAACAGTGCTTTACAGCATAACACCCGTTCACTAAATTCACTGAAGACATCATCCCCCACCCCCACCCCGAAATACATGTGTCCAATTGCTGTATTTGAATTTAAACACATAACATATAGCCTGTTTTGCCAGCTTTCATTCTGTAATGCTACATCTACATTTCCTTGTGGGCACAGGCTAAGACCCAGTGCTTACTAAACTAACACCTCAGAGAATCTAAGGTATTCTGGGATGTAGAGGTAGGAGTTTTTTCACAGAAAGATAAAATACTACAAGTCCCACCATGTTCTTCGGAGGGTTTGTTGTAATACTTGCAGCTGAAAATTGCAGGAAAAATGTTTTGCAATTATTAACCTAAGCCTAACAATTGCATTTATTGCCACGATTCAGACTGTATCATGAAAAATAAGTGCACATCTTTAATTTACACCACAAAGCAGAGAAGATAACATGATGATTAACGTGATGAATCACTTTTGATTTGTCAGCCTTCCTATATTGTGGTTAAACTACACTTTGGGATGGGGAAGGATGTGGTCAAAATAGATTATCTCTGAATGCTGACACATCAAACCTGGATCGTACTTGTTTTATAAGGCCTAAAACATTTTTAGCCCATTATTAAAAATGAAAAGGGGCAAGCATACTCCACCACACACATTTCGGGAAATATAAAAGACAAAGACATTCCCCTACAGCCTCTACTGTTTTATAGCCTACAGTTTCAGAGCTGTTCTGTCCTGTTTTTATGTTACAAAAAGAGACATTCACCAGACCTTCTGGTGAGATGCAGTGCACGTTATGTAGTGTTAATGATGACGGCTATGACTAGACCTTGATCAGATGTTGTTGCAGATCTTAACACCTGGTTTCCACATGCTGAAAACATTCCAAAAAGCACTTCCTTGAATTCACATAAATTTACAACATCACAATATCACGAGTCCCTGGAAGGCCTTTCAATGCCTCTGTATAAAGTCAAACCCGAACCTCAGCTTTGCTTTTCTACAGCTAGTGGCATTTGACCTATATAATACTAAAAGCAAGTCGCTTACAGGCCAGACAAGTGCAGACAAGAAATGTAAAAGTTTTTCTACCCACACCCCTCAGACTGGGATTTAGTCTGCACACACAAGCTGATCTTTGATCTTGTCTTTCTGGGCTAAACAATAACATCTCTAGACATGGTGGATTCAGCTCACCCATATAAGAAACCTAATATGATAGTCTACTTTGTGGTTATTACAATGGAAGTTCTTGCATTAGCTTACATAAAGTTTTTTCTTTTATTTTTTACAATAAGGATTAGACAATACCATTGACACAGTGTGTCAGTCACTAAAATGCACACACCATCATAGATAAACTATCCAAGATAAACACCACCATAAAAAACAAAATATTTCCAATCATCAAACACTTAAACAAGTCATGTCAAAGTTATAGGCTACTACACAAGCCTGTGAGGCTACTATACAGCCCTGTGAGGCTTCTGGGAAAGGAACCATTCATGCATAAAATGAATACTCAAGAGACATTCATCCATCCAATAATCTCATGACCCAGGCTAAATAGCCCATCTGAAGCAGACAGAATCAAACTTGCCATTTTTATATGGGCCACAGCAAAAATAACTTTTGGTAAATGGGGCTTAGTCCATGAGAAATATTCAATGTTTAATTAAACAATGTTTGAAATGGAAAGGCATTGTTTAAAGTCGCACTCCTTTATCTCAACCGTCACTTGAACAGCCCACAATAACAACAGCTGAGAGAAAACCTCAGGCCAAGCCACAGTCATGCTAGACCACAGATTTGCTGGCACAAGTACGATAGTGCTGTAATGCTTTTTTCAGATACATACAGCCTGTACACTTAAACTGACCATTTCCTTAAAGCAGCCATCTGGCGAACCGCATTACGAACGAAGAGATCTGAATGCAGAACCAAAAGTTGCTTACTTGGACATGGTGGCATTTGTTTTACATAGAACAGAACATTGACTAAAATTAAAGCAACTTGTTGACATCAAAAGATTCACTCTGCAGGAAAAGCTTGCCTAGTTAGTTTTGCATGTCTCTTCTTATATATTAAAATACAGATACAGACCTAGATCCATATGCTATTTCCATATCCAAACAGATTGGTAAAGTTAAACCAACCTGATGTTTGTCAGCACTGCGCTAGACCCACCTCTCAATAGTGCTGACAAACACATGCAATTTAAGAAACTACACAATACTTCCTCAGACAATGACTTCCAAGCTAGTGTTCTAAAGGGGCTTAAAAAGAGGAATTCACCCATGGAAAATAAGTTACCTTTTCTCCACAGTACTGAAAATCGATCTGTTAGCTTGTGAGCTTTCCCCTACCCAATTACAGCCACATTACACACCCCACTTTTTTACCATTCACTCTAAAACTGAAACAGAATTTCTAAAATGTAATTGATGTTGGGTAAAGAAACTTAACTCCCTGCAAATTAAACATGTTTAAAGAGAAGACAAATGCATAAGCTATTATAGCGTTAGGCCTATTCTGTAGTTTCACATGACTGATTTTATAGGAGAAGAAATTATAAAAGGACCTGAGGGTCACAAAGGACCATTAGTGTGTGAACACAAAGTGATACACAGAGAGATACACAGACTGTTTGCATTGTTGCTACTTTTTCCCCCTATATATATATACTGTATATATATATACACTGTATATATATATGGCTAATACTTAAAATATATAGAGGCTATATGTAGGCTACCCAAATTGCCAACCTGTAACCTAAGTCAAGCAGCCAGCCCCAAGACGGGACGTGTATCTCAGCCACTGGATGCTGAATTACTAATTGTTACACAGTACAGTTTGCACCGCTGCCCTGAAAGCCTGCTAATTTATTCAGTCTCCATGTCATAACGGGGGCTATTTTATATTGTATTGTACTGAGACCTCTATGCCGTAGCTATGAAACAACCAAGGCTACAGCCTAAGGCTTAAGAGAAAAAAGAGATTGTATGTCACCTAATTACTAAAACAGTGACCCCTCTCCACTTCTTTAGTTAGGTGACATCTAAACCTACACAGTCTCAGTTACAGTCCGATTTGAGCACCTTCTTGCTCATAGCCACTGTTTTTCAACACAAAGTCACTATTTGCACAAACTCACTTGCTCTCACTTGCACAGAAAAATACTGGAGCACGTTTCTAGGACATCTGTCTCCCTGCATATAGTGCAGTCTAAAGGCTCTGGTCTACAGCAAGCAGGCATTTTGGAGCCAGTGGATAGCTGGCCCTGCTGTGTGTTTCACAGAAGCCATGGCATTCATAATTGATGGAGGATCTGTCACATGAACAGCCTGATCCAGAAGTAACAGCAAACTGGACAGAGATGCATGCTGATGAGCTGCCTGCCTGAAGTGTCTGCGTGTGTGTGTGATCCTAAATGCCCATAGGAGTCATGACCTATGCATAATCTAAGAGATTAAAACTTTTGCACACCTATTTACAACCAAATGCGTTGGAGGTGACCAGCAGTCCACAGGTCAGATTGCAGTATAAACTCCAGCACACTTTCCATTCCACAAGCAACTTATTTATTAAACACACACCATTTTGGTCCTTGCACCTTCATCAGATTCGTTTTACTACTGGGGAATAAACAAGTTGCTTGCGGAATAGAAAGTGTGCTTTGTTGTTAAATATTCTGTACACCAAACTAAAAGTAGTGTATGAAAAAGTATCTCACTAAATGGTGTTTAAAGTTCAACAGAACACACTGATTTCCTGCTATTCTACAACATGAGTTATATTCCCCTCAATAATCTGAGAATAACAGTCAACGGTTTGGTTTGGTTTGGTTTTATTCCCAGTGGGCCCTGGATCAGTTCTCATTGTTCAAGCAGTGGTATTTCATGCAATGATTGGGCAACATCAACCCATGCATCCAATCCAAGAACGTTAACTTGACACCTTGTCACAGAATGATATTAACCACAAGCCCATGGCCTATTATCAGCGAGATAAAACGTTAGCGCCATACCTTCTAACATAACGTTATTACCTACTATACGACGTTCATGGCCCTTGCAGTGGATCAGACTAAGCTACTGAGAACAGATTGACGTACAGTGGTATATTCTGACACACTACAAACCTTTTGTTTCTTACTTCACAGTATAGTTCTGACAAGCAAGGGAACTATTAGCGCATTCATGGGAAGGTTATAGTAAAAGGGACGTTACTTGTTGCATTAAGAACATTTCAGCTTCAGACCAGTAAATAAAATATGTTGTGTCGTTTAAGACTATTCACCACTGCCACAGTCATCTTGAAATAGTCGTCCTTGTTTAAATGGAGGAATCAAGATCGAAATTATATTGATGATTTTATAGGCTAATGTTTGTTTAAAATAATACTGGCAGAATACATAAGCAGCCTATTAACTGCAAAGACCTTGCTGTATAGCGATAATGTTATATAAGGCGTTGTCCATACACATAAAACTTTAAATGTGCCAAGGTAAATGTTTGACAGGCCCTTCCCGTTTACACGTTTGCAAGTTAACTTGAATCTATTCTCTGCTGTCAGTTTGCAACTAACGTTAGCTAAAATGTTCAAATAACATTTAAAGCTGTGTTAGCTGCGCCTAAAGAGCTAGCTAGCTACCGCTGGGCATATGAACTTCGCTATGAAATAAAACGTTTCACTTACTGATGTCGCTTGCCAAACCGCCAGTACTTTACCATCACGAAGTTGTAAGAACGACCCTTCAGTAATGTAACGTAAAGCAATTACAGGAAATACATGGAATGTGATCACTAATACGCTGTCTAGCTTACTGAATACTCACAATACTTATTGTTTTACATCTGGTCACAACTGCTGTATTCTGGGCTTTCTAAAGCGTTACTAGAACAGTTTTACATGGATATCAGCTAGCATTGCGTCGTGAGATTTTTGGTAAAAAACAACAACAACACCCTACTTCAGGAATATCAACTTGTATGTCTTTCTTTTTTTCTTAACCATGGTAATCATTTCACAATCTATTAGACTGTGGTTAGCAGTTGCAGCACCACAGTTGCAAATGTGAGTGTTAACAGCTCTGAGCTAATTGTACATCGCTAGCTACCTAACGTTACCTTAATGCAGCTTGTCAATTAGCCAGCCCGCTAGCTAACTACATTAAAATGACAGCCACTTTAGGACAGCTTACAGGTAATGACACACTTACCTTGGTGATTAAAAAGCCTCCATAACTTCGTAAAAATAATTCCCATTGCAGACCAAGGGCCTTCGGAGGCAGCCACAAATTCGAGACTTTGAAAACAATCCACTGGCTTGTTGATTAGCCCAAGCTAGCAAGCAAGCTACCAAAAACTGCTGGAATAGCAAGCATTGAATACTTTAGTTTCCATTCAAGCAAGACCTTTGCCACGATTTTCATTGATTTGCGCGAAGAGCTAACGATATATCGACATTTTTGGAGACATCTTCTTACACGTAGGTACACTACTATCGTCTAACCTCCTAGCATCATAAATATTAGCCAAGATCTGGCGAAAAAGGGACAAGGCCTGGTGCTCGGGTTTACGAGTCCAGTCACTGCTGACTGAGCGCACAGCTGTGGCTATGCCGCAGCCCAGTCTGACACATGGGGCCTCGAAATGAAAACGTGTGACGTAGCCTACGACTGTGATTTGACTCACGACTTCTCCGCAGGTCTCTACATCGCATAATAAGAAAGCTATAAAAACGATAAAACTCTTTTGTAAGTATAACATATTAATGTAACATTTGCTTTTGTTTTATGTGCTGTTTTTTTTTCTACATAACCCCTGGCGTGTAACTACTGTATCTCTACATGTTTGTACAATGTACTGTTATAACAGAAGTTTAATTAAAAAAAAAAAAAAAAAAAAGACTTCTCCGCAGGTCCTGACCCAAACCCAAACTGTTAGTGCCACAGTTTGCGTTAATTTGTATTGACACATTTTTTTTTTTTTGCAACAACATAACATAGATACAAGCATATTGCTAGAATTTGTTTTAAAGAAATAGGCATGTAAACACATTTAAATGTGAACTTAAAACAGGTAACCACTCCTGAAAAGAGTTGCAAATTTTAAATTTAAAGTCACCCTTGGCTTTTGTGTACTTTGTCAACATATTTTTATATATAAAAAAGTCTGTTTAGGTAAAGCATGTGGGTGGCCTATTATTTGTCCTAACTGTCCTCAATCTATGCATCTAACAAAATGACACAATGCTTTGTCTTGTGCAGGCCGACATGGCATGTACAATAGGCCCAACATAAGATTTTTTTTTTTTCTGTATAGTAACATATTTTCTCAATACTGATGCTGGTCAAGTGGAAAATCAAAAGTTCAGGCCACTAAAATAAATAACTGTGGGTAACTTACTATTTAGCACAGGCCTATTAATGTACCCATGTATATATTTGGTTAATTGTTTACTTAAACATTGCCCAGGATTGTTTTCAGTTCAATACTATGGTAAGAACACAAGATACACACTATAGGCACTGTTTTTTTAAATCAGTTTTAGTTTATTTTAAGAAAAAAACATTTGAAATGCAGCTAGAGTCGGTTTTCACAATTCTAATTTCCATAAAACATATTCTCTCTCAATAATGAGGCTACTCAGAGTTACATATTATGCATGCAGACTTGCATTGCTGTTTCTCATCTTTCACAAAAATAACAACACAACTTTATTTGAACTCCAACAAAGCCGCTACTTAGCAGAGGGAGGTAAAGCATCAACATGCAGCACTGTAGCCTACACATTTGCATAGTAAAAGGACATATTAGCCTAACCCATTGTCTGTTTACAAACGTGCCCTTATGAAAGTGGTGTGAACTCCCTAATCATTGTTTTTAGGTTATATTAAATTACAACAATCATGTAGTTTATGTTATTAAATTGTGAAATCCAGCTGTTGACTATAAAGTAAATTCACTAGATGGTTCATATGAAGTAGCATTACCCAAACATGGTTATTGGTAAGTGAATAGTATTCACGTTGCCAATGGTGCATGTAAATTACACCAGCAAATGAATCAATGTGGTATGCTGAAATGCAAAAAAAGAACACGAAAAATAGAAACAATATTTTGATATTAAAAATACCATATGCGTAACAGAATCACAACACAAAATTATGTTCTTTGCCTACACATAAATGACCACATATTGTAACATTACAGGCAGTAACAGAAAAAATGATGTTCTTTGGCAGGGATAACTGTAAATGCTTTATATAGTGTCAACATTTTGCTTATCACTAAGTGTAAGGGCCTCCGAGAGCTGTGGCACACTACACACCAGTAATCATTTTCATCTCACCATTGAAGAGATGTGGAGCTCATTCTGTTTAATTCAGAATGAAACATGGACACAAAATGCAGAAAACCCTGTTACAGGAAGAAAACCCCTTGAGGCAGATGGCTTTAGATGGCTAATGAAGATGACACAGCATCACATGTTGGCAAACAACATTCTTTCACACCAAATCTGGAACAGTTGGAAATTATATGCTCTCTGAAATACAGACCCAACTCTTACTTTACATTGTCTACCAGAAAGATAAGTCTTGACTATTCTTGACTATTTTTTTTTTTACATATTGCTTTCTAAAAGAAGAGCAGCAGCCTTGACTGCCTTTAAATGTTGATACATTTGTTCAAAATTAGCCAGGGAATGTTTAATCTGGTTTCTCAATGTCTGATCAGTCTGATTTCACAAACAAATAAAATACATTTCTAATTTAATAGAAAACTAAACCTTTATCAAGGTTGTACATTTCAATGTTTTAGTGAAGTATGGGCATTCAAATCATTATTATCCAGTTGATTCCATATTACATCTTTAGTTTAATTTAAATATTCTCAAAAACATTTCTGTGAGAAAGACTGATCTAATAAAAAGGGCAAATCTACCTGAATTGCTTAACTAAAGGCCCCAGAGGAGTTCATTCATATTTAGGAGAGGGGGGATGCGGATGGAATGGATGGTACCGTATGGCAGTGTTTGTACAGTAAGGACACTTCTCTCCAACTGCACGGGGTCAAACTTGCACATCTGGCTTCTTGACTTAACAAAAAAATATATCACTGGGATTTAAATACATCCCATTTCTGTAAATGTGAAAGTGATTTGGAAATACATTTCTAGACTGGACTAAACTCCATGGGGGGTGGGGTAGGGGGTGCTAACGTCTCTGCAGACAATAAATGACCTGGACTGAATCACAATTGTATAAGTTATAGACCCTTTGGACCAAAACCTCTAGAACCCTTGATTTGCTTTTGTCCCCCAAACCATATAAAGCCCCCTCACCTTTAATGTCTTGATGTATATAATAGTAAAACTTCTGGTACTCTTTTCCAAGTACCTCACTACAGTACTCTACCATCGTGCTTGTGCTGCTACCAAAGTACAATTGCCCTTGCAAATGTGCTATCCTTATGCTACTCATAAGCTACACTTTTATGTATTATAAAAATACTCTTGTTATCTAGTTTGTCTAGTTATCAGTTACATACACATTAATACCAAACGAGTGCAGTCTTCCTGTTGTTGTATGTTCAGGAGATACCTCATACTCTTTATGCCACTCTGTTCATGTATGTTTTTTTCCACAATAAAATAAACACATTAAGCGTTATTAATGTTCTACTGGTGTATGGAGTTGTGAAGAAAATACATAAAATACCACAGCATGATATGTCTATAAGATACAGATTTGATTTCCAAGGAAATCACTAAATGATTATATGTGAGGATAACAATAAGAATGCGATAAACTGATATAGAAATATAGTGTGGTTGCCCTTTCCTCATTTCCACAACAGGAACCAAGAATGACAAACCGTATTTCGACATCATGGGTTTAAATTGCATTACTTTTCAACTGCTGCATAAGATGCTACTCTGATAAACACGCAGATGACAGATGTCTTTTATGAAATTCTTTTGAAGTAATTAAAAAAGAACAAAGTCCAATGGTGTGTTGTACTACACCCCCTCACCTCACAACGTCTGTATATGATCATTCTGACAAAAACAACGAGGCATGTTGCACAAATGTAACTTGATCAGTGAAACTTGAGCTGACTGAGCTGTACCATGCTCTTTCTCCATTACCAGGCAGAGTGCTCCGTACCCTCCGCTGGCAACCTCAGTGGAAATAGAGGGAAAGATAATGTCAACATAATGAAAATACTGAATTATCTGACACACTCACTAAATCACCCAGATTCAATTTACTGCTATTTTTACTTTGCATAGCAGCTTTTTCTATAAAGTATTTTGCATCTAACCAGTGTAGTTTTTTCCAACTCTGAAATCACACAAGGTATGACTACAGATATTCTAACATGTCTGCAACGTATGATATGATTTAAACAATATGCAGATATTCTAGGCCAACAAATAAAAATAGCAATATCCTTTTTTGTTTGTAAAATTTGAGAGAAAAGATCTAGGGGAAAAAGCCTGAACGCCTCACAAGATTCTCTTAACATTTAGGCAACTATGAGCAGTTTTTGTGTTTTTTTTTCCTTCATCTTCTCCCATCATACTTTGCAGAGCACTGGAAAACACTCACAACCAAACAAGACAACTGAGACAAATGAAGAAACATTAAAGATGCATCACACTCCACTGCTGCCACTGGCTACTTAAAAAAAGAGAAAGAAAAAAGAAGAAAAGAAAAAAGAAAACGTGCAAGAAAAGGCTCTGTGTCGACCGTGGGGCTCGTGGTCATGTCTAGCATTTCTGCATGCTGGCATTGGTTCAGGGTGCGGGAACAGCATGCCACAGAAGTCTAATCTGCTGCCATCGACAGAGCTCTGGAGACTCACCACTCGCACCACCACATAACCTGAAGGCCTGAATGCTCTGCTTCCCCCTCCCTTCCAGAAGTCTAACTTCTTACCTACTCTATGCTGCACCATCTCTGAAAACATCAGCAACACTCTCCCCATCCAGCTGTAATGAGTTTCTTTTTTTTTTCGGTGTCTTGTGTTTTGATTGGCCGGAGCAGTGGTGCTCACACTGTGGCATTGGGGCCCACTGCCACTGCACTGATTGGAGGCTGTTAGCCACAGACAGACTGGATCACTATACTTTCCAAGACTCAGGACACAGTTTTACAGGAGCCACCTCAGAGCTCTTTCGGGTGTGGGCTTTTACAGAGAGAGAGGAGACACCAGTATATTTTTTGTTTGTATTTTGTGTTCTGTCTTTTGCTTTGGAGTGGCGTGGACTCATAGCCTTTGCCTGGACTCGTGGCTGTAGCCCCCTGGAGATCCCCTGCTGCGATGGGGCTTGTACGTGTCTTGGTAGGGGTCCTGGTAGTCCTCCTCCACCAGGGGGTAGTTGTCCCTGCTCTGCTGCGAGTCCGACGACAGCCGGTTGCGGTTCTTCCTAGCCCGCTCGTTGTTGTGGTAATTCTCGTCGGCGTTCATGAGGCTGCGTTTTTCGGCGGGCGAGAGCTCTCCTGTGTGATTGCCCTGCTTGTTTTTCTGGCCCTGTTTAATCGGACAAATTAAAAAAAAGTCAGATCTCTGAAACACTGACCATCGGCACTAACATGCACAGTGGCACTTAACTTCCACTGAAAATAGCATTGGGCCTCTAGAAATTGAGACAATGGAGAGGAGCGCCCATCCTATACCTGTTGTAGGTATTCATTTACAGACATTCTGTTCTGTGCATTCTAAGTGTTAGACCAGTTAGACGAGAACTAGCCTTATGAACCTCTTGCACCTGTCCCTCTGTGCACACAACCAACACTGCACTGGTGCATTAGCCAGCATGAAAAGGTTTAAAAATAGTGGCCATGACAACACCAAAAAAAACCCAGTGTACCTCTCCTGTTCTCAGAGCTGTCAGAGCTTTACAAAGTAAAAACCCTGTCACAAATTTGATCCACCTATTTTCTAAACAAGCTGATCATAATGAACACACACAACAGACAGGTAGACCAGCTAAGTGCACAGGCAGAACAAATGCATGGCTTGGTGTGGTGTTGACATTGGCACTGACACCTCTGCCTGTATCTAAATCTTCTCATACATTGTATACATCACGCATCCCCTAAACTGGAATATCAGGTAGCATTAGGCAGAACTGCCTTAGGGACATCTTACTTGCAGTCCTGGAGGGTATGGAGAGAGCGCTGTGGAGCCCAGGTTCCTGCCCAGTATGGGGTTGAGTGGGGTGCTGAGAGACGTGTGTGTCGCCCGCCAGTACGCCTCCAGGTACTCGGCCAGGTGCTCGCAGGCGTCCTCCAGCTGATTCTCGTCCAGGATGATGTCAAACATTTCCTGAGGGGAAAGCACACACACATTCACACACACACAAACATACATACATACATACATACATACACATACATACACACACACACACACACACACAAACACACATACACACACACACACACACGCACACACATACACACACACACACACACACACACACACACACACACACACACACACACACACACACACACACACACATACATACACACACTCAGATGTGGTGCATGACTCATGTGTGGGTTGTAGAGGTGAGGGGTGAAAGGGAAGTGGGGGTGGTGTGAGATACGCACTGGGGGACACTGTGCCAGCTTGTCTGCCGCTACCAGCTGAACGTTCAAGTGCTTGCTCTGGGACTTCCCACGTGACTTGATCAACCGTTGCAACACCTGTGGCAAACACGCAGGCACACACGCACGAACATGCACCCATAAAAACACAGACCACACACACACCACGTGCACACACACACACACAGCCATTACAATGGAGTTTCAGTGTTTGAAATTCATTACAACAGCAGAACAAAAATGTTATCTAAGAAACCTGAAAGTAGTGACACTTGTTAGCACAGGTCATTGTTATCATCATGATCTGAAAACTGATATATCTGTGCTCAGTTGCATATGAATGCATTGTACCCTCATGTTTTTTTCCTCCAATTAGTTAACTGTGAACTTCCAGAAGGGGGCAGCATTAATGACTGGATGGTAAAGCAAAGCCTGGGGGACATCATCTGTGAACAGCACTGTAAACAGTTTGTGATGAATTTGTCAGATGCAATTCGCTGTTACCTTAGGAGAAGACACTTTGACGTGGACGATAATGGGCGCTAAGGAGGTCTTAATGAGCTGCGCTGGATGGTTGATTGTGTCGGCGTCCAGAACCACCAGCTGCAACGAGCGGGCCAGCTCGAAAATCCGCTCGATCTCGCTCTGAACCTCGGCTGTGGAGAGAGAGAGAGAGAGAGAGAGAGAGAGAGAGAGAGAGAGAGAGAGAGAGAGAGAGAGAGAGAAAGCCAAAGAGTATTTTCAACAACTGCTCGCTCTGCTGAAGCGAGGAAAGGAGAAGAGCTGTGGAGGATGACAGACAATGTGCTGATGGGAGAGAGTGAATGGTTGCTGTTGAATAGCCTGCTAATACCTATGGGAGATAGGCATCAGAGTGTAACACACAGTGTAACATGCTCTTACCCAAGCTTGATCTGGTGTTGGATCTCTCAATGATGGCCCTCTTACTAGGATTGTTGAGCACTGATCTTTTGGCGAGAGATATGTCTGCAGTCACTCTTGTGATTGATATCCTGTCATGAAGAAAGTCCTTCAATTACTGAATATCAGCTGAACAAAATACAACACAGCATCTAAAGTAACAACATTTAGTCAGTTGGTTGTTCATAACTGAACAATAGAGGAAAAAAATAGAAATAGAAGCACAAAGACGAAAAAATAAAGGAAGGCACACATGCTGAGTTCAAAAGCAGACAGACAACAGCTACGGGGGCTCGTAACACTCATTTCTCCCATCACATTCAAATTCATCACTCTTCTCCACCACAATAATTTTTTTCCCAGGATTCCTCACTGCACTAAATGGGCTGCCTAAGGGCCGTGAAGCATCTGCTGTGAAGCATCTCAGCCAAAACATCACATGCAAGGTGTGATTCTCCTCACCTGCCGTCAAACCTGTGCTTCAGGAAGTCAAAGAGCGCTTTCTGCATCATGTCAGTCACCTGCTCACAGGGGAGGGCATCCCAGGGGAAAGGCAAAGGGACAAGCCATGAAGCCAGAGAAAAGACAAGAGGAGGACATGCTCGTCAGAGGACAGGCAGAGAGGGGAACAGTAGGGTAGTGGACAGCAGAGATAGAAACAGTCAACTTGTAAGACAGTACTTGAAGGTCTAAGACTCAGCAGAGGATGGAGTGCAAGAGGATTCAAGATGGCAGAGTTGGATTTGAGCAAGGTTGGATTTGAGAATTACTTTTTGTCACTCCTGTGGCCATGAATTTTAAAACACGTCATTTTAGAGTACAAAAAAATTCCCAAACAAAAATGACATTTTATAAAAACAATACAGCATTTTACAAAAGACATTTTTTTACTGTGAAATGTTTTAGTTTTCTGAAATGTGTCTATGTCTAACGTTTCAAAATGACCACCATGCCTTCTACACTGGAATTTTTGTAATGAGTTGTGTAGTTTATTCTGTTGAGGCCTCATATGCAAGATGGGTCAAGGCTTTGCTGTTTTCAGATAGCTAGAGGCCTCTGCATAATTTTTACACATGGGACAAAAATAGGGTCTTGCTGGAATAAATGAAATAAATAATTCTTCTTTTTTGTAAAGCGTATAAATTCTTGCAGCATTGCATCCTGCATCATTCACAAAGTATCCTGCATCATTCACAAAAAGTAAAAAATACAATTGCAACAAAATTATTGCAAAATTAGAATTGTAGTTCTTGTAAAAAGCATATGTAATGCTTTTAATCGAAAAGATCATCATGAACAAACAATATGATTTTGTATAAGCTTTTTCCTCCCTGAAACCACGAAATCACAATATGTTATTATTTTTTATTGATTACAATTTACTTCATGCATTTTTCCATTTTTAAAATACACCAAGTGAATCCTTCCCCCTCGGTTGAAATAAATCCTACCAGTTCATATATGGGTGTTGTGTATTGCTGATAACAGCCTTAAATAAAAATCAGCAAGCCAACATGGCAACCTCTTCCTTCTTTAAATAGACTGAATATTGATATAAAATATATTTTGCACGTTCATTGCCCAGGCGTGTCACACACAGACCACATGCGATTCCACTGCACAACACATCCCCAGGATGAAGCCCACTCTGCTCTCCTCTCACTAGGAATCACTCCTTTCCTGCACACGGAGATGATTGGTGTATCTAGCCTCACATTGACTTCTTGGATGCTTTGTCGCCTTCTCCCTGTTTCTAATTTGAAACCACGCTCCACTTTTGAGACTGACGTGGTGTACCCAGAAGGTTGTTGCCTTGACAACACGGCGCCGAGATGAGGACTGAGATTCTGTGACTATTTCAGCTTCTTCTTACCCACCCCCACACCACACCACCCCCCCCCCCTTTCTCCCTCTCTCCCTTTCTCAGAATTACAGACCCCTTCCCCCTCCAAACTGCGAGGGGAGAGACTCCAATGTATCAATACTCCATATCCATGTACTCAGCTAGTGAGCACCACCAGTGTAAATGGTATTCAGACCTGCAGATGGAATGAATGGCTCTCCTATCATTTCCACCCTCGTTATTTCCCAACATGTTTGTCTGAGCCAGTAAACAACCCTACTGATGGGCAATAAAAGACTAGGCAAGTGCCTCTGGAAGCTGTAGTTTATTGATATTACCTGCTGATTAATTCATGTAGTCTATGCCAGCAAACAAAACAAACAATGAATGTTGCAGCAGATGAAATGACTGAAATAACTGCTTGTATTGCGTGATGGATAATATATACCTCATATCCTTTAAGAGAGGGACCCACTAAGACCACGGGCCTCATGGACGGAACAACATCATAGGGAGGAATGTGTTCTGCCTGTCAAAAAAAAACGAAAAAAAAAAACCAAACAAAACAGTGTTTTCTAGAATGTTACCCCAAAACACCAACCATCTTATTCAACACCACACACGGTGCACAGAATACTGGTAGCAACTCTGCAGTCCATTTTCACATTCACATATTATTATATTTCACATATACATGGGAGTACATCATAGAAGTGGTAAAGTAATTGTTTTTTTCTAGGATTAAGACTGCAGCATTGTGTTCACAGTCTGCTGCCAAAGAGCAGGGATGCAGAGTCACCTGGGGCACAGTAATATGTCTACTGAGAGATGAAATCAATAATGAATGGGCAGCCTGCTTCATTTAACACAAGACATAATTTATCGAAAGTTACATCACCATTAACCTGGGTATTGGATACTGCCTGCTATTTTAAGTAACAAGAATGATCTTCATCATCTCCAAACTGCACTAAAAAAGTCAATAAATTGTTTCCATGTGTGCCTTAATAGATACAGACATGCCTCCTGGATTTAGTGCTATTTGGGGTTGTCTAAGCCAGTGCAACAGACACCAGCAAGTAAACAGGAAGGATGTTACGTGTAGCCTAAATAATGTCACAAAACATACCAACGAACCACAATAGCAACACTGTGGCATTTGCCATTGCACTTAATTAGGAACTGATGACACTGGTGTCTGGCAACTTACCACTTTCTGTTTCTGTTTTCCTGTGGAAAAAAAAGAAAAGAAACATGTTGTAAGCACAGTTGCGATGCAGTTTTTTACATACGATACCTTACTATGTCAATTAAGTCCAACTAATAAGAGTTGATGATTTCTGTCTTTATCTGGTCCTGGGAAAATAACAAAGAAAAGAATTGACATATTGAAGTAACACTAACACAGAGATGCAACAAAGTATAGGACCACACGGGTAGAGACAAACAAGTAAAGACTCCTCTCCATAACTAGTTCAGATGTGAGAGCAGACTTTGGAGGAGACACTTGTCTCCTCTGTGAGATTGCGCTATTAATCAAGGATGTCTGTGTGGTGTCGTCGGTTGAGAGGGAGGAGGAGGAAGACGGTAATGAGATATGGGAATAAATGAAATCAACTCCACCTCAACTGTGATGAGATGTGGGCAGTTAGGCAAACTGTAATTAATCCGATCCTCCCTAACACAGATTACAGCCACAGATCATTTGTAATATTTACTGAATGTACCCGCATGAAGACACTGTGACCCAGAAAGAAGTATACTGAAAATGGATAGATCCTAAAGAACTATAACAGAGAGAAAAAAATGTGTTTTTACTTCCTGGAACTTGTATTTAACTAGAACTTGTATTGAGGGCGGCCTCTCTCCTGGTCTGGTTTCTCTCCAGATGTTTCAAACTGGGACAACTCCTTAAGGGTTTCACACCCCATCTCTCTCACTCTCTCTCTCTCCCTCTCCCTCTTTCTTCCTCCCTCTAACCCCGCCTGAAGATGACACGCCTGATCTTACCTGCGGAGGGAGGATTTGGTTTGAAAGTGCCTGAGACCATCTCCCCCAGACTGGAGGAGGAATTCCCACTGGTCTTACTGCAAACAGCAACAAAGACCAAAGAGAAGAGAGCATCGTTAATAAGGTAGGTAGTGCCATAGATCAAACCTGACAAAAAAATAAAAAACTCAGGGAGGCTTAGGGAGGCCACCATAGAATTTAGATTATGCCCATGAAATAGGGGTTACAAAGTATTTAATAAACACAACACTGTTTTTGTTTGACTTAATGAAACAAGAAATCTTTGGTACGTACGTATACCTTAGGCACTTGTTTATTTAATCCAGAATGATTTAAAATCATTAGCATTAGGACATAGCCATAGTGCTTATGTGTATCTGAGTTGTGTAGCACTCTGACAGTACTCATATTAACCACAGGCTTTATTTGAATAGTGGTGTTATACAGGTTATATGTAGTGCCTGACAGTTTGCGAAAAAGAACCCAAAAGAAATTGTGTTTTATTTATACTGTGTCATGATCGTGAGTATGTACGCAGTGTGGTAGTGCAGTAGGTAGTGGTGGTGAGTGTGACGCTCAGGCTGAGGCTGAGGCTGAGGCTGAGGCTGAGGCTGTGCAGTGGGCTACTCACCCACCAAAGCGTCCTCTCTTCTGCTCCTGCTGTTGGCGCACGTTCTCCAGTTTGAGGGGGCTGGGGATGAAACCGATGTCACAGCCCTCCTTCACCAGCCGGCCTATCCACCAGTCATTGTTGTATTTCTGAGATTTAAAAAACATGAGACGTCAGGCAACCCTATCAACCAGTCATTGTTGTACTTCTGTACAACAACTTCTATAGTTCTATACACAGAATGAGGAAATTAGTCACAAATGGGGCTTAATGTAATAAGATACTCAGCACAGTAGAAAAATCAATAGTCAAGGAATTGAGTGAAATACTCAAATTGTGGGAATGATTTAATGAATTTACTCACTATATGATTTTGGGTAAAGTACTCTTACACAGCTTGTTTCTTTAATATGTTTTTGTAAAACTTATTTTATCAGTAAATATTTCCACTCAAAGTAGATATTTCCCAAAAAAACATCTCATTCCTCTTTCACACTTTTCAGCAGTAAGTACTTCATTGGCTTAGTACCTCCTTAATGTGGAGGAAGTCCTTGGTGTCAAAGGAAATGGCTGTTCCAGACACTGGGACATCCTCATCCAGGGCTCCACAGTAGCTGACATTGGTCTTCACAGCAAAAGCAACCGCTTTGGCCTATATTCAAAACATTACATTAAAAAAATACAAGGGCTAAGAAATTGCTGTGCTGTACATAGAGAGGACTGGTCCCCTTGTGGACATACCATTTAAGGGCATTATTATTATTATTATTATTATTATTATTATTATTATTATTATTATTAGTAGTAGTAGTAGTAGTAGTAGTAGTAGCAGTAGTAATGGTAGTTGTAGTAGTAGTACAGTACATATATTGTGTGCACAATTTGTACTGCAGTGTATGGAGTTGACCTCCATGAAGTCCTGCGGGGGGGTCACAGGCTCACCTTGGCCCTTTCCAGCTGCTGTGCAGCCTGCTGCTCTTTCTCCTGGCGGCCCCCCTCCTTCTCCTCATCCAGGGACACGTCCGAGTCCGACGGCCTGCTCGTGTAGGAATCAGCAGAACCCTGCGGGGAACAGGGACAGGCTCACGTCACGTCACGCTATGTCATGTCAGTCACCCTATGTCACAAACACACAGCGAGTGCCACCACCACCCTGACAACCATCCTGTGTCCTTGTGCTGCTTCCAAATGTCACATGACATGTCCACTCCACACATGACGCTGCTTATTACAAAAGTGGTTCCAGTGAATGCATGCTATTCACCTGAAACTAAAGTAAAGACACTGACAGAAGACAAACTGCACACAGATTCACTTGTAAGGGCAAAACAGAATATCCTCCTCTCCAAAGCGTTAACTGTTATTTATACATACACAGAGCAGTTGAGTCATTATGTTTTAAAGTACCACAGACTGCTACCAAACTACTGGACCAATACACAAAACGCACACAGACACACCTTGTAAGTACAAGCCCACCTCCCCAATCAGCATTACCACCCCCTTTCCACACACACACAAACACCTCATACAGGGCATGTATGAGATGATTTTCCAAATAAGGTTTTACGTTGTTTTTGCGGTTGAAATAATGTAGGGGGGTAACAATGCCCTGCATATGCAGTCTTGTGATGTAACTGATGTAGTTGACTACAGCCCTTGCTGCCTTTGTGTAGCAGGAAACCCTGTGGATGCAGGTGCAAAGAGGAGACTGAATGAGGCCAGAGCTGAGCTGTAATCAAAGCAGCTTGGATTAAAGATGGCAAATCCCATGATGGATTGTAAACACGCATTGGGGTGGGGGGGGTGGTTGACGTCATCTGCGAAACACAGAAAGTGGTTTCCTGTAGAATGCCAACTCAGCTAAAAAATGCCAACAAGACTTGTCTGATGGGAATGTAATGAATTTTTTCTATGAGCGTGAAACATTAGACAAATGTTTGGATGAAATGCTGCTAGTGGTGCTTTCAGAGTTAGGAAGATAAATGAAACTGGCTATTTTACAGTTTGGTTCATAATGCATTAAATTCAGTTTCATTAGTGTAAAACAAGTCACTGTATAATGTGACCATTAAATAACAATATGTACAACTAATATTAATTGAGCGCTTTCTGCAAAGATTATTAAGATGGCTGTTTTCCTAGTGAATATTTCTTTGGAGTTGTATTTATTTTAGTACAATTTAAATGATCCAATTAGCCCCAGAGCTATAAATGAAAATACTGGGTGTCTGTGTAAATAATGACAAACAGAAAGAGGGTGCCAAGAGCCTCCTGCAAACATCACATAAGGAATCCTGAGGTAAAAAGTGAATGATGAAGTCTTTAGAGGTTCCTCAGACATGGGGGCATGGAGAGGGATGGGGATGGGGAGGGGGGGGCGATCACTTCAAACAGGTCTCTTCTTTACAGGCACAGAGAACCCCTGAATGCAGAATCAAACAAGAGCTTTGAAGCCAATATCAAAAGGTTCCATAATAAAACAGATGCATCATCACCCTTATAAGAGAATGGAAAAGAAGATGGGAGAAAAGTCCTTGAATCTCACTAGCAAGATATTCATCTTGCAATGCTACCTTTGGTGAAATACATACAGTATATCTGTTCCTCTGTCTTTTACACACTCGCATCGTTATACTCACTCTCTTTCTCTCTGTGTTTCGCTCTCTCTCTCTCTCACAGACACAAACACACAGAGAATCACACACACACACTGCATCACAAGCAAATAGGTGGATGTACATATCACATTATTTACATGGCCACTGATATTGCAGAAATGTTGTAGGTAGGTGGATTATTCAGTAAGAATGGGAAGTGGGAGTCAGGACTGGAGGGAGTCCCTGATCATAGTGCACGAAGCCCAGTGTGAGATGACAGCGCACAGGGCTGGAGCCTTCTGACAGGTGGAGAAGGTTGTGATTTTCTCCAAAAAAAAAAAACAATAACCATTGAGCTAGCTGGCGTGGAAGCCAGGCAATTGCATATCGTGAAAGAATCACTGGAAGGAAAAGATATAGTTCTTTGATACTCCTAAAATATTATCTTTAATCTTTCATTTAAAAAAGAATTGACACCAAATATGTGACAGATTTCTGAACCTTGGTTTTTACGACTACTAACATAACTATATGTGGCTCAGGCCCTAAAGACAATCCCCCTGTCTCTCTCTCTCTCTGTCTCTCTGTCTCTCTCTCTCTCTCTCTCTCAGCGGGGGTGGGCTGACTTCTTTTCCTCTTGCCAGAACAAGTGTCTGATGTCATTACTATCACAAGAGCTGCGCGACCCCCTCTCCCACCTTCCCTTATTAGCAAATCGCTGGCTGGCTACTGGGAGACATCACCTGCAGCCCTGCACCCTACAACACTACAACCACTCACTCCTCTGAGAACAGAGTAGAGTACAGGGAGATGAGGGGCATGGAAGAAGGGAAATGGGTTTAGAGGTGAAATAAACTGAGAAGAGAATAAAGACAAAGAAAGGGATTTTGTTTGTTCTGAGTCTTGCATCACTGACAGTGTAAGACTACAGTACCATCTGCTGTAATGTTTACCTCATAACTCTTGCCAACGGATGATAGCTTATGTTTCACAGTGAATACAATGACTGGCCCAACACTGGCTGGCCCAATGAAACATGGCACTGACTGAACAAGATATAAAACCAAGTACATGAAGAGAAACAGGGAGGTGAACGAAGGTAAGGTAAGAGTGGGCTTTATAAGTGGAACGCAAACACAGGAAGACAGCGCTAACCCCTACAGGTCAGAAAGAGCATAAAGGACAAACAGGAAAGAGGGGATCTCTGGCGTAGCCTTTTGAGACTGGAATAACGCACACCGCGGGCAGCCCATGCCTAAAATGTCAGCACACACCACCTGATGAGCATCCTCTACAGCCTCCTTAAGGAGGGATGCTATTTCAGGCAGCACAGTCAGCTGCAGCCTCTCGGCAGGATTGGCATTGTGTGTCTCTCACACGGGGGGTACTACACTACAATGATCCTCTCTTGGGAGCGTAGGTAGCAATGCCAAGGTCATGGTTTCCCTTCCCCACTAAAACATATTGGGACATGTAGAAGGCTACCTCGGATGTGCAGTTTTGAATGGAATTTCAGTGGCTAAGTATGAATGTGATGCTCTCTGACCATATAGAAATGAGACCATGAAAAGAGATGGTTGATTATGACTCATCTGGGCTTTTTTGTTGCGTTATGAATGACGGTGTGCAGCATAGGGATGATTTGTAGGAGGTAGACGCTGAACAGCACACAGAGAGAAAACACTGAAAATAGACGAGAAGAAGGCAGAGGGGGAAAATGTGTCATTTCAGTTTACTGTCACTGGATGCTTTTCCTTCCTTCCACATGACCTCCCTCAAGACAATGGTCATGAAACACCCCTGAAACATGGCTATGTATGCTTTTGAAATGTATTTAATTCAAACATTTATATTTTTATTAGATAGTACGAGCAGCATCACAAAAACGCCAGGATTATCTATTTCATAGAGTAGCAATGAAAGGCCTGCCATAAATATTTGGAATAAAATGTTTGGACCTCTTGCTTTTACAGAACTGATAAGTAGAGAACAGGCTAGATGCCCTGAAGAAGGCACTCATGCCGCTACACGTGGGCCTTGTTTTTCAGTTATGTCCATGTAGGACTTGTTTAAACCAATAAAGACTATTTTAATTGGGAGTGCCTTAGTCAGAGAATCATTTTTCTCATTGTTGACTTTAGAGAACAGGCTAGTTTGTATTTATATGTATTTATATGTTGGTGCCCTATGTGCTCCCTTAGTGTGGCCTACGTAGCAGTGGCTTTTTTAGCATGTGTTAGCACTGAAGCGACATGGTCTTTAGTGTAATGGTCTTCACAGAGCCTCACTAAGACACACACCCTTCAGAGACCACACTAGACACTAACAGTAACACTGCCAGAGTACACTGCTGGGCCTGCTAGCCAGCACAGAGGTGTAATCAGTGCGACATACATCAGGGTTGCGTAAAGCCCTGCTGAGTGAAGTGGGCCAGCCGAGAATGGCCACTGGTGACACGCTTGAAGACAAGCGGCCAACTCGTCAATCTCACTCACGACACTTTCTTTTACTTGTTGTGTGGTGCTACTCTCTCTCTCTCTCTCTCTCTCTCTCTCTCCCTCTCTCGCTATCTCTTTCCCTCTCTCACACACACATATATATACACACACACACACACACACACACACTTTCTTTCTTCCTCTCTCTCTCTGTATTTACTCTACAGCATCAGCTGTGCCCTTGTATGCCCAGTGCTGACATAACAGAAGGGACCAACTTTGGGAATGTTCATTTGTTCTTAAAAATAATGGTTTTGGGTATGTCCATTTATATTTTGTGCACTTCAAAAAAATGGTGCAGATCAAGGTAGAATTAAAAAGCTTTATCATGGAAATGTAGCTTAAACCTCAACAGCAGTGCAGCAGTGATGCAACTAGTAACAGGATATGATGCGACCTGACTGTCTTTACTAATGCAATTGCCTTACATGCTACAGGGCACATCTATCTATTGTCCTACATGATGCTCATGTGTTACAGCCCCCCAAGGTTCCTACCCCTTTTTAAAAATACTGTTCACACTTCATAATGCTCCTAGGCTCATTCCTCCCATATATTTATAGTTAATGCAGTCCTCTGCCTTCAAAAAAACTATCAAGTGGAGTCAATCAAGTGAACTATCGAGCGGTGAACAATAAACAAAACATCCTATCTTGCTGCTGGCCTCTTTTGATCTAAATTCGTAATAAGCTGCATGCAGATCATGTTTTTAGGAAATACATGGAGAAACATCAAATGATATACCCCGATTATGAGTCCAGATATTTCAATTGGCTATTTCCGGACATCATCATCATCGTATTTACTGAGTTTAATCCTAGCCTTTCATGACTTATCTTATCTACAGTAATGTTTAGTGTATTGTTATATTTGCTGTGCAGTAGGTTCATGGTAAAAGGTTAGCCCTCAAGGGCAATTAAGATCTCTGCCACCCCATATGCCTGTCTCCATATGTCCATACAAGCACAGATGGATTTCATGTCACAGCGATGCAGATAGCCTGTGGGTAGTCCTCTAAATCCAGTATCACTCTCAGGGTACCTCCTATCTCTCCCATCTTCCCTGGAAGCAAAGACGTGGAGCCTGCAAATGAAGCCTGCAGCTCACTAATGGTTAGTGCATTACCACAGCATCATTTAATGAGTTTCTGCTTAGATAGTAATTACAAAGTATTGATTTTGGATTACTAAATTGACAAATACCATACAATAAATACGTTCTTTCAAGTGAACTTATAAAAGCTCACTAAGTAAAAAAAAACCTTTTCATCGGCTTTTCTACAGGTGCCACAGTACAATCCTTAAATACCTTCCACAGATTGAAACAACCCACATACCATCACATACCATGCAAAAAACACACCATGAACTTTGATAATGTAAACTGATGCTCAGTCACTACTCTGTACTGTTGCATACCAATGAAGCACTCAGAATTCCACTCGTGCATCTCTCTCTCTCTCTCTCTCTGTGCCACTATGCCAGACTGTGCCAAACATGGCCCAGCATGCCCCCTTGTAGCCCACTGGCATCTGACGCCAGTCCCTGAAGCAGCCATCTGAAGTAGAGCACTCTGGATCGCTAACACTTACACTATCTGGTTACTGAAGACAGCACTTCAGGGACTCAAGCACCAGTCCAACAAATTGCTCATACTATATCTGATAGCATTCAAACAAGGAATACAAATGTATAAATACAATACAAGTGTTGTATCTAGTCAGTAATATTTGGGGCAAAGTCTCCTTTTTTACGACAGGTTCAAGTATGACTGTTCATTTTACACAACATCAAAACAGTGAAGCCACAATGAAGCTTAATTCCTCCACCCCGAGTGCTTCTCTGTATTACTCACAACAATATTTCTTGTTGTCGTGTCACTGTGTTAGTCATTCGTTTGAATTCATTCAAGTGTCAAAAGAAGCCCTAAGCTTTATGAATCACTCGCTGTTCTCCTCCTGCTCCGTCTCCTGGCACACTGCTGCATCTGACAGTGAGGCTGACCTGCACTTGGCAACACGAGGTATGAGACTAATAATAGTCATAATATATTTTTTTGAAATAATTTCTGACACATTTTGATCACATTTATGATTACTGGTATGCATATACACATACACGATGCAGAAAGAGAGGAGGAGGGAGAGAAAGACAAAGAGAGAGAGAAATAGAGAGAGAGAGAAAGAGAGAGAGAGAGAGAGAAAGAGAGAGGGAGAGAGAGAGAGAATAACTACACTGCCATAGTCCACCGTCAGCCAATCACTCCACTTTGGAAAACATTACATTCATTGGCCAGCTGGTAGGCTTCCATGGAGGAGTGCCGACTCGGCAGTTCTGGGAGAGGGGATGTATGAGAGGGGATGGCAGGAAGCTCGACACAATTGTTTGCACAGCAAATGACAGTGGCTTTCACCTCAGCCCAACACCCGGGGGCTTGTTTCCTCTCTTGGCTGCTTTGTTGAAGTGATGACCCTTCACCCTCATGGCGGCTGGGTACGGGCAGTAGCAGCTGCCCTGGCCACTCTCAAACAAATGCACTTTGGCTTTACTGGTTGTTGCAGTGCTACAAGTCAGCCCGGCCGGATGCAATACACTGACCCACAGTGCGCTCCAGTGAGATTAAGAAAACATCAAGAGACTAACAGGGTTGGGTAGGACACAAGGAAAAGAACATTTCTGTAGTTTCTGTGTAGCTTTTTGGGGCTATCGGGGGACATTTACATTTTTATAAAACATTTCTCACTAGCTAAGAGTTTCTAATGCAAAAAAAACAGGTTTATGTGGAGTGGAACCTTTAAGTTTTAGACGACCCCCCTTTCACCTTAGCTTTTAATATAGCAACTTTTGGAAAACACTTCAATGGTACTTGTTCACTGCTGAAAAGCATACCCAAGCTCGCTTCATAGGGCCCAGTAATGCTGTCTCCCTTCAGGCACTGGTTGTAAATTTCTCCTTTCACGACCACCTCCACAGTGGAAGAGTTGGAGATCCATTGAAAAAAAACCATGAGCAGAAAACCTAACCTAGACTCTGAGCAGTACAGAACCACACTTACTCAAACGTTTTATCTCCCTCACCTGAATTAATCTAGGGGGTCAGACCCAAACTGAATTACACCTGACAACCGAGTAGAAATCTGTGTACACCTAACATGGTGCAGTCCGCCTCTCTGCATGTGGTCCTTTTCTCTCCACTGATTCTGCCCCCCCATCCCCTCCTCTCCTCTCCCCTCCTCTCCGGCACAGATGCTATCGGGAGGCCATGCTGTCCACTCCACCGTGATGTCACCGGGAGCCTGGCCACGTTCCGGCCATATGGGGGAACCAGCGGAGCTTCACCACAAGGTCCCTTTCCTTTCATGTCTGTTACAGACATTAGTTAGCACACGATGGAGGACTGCTCTGCTCAGCGAAGGATCACACAAAATCCAGCGTTTACTCTTGATTTTATGGAAAATGTTTTAATTGTAGTGTTCCCATTCTCACTTACTTCAGTGGGTTCAGTAGCCATGAAGTGAACCCATTTTCAAATATTTATTGGCCAAAAAGACATGCTCGTCAGAAGCAGACATTCAAGATTACATCAAGTGAGATAGGCCTTTTCACCAGGTGCCCCACCATACACATATAATAAAGTACCAGTATATCAAATAAACTACATTCTATGTTCTGTTGTATTTATTGCAAGGAAAAATGATTGATCTTAACCTACAAATGACATATCCTCCTACACATGGTAATCTCAGCTCAGTTATGTCACTGCCTATAAGAAATCAGACATGTCACATTTACTCATTACTCTCTCTCTCTCTTCAATCGTAATGAAATGTCAGATCTCTCACATACACACAGTCAAATGTACACACATCCTTCATGTCAGTAAAAAAAAACATGCTTACGAAGGGTAGCTTGTCAACAGGAGTACTGTATGATGTATGGCGATCCCATGAATACCTGTTTGCTCCGCAAAACTATCCCATCCAATCATCATCCAGAGACTGAGCCACAACAGGTTCATCACGGTTCTCTTGGAGCTTATGGCTTGGGCAATTACCATTAGGTTTATAGGGTCTGAGCTGACACATCATAAAACAGCTGTTAATGCCCTTCAGTGCTTTAGTTTAGGTCTACTAAAACTATGAGGATGGGGGAGAGAGATAGAGAGGGAGCATTGTATATGATAAACACACACAGAAAACCTTATATTTCAAGGGCTAATTCAAAACAATGAATTAAAATGGTTACCAGCATGATAAATATCACATTTCATTGGTTTGGAAATAAAAATGCATTTACTAAATTGGCTTTATTAAAAGCAATGCAAATTTGTTTTTCCTATTCCAACTTTTTCCATTAAAAAATCTATTTAAACCCTATATGCAAAATTCAATTTGGGGGATTACCTGGTGACAGAGATATGAAATAATTTTCTGCGGGCAAAAATGAATGAGTCTGGCACATTTTGCGCTTCTCACTCATGCATGAAGTATCATCCCAGTGGTCAGGAAAATGACTTTACCTCCTTATCACAATCCATTTCACAGGGGAGAGTCTTCCGTCTGACACCCATAACAGGTATTTATGGACTCATTAAAATATAAATTCCGTACTGCAAACCACAACAACAGAAAAAGCAATGCGCTTAACATAATTTTTGCCGACCGTTGTGCCTTTTTAATTTTTGCTGACAATCTTCTCTGTTTAGTGGGTGTAAGAGTCAGACTCAATTACATTGAGCATTTTTAGAAAGGCCCTTCATCCTAAATACTAAATAGTGTAAACCTGCACAACCTGCCCTATGTTTTTTTATTTATTTTTTATAAAAAAAAAAAACACAGCAGAGGCCCAGTCATGTGGTGGCTTCTTTGCATAGGGAAGTAAATACAAATGGCGTTGCCTTGCCATTTCTGCCCTGGGAGAAACAGCTGGGTCATTGGTCTCCGCTAAACAAACACTTCGTGACAGAGCGCTCCGACCTTAGCCTCACGGCGGCCTACTCTCCTATTAGCACATTACCCCCGCGGCTAACGCTAGCCCTCAAACCAGGCCACTGGGCAGTGCTCTGCTTTAATCACACCTGGGAATGTCATTGGGGTAACCTGTAGTTTTCACAAAAAAGGACAAAAACGCAGGAATCCGTCTGGTACTGAGGGTGGAAACGGCCTCTCGATGTAAAACATGCTGTGGCAGCAGAAAACAACAAAGCAACTGGACTGGTAAAATAATTTACATAACCATCTAATCTACTAATGTAGAATAATAATGACTCTCAGTAGCTACATGTTAATTAATTACATACATTAAAATACTAATACACTATGAAATATCAGTTGGGAATTATAACATAACTTGTGATTAGTTATGTTCATAAATGATTTATGAAAAATGATAATACCAAAACAGTTATAGATATCCCAAGACACCCTACAGAAAATGTCTTGAAGATCTGGTTTGATCAAGTGAAGTGCCTGAACACACACAACAAAAGCAAAACAAAACTTTCACTCATTCATTTGCTGAGCCATTATCTCCTAGGTGTTGAAAGGGGTGGGCTTGAGTGTGTCACGGCGCACTCTCTTTCCCTTATCGCATGCGATGCCAGGCTGCACTTGGCTCACTGCCTTATACAGGCCCCGGTGGGCATGACACAGCCCAGAGCCCCACGCGTGCCTCAGGCCCTCTTCACAAGTCTTTGAAGGAAACGCCGACCCAACCCATTTCAACCCAACTCTACCTCTCTATAACCCTTGTAGATCTAAGTGTGGCAACTTTTCCAGATTACCATGAATCATTCAGAGACCTGTCGGATGAAATGATCAATCCCAAAGGAGAGCTAGTCAGTAATAGCTGTAAGTGTTGACAGCGATTTAACCATCCAGTATACTGAAACACAACTGTGTCTCATAGGAACTCTTGCAATGTAGGTTTGAGGGTCAGTGTTTGGGGACATCAGATAGATCTCAGCCTGATCCTTCTCCATTCATTTTACGCTGAAAACCAGTGCTGATAGCAGGCAAATCAGCAGATAAGACAGAAGAACAACAACATCACTCTCACTCTTGTTTCAACCCAATTTCACACAGAGGATGACATCAGTTGACACAGAGGTATTTGGCCCTTTACTTTAATGCCTCATGAAAACTAATAACATCCTTCATGTTTTTGTGCCCTTTCTGTGCCCTTTCAGGTTTTTTTTGCACAATCTGTGTTACTTTGTGACTCTTGTGACAGTTAATGATGGCTGATGTTATATTGCTCTTGCTGAGTTCGGAGAAAGACAGAGCTCATCCATCACATAATGTCAACCGATGTAAAGCAGTGCAAAGCAAACCTGCAGCAGTTTTCTACAGTCTAAAAACATAATCAACTGCTATCACGCTATTCCAACAAGTACAAGAAGACAATATATGTTTTCCCAACACAGAAAAAAACTAAATCTTATTTTGTAAACAGGTCCATCTTCGATTGGGGGTGTGCAACTGAGGTGGGCAAAACAAAAGCATGTCAATAAAAATGACTTGGAACTTAGAAACTTTTTTTCACATAAGCAAAGGATGAAAATTACATGTGGGAATAATTGTAGACAGAATTTCCCACAACCACAGATACACAAAGACATCCACATGGCTCCTATCAGCTCATTCACCAACTAAGTGATTTATTTAAGTTTGAGATGAAATTATGTTTCATCATGTAACACTCAAGATAGTTTATTTGTTTTCTAAAGTGAGAAAAATATTCCCCATATGTAAAAAATGACCATATATAGCCTGGAACATGATGCTATTGGGACCTTATCTGCCATCAGTCCTTTCTGATAGGTATGCCGGACAAGTCTTATTGCCACACTAAGCTGGGAAGTCTAAAAAGGCGCTGAACACCTGACATTCCCTTAAATAGACCTCCATGGCTTGGCTTGGCTCTAAAGACAGCTCTGGGTGACTCACAATGGCTCCGCTGCCTTCAAAGTGAGAGGCTGAGAGGCCTTTTCTTTGAAACCTTCCTGCTGAGCACAAAGGGCCTGGGTTTCATGAGTCTGAGGTTCAATGAAAACTGTGTGCGGTTAAACCATGTATGCTTCATCAGAATTTCTTGCAAGGCTTTGCCAAATGCTTCAGAACAGAGTAGACACTCTGGGTTTTTAGTTGGCCATGTCTGTGAAGAGATGGTCTCCAGAAATACACCACTGCCAGTGCTAGATGATAAAACGCAGGAATGTTAGCAGGTCATAGAAATTTTAAGGACAGTTCTAAACTGAAATCAGTCTGTCTGCTAACAAGCTCCTCTAACTAGTTTTATTCCACTCAGTGTAGAGTTAAGTTAAGCCGTTCTTTTATATTTTTCTTGCTTAACGACACTCACGTATCACTATCATAATCATAAAACTTGATGTTATGTCCTGATGATGATCAAGTCAGGTTCTCATGCGTCTTTATAATACAACCTCATTACAGTAGTAGATTTTAAACAAGGATGTCTCATGGGAGAGTTAAACCTTTTCAGCATGCATCGTTCGTTTTCAGCAGCCATGATACCTAATTGCCTTTGTAAGCACTCTTCCAACCCTCCACTGATCCAACCTAAATCTCTCCCACCGATCCCCATCAATGCAAAACAATATACATCAATACAACCGTAGGCTATTCAACGCCACTGGAGAGGAGAGGCCAGCATACTGGCTGTCAACTAAGTGTGTCATTAGCCTGGAAGGCACCACCTTTCAAGACTGCCTAGTTAGCAAGTGTAAACCGTTACACAAATCTTAAGCTTCCTGTAGCCTAAAGAAAACACAGAATAAGGATAATGTAGAGCAATATATCACTGACCTGCAATGGTTCTCAAAGTCTATGGCTGCTGTGTGTCATTCAGCACAATTAACAAGTGACACATGTACACTGTCTCTTTAAGGAGCAACAACTCCCTTCTCCATTCCACTATAAGAGAGCTACATAATGATACATTAAGCTAAGTACAGCCTTTCAAGGGGGGTGCAGACACTGCCAAAGTGCAAAAAAGCAACACCCCCCCCCCACCCCAACACACACACGCGCGTGCACACACACAAACACACACACACAATCAATACTAACACCTTCTTCTCCAAGCACAGAGCCACATGCAAAGTCACTGTAAGGCTAATAAACAAACAAGAGGCCACAGCTCAAAACAGCGTTGGGAGACAGGAACCTACTCTCCATCCCTGAGGTCTGGGGAGCGCAGCGATGATGAGCAGAGAGAGAGAGAGAATAAGAGACAGAGAGGGAGAGAGGGAGAGGTCTGAAAAGAGAAACAGAGGCTTGGAGTAAGGAGAAGAGAGGGATGATGAAGACAGCTGTTTGAAAACAGAGAATTTGGTGTGAAATACTAATACACACATGCATGCTTTGCACACCCACACAATTACACAAAAACACATATAGCATCTTCCTCTTTTTCTCTCACACACTAATAACACAGACAAACAAAAACAAACACATACTTGTTTTATACTTGTCTATACTTCCTTCATGGCCCATGAGGTATAATCACAATCTCTATATATAGGCTGTAGGAGAATGTGCCTATTGATCTATTTTAAGCTTTTGTCTGTGGATGCATCTCATTCTCTGGAGAAGCTGTCAAAGTGAACACACACCTAAAACAAAACAAACAAACAAAACAAAACAAAACATAGAATGGACACAAAAAAACAGTCAGTCAATCACTCCCCATTTTCCAAACCTGTGAGCCACCCTGGACAAGCCCCCTTTCACTTACCGCCTCCGAGTCTTCAAATCCATGCAGGTACAAATTGTCGTACATGGAGGTTTGATAATCCCCAAAAGGTGTCTCTTCAGGAATGAATGTGGATGAATGGAGGGATTGGCAGTGATGTAGCCGGAACAAGAGGACTCACTTGCTAGCTTGGGGGATTCCGACCCACCCCCCCACACCCACCACCCACCTCCTCCAACAGCACCACCACAACCTCCCTTTTAGCACGAAAGACCCCCTCAAAGCAGAAGGCAAAAGCAGACCAAAAATAACACCAGGGGGGAGGGAGGGAAAAAAAGATAACAAATCAGCCAAAATGGGTGGATCTTTCTTCTGGTTTGTAGTG
The DNA here is from genome assembly GCA_030347295.1 of Setipinna tenuifilis. Classification (NCBI taxonomy): domain Eukaryota; kingdom Metazoa; phylum Chordata; class Actinopteri; order Clupeiformes; family Engraulidae; genus Setipinna; species Setipinna tenuifilis. The sequence continues at coordinate 20,509,948 of CM059269.1, forward strand.
GTTGTGTTGTTGTTGCCTTCTGGTGCTTCTGGTCTGTTGTGTGTGGCGGTGTGGTGTGTCCAGTCTGAAGCGCTGTGTGTCCGTTCACATGGCACGGCTGCGATGCTCTCGTCGGTGAGCTCCACTCTCCAGATGCTGCCGTGCAGCTCCTGGCATCTTATCAGCCGCCTCCAAACACACAGCACCAGAGAATCCTTCCTCTGTCAAAGGCTGCCGATGACAAGGCGGTGATGCGCCCGCTGCTGATTGGCTGGTTTAGAGAGGGGGGGTGCCATCTCCTCTGCTGCGAATGGGGAGGGAGGAGGGGTAGGGGGCGGGACCTGCATCATTTTCATACCAACCCCCCTTTTTTTTCTGTGTGCCTTCATATGTATGATATATGATTGGGCTGCATTTCAGGCATTTATGTAGATTTTGTTTTTTTCTTTTTCCTACCTCATTATAGTCGCCTTAGATCTTTTTCTACTGACACTGTGCATGTTATCATGCATATGTTGCATTGCATCACGACATTCGCATAGACAATTATATTGTTCCCATGTTCTGGCTCATCCAGCCCCCAAACACACACACACACACACACACACACACACACACACACACACACACACACACACACACACACACACACACACACACACACACACACACACACGTTCTATTTCATCCTGACGTCCATCTCCAGAGTAAGCATATGATTCCAAACATGTGTGTCCAAGGCAGGTCCATGTGCTTGATAAAAACAGAGAAACATATAAAATGTGAGCCAGGCCTGTGCGTATTGACCCAGCAGACTGCTGCGGTGTGGACATGCTGGAGCTGTGCTCTGCCATTAGTGCTCCCTGAGCAGAGAGCGATCATAAAACAAAACCTCTTTCCCAAGCATCACCACAGTCCCCCAGCGAACGAGAGAGAGTGGGAGCGAGAGGGTGAGGCAGAGAGACGGAGAACATGGATGGACACACTGGATGGAGGTGAGTCTCTACATTCCTGAATATGTCAGTTAGTTCGTTATCCAAAGAAATGCATTAAAACAGCACATTTAGATACACAGTGAAGTAATGCTGCTTCTCCCCTGAACCATTCCATGTTTCTCTGTGTACAGTTACACAAACATTTGCTCATTACAGCTAATTATATACACATGATTAACTTTCCACAAAAAATACTAATTAAGAGTTTCAACTACTACTCATTTCACCACATTTACAGAGAAGGGAAAACAGTTGAGCATATCTACTACACACTGTCCCACCAGTGCCCTCTGCAGGCAAACATGGGCTACTGCAGGTCTCAGCCACAGGTGCAGCGATAATATCCAGAGGGCAGGGTATGTCCAAGACATTTAGCGAGTTATGTTCTCTTGTCACTGTCTGAAAACAGGGACCAAATATATCTGTTCTGTTTTAAAATCTGAAAGTAAGTGCAGCGGCAACATGAGTCCATTTTCCAAGATATATGACTTATGGAACGGTATTGGTATCGGTACAGTTCATTGCTCAGCTCACCGAGCTCAGGTTGAAATCAAATGTAATGTCAGTATTGTCAAATGCACATTAAAGCATTTAGTATCAGAACACAGGCAGCAGAGAGTGATAGTCTTCTATGCCATGCCTACTCCTATTTTTTGATGTTGCAAACTTCCTGCTTGCTTGTCTTTCGTAAAATGCCTATGACTGAAATAGGACAAGATAGGCATCAGTGAGTGGCTAAATAAAAAATGCTGTTCAGTGGCATAATATTATACATTTGCTAGAACGTGCAAGACAGTTTTGTGTAACATTAATTATGATAGATAACATCTTTGGAGAGATGGACACTGTTGCTGCCAACAATGTCCACTCAACTGCCTGTGGCCTCTCCCTCTCTCTGTCTGACTAAGGAGAACCCTTTCAGTCGCTTATCAGTGAATGTCAGTAAATTGACTGGGTCACAACTCATCATAATAAGCAGATGGGCAGACAACTAGGAACCAGGAAAAGTTAGAAGATAGAAATATATAACTGATGCAACATTTACTATGATGTAAGCAGAGGAAATGACTGAGAAAGAAGTGAAGTACTGTGCGGTAAGAGTATAAAATGCAGGATAATCTGCACCTCCTGAGAAATGGTCTTGGCATCTGCCAACTGAGTAAGTGGCTCGGTATGGTATGGAAGTAATTCAGCACCCCACCCCACAATGACTCCGACAGACCAGCAAGAATTTCTATTAAAATGATAAATGGAAGCAAACAGCTGTGTGTTGAACCTTTTACCACTGAAGCAGATTTTTGCCCCAACCGCATTACCAATATAGAATAGTGACCTACATGTAAGGATTAGCATGTGCTAATAATCAACAGCTGATCTTCTGAAGTAATGTTACGAAAGGAAGAGTAACATTATTAAACCCATCACAATTTTTATCTCTTCATTCTAAATTCATTCTAACGGCATAAAGCAGCAAGTCACCTTTCAGCTTGGCTAACTCAAAAAGTAGAGTCTATTAAAAGCTGACAGTAAAAAGGTCGTTCAATTAATACACCACGCACTTTGGCAGCTACTCCTGGACAATGGTTATGTAATCGCCGTAACCTTCCCTCCCAGTTCTCCGCCCTCCTGGAGGGACAGGACACTGCTGGACCAGCAGCCTGAGGCCCATCCATCTTTGTCGGACATCACTGACACGCATCAGTTTGATTGAAAAGAATGTGTTAATCCTGTGTTTAGAGGGAGGTGTTTTACTTCGCAGTTCTACACAAATACAACTAAATTAGTAAAAGTAACTGGAAATTGTTATCCCCATCCTATTACAAGAGCTTACGTCAGCTGGAGCTCAGCCATTTGACTTGATTTTGTTGTTATTCTCAGCTGCTTCATCAAAACAGAATTATTGCTGCATTTTGTTATTTTTCATAACACCAATGGGGAGCATTTTTTTCAGATGTTTATTTCTTCTCTTGGATACATATTTTTCTATAAAATTATAAGTGTTATAATTAAATATAAAATACTTCAGCTGTGTGTTTGCTTGAATTGTATTATTTAATGCAGTCAGTGTATATTTTATCCCAGCAACATTTGGAAAGCATGCTGAGCAGTTGGCCTACAGGATACTGCTCCTTCTGTTCCCAGCAATATCATCAGCTCTATTCTGCCCTACAAAGCCAAAAGGCAGCAACTGCATAATTTGTCAAGCTGCGTTTAGACTGGAAATTGACTCTATAACATCTCCTTTGTGTTGTGACTAAATCTCTTGCTTTTTTCCTATTAAGAAAGCACATAAAAGCATCACCACTGTTATATACCTACAACATGTTTTAACTGGGCAGTGTGACAACTTCAAAGGCATTTTTCTCAAGTTCTGTGTTTACATAGTTATTGGACTTTGCTTTTGTATGACAGTATTAACCACATACACTACAGCTGCTATACATTCATTAACATCACCTCCAGCCCCAACCCCAGGCTAAATCTCATTAGTTCAGTCTTTCCTATGGAGAGCTCCATAGAGCTGGCACACAGCAGGAGGTGTCTTTACTGACTGTGAGCTGTTATCCCCACTGACAGCGTTGTCAGCACCATAAGACAGTTTGAAAGAGGAAAAGCTATCCACAGTGAATAAAATGCATGGGCCATTCGCTAAATAGGCTGCTATGAATGTAGGTCTTGTATTTAGACCTTAGTCTTACACCTAAAGTATTCAGACCTCAGTTGTTTGTGTGTTGTCTTATACCATCCAATGTTAAAAGTTTGTACAATTAGTGGACTTATTTTTACTAACATGCATTTTTATAGTGTACCCCAGGGAGAATAGCGATCAACTTGTGGTTGAAGCTAGCGGGCATCTGAATAAAGAAAAAAGACTATCAAAACAACAAAAGTGACCTAAACTGCTTAGTCCACGACTGCAACAGCTACACATGTCTCACATCTCACAGAGGCCTGTGCCACTGAGTATAGGGGCTGGAGTGTGCCAACTATAGCCACCTCGAGAGTAACTGACAGCCACAAAGAGCCTTGCACAGTCGGTAACCCATAGCAACGTATTTGTTTGGGGCGGTCTGCTAATAGAGTCTCTCTCTCCTCTCTCTCTGAAGCCAGGGAAATAATGGTGATAATGACTTTATAGTGCAGGAACATTAGCATTTGTCAGCGTTGGGGATGGAGTCTTTGCTGCCGGCGGCAGCTCAGGCTGCGTGCTCTTTATCAATTATGCATCGCCAGCGCTGGCTCTGACTGAAGCCGCCAAGGGAGAGTTCGGACCCTCTCGTGTCCCTCATCGCCGGCGCAAATCAAGGCAATCGAGCCCCCTGGTCCACCCCCCTCCTATACACACACACACACACACACACACACACACATACACACACACAAAATCTCCATCTTCATGTTGGAATTAGTGGGTTGCTGCTTTCAGCATGTGTTAAGTGGCCAGGCCTCCACAGTGCTTCAAAGTCACTCCTCCTTTCAAGACATTTTCTGCCATCATCATTCTCACACTTACAGTCCCTGCCATTACAGCTGCCTGAACGTTTTCAGTGCCATTTGAGAGTCTATTGAAACAGCAATGTAAGAGGGACATGAGGCAAAATATCTATTCTATGTTATTGAGAGATGAGAGTCAGACCTGCATGTAGAACAGATTATGTAGAAAAGATTATGCTTCCTTTAATTCTCCACTAAGGTAATGTTTACAGGATAAAACCCATTTCACTGTGGACCTTCATTATATGTACACCTTCAGAAACACTCCATGAACTCAAGGAGAAATGCACTTTTTGTACCAGACAGGCAAAGTACTCGATGTACCCAGAACTTCCCAAACACAAAAAATATGTGTTAAAACATTCATCGTGTCTGCAAAAAGAAAAGCTTTTCTCACCTGTCTGAGGATGAAGCTGGTGGAGGTGGTGCTGCCGTCCGACCTCTTGAGCCTGCTGCGGCGGGAGTAGGTGCCTCGGTTCACCTGCAGAGCAACCGCGGGATATAAATCACTCTCTTTCCATCTCCCCCTGACAGGACAAGGGCACCTTCACACCCCCAAAACACAGCGTGTCTGGCTCACACCTCCCCTTCCCTTTCCCTCCACTCCCCTCACCCCCCCTCCCCTACCTCAAAACTACAGCAGCTGATGTCACGGCTGTAAAGCACACCTACCTCATCCAGTGTGTGTGTGTGTACTTTTGGTACCTCTTCAAAGTCAAAATAAGGGTTCTCTCAAGGATACTGTCTGTTACATAATAGGCTATGTTGCTAGTCTATAATGTCATCAAGGCAGCAAATATCGATCAGAACAGCTCACACACCCAGATCATGTCTTGCTGGGTCAAACTGGTGTACTATGAATGCATTATGGAGCTCTGATATGCCTGTCATTATCATCAATACTCTTTGGCGTGTTGGTGTTTGATTTATAATCATATAAAATGCTCATTAGTTTTATGTCAAATGAATGTTTTCGGGGAAATAACATTCTAGTTGTTCCTGGATTCATTTCACATAGTAGCATTACACCTCAAGCAAAGATGCTACTGCTATCAACAACAAAGGATGTGATGATAGTCCTCTGTTCATCAGCAGCAGGGGCGAATCTAGACCATTTTTAGGGGTGCCAAGGCACCCCCGTGAAACTGCTCGGCACCCCCTGGCTCAGTGCAAAATGAATAATATATTATATATAATAATAGTGTTGTGTGATAAGCACTGGGGGCCGGGCACCCCTAAAGACCAGATGCTAAAATCGCTCCTGATCAGCAGCAAAGTCTGTGAGTGTCTACTGACAGATAGCTAGGCTGGCAGAAAGCTGTGTGTGAGAGACACAGTGTGCCACTGCATATCACCTCAACACAGCCTGACATACCATGCCATAACAAGTACAACGCCACCATGTCCTCTACTATCCTCCTTGCTCCATCAGGGCTTTGAGCCATCTCAGTCTAACTGTGGGCCACCATTCAGTTCAGCTGATTGCTGCTTTTCCCCTAGTCACATATAATCAGATAACTAGTTATCACAAATCATCAGTTCAGCTGTTTTTTTCCCCACCCTGTTGATGCATATTTCTTTTTTAAAGGATTATTCAGGTTGACCTTTTACAATTGTTTCTTGGAGAAAAAAAGATGTGGTTGTGGGCGGTTGTCATTAGATCAAAATAGGAGAAAACTGGGTCTTATTATTGTCTTTATTTGATTTGAACTGCAGAAAATTAATGATTCAGTGCAGTCATTTCACATTCATAAGTCAAGTCAATAAATCATGTCAGCGGTGCGCAGGTTATTTATGATTCTATTACGGTGTGCCGAAAGGTGATGAAGTCGAGGTATGGACTGTTGGACTGGCTTCTGGTACTTCACTATTGCATCCAATGCGGAAGGTGTGCGTGCAAAAACAGTCTGACGCTAACTGTGCAAAGAAAAGTGCGGAAAAAATACAAAAAATATAAAAGTGGTCTATATTGATGTTTGAGAGCTATGAGGACCCAAGTAAACGTCTGACATATCCAAAATCTATCCACATGAAGGGATGATGGGGAAGCGATAATAAGATAAGATAATAAAATATATTATCTTTAACAGGTAGGCCACCTTATTCGAGCGTTTGTTTTACTTATTACAACCTTTAAACAAAAAAATCACGCACGCTAACAACCTCGGTCAATTACTGTATGCATCCATGCACTATTGCAGTACCTACCTGGAACATGGGCTTTTGGACACCATCGCCTATCCCGTGGCGGGTGTAAATATGTCGGGACATCTCTGCAAGTTCATCTGTCCACGGAGGTGGCTGCCTTTCGGTGCCCGTCCACTGTGGGTAAGCTATTGTTTGCTCCAGTTTGACTTAAGTCCTTGCGTCTCAATGAGAGGAGAAAATAATTATCGCTTGTCTTGCGCTTGCCGAGTGGGGGTCTGAGGATAACCACCGAGCTACGCAGCAGCCTGCCTACTACTAAGCGCACGCAGTGACACGTGGCTGCCGCTAGCGCATCATTCTGACCTATAGTACCGAGTGATTGTGGAACAGCTGTCCAACCCTCCCCCTCTCCTCCGCATCATGCTCCAACTAGTAATGTGACATTAGGCTACGACAGATTTCGTAAATCTCGCCTTTCATGATAACCTAAAACTTCATATTGTTCTTCATACACTGAAACGATTTACACACGCCTGCGCAAATCTCTGCTCAAATCTACTGTGATCCATTTGTAATACAGGCTATAGTTTTATTTCTAATTACGTTCAAAGCCTAGCCAATTACACTATAGGCAATCGCACTACACTCTGTTATAAACTGGCAGACACCACTCATGTTCCATCATTTCTCTTGTGCAAAATCATGGGATTAGATAAGCATCTCTGTGTGTGTGGACTCACAAGAATTACATTTAATCCAGAAACTGTTTCCGGCCGACCTTTGCTCCCAATCTGAAAAGGCAATGATTGAAATTGTTTCACATTATAGCCAAATCTTCCAGTGAGTGTGTAGAAAGAACGTATTGAGTAGAAGCAACACTAACAAAACGAGCATCTCATGTTACCGGTTTCCAGGGTTAGAAAAAACAGCAACTATAGCCCATCTAATCTGACCACAAGTGATGTAAATCTCAACCATTCTGACATGTTCAGGAGCTGTGCAGCCCCTACGTCAGTACCGTTTATGTACTTTGTACAGTCATTGATTTCAGAATAAAACCACTTCCTACACCCAGCATCAGTCAAAGCCCTACAGTAGTAACCAAGATAAAGAGACACTGTCTGCAGGCTATAATGGAAGATGAGTCATTCAGCATTACAAATCATGACCTTTACCTGGAGATCCTCTGGAGATTCAAAAGCTTTAGATGTTAGCAAATATCAAATGTGAAACACACACACACACACACACACACACACACACACACACACACCTCTTTGGAAGTTATTGCTGACCATAGGAGAGAGCGCACACACACATCAGAAAATGGCATCAGCTGGCACATGGCTTAGGTCCTTGTGGAATACATTTTAAAGCCATCTACCTTACATCCAACAAAGAAAATGCTGTCTCTAAAAGCATTCCGATGATTTCTGCTAGAACGCCCCATTCTCCAAAAATACTCACAGAAAAAGGCAACACTTTGAAACACATGCCATCTTTCTTTTTATTTTGAAAGCGTAAGTTGTGTTACAAAACTAACTTTAAAAATGACAAATGCAGGAAGTAGAGGAAGAATATTACAAAAGTGATCTCGCTTTAAATGGTCAGGATCCCCCCCAGTGACACATTTTTTTTATGGTATAGAATTATTGTTCTACAGCAGCTTCCAACTGAATTCCTTTGAACTAGTCTACACTCCTCATTCCATCCATCGTGAAAACAAGGCATTCGGTGGTAAATCATTATTTATAAAGTTAAGGTGCAATAAAGATAATCCCAGATATTTTACATCTATTATACATCTTGCAAAGAGGCAGGTTAAGAAAATAAAGATGTTTCTTCATTAATCATCATAGTATAATCTTATCCAGCTGGACTGAAGGAAAAAAATGTGTCATTCCCCTAATGTGTCTGGTCTTAAAATATATCCATGAAAGCATGAACAAAAAAAAAGTCCAATCAACAAATCTGTGACCCACTTGTAAGAGAAGTAGCACCCCTGACATAGTGCACTTGCTGCACTACTGATGTTTGTACAAAATCGACTGATTTTAATCTGTGATTCTGCACTACTGCCTGCCTTTTTTACACCAGTCTCATCGTGATTTGGTTGCAGTGTTGCAATGTGACTTAAGTGTAAGTTTAAAAACCCAACTCTACATACAGGACTATATATTACATATGAAATGACCAATAAACATAATGAACAAACCAGATAAAATACAAGTTATGATACATAGGACATCACTGAGGCCCAGCGATGCCTGCCACCACTGTTCAAACACCCAAAAAGTCACCCTATCGGTGAGAAACAGAGTATTTGCAGTGTGGGATTGTGTTCAAAGCCACACTTGTCATCAAACGAACACACAGCACACAAACGAACAACCACACACACACACATTGATAGGTCTCTGTGGGTTTCGCCTAGATACTTGACAACTAAGCCTCAAAACGTAGGCATGAATTGCTTCTAGAACCTTCCCTAGATGCCAATTTGCGTTGGCACACTTGATTGTGAGTCTGGAGATTGTGAGTGTCCGTCTACAGGCCTCTTACAGTGGACCTCCTGCCGGGCTCCTGTCCCCCCTCTGGGTAACTCCCATTTACACTCCCCATAAGAGAAACCCCGGCGTCAGCTAAAAGAGGATTAAAGGGACAAAATCTGTCATGTCCATGTGACTGATTAGGAAACAGAGCTCAGAGGACATAGGGAGTTAGTATTTCTGTACTGTGTTAATTTCAAATCAAAGTTCAAAATGTTCACTTTTACAGACAGGAAAAAAGAAAAGTACACTTTGGTGGAGCCACTGCCACACGTAGTCAATAGAAACAATTAAAAACAGACAAACAAAAAAACATTTTGGTGGTGGTTCACATTTGAGCTTGATAAAAAAAATAATAAAAGAGGTGTCAATTCCAAATTTAACCAAATAAAAAATAAATCTGCACAAAAAAAAGTCAAAGCTTCATCTATATTACAGCAAACGGGACAAAGAAAAGGAACGACACATTCATTTTGTAGACAACTGTACGGAGAAGTGATATTTAAATAAACCTTTTTCATAATCATTCAAATATTAACAATAAAACCAAGAGGTCAGTCGTCTGCGTGAAAAACACCAAACATTCACCCCTGTCTGCTTCAACCGAGGCATCACAGCTAACCTTCCAGCAGATGACGTCAATCCGTTGTCGTGACGGCAGCCTCCAACTCCTCCCACCTCCCTGAACCCCTTTGGACCCCAGTGTGCGTGTTGTGAGGAAGGACGAGGAAGTGATGGTTGTGGTGGTGATGGTGGTATTAGTGATGGGAAACAACTGGCTGAAAATAGGTGCTTTTCCACTGCAGACACTCAGGGCATTTCCCTGTTGAAAAGCCCCGATAATGAAGCCCAAGGCGTCTTTTTCCACCTTTGTTTCCACTGTGGTGTAGACCAACGCAACATACATGACGCAACTAACACTGTTAATCACACCATCCCTGCAGGACAGATTAGCCTCACTGAACTGATTACTGATTTCAAAAAGGATGCTTCTTATAAAGACATCTGACAGAGAGATTCGAGATTCCAGGGTGATTGTGGCAACACACAAAATTACCTACCCTCCTAAAATGGCCCCAAGTTCCTGTGGTGGAAAAGCACCTAATGTTTCTATTCTTCTGTCTTGTTCCAAGTGAACGATTAGCGAAGACATCTAACATTCGCTCAACCACATGCATTCTGTTTTTAATCATTTGAATACATTTGGTTACTTTCATAACCAAGTGATTGGGGGTGTGCTAGGTAACTAAGTGGCAAGCTGGCAGATATTTTTTAAAAATTCCATTTTGGATTTTAGCCAGTGCAAAAAAACAAACAAACAAAAAAACCCCATGTGGCAGGGCATCATCAACTGATAGCTGTGCCTTCATCAACGTCCTTCAGAGTCCATTCCCACTTTCGTCTTCAGAGAGCTTCGTTGTCGTGGCCACCGTGATTGGGGGGGGGGGGGGGGGAAGGAAAGCAAGAGACCCAAGTCGAGACCAGAGACTTACACATTCACCCTAACTAACAGAGGCGTGGTCTGCACTGGACAAGGATACGCTTGCTGGGGGTGAATTCTGAGGTTTATTGCACTGCCTTACAGGAGTGGCTGCTGGTAGAAGGCTGCTGGCTGGGGCTGGGGGCTGGGGTGGGCTGGCCCTGCCATTGGGTAGGAGGGGCCAGGCATGCCGTGGCTAGCGTTCTGATAGGCTGACATGTCCATGGTCATGCCCACCTGTGGTGAGTAAGGGCCAGGGCCTCCAGGAGCTTGAGTCATATAGGGGGGATTCATGTGACTGCTGGAAAAGACAGAGAAGAATGACAATTAGAGGAACAGTTGTATTATTATTATACATTACTATATTTAAATTACTTCAAACCATATATGAATTATGACGAGGAGTACAAAGTCCATTGTGTCAAAAGAAAAAAAAAAACAGCTTCACAGTATGTGATGTCAATATTAAAATTAGGCATAATGTTTCAGACCATTTAAAAACTGCAGTACTGAAGTGAAAGCACCATTTTCTTGGTAAGCTAACTGCATGCTTTGTTCCCATTGCTCTGTAGGTTCTTGTGATTCTCATGTGCAAACTTTTCAAGGATTCCAGCCGTCTGACTCACATCTGTCTGTCTCGGAGACATCCTACTCACTTCCTTTCGTCTCTTATGTATCATAAGTACAGTCATGCGTGTGTAAAAATGTCATCTTCAGTCTACTGAAGGCCTTGCTTTGCTATGATTGTATATGAGTTATGTGGTTAGCTTTATTTTTTTATTTTTTTAAATGGTTAGTCAAATGCACCCTTACATAAAAGACATCTTTGATGTGCAGTCAGTCGTGTCAAAATAACTTAGCCTTTCATAAACTCCCATATGTCAGTTACGCAACCAATATATTTGGTACTCTTTATCTTTTTTTTAAATATAATATTCAAGCATTAAAAATATGTCCAGTGTTTCAAAACTAGGATGAGATGGTGCTTACAGCAGTTTTTCTAAAAAGAACTTCTTAAACACAGTAAAATATTGGTGGAGGCAATGTTCTGTTTGAATTTTCAATACAATATGCAGCAATGAAAAATGCAAATGACTAAACATATTGACTGATTTTGCATTGCAGATATGAATACTGTAAATACTTTCATGAGTTGAGATAGAGTCAGCACTCCCAGTTGTGTATTATGTTTGGGTGAATATATTTATGTAATCTAACAAACTGGCAAAGTGTTAACTTTCGCCACTGCTGCCACTGGTGGGGCTGGGGGACCTATTTATTTCAAGGGCATATTTATTTTGAATAGTCCTGCTGCTGCTGCTGCTGTTTTAAACTGCTTATGTTTGCATGTTTGCTGATCTGTAAATAAATAAAAACCTGACGTTGATAAATGAATATGTGAGGCTGAGGTCTAATTCTGTCAAAAATGTGCAAATGTCACCCTGTCTTCTGTGGAACTAACATGACATCATAGGTGAAATGTCAGCAGCCAACATTCTAATAAATAAATAATAATGGATAAATAAATAAATAAACAACCTTGCATACTGTACTGTTACAGCATGGCACTAGACACAATAAAAGACAAGAGTTTAGCACAGAATAAAAAAAAACTGTTCCTTTTCTTTTTGCGTCACTCACTGAACGCCTTTTTTAAACTGGGGCAAGATTATTAGCATACGTAGCAAATATAGGCCAATTCACATCTGCCATCATTTTAAGATTTAAGCTCTCTTGTTTCACTAAGGAAAAAGGCAGATGGCCAGATGAGTCCTCACAGTAAAAAAATGAATTAACAAACTTGTAATGTCTGTGTGGCTGTTACTGGCACATTACCAACATCTGGACATAAATGTGGTGTGGAAGAGCAAGTGCCTGGATGGGTAAGGGACTTGAACCGCTGGAGTGAGTCCGCTATCACTTTTCCAGTCAGCTGCTCTCAATCTGTCAAGTGTAGCCATCTGCTCATGGCTAACTGCACACAAAACGCTTCCTGTGACACGGAGCAGTCTCACCAGGAGCTGTCTGCCCTGCTCACACACACACATGTGACGGCCACAGCAGCACACCACACGGGGGGTTTACGCAGAAAACTGGGTCTCGGAAAAGGCTTGAAAAAGCAACAGGGCTGCAATGGGGTTCATTACTTTCCCCCAGTGTGTTGTGTTGATTTTAGAGTGCTCCTCAATTGCTCAAAAATTCATTTTGAGCAATATGTTTAAGTGGTAAATTGGGTCATGGTAAAACCCACTTTAGCAATATGGTCATGTGTATGGTCTGAGATGAACAACCTTAGAAAGTGCAACACCACCAAAAAACAAAAGGTCTGCATGACACAACACCACTGATTAATGGAGGGAAAAAAAAAAAACACCAGATAGTAAGGTCAGCCAACTTGGCTCCGTGCCTTTTACAGTGTGACTTTGCTCAGACACAAACACCCTGTTTTTTGCTGTGACCCCCTGACACACTACACTGGCTGTTGCAGAAGGCACGCTAACCTGATGTAGTGGGGCTGGGGGGGGCCGGGCTGGCTGCTGGCGGGGGCGCTGACGGTGGCGGGGAGGGAGCAGAGGGACGCGGGCTGGTCTGGAGCCATGCTGTACCCCTGGCCTGCTCCTGGGGGGCCCTGGGGGACGGGCGCGGGGGGCATGTAGGTGCCTGGTAACTGCCCTGGGTAGCCTGAGGGAGGAGAAAGAGCGAAGCAGAAAGTAAGAGAGGGAGAGATGGAGAGAGAGGGGGAGAGAGGAAGCGGGGGGAGAGAGAGAGTGAGACAGAGAAAGAGTGTGAAAGAAAGAGTAAGCGAGAGGAAGAGGGAGAGAAAGAGGGAGGGAGAGAAAGACAGAGGGGGAGAAAAAGTGAGAGAAAAAGAGGGAGAGAAAAAGAGTGAGAGAAAAAGAGGGGGGGAGAGAGGGGAAGGAATTGAGAGAGAGAGAAAGAGAGAGAGAGATAGAGAGACAGAGACAGAGACACAGACAGAGAGAGAGAGGATTAGACAATTACAACAAAACTGAATAAACATGGCAAGGGAACAGCTGACAAATTAAACATCCTATCCCTAAAGGAATGACTTCCACTGAGCAGCTTCTGAGCTGGGCAAGGCACTGCAGCTTAACCCAGACACAAGCTGAGCAGGAGGGATTTGCTTTAGTGAAACCAAACACTATACAAATATGAGGTTAACAGCACTAAGTGGGCAAACGAAGGAAACCTAACCACCACCTCATTATCCCATAATGCATGCTGTACATTTGCACCACCCCACAACACAATACATAACGTACAGCATCACAGAATGCACACAACAGACTTTTGTGTGAGTATGTGTGTTTCTCTGTGTCCCTGTGTGGGAGTGTGCGTTTTCCTGTGTGTGTGCATGTGTGTGTGTGTGGGTGTATGTGTGTTTGTATGCATACTTGTATGTATGTATGTATGCATGTATGTATGTATGTATGTATGTGTGTGTGTGTGTGTGTGTGTGTGTGTGTGTGTGTATGTGGACTGGATAAGCCTGACATTAAGCTAGAACATGGGAACAATATGATTGTATGTGAATATGCACAGTAAAAAAGATTTGGGTGCGTGTGTGTATGCATAGTCTGTGTCTGTGTATGAGTTTTTAACAGTATTTTAACAGTATTTCCTGTATCAGTGACTTTCTTCAGTGTACCTCCTATGTTATGATGTAGAAGCACTTGGAGTGTGTCACTGTGTTTCTCCTGGGTCTGTTATTGTAGATGACACTGACTGTGTGTGTGTGTGTGTGTGTGTGTGTGTGTGTGTGTGTGTGTGTGTGTGTGAGACCCACCTGCATGGGTAGTGAGGGCTGGTAGTGGGGCTGCTGGTGCGGCTGCATCTTGGAGTAGGGCGAGTAGAGCGGCACCTCGTTCATCAGCTGGTTGTAGAGCTCCAGGGCCTCCAGCACCTTCACGTTCAGCTCCGACAGCTCAGAGTGCTTCCTGAAACACAACATACAGAGGGACAACATTACACACACACACATACACAGTCGCACACTGTGTTTCTCATGGGTTTGTGTTTCTGTAGATGACAGTGTGTGACAGACCCAGAGTGCTTCTACACAGCGTAGGAGGTACACTGAAGACAGTCACTGATACAGAAAGAAAATATGCTGCTATAAACTCATACACAGACACAAAAAAACAGATGGATGGACAGAAAGAGACATCAACAAAAAGGGAGAGACGAATGAAGATAGATGGAGAAGAAAAAATGGATAGTCTGAATGACAGGCAGAGAAGCTAAAGAGACAGACCGTTGGAGAGTAAGTGCTCCGGTGTCTAAGGGTGTGTTTGTATGTGTTTCTGAGTGTGTGAGAGAGTGTGTGTGTGTTTAAGTGTGTGTGAGTGGGACTGTGAGTGTGAGTGTGTGTGTGAGAGAGACAGAGAGAGAGAGAGAGAGAGAGAATGTATGTGTGTCTGAGTGGGAGAGAGAGTGTATATGTTTAAGTGAGTGTCTGTGTGTGTGTGCTGTGTGTGTGTGTGTGTGTGTGTGTGTGTGTGGTGGGGTGATATGCCATGGGAAAAAGGATGTTGACGACGTGATCCTACCCACACACACTCCGAGGCTCCCAGCGGAGCAGACAAAACAAGGCGTACTGTAGAGGATTGCATAAGCTGCTCTCCCTGCTCAATACTAAACTGGGCTACACACATGGGGAGGAAGTTGCACCTGACTCCGCAAGAAGTGTCCTCATAGCTAGACTTGGATATACTACAAAACGAATGTGTCAGCACATTAACATCCTAAATAGACCTGTCTCTCTATGGTGGCTCCATGTAAGCCTACTAATTTACTGGTACACACAACACAGTGTGAACAACATTCTCCCGACATTCCCATCACACCTGCGTGACAGGACAGCCTGAAGGGTTAAAAGGGACTAAGCAATTAGAGACACGTTGGAAATCGAATAGCTCGCTCTTGACAAAATGCCAATAGTTTTTTTTTTCCTTCACTTTGACCGATGTCAGCACAACAGAAATACTACACATTACAGTGGCATCAACCAGCCATAATTGTCAGATGATATGACACTCAAATGATCTAATACAATACAGAGACAAACAAATATTCAGATACTTTAAAAGGAATACAAATATGAAAGAAAAAAAAGAAAACAACTAAATGCCCTTTCTTTTCGGCCATTCAGAGTTCTTACTGTAAGCTTTCTGTGGTCTCACCTGTCAATCTCCTGCAGTTTTTCATCAATCAGGGGGTTCATCTGCTCACAGGCACCTGAGGAGTCAGAGGTTAATGCAGGATCAATAACGAGGCCTCGCTATTAGAGGCACGCAGCCTCGCTCTGGCAGCATAATAACAGTCAATCAAGAGTCACTCCTCCTCCACATTAAGACACGCCATGAATGTCTGTCCTCCATGATCAAGCAGTGATTGACTCAGTCACACACCTTCCAACTGGACCAGTTCCTGGCTGTCAGGGTCTGTGCTGGCCGGGTCTGTGTTCTGGAGCAGATGGAGGGTTCTGTCCATCTTCTCCTGGAAGGGGAAAAGAGACACATGTACCCATGTCAGATTCAACATGCTCAACATGTAGGGGTATTAATGTAGAATACAAAATAAGATAGTTAGCAATTTCCATGACAACATGATACCATGAACCTCCACTCTACATATTTGACAGCTTTTTTCCTGCTTAATTAGGCATGTTACAAATCTGTTTTAAGTAAGTGCTGCATCACTAAAACCAGTATTCAAACCCCCAAAATGAATGCTACCATGTAAACAAAGTGAAAAACAAAAAAACATACATTTCTTATCATCCAGTCAGTGATGTCTGTACCCTTTTATTAAACTAGCATGCAGATGACATTAAGTCACTTTTTTTGGTCAGCATTATGTCAATTTCAGTTGAGCCAGGTGTCACCTGAAAACCCTACACAACCTGAATGCACTATGACATCACCCTTATTCAGTGAATTAACACATTTCCTATGATTCATAGCGCCTCAAACAATGGCCTAGTTCTACTACATATTCTTTATCACAGGGACCAAATACAAAAGGAATGAAATACAAAAGATATAACACTCCTCCCCTATGCAAGCGTGTTATGGTGTGGGGTTACTCCTATTGTACATATAATCAGTGCTACACGACACCATATATTCAGGAAATTGCTGCACTGTGTCACCTAGAGGTAGAATGTATTTTCAGAGTGGGAACAAAAAGACCCTCTGGCTGATTTTGACATCTTCCCTGCTGTCAACACAATGCAAATGCATCTTTGTGCGCACAAGTTATTGTTGACTCCTTGCTACTGAATCTCCACAAAAGCAAAGGAGTCAGGGTCAAGGGTCATATGAAACACCAAAATTCATTTGGAAGGATGTATTGTATGTATTATTTGTATGACATTGAGTCACAGGCCACTCAAATAGTTTCAGAGATATGTGGGGCGGCCGTGTGCACTAAATCACTGGTTGTCAGTCTGGGGTACAAGTGCTCCTATGGAATTTGGATCAATTCTAGGGATATGCAAAATAAATCTATAAATAGGTTCTTAGCACTACTCAGCATAGTGATAAAGTTCAGGTACAGACAATATGTGCAGAAAAACACCTTACATTTAAATATCTCCAATAAAACAAGGGTTATTGTGAAACGTCAAAGTCCCTCAAAAGGGTATTATTAGCATATTAATACACAGACACTGTGCTGCTGAGTCCTAGACCACTTGAAGGGTCTGAGTGATATCTGTGTGTGTGTGTGTGTGTGTGTGTGTGTGTGTGTGTGTGCTATAACAGGAAGTGAGTCCTGGGGATGCTCTCTCTCCTCACCTCGTCTATAAACACGGGCTCTGGCTCCGCCCTGACCTCCACACTGGGCTCCTCCACCGCCGCAGCACTCTCCACATACGCCGCTGCAGACACAAACCAGACTCAGTGAGTGAGCGCATGCATGCGTACGTACACACACACACACACACACACACACACACACACACACACACAGACACACACACAGGAACACACATAGACACACACACAGACACACACACAGACACACACACAGATACACACACAGATACACACAGACACACAGCTTACTACAGGAAGTAGCATATGTGCACTCCACAGCCACTTACATCGCACAAGTGCTACACATCAACATGAGTACCTACTCCTCTTAAAGATCATGAGGAGGACATTTAGCATACTGTTAAACATACAGAGCTTGCTCCATTGCCTTTGAGTAAGGGTTATTTCATTGTTGCTTTTTAAAAATTATATAAATAAAAAGAGTAGATGTTGACTTTACGTGGTTCAGGCTCAGCATTTAGGTTAGTTGTGACAAAGTTGGAGGGGAAGAGGCCGACTCCTCTGTGGTTCTCCCCTTTCCACCAGTTTGGATCACTGCAGATCAACAACAAAAGTAACAACACATGAGATGAGATTTCAGATAGTACACCATGACCTTTTCCTTTAACTTCTTGTGTTTTTCTCCACAAAGATCTAATGTGATGAGAGGTGTATAGTATCCATTGTACTGTACATGTATATAGTGACAATAAAAGGCATTCTATTCTAGATTACCAGAGCTCCATGACTATTAATCACAACTTTTGTTTTGATTTTGCTAAATTCATTTCTTGTATGTTTAAAAAAAGAAAAAATAAATAAAATAAGCCACATTTGTTTTTTTAATTCTTGAAATTATGGTATATTGCAGCAAACATGAGATAAGCTTAGACAACTGGGACTAAGTCTGATTGGGCGATTAGCTTTTACAGAGTGCAGTCACCTGTCATCTAGGATGATAATGAGCTCCCCAGTCTTGAAGGTGAGCTCGTTGTCCTCGGCTGCCTCGAAGTCGTAGAGCGCCCGCACCTTCCGTGACTCCTTGCCCCCGTTGACGTTGTACGGAGGGTCGGCCGTGAAGGTGAGAGGTCGCGTCTCCGCCTGTTGCTTCTGCTCCTGCAGGGACAGCTCAATGGCTGCAGGGGGCGATAGAGAGCCTCATATTACCAGTTTCTCACCACCTCAACAATGATTACACACGCAAGGCTGTGCAACTGTCCCTAAGGAGTGAAGGTGTGGTGATGACACATGCTGACACAATGTCAGCCAGTCACAGGTTATGTACTAACAAGACCTAGACTGTACTGTAGCAGACACCTGAAACACGTTTTTAGTGACTGCGAAGCTGTTCTACAATCAGCTACCATGGCCAGCACCAGCGTTAAGTGTAATGTAAAAGTAGGGTAACAGACTCACACAGGTGTTCTGTGTAATGTGTCAGAAAAACATTAATCTCACACCTATTACTCACACCTATTACCCTAAGTGCATGTGATCAACTGATTTGATCTTTGCAATGCCAGTGTAGGTGACATACCAAAAGGGCAAAGATTGTATCTAGCTGACATATGCTTGGAATCTGGTCGATAAAACCGACAACAATGAAAACAGAAATGAAACTGCTAACAGTGTTGTTCCATATGACATTCTCATAAAAAAACAAAAACAATTCCGTCACTGTATCACGGTCGTGTCGAATTCAGTTAGAATACGGTATCAGACGTCATCTCAGTCTCTTTACCTTTAGCGAGGTCATCGTCATCTGTGCCTCTGCTGCTGGGAGCGGGCGTGGTGTTGGCCTTCACGCTAGAACTCTGGAGAAAAACACAAGGAAATATTTTAGCAGGAGAGGCAAGAGCTTCAAACTGAGTTAAAGGGAAAATCCTGGTGTACTATCTGAAATCTCAACAGGATATAAGAAGTCAAAAAGTAGAAACCATGATTTTAATCTCATGGATTTTTTGTCAAGTTTAGCAACCTTCTCTTGGTTCTCTAGCTTCTGCTTCGTATGTGTGTGTTCAGTGACATTGTGTCAAAACCATAGTCTCCTTTTCTTCATGTTATGTGGACCATGGTATGGTTACCTAACTTAAAAGAGTCATCAATGATTAAGATGAGGTGTGACATGCTGGGGGTTTCAACTAGCAATGCAAAAAAGAATATTATACAAAACCCCCCACCACTACCACCATAGGTGCCACATCCCAACAACACAGCACAGAGCCATATACTGACAGTTTCACACAAGAAAAAAATAAACTCTTAAGCTCACTCCATCAATGTAAACATACACGCTGCCATAAGTTCTCCCAGCAGCCACTATGGAAGGTTCTAAGGGCAGGAAATGCATGTGATAGCAATGTGTGTTACAGTTTCCTCTTGCAATCTGTATCCAAAATGTGTGAGTACAACAGTAACCACACACATGGTGCCTCGAGGAGAAACAGGAAGTAAACAAAAAAAAATAGCGCAGTAGTAGGTCATGTGAACTGTAAACAAAAACATATTTGGGACTGCAGCCAAGGACAGCCTAGCCTATGTATTGAAAGCAGTCTGAGTTAGCTGTGGAACCACACCTGAGTGTTTGAAGGGAAAGTAACGCCCTCCTCCTTCAAGGATTTGATGGTGGCACCAATTAGACTGAGCTGTGGATCTTTCTGGAAGTCCTCGGACCATTCCACCATCAGAGCCTTCAGTTTTTCGCTAACCTTGGGGTGGGCCTAGGCGAGAAAGCAGTGGAGTACATTATTACACAACAAACAAGCCATTAGGCCTGGCAGATGATTGATATAGTATACATATTTAACTACTTACTACAATATACAAAGAAGACTGAGGAGTAGATCAAGACATCTTTAAAACAATTATTCAAATGTATGTGAAAAGCATAGGCTCCTAATGTGTCCCAACAGTCAGATTAGACTTGTCGTGGAAATCTTAAACATGTTTGGCAATCAGACAGCACAAAGTGTGTGTTGAAACACCTGCCATCAAAATGTGTTTACTTGTGGTCAGATGCTAGTTCTCATTTTATAAAGAATACATCACTTCTGGTGGTTAAGACCAAATGTGTGGTGGGAAGCATAAGGACACTTCCGCTGCCTGCTTGTCTTGCTGTTACCTCACATGAAAGATGTCAGTTCAAAAGTCAGTCACGAATTTAGACGTAACTGTTCCAGACCACCTTCAAAGGTAGTATGAGCTATTGGAATTCAACGTGGGTTTAAGATGTGTTGGGTGTGTATACTTCTTTGTTTAAGTATTTTTGGCCTTTTTATGGCTTTACTTAGATAGGACTGTTAAGTAGGTTTCAGGAAATAAGTGGGAGAGAGAGATGGGGTAGAGTTGTGAAATGACCGCAGGTTGCATTCAAACCTGGGTCCTGGGAACCTGGGAAACTGCCCATTTGTACACTTTGAGTTGTTTGATTGCAAAACATCCCATCTTGATACAAGGTCAAAACTGCTATTGAGATGTACATATGAAGAAATCCAGTACAGAATAAAAAATCCAAAGCATATTTTTACGACATTATTCCATACCCTTGCCAAAACGCTGCGCACTTCACTGGCAAAATCTCGTGAGCAGATCTCTAGGTGGAAGATCCTGCCACTGTTTGAGACACACGCGCCCAGTAACTGCAATGGAGACAGAACAGGAGATAATGCAGAAATTATACATATTAAGCGTCATGGTGATAGTGATTCTTGTACACTTTGCATGGACAGCTTCACTGACAACTTCATTTGTTTTGAAAAAAAGAAAAGGGTGAAAAAAAGGGTGGAAAAAAAAAAGGTTTCGCATAGCTATACTCTCCTACAGCAATTGCTTTATTGTTAACAGTTGACTCTGATTTCCCAGACTTTGGAAGTGATGTGTGGTTTCTTGGAAATTAATGTTTACAAAATAATAACACAATGGCTGAGCTTCTTTTGTTCATTATAAGAAAACAGAACTCCCAAAGTCTGTTGAGACTGACAACACTGTCACACAATAGTACAGTAGCTCCCAGAAACAAATGACTGGGCAGATATACTGTTTTGGGAAATAGCAGCTTCTTTTCTGTAAAAAAGTGACATCATCCTCACATGACTGTGACTCAGTGGTTTCAGTAATGAAAGCTAATGAAACCAACTTAACGTAGAAGGGGATAACAGATCACAGATACCAAATATGGCAGTACTACCATGATGCATTCCTAACCATCTGATTAACATGATTTAATGCTATTTAAACTATGAAAAAGCATGTATTTTGACAAAGCAAATTATCACTTCACACATCACCAGCTTACAGCTTTCAAAAGTTTCTCACACCGAATTGAAATTGTATCAGTAAAATTCGATTGAATAAATGATGATGTAATGAGTAAGAGGGCCCTATGTAGGGTGGTTACAGCTAGTTGCACCATCATTGTCTGTTGCTCTGTATGCACAATCAGACCTGAAACGTAAACAAGTTGAAAGGGCAGTTTCAGGCTCTTAATAGGTTACTACAGTCCTACCGTGTTAGATGGCTGGAGGTGTTGGTGTCTCTAACACGTAAGGAAATGTTTAAAATGGGGAACCAGGGGGACTAAATGCTGACATGACAAAGCATGATTAAGGAATTTTGGTTTTATAACCAGAGGGCTACCTACATTAAAGGCATGTACATCCATTTCAAACACCTCCAATACGCCAGCCGGGAGTTCTAAAAGCGTCTTTTGCCAACATTACTTGCGATGTCTAATAAAACTACTAACCAACTATTCTCTCATAAAAGCACATCTCGTAAAGTCGCATATTTGCTTGGTGTTGCTTTAATGAAGTCTTTTATTGGCGAAGGAGATCTATCCAGATAAAGGCTATGGGTGAGAGCTACAGGACTGCAATGATCACTCTGTAGTTGGCGTACAGTTTTTCAAATGACATCACTACATTATTGGCTTACTTATAGAATCCCTGCACATTGCCTCTTACCAAACTTTGAACTGTGTGTGTGTGTGTGTGTGTGTATGTGTGTGTGTGTGTGTGTGTGTGTAAAAAGGGTTACACTTACAGTTAGAGCTTGCATGGCCACATGTGGGACTTTATGGTTGACACGCTTCATAATTGACCTGAGACAGTCCTTTGCGCTGAAATAAAGAATCATGAAACGTCATAAAGTTTCCAAAAAAAAGAGCACTCACTTAGGTTTCCAAAAAAAAAGAGCACTCGCTTATGCGCTATATGCAGTAACATTGCTGAATGCTGCAATAACAATATGCCTTATAATAAACAAACTAATACATCAGTATACAGAGACAAAGGCAAACTTTGACTACCCCCCTACGTATAGATAAGGCCTAGCTAGTAGGTTAGTTTGTTATGAACAGGCAGTCCACAAAATCCAAGGCACACTGATGCAGTGATATAATTAAATATGTACACCATGAAAGCATAGCTAATAGCTATGTACCGTTTACTGTAGCTTAGCCATGTTTTACATTTCCAATGTGTACACTGTAATATTGTATGTTGTGATATTTTCAATACATTGTGCAGCTCTATTAAACATTTAAAAAGAGTTTTTATGTAGAAGTTGCGGTGGTATGACAGGTACTGTCATTGCTCTAGGTATGGTCTACGTACACAGGGTCAATGCACTACCTCTGCGTGTTGTCTCAAGTTGCCTTGAATAAATGCATCTGCTTAAATACCCAACCTTTGTTCTTTCTAGGCTTTCCACTACAAACCCTATCAAGGGAATGCAAATGAAGAATATATCACTATGGGTGGGATGGCTGAGAAGGGGAGTGAGATTTGACACAGTTGCACAACAGGTTTCGCTCACCCATTGGGTGTCGTCCCGATGCGGTCACAAATGTCCATGATGAGGCCCCAGTCATCGGCGGTGTTGGTTTCGCTGGTTGCCTTCTCTGGAAATGCAAATAAACCTCACATGAACAAAGCAGCCTCTGCTGGCAGGCACACTGAACACAATCTCATGGGTAGGGTGCCAAGTTTCCTAGACATTTCACATTCAAATGACATGGAAAGCAGCAAGCAGGTTTCACACGGACAGGTTACAACTAGCTGTTCCTTGAGATTCTTATGTATGGCCACCAACAGAATATCAGTCGGCTCAGGTATCAATAACAGGTGAAGAACAACAAGCACAGAATTGTGAAAAGTGACCTAATGATACTACATTTAGAGAAAAATGCACTTACTGGTCATGCCGACATACCATTTTTAGCATTTCGTAATGACCAAGAAATTCTGAGTATGAGTTATAGCAGCCCAAATTCAGGTAATTAGCTTACTACAGTCTTTCTTGATTTCTCCAGAGGGAGCAGGTCTTAAGGAAGGCTCCACAAGCTATTAAATGGCAGGTGCCAAAATTATTCTCTGTTGCACTGACCAAAAATTGGTAGTCCATGTGTACAGACTGTAAACACTCAAGCCATTAGAGTTGAGGGTTTTTTGTAGTTCTTACTATTAAAAAGGCTTTTAAGGCTATGAGCTGTGAGCATGTAAATCTAAAAACCCTCCCAACAGGTGTGACACAAGACTGCATGATTTGCACATAGCAATTTCCAATGTTTTGCATTAAGCCCAGGATATCACATTGGCTGTCTACATTATTAAGCGCAACGAATAAACTTACAAGGTCATTTAAGAAATACAGATTCCTAATAATGTTCCAAACTTAATATATTGTGACATGATGTTGTTATTAAGACATCTTTAAGTCACATGACACTGTGGGCCATTGACCCTGACCCCTTAACAAACGCAGAACAAAAAATATACTTCAATATTCTAACTCTCGGGGAAATTACTTTAGTGCTTTCAAACCACCATGTCTGTTTTCTGAAATGATCCAAAATGACGCCCGATGACACATCATAGACTGACATCGTGCTTTACACAACCAGGTCACTTGACATTAGTCCTGACTACAGACCAGCCAAAGAAAAGTGACTGTCATACAGCCGTCACGCATTGAGATAAATGTAAGATGACTGTCGTTATGGTTTCCTGTGTGTGTGTGTTTTGTTAACAAGCATTAGCCTATTTAGCTATCCTACCTAGCTGTAAGCTAAAGCTATTTCAATCAACCAAATATGCCAGTCGTCTAAAACAATATAGTTTCTAATGACAGGTCTACAGCTCACTTACACTGACCACTGGCTGTTGCCACACTACCAAAGTAACCGAATCGGTTGGCTCAGCCAGCTGGATTGCACTGAAAATGATGTAAATACTCTAGGCAGCCATCATAGCAAGGTGCTCAATTAGCTAAACTGACAGAACATGACACAACAGCAAAACGCCACTGTATTAACAGAAAACGCAAACGTATCTCAAACGACTCCTGCTGGCATGATACACGTTGTTGGAAGATACATTTATGTCAGCTTAAATCCTCTGGCTGACTCAAGCTAGGCAGATATGTAGCCAACGTAGGTAGCTATGATAGCTAGCTTAAATAATCGTTAGCTATCTTAGCTTAGTTGTCTGAATACGTCAACAAGAAATCATGATACTTTTGATGATCTTACCCACATCCTGGTCGAACGGATTTTGCGCAAATAAAGGCATTATAGTTTTTCGGTTAAGGGACACTACTACAGGGCAAAGTTAACTATTGTACGGATTGACAAATATCCCTTCCTCATCCATTAAACTCCCCTTTCACCAGTTGCTCTTCCGTAAATGTAGGTGTCCTACAGAATGCCTGAAGATTAAACCTTTCAAACCGACCAAAACACTTCACATTAAAAAGAAAACGAAATAATGATATCTAAGGAATAATTATAAAAAAAGATGCATGCGGCTGTCGCGTCTGGAGTTTAGCAATGGTTATATTGTAGATCGGGCAATGACATGGAAACCCCGCTGCATTCCAAGCCCAAACCATATACAGTCTATGGCCCAAACACGGACAACATCGCCACCCCGCGTACAAGAGAGCTACTGTGCAAGCTACACTTATGTTGCACCCACAGTCTCTGGTTGCACCTTACTCCCTTGCCACGCGAGTTAACCTATGGAATATAATTTCACGTGAATGTTATAATGTGTAAAAAATGTGTATGTTTCTTTCTTCAATTCCAACTGTGCCACTTGGTACCTTTTAATTAGAATTTGCATTTTAATTAGAATTATCTTTAAAACACAATTTAAAACGTTTTTAACATTTGTAATAGTTTTTTTCCTTTATAGATCTTCCATAAACTGTATAGTGTCTTCTCATTTTTTGCTGTATAACCAGTGACTAATATGGTGATGAGACCATGGATGAAACTGGGCCTGGGGGCTCTATCAATCGTCCCCGACCTTGTACTGTTCACTCATCTCCAGCAGAGGGCGCAACCCACCAAGCATATGACAAATAAAGCCCAGGGAGGCCATTCGCCTTTTATTTCCTCCTGACACGGTTGAGGGTACGGTCGGGTACCGATCGGCTAGTCATGTCAGCACCTGCCATGGGGACTACCAGGACGGCTCAGAGTGATGCAAGTCAAAAGAAAAAGAAAGGACCGGGTGCTCTAGCTACCGCTTATTTGGTCATATACAACGTGGTTATGACAGCTGGGTATGTATACAAGATCTCATGCACTTCCTGTTCTTTATGTGAGACAGTAGCGATTATGTGCCGTAGCTACGAGAATGAATGGATTCAGACAACATGCGCCTGGCGCGAGACATAATCCCTGTCACGGACGAATTATCTTGTTTTCATCTCTGTTCAGACAGAAGAAATATATTCATTGAAAAGCAAATGTATTCATTATCGGTAAAATGCGCTGCCGTTTACTTATCGCACGGTTACTGTTGAAGTGACTTCCCAGGGAAGAGTAAGCGTAATTAAAGCCCATTGTTTGGTTAGCCTATATTTCATGATCCTCACTAGCATAACTTTGTTAATTAGCATAGTTCCCGTGAATGTCGTTAAGGCACCAACATTAGCTTATAACTTATGTTCTCAACAGCACCATTCATTGAAATTGTTAACTGTAGGTTGTCATTTTTGCACCCTAAACAGGCATTAGGATAATTCATCCAGAATTTATTTTATTTCTTGGAACTATAGGCAGTGCAATCGTATGCAAAATGACCAGGTACTTGTATTCTGTGCCCTTTCACGAAACTGTATTTGCCATAGAACAGGCTATACCACATTTGCGCAACAAATGCGAAGAATTCTCGGGCCCGTTTTCGGAATGCGTGCTGTGTGTTAATAGATGTCTATTTGTTTTCTATCTCACTAAAACAACATGCTTACTGTCATTGCTAGCTTTCGATTGGCTCCCTGTCGTGCATTGTAGATTGCTTGGAACTATTAACATGAAGTTGGTGAAGCTGAAAGTAATTGTCTGTCTTCTATGCAGGTGGTTGGTTATCGCCGTGGGTCTGGTGAGAGCGTACCTGGCGAGAGGGAGCTACCATGGCCTGTACTACTCCATAGAGAAACCTCTAAAGTTCTTTCAGACTGGTGCTCTACTGGAGGTGAGTCCCAGATTTATTTACAAGACACAAGCACATATGTAAGCAAGCAAATATGTAAAGCTGGGTAAAATACAGCGAGGAGTCAGTCTGATCAACCTAAATTATGAGTTTAACACCATGTGCTACCTTATTAGAGAGAACTGGTGATGCAGTTATGTGGGAGGGTGTTGAGGAGAGGGAAGACACACTGCCCTGTCATCCACCCACTCGTTTGTCCCAGTGGAATGTGCCGTTTCAGTCTGCCACTGTATGGCCCACTGTTCATGGGGTGGGCAGTTTTTAAATAGACATGGCCTCCGTCAGGCCCCCTCAGTTAGCCATGTGACTGGGAGCGCGAAGAGTTCACCGCAGGCATGATAATGATGCTCTCAAGCTACAGTGTGCTCCTGGGGTATTCCTTTAAATGGCAACAGTATAAGTGTATATGACTACAACTGTGCAAGGTGTAAAAAATGGGGGTGGGGTGGGATGGGGATAATATTTATTACTTGCTCTTTTTTTGACAAGCCCTGAAAGTGAAAAGTGTGAAACTGAAAGCGTGTCCTCTAACTTTGTTGCAATTTTTATCCACAGATATTGCACTGTGCTGTGGGTAAGTTTTATCATTCACTTTTGGATTGAACTTTTGACTAGAGGATTTCGAAAGCTCCTATCAAAAACATGAACCCGTTTTTACCATTCACTCTGGGGGAGGTTTCTAAAATACTAGGCCGCATTGGTCAGATCAAATATAATGTGCAATCATGCTAATATGATAATAGGACTGCATCACTGTTGCAGTGGCTGCCAGGGTTCACAGTCCAAAGCTCTTTATTTGAGATCAGAGACTGTTCATGACCTTTGTCTGTACAGCTGTTGTTTCACAAGTATCTGCACTATGCTGCCCTCTGCTGGCCAGGCAGTGTAAGGGCCTTAGTTTTCCCCCATCACATCTCAGGTCTGCTCTTAGTCATACTCTCATCTCTGCATGCTCTGGATTCCTGGCTGGCCCCATTAGTGCCTTTTATCAGAAGAAAACAGCCGAATGCAGCCAAACTAAGCAAAAGCTTTATTTGTACTAGTCCTAGGTCAGGAACTGGGTGTGGGCTAAAAGAACAGATTGGAAAACCGGTGTTCCAACAAATTCACACTGACTGTTAATGAAGCGTCAAAGCATGACTGTAAATGAAACCCAGAGATTATGTCTTTGTGTGATTGCCGCTGATTGCAAGCATGGTAGTTCATCAAAAATCCAAACTGATGAAGAGGAGTTTGTTGAGTGTGGAGTGATGAAAAGCCAGGGCAGTCTAGTCCAGTGGTCCAAAAGTGAGACATTGCTGACAGGTAGTGAGAGACAAGGGCTGGACGAATCCCCACAGGGCTGCCCTTCTAACATGCAATATGCATCAGGCGGTCCATTAGACACCCTGCGGTCAGGCCCCCAGAGCACTACAAGACTAGCAATGACAGGCAGCAGAGCATGTATACGTGGACGACCTTTAAAAAGTACACACAGACTTTGTTGCACGTACGCTTGGGTACTTCAGATGGCTAGACGGATTGAAAGGGTGTCTAATATTAAAGTTTGGAAGGCAGCTTGTGGTCAGGTCAGGTCAGGCTGATCTAGTCAGGCTGATCACCAGTGCACCTTTTTTTTTTAGAAACCAAGTCAATGTGTGTTCTATCCCACAGGCATCGTCCCCTCCTCGGTGGTCCTGACGGGGTTCCAGGTGATGTCGCGAGTGTTCCTCACCTGGGCCGTGACACACAGCGTCAGAGAGGTGAGAGCAGCAGCAAGCCATCAGGGGCAGCACTCCCCAGGCCTGTGGAATATCATTTAAGAGAGAGCATTTTTTTCACGAAAATCATGTATCTATTTGGTATTTATTTTTAAACAGATGTGACTTATGTCAATATCAGTTTTTGGAAAGGTGTGTACACTGAAATGTGAAATTCTAACAGCTATGCGGTGAAGTCATTCCCAGCTGCCTACTGTGACAGACCTCAGGCAAAGAAAGATGTGAGGTGCCATCATCATGCAGTCACACTTCTGGTGGCACAATCTGGTGGAATAGAATGATCTGTCTGCAGAAATAGAGTAGTATATAAGATTGTGTTTTTAAGTGATGTAAAATCATCTGTTACTATGAATCTTTGCATTTTCGTCAGCTTAGAATGTTCCCTTAGCATTTTAATACAGAGCAGGTTTGCCTCAGTCTGATTTCGACAGTGGGCCATAATTGACAAACCAAAACACTGGCACTAGACAGAGATTTTTTTTTTGGTTCTGTGACACCTGATTGCCGCCATTGCATCTCCTTGGAATGGGAGAACTATTTAGATGGTTGCAGTCTGCAGCTTCATGACGTGGTGCCATTTTATCCTAGGAAGACCACCTTAAAGACCAGTTCCTATAACCTTGTGGTCTCACACAAATGGCACTGCTTTGGGTGGAGTATCAGTGCCCTGCAAATAAGACAACACAACACACACTTCATGACTACTGTAACTGTAAGGTCTGTTTGCTTATCCAGAGACACACAGCTGTGCTGAGGTAGAACATTGTGTAAGTCTTTTCTTTCCTACAAGGAACATGCTTGATAAAGATGAATTGGTGGATGGCCAATAACATGAATTGCGTGTGTGATCTAGATGTGCTCATTCTTGCACTGTCTTCAGAGACTGCATTTTCCGCGTGTTCGTAGATGGAACTGTAACCTGTTAGAGTGTGCTAGAGATGGGACTAGCATCAGGATGCTAGTGGCTACAGCATTGTCGTAACAAAAATGTCAGTAGCTGTAAGGTCAGCGTTCATCTCTTCTTCTGACTTGTATTTTTAACATGTCTGTCTGTCTGGTTTTTCATACGTGCACGGCTTTTGGACTAACAGTCTTCTGGGGAAGGACGCATGCAAAAAAAAAAAAAATCATTTTTGTGTTTGTATGCATTTGCTGTTATCTGGCCCCTTTATCCTTGATTGATTTTTTTTTTTGCTTTTTTGATTGCCACAACAGGTTCAGAGTGAAGACAGTGTCTTGCTTTTCGTTGTGGCCTGGACTGTCACGGAGATCATCCGCTACTCTTTCTACACCTTCAGCCTGCTCAACCATCTTCCCTACCTCATCAAATGGGCAAGGTAGGGGGAATATTTTGATCGCAAGTGCCCCAAGTGCATTATGCAGTTTGATTGCCATAGATGAGAACACTAGCTCCAGACAAGTCCTATCATTTAGCCTACCTACCAAACGGCCCAGCACTTATAGGTTCACCTGCCTTACTGTTCAAATAAGAATCATCTGTAATTTAGTTACAAGATGGAATAAATACACATCTGGGCTCTTACTTTCTGAGGGTGAGTTTTCCCCTCCTTGGCTCAACACATGTATGTGTTTCCAAATGAACAGACAAAAATATCTATCAAATCATATTCAGATCATATCTGATTTTGAGAAATACAATCTCGGCTTGCTTTGTTATGGCAACCAGATGAGAATCATATAATGCAGCTTCACCACATGATGCAGCTATAACACATGAAGAAAAACAGGTTGAACACAAACAGTTGAAGCACAGTATTGTGTAAGTAGTTGATATGGTGTGTAATAAAAACTGATGCACTTCTGTTTTGCACTGAGGAACAATCCTTTTCACTTCTATGCCGCTGATATCCCAGCTCATGGTGGCTTTCATTGCCATAGCAACCACATGTTTCTGCCCAACTCCAGTGTTGCTAGGTAGAAAATGGCACCCTCACTCTCAGGTTCCTGGCAGATGCAACAGCTGGTTCTCAAAGGACCACACTACTCAGTCGACTCATTTTGATGGTGTTGGATACAATGTGAAGATTGGAAAATGACTACCTGAGAACAGGAGATTTATTTTTGATTAAACTGCAGTATGTGTATTTTTTGGGGTACAGGAGGTGATGGGCGGTGGGGTACGGCAATATTATAACCTGCAGAATGCTGCAGAGTATTTACACCATCACTAACATGTGGTTTTGTGTATGCTTTATAATATAAAGTTTATATGAAGACGTACTATGAGTAATTGTACTGATCTAGGTGAATCCATGTTGTTGTTTTGAACAAATGGATATGGTGGTACTCACTTAAAAAAACAATTAATTGAATTGAATCAAGATTAAGCCAGGCCTTTGTTCTCATCCCTTTCCCAGATACACCTTCTTCATTGTGCTTTACCCAATGGGTGTGACTGGTGAGCTCCTGACCATCTATGCCGCGTTGCCCTACATACAGAAGACCGGCCTCTACTCGGTCACCTTGCCCAACAAATACAACTTCTCCTTCGACTACCACACCTTCCTCATCCTCACCATGATCTCCTACGTCCCCCGTAAGTGGTTGCCTACTGCCCCCTGTCTGGCATTCACATGCACTGAAGAATAAGTGGTGTGTTCAAATTGAAAGTAACATGAGATATTGTAAATGTTATGTTAGCCCATCTTTTGACAGCTGTAAAAGTAGATGGCTAAATATTATGTTTTTTTTAAAGTTTGTTTCCTAAAGCAGTTGGGTGTTTGTCAGAGTTCATGGCCATCTACACAGACCTTTTTTAATGTCGAATCTCTTTCTCTCTTTCGTCCTCTCTCTCCCCCTTTTCTTGCCCTCTGTCCATCTCCCTCCTCCCTCCTCCCACCCCTAGTGTTTCCCCAGCTGTATTTCCACATGTTGCGGCAGAGGAAGAAAGTGCTGGGTCATGTGGAGGAGTACACCAAAGTGGAGTAGACCCCCCCCACCCCCCACCCCCCCACAGCGCTCCACACAGAGTAACCCCCAAGGACAAGATGAGAGGCAAAGATAACCTTTAAAAAAACACACAATACAGATTTAAGAGAAAATAGTCTGCTCATTGTATTACAATAACCCAACTTTTGAACCCCACCCCAGCCCCTTGAAGAAGACAGTAACATATGGTTAACAACAGCAACAATGGTACGTTATTGATGATCGGACTTGGTAACTGGAAGGAAGTGCTTGCTGCCATCATAGCTAAAGTCTACAGGCTTGGTTGGGTTGGTTGGAGGAATTAGGAGAGCCACAGTGAAGAGAGGCACTTGTGAAGGTCATGACCTTCACAGCAGTCAGTACACGCTGCTTAAGTCCTGGGGAGAGGATGTACCATCATGCCATTCTCCCATGCTACGCCCCCTTAAAAAACATCTCAGCATTCTCTTCTGTTATCCTTTATTTATTAATTTGATTTATACAGTATGATCACTGTCAGCGCCCCCTGTTTTTAGTCTCTGGATGCATCTGTGAAAATAACTGCAAGGGTGTTTCCCATGATTCTGTTTTTTTCCTTTGGTCTATGGACAAAAATTCTGGAACATTCCTCTGCTTGTGTTAAGATGCTAAATTACCTCCTAATTGTTGCAACACAACATGATTTTAATGTTTTTCTTTTCTGACTCTGTAAAACAAGCATACCACTCTGTTGAGCACTGACTTAGGTAATGTAGTTGTACGCCTTGACAGCTCTGACAAGACTGCGCTGAGATTTGATGGTTGTTTGTATGATTTTCCATTAACAGGCTTTGTTGATTTCATTTGCTTTGAGTGTATTAGTTTGTTTTGTTGGCCATAGCTGTGTTTTGAAATATTGGTAACAGTTGTGTAACTGTTTGGAACATGTACTCATATGCTTGTACGGTTTGGCGTCACAGCTGGATATTTGTGGGCTGTCTACATGTTAACGTATTAACCAGTTGGGTGTGCAACGACAGTAGCAAAATAGTTACGACAGACGTAATAGTTGTACAGTTATTGCAAGTTTTTTTTTTTAATTTCTGCATCAGTATGTTATTGAACTGTTTTAACATGCGGCATCTCAATGGTCCTTGAAAATGGATGCAGTTGTCCTTACGATGCCAAGGATATGTGAACAGTAAGCTAACTTGACTGCTATTTTTGAAATATCTGTTCTTTTGAAGGGCTTGTGCTTAAAACCCCATGAAGCTCCAGGCGAACTACCAATTGCACGTGGCCATAGAAAACTTACAAGTTTGATTTGGATTGAAAAATGCATGCAGTCATTCATCTTCAGTGACCAAAAAAATCCAAGATGGACAGGTATGAAATATGCGTGTCTGTGCACATGGGTGTGTGTGTGTGTGGAGTGAAGAGGCAATCAAAGAGAGGGAAAAAAGAGGGACAAAGCAAGAGGGAAAAATTGCTGAACACCTTAGTGTCTTTTTGCCCTTTATGTCAGCGGCCTGAAAGAGGGCCTGGGAATCGTAGGAGAGGAAGGGATGCAGGTTTGTTTATGTTTTTCTGTGCAGAATCTCCCTTCCTCAAGTAGCACCTCTGCACTATACCAACTTTTAGCCTCAATTTATACTCATCGCATCATTTCCTGTCACAGCCACACATTTAAAGAGATTGATCCGTTTTCATGGGTTCATTTCCTGTTCGTCTGAGCCAGAGAGCTAACATAGTGCTTCTACTGGTGCAATCCAAACCTCCAAGTGTTAACTTTAATTTTGGGGTGAGGGATTTGCTTGTTGCATAGAAATTTGTTTTTCTTTTTAATTATATGTTTCCCTTAGACAGTATTTAAGTACTTTTAGATTTGCATCAGTCCATCATTGGGAGGGAAATTCTTTTTTTGTTGTATCTGTTCACCTCAGTTCAGAATCAGGAGCATACTGACATAGGTTAGCACAGTGGTTGCCTGTGACATATTTGGGCCCATTAAAAGTGAGAGGAGCTCCAATGAATGAGCTGATGCCTCATCTTGCTGCATCTTGGAGGGACACCTTGTCTGATCGAAATTAATGTATCTCCTAAGCGACGCCAGCTGTTCAGGAGATAGCTGTGGAGGTCTTTCATGCACTGGCACCTTAGATGTGAGACACCAGACAGGCAAGGTGACCCGGAATGACTAAGACCTTCTCAGCTGGCCCAGTGCCCCTCCTCCGCTTTCTGATGTATGCCCATCCATTGGTGCTGAAGGATGTTTCGGTAATTTCTGTTTTGTGTGTGTGTGTGTCTGTGGCCGTCCATGGGTGAAGGTGGGAAAGTTTGTGTCTTTGGGAGGTTGGCAGGTTTGTGACTCTGTTGGAAACATTGCATGTGAGGGAGAAATGTGAGAGAGAACAACCCACCCCTTTGGGTTGCATACCATGGTAGTCTAATGAAGCATGCCACTAAACGTTCAACTCCCTTCTCAAATATCCCTGGGCTTTTTGATAAAGAAAAAAGTTTTGCATGGGACCAGCAGACTTTGTATAAGTATGGTTATTAATAACTATATATTTACAATAAATAATATGGGAAGCAAAAGTGTCTGTTTTCTTTTTACTACTGGAGTAAATTCTACTTTAAGGTATTTTCAGCACTATTCTTCACATCTCTCCGTAAGAAGAGGGCAAAAATTATTGTCATGGCACCACCACCATTAGAAATTGTACGTAGGTTAAAAGTCAAAAACAATTTCAACCAATCAGCATGGCTTTTAGAGGACTTAAGAGAGTAGTGGGATTTGTTTTACTATTGTGCTCCAATATCTGCTTTTGTCAGAAACACAAACTTTACCTTAAACAGTGGCATAACTTTAAGGTCACCAACTGTAAGAGTCACATTAGTGAAGCCACACTTATTGCAATAGACTTGCCGAGAGTTAGTCCTTTGGTTCCTTTCTTGAAGCCTCTGATATGTCTCCACATGAGGGCAGCAGACCTCCTTCAGAAGTCACAGATGTGGACCTTCAGGGAAATAAAGACTTCTTCGGTGTCTGAGTACAGTTCATGCACGCACATACCAACTGCATTGCAAACGTGAAAATCAAACAACATTAGAGTGACATCAGAAAACATAAATTGTCACTGAATAAAAAATGGCTTGCCTCTTTTTACACAGAGCTGTATTGAAGATCATGGCTTATGGTTGGTTGCCTCCCACCCCCAGGCAGAGAGGTCATAAGATGGCAGGTTCTTTATACCGGCTTCATGGTTATCGGCTGTATTCAGCCATCACCAGCCACAGAATTTCTTGCAGAACTATAGGCTATAGGCTATAGGCTTATTGTTATTGTTTGCTACATTTTTCCCAGGGGCTTTGTTGACTGGTTATGATCTACACAGTAACATTTATATTCGTTTTAATTATGTTCATGAGATTAATTTTATTTGCTGGCATTTCAAAATGTTTGGTTGGGTTATGTGAGGTATTCTTCAATAGCTATATTTGACACATTCGCCTTTATTGTCATCTGAAGAGGAATTGGTCATAAACTATGCCTCCAGGTAGATGATGTTAAATAGGTGCAGCTTACATAATATACAAAGTAGCCTAACCATCACTTAAATAATTCCACTGGTCAAAAGCTTAATAAATTATCACACAGATGAAGTTTTGTCTCTTTTCCTCCAGATTCATGAGCGTTAGTAAAATATACGACAGGAATACATCAAAACCCAAAGGTGGCTCACTACTTGCAATTAAGCAACCTGAAGAAAACAATGATTTTTGTCCTTTCTTGTGTACCTCTAATAAGGATGAGGCTTTCGACAGCACCCTTGTTAAGTGTCCAGCTGTGGTAACAAACCCGCCTACCAGTTAGAGGAATCAAAAGAGCGCTTGAAACATTTAATAGGCCTACGCTGACAGAAGCAACAGCCAATGAAATGCCAGTGGCCAAAGTTTTTAGTCGATCCACCCAATTGCGCTAGAACGAAGGCGGAACTCAGGAATCAACCTTGGTTGAATGGTAGGTAATAGAAAGCACAGTGGCAGCGAAACGGGTTGAAGCTTAATCGATACTGTGTATCCCGTCGTGGACAGTCCGCAGAGGATCTTTTTGTGCTAAGGGTTTTCAAACGATTGTTGCACTGCTATTCTCAGACGTGGGCTGAATCCACAGCTCTGCAAATGGAAAATAACCTGCATTTTTAACGTGCTGACTCCTCTGATGCTGCATGAATCCGCATGGACAAAGTGTGTTACTGATTGGAAAAGGGGATGTTGATCACAAACGAGCAGCTGCAACATAATGACAACTGGATACCGTGAGTGATGCGTTTGAAGATAGACGAGTCTCGTTACTCATCGTGCGGTATCACTATGCCGTCCTTGTGGTCATTGAAAATTTGCGTGGGTCGAGATGGTCGCGCGTTTGAGAGGAAATCATATGTGTCTTACCATGCGCTGGGCAGCATCCCCAAGCTCCTCACAGGTGGACGACTTGCTTGAATCAATGAATCAATACAGATAGCAGCATGTAGATATTATTTTCCTTTCGCGTGCTTTCCTGCCTCGGCTTGCCGGATGTTTTATTTACCAGATAGAAGAGGCGAATTGGAGGACATACCATAGTTGCATTCAAGTCTTTCTCGCCCACTAACTATCGTAGCTGCTGTCATTTGGTGATTTGATGTATTGACAGAATATGACATATGTGCCGAGAATTCCCTATGTATGTGGGCTCCCTGACTGTGATGTTCTGGTCATCTGGGAATGAGTCCCAAATGATCGGTTTCTTATTTAATTATTTCCTAAGTGGTCTCTAAAGCAATTGCCATGTTATGGAAGCTGCTCCTATAGTGAATTCTAGAATGAAGATTGCAGGACTAGAATCCACAGCTATGAACTTGGGTCATCATGGACTCATGGACTGAAATTGTGTTTTACTCTTAACACCAGTAATTACTTTTTGCACAAAAATTTTAAGGAAGCTTTGAGATGTTTACCACTGTTTTTAGCACAATCAATTTTTGTCATGCAGACAAGCTGACATCTCCTTTTGCAGTGACTATTATATGTGTTTTAAGAAGTTAGAAGGTTTTCCTCAGAGAAGCCTCTTTTGGGGCAATCATGCTCGCAGGCCACAATCACTAAACTTATGACCGTGTTAAGAATTTGAGCTTTTAATTGGCAAGTTTTTTTGTTTTGATTTAGTTTGTTTTTGTTGTTGTTATTTTGTTAAAATTCACTTTTACCTTTGAAATTGAAGAGCAGTCTGGGCAACATGTCCAGATCGAACAGTGTAAGCCCGCCCGGCGTTGGTGCTCCTGGGTTGAGGGGAGGGACGGAGCACAGATCTGCTTGGGGCGAGTCAGAGGCCGTAGCGAACGGATGTCCATACTCGGCCCGATCCTCTAGCAGAAAGCTCGCACGGTCCAACAGCAGATGGAGGGAGGAGGACGATTTCGACCGACAACCCGGGCGAGCCACCACAACAACCGTCAGCCGAGTTAGTTTCAGGTCCAAGTCTGCGTGGCAAGAACATGGGGAGGAGAGTCGCCACAATAACCGCTCGTCCCCAAGGTACGCGGATGGCGAAGTAAGACCCAAGTCGGTGGAGTTGGGTCTGGAGGAGAGGAGAGCCAAATCCAAGCCAGAGGAGGAAGACGCCGTATCCGACGTCCACTTTTCTATGTTTTCAATGGTCGCATGCTGCACCAGCGTGATGCATATTTTTAAGTCCAAAAAGTTTCAGTCGGAAAAGTTAGAGAAGTTGTACCAGCGCTACTTTTTCCGACTTAATCAGAGCAGCCTTACCATGCTCATGGCTGTGCTGGTGCTTGTATGTGCGGTAATGCTGGGATTCCACTGCGCCGGCGGCATCTGTCGCCTAACTTATGTGGTTGTTTTCTCAATGGCTATCTTGCTTATACTTGTCTTAATGGTAGTGTGTAATCGGAATGGATTTCATCAGGACCACATGTGGATAGTCTGCTACGTCGTGATACTTGTCGTCCTGGTGGTACAGGTGATCGGTGTCATTCTAGTGCAGCCAAGAAGTGCTTCAGAGGGAATATGGTGGACCGTTTTCTTCATTCATGTCATCTACACGCTGCTCCCGGTCAGGATGCGGGCAGCCGTTGTCACTGGACTGGTGTTGTCAGCTATACACGTAATCATTTCATGGAGACTAAACGAGATGGACGTTCTCTTGTGGAAACAGGTGAGCGAATTTCATACTTATCAGTTTAAATATCTGTAACATCTGGTGGTTTTGTGGATTACGCATGCGTTGCAAAGTTATCTAAATCTCTCCAGAACGCACTTACAGTGACCAGTGTATGCTGCCAAGGTCACCACTAAGGTGTTTCTGTTACTACAGCAGTTGCAGGGCACCTTTTTAGCATAGATGGATGGATGGATGTGTGTGTGTGTGTCTGTGTGTGGACAGCTGAACATATTGCTGTGCTAGCTGTACTTGGTTGAGAAAGCCAATACAAGCATTAATTTTGTCATGAAAATGCAGAAAATGTAGAAATTGTGAAGACAAAATAATGCAAATATAAGCAGCAAAGCACCTGCAAACTGAAAAAATGAAGGGCTTGGAGAGGGAGCAATCAACCACTGGTTGCTAGGAAACCTCAAGTGCTTTGCTCCTTGTCATATTTCTGAACCCTACACCAGTGAATGAATTGTTATTTACAAACAATAACAGCTGATTAAAACATTATTCTAGTGGCACCTGGGAAAAATATTCGATTGGTTTATTCTTAGCATTTCTAACTCTGTGCAGGATAATTGTGGGTAAAGACGTGGTGTCTGAAAGCTACCCTACCAACACAGATGGTCGCCAGTAGAATATGCTATTCCATTTATCTAGACATTCCATAGGTCACTCGCGCAGATGACAGTGGCTTTTGTGCTGAGATGATGTCAGATTAATGACAGGGTAGAATGGTGAAAATATGCAGCCATGGGTACGCCAACAACTACAGATAATTGCCACCGCTCAATTTGCCAAGTCACCAGAGCTACACATTCAGTGGGTTAGATTTGTAAATGGTGTGGTATTTCAAGCAGTGATTAAAGAGTTTAAAAGTGAGCTTGGAAATTCTCACTGTGAGTCTGCAGGAGGTCTGTCAGTGTAGTTAAAAGAAGCGAGAAGTAATATGTAGTTTTTAATATACATTGTAAAGTTTAAGGAGAATCTGGTTTGCATTCAAAATCTGTCGTCATTTTGGTGCTACTTCTTTTTTTGAGTGAAGGATGTTGTTGTTTTCGCCCTTATTTACGTTATTCCTGTCTTTTCCTCTGTGAATACATTGTATATTCCCAATGGTACTTTTTCATGCAATGCCTACTGTCCAGAGTCTTTGGCCCCATATTTAAAAGCCAAATATGTGCCATATAAAACTTATAGGCCTCTGGCTATTGTTTTACAAGGCCAGCTACATTGTTCCATTTTAAACTTATTTCAGTCTTGACTAGCTTTTCCCACTTTACTGTCCAGCACATTCACCAACACATAAGCATTTCACATTGTTCCAGTGGTTTTATTTATAATGAAAAAAAATCCCATGCCAGCAATAGAAACTTTCTTTTTATGCCCTCAAGTGTGAAATTAGAGGTAAGGTTGAGATTACTTAAGTGATGGATTAGGTGGGACTAGGCAGCATTGTTTTTGAATAGTTGTGTCAATACAGGCCCCACAAACTCCAGACACCCTGAGCCACAGCATAAAGCCATGTTTGTGGAACACGGACATGATCAGTTATGCATAAGAAACAAGTGATGAGAAGTGGGTTTGGGAGAATCCTTAGTTGTTTCTCTCAGACTCAGTCTTGCAGACGGCTAAGTTTTGGCAGCCATTGCAGTATGTTTTTCATCATATTCCACACTGTGTCCTTCTGTCTTCGTCAGCAGTTCTACCACAAGCTTTAGAGCTCGAGCATAAGTGCGAAAGCTGGAGTTTTAATGGGCTACAGCAAACAATGCAGGTGATTGTGCTCTCCGCACTCCCAAGATCCAATGGTACATTGCTGCATTCATGTTTACAGATGAACTATTTGGTAAAGATTTTGTTTGTTTGGTTGTTTTTTTTTATAATTAAAAGTGCATTAAATTGTTAAAGGCTTTGTTCCTTCCTGAATAACTTGGTCATCTACCATTGTAAGATTCTTCTTTTTTTCCATTTGCAAAAAAAGATTTCATATGTTGTTGCCGAACAATAGGGCAGTGCAGTACTTCACTGAAGTTCAAGGTCTGGAGATTGAGTCACTGAATATAAGCAGTTGGGAGTTGATAAGCATTTTCATTCCTCCCCTTATAATTCAGGTAGTACTAGCAGCATATCCACAGCAGAACTATGAAATGGAACAGAGTAATACTTCTGCAAGCGGCGAGCTTCTGCAAGCATTTTGGGATATTGCTTTTTGTTCTGTGCGCCATCTGATGTCAGTGTATGTTTGGCCCTCAAGGAAGACCACAAAAGAATGTCTTTTGCTGTCTGTGGCCTTTTGAACGGACTCTCTATTTTTAGGCTGGGCACCTGTAATTTTTTTTTTCCAAAAGACCCCATCCTCATTCTTCAATCACTTTATCTGTGCCCCTGTGACTAATGGCTCTGTTTGACAGCGGGGGGCTGTGGGAACGGATGACGATGTTTGTTGGTGTTTCTGCACAAAGCTGTTGTCTTAAGCATATCAAATCTCGGTGTGTTTATGATTCTGAGCACTGCCTCATGCTTATCTGGTGATGGATGATATCATATTGCTCTATTGCTTATCAAAACAAACACTTGATACGCATTATAGGGACAGTGGCCGTAGGTTGGTGCAGTGTCCTGGTCAATTCAGGATAGTCATTGATGTCAGAGGAAACATTTTAATTCAAATTACAGATCAAGGATACGGCACCATCAGGAGTTCATAAATGTAAACTGCTCTTGGAGACTGCATTTGGATTCATATGTTGGTGTTTTGGTTAAATTTAGTTAACGTTTTAAATAGTACAAATTTTAGTGGTGGTATTGGCATGTGTGACAAAAGGTTGGCTTATCCTATGTGCTCATGCCCATCACCATATTCATTACTTTACATTACATTACACTTAGCTGATGCTCTTATCCACAGCGACTTACAGTTATTTAGGTACAGGGTACAGTCCCTAGAGCAATGTGGGGTTAGATGCCTTGCTCAAGGGCACTTCATCCATGGATGAGGGTGCAGGAGAGCACTAGTTATTTAGTCCCCCACCCACATTCTTCCTACTGGTATGGGATTTAAACCTGTGGCCCTCCGACCCCAAGACCAGGTCCCTAACCTTTAGGCCACAGCTGCCCTATTCACACTCACAGCTTTTATGGGAGGCTTTCATGGATGTCACATAGGACATGACTCTCTCTGGACTTCCACATCTTTGCTGTCTCACGTCTTCATCATGGCTAACAGGAAGTTGTACTTCTCCGGAAATGTGTTATAGTGTTATGACAGCTGATGGATTACAACAGTGTTTGGTCACATGTCTGTGAGTTTTTTCCCAGTGTGCATCAGTATTTCTTTTAGACGCCTCCTGAGACAGAGTGGGTGTCCAAATTGATTGTGACCTTTGAGAAAACTCAAACCCGAGAGCAGAATTTTATCTGCCTGTGTGCATGGCTCTAGGCTCTTCAGGACCTCATTTACCCCTAAGCCTGTCGCATCCATCTGGCAAGCTTTATCAGTCTGTCTCAGAGGCCCAAAGTGATAACAATGCCTTGTGACTGGCGACCCCATAAGCTTCCTGCTGTTAGGTGTCCAGTTGAAATCCAGGGGAGAAAAAAAAAAAAGAAAAGTGGGGGATCTGGCATGGCTCTCAGAGCTCAACTCTGGGAGCTCTCAGAATCCCTCTTATCCGGCGTTGTAAACACGAGGACCTGCCACATAGCACGTCTCTGAGGCTTCCTCTTCTGCCTCCTTCCCATCCCATCCCATCCCATCCCACCCCGCCCTGCCCCCCTCCCCTCTGTTATCAATCAGATCCCGAAGAGGAACGAGGTAGCCTCTCTCCGGAGGAGGCAACCCTGGATCCCCCCCTTGTCCTCTAAGGAAAAGAGAGTAAAGGGAGGTGGACGGTCTCGCTTGGCCCACCTCCAGCTGTAATGAGGTTTGAGGTTGCTGTAATTGAATTGCCCCGCGCCGTAACGTGCAGACTCGCTGGAATACAAAACAGATGTCCTCTACCTCCACCACCCCTCCTGACAGACCTGCTATTAATTTGCCTTTGAGACCCCCCCCCCCCCATCAACAACCGCCCCCACTGAATAGTATAACACCCCCCCCCCTCCCAAAACACACACACACACACACACACACACACACCCTCAAAAGGATATGGCTGTGTACACTCGTAAGCAGCTAGTCTGGAGTGAAATGCCTAGACGGATGTGCACGTCAGAGCATCCACTCAAAAAAGTTATTCTCCTCAGACCTTTACCATGGGTGACCAAGCTCATTTTATCTCTGTGTGCCCTTTTCCAGAGTTTGGGGTTACATATACCAGAGCTTCACTAGGCTTCACTATTGTTGGGGTTTGGACAGAACAGGTAGGGCCGTGGTCCTATTGAATCCCTGGGCTGTGGTGGTTCATGCGTGCTGCTGAGGACAACGTTGCCTCCTTTTCTCAGAAACCACTTCAGCCTCTGTCCCCCGTGAGTGCAGACCCTACACAGAGCCTCCTGTATCTTAGCAACCGAGCCTTCTTCTTTTTAAACGCAAACACCGTCGAGCAGCATCTTCTGCCGAGCCATCCCCACAGAACACCTCGGTCTTTTCATCTGTCGCTTTTTCCTAGAGGGTTCCGTGTCACCCTTTCAGGCATAAAGTGAGATAATTAAGACACAACTGCTCCCAGACCGTGAGTCGTTTTTCCCCCGTGTTGCCCCCAGCCTCCCCCTCCCCTCCTCCTCCTTCACAACATATTGTTTTTCCTGTTATCAAGGGAGACCTGTAGGCAATCAGGAAAAAATGTGTGTGTGTGTGGGTGACGCAAAGCTCTTAACAATGGCTCTAAAGGCTGATCACAGGTGTGTCATTAAGGTTTCTAGCCCACGATTTGTGATGTAATCTGTGATCCTTATAGATGCTCAAAGCCATATTGGAATGTTTTGTTCACTTCCGTAAGACCATATAGGTCTGTTGTCTCCTTTTATGGCGTTGTTGCATATGCATGACAGTGAGAAGGCAGGCAATCCTAGCTCTTTGGACCTTTTCTAGGACTAGACTGTAATCAAGCTTACAGCTTCTAAGATTGTACATGTTTGTATATGTTTCCTTTTACTCAGTACCTGGCACTCTTTAATATTCAGGCTTCTCTCTAGCGTAGGTAATGTGGTTGTTATGTAGTAAGGTGACACCAGGTCACACACCCACTTAGTGAGATTTTTGCCCTTTCTTAATTGATATTGTAGGTAAACATGCAAACAGGTAAGTGTAGGTCAGCCATTCTTATGGGTGGGTGAGCACTTTCAATTTAGACTGGGCACAATATCATCTATATTTTTGTGTTTTTAATAGCTGTTTCACTTGGAAGGCATTTAGGCACATCTACCTTAGGAAAACAGGTGGCTGTTTGCAGTATAAAAGCTGCATGAGGAAATGAACTGGCGGTTGCACATGATTCTAAAATGTGATGAATATTATACCCGTGTTTATTTTATATATATTCTATAGTTCTTTTTGATTTCAACATTTAAAAGTCTTGAATGGATTATCCTCACAGTACACTACTGATCTGCTAAATCCACATTCTGCCCCTGGTCATTAGGTCATGCTCACAGCTCTTCCTAGTCCTTCAGTCCCACCTCAAAACCAAACCTGATCTGGCTTTTCCTGGTCCTTCTCCCAGGCCCTGAAGTGGTCTTCCATCCTCCCATGTTATGTCCTCTTACCTCACTGACCATTTTCAAACAAATTCAAAGACACAACTTTTTCACTTTCATGTAGTTCCAGTCTGAGGCTGCACCATTGATTTTGTAATGTCTACTCTGTTTGTCATATCTAAATCTATTTTAGGTGTCTAACCTGTGTTTTTAAGCTGTATCTGGTTCGACATGTTTAACAGGCTTTTCATTTGTCTTTCCCTTTATGTATATGTCTTGTTTATCTATTTGATCTCTAATTTGTTGATAGTATGTTTTCTTCCCTGTTTGGTATTTCCATCTGTTTGGGATGGGAACTACCGCAAAAAATATTGATACAATGCTGTTACTACATTTTGGCCACATCATTTGAATTTTTCACAATATCAATTTTAAAAACTGTTTTGATTCGATTTTGTGATTACTTGCAATTTGTCTTTCCATAGATTGCTTT
Organism: Setipinna tenuifilis; assembly: GCA_030347295.1. NCBI lineage: Eukaryota > Metazoa > Chordata > Actinopteri > Clupeiformes > Engraulidae > Setipinna > Setipinna tenuifilis. Next base: position 20,553,947 of record CM059269.1, read on the forward strand.
ATATACTGAAAATCGATTGGAGATTTATCACAGTAAGATGGCGATAGAGAGTATCACCCTCTTTGCCATTTTTACTTTGTACTGTAAAACAATACAACAGTCTTTTCATTAAACGCACGCGACAAAAGAAACTGTAGTATTAAATACATATCATGATGCTTGGCATTACTGTATCAATATAATACCATACCAAAATATTCATGTTCTTGGACTTATTTCTGTATGCGTTTCTGTTTACTCTAACTTTTAACTCCTTTATTCTTTTATTTATGTATACTTTTTAAAATGTATTAATCTGTCTTGACTGAAAAGCACTTTGGATCAATTCCTGTTGTTTCTTTACATGTGCTATGGAATAAAAGTAACTAGACTTGTCTTTATTAGTTCAAGATGGTAAAACACTTTCAGCACTTAATATTTCATTGTGAAGTGAATTGAAAAAGCCTGCTTTTACCTTTGAAAAGTGGAGCACCAGATTTGTTTTTATTTTGTTTTTTAAAGAGAAATTATAGTCTTGGGGATGGAGCACGCAGCGGGTGCTGGCTTTCTGCATGAGAACTTGCTGTACTCATGAGATGAAGAGGGAAGGTCGACCCAGATTCCCCCACACGTTTAATTGGGCCCTGGCCCTCTTTTCCTTTTTTCTTTTTTCCTTTTTCGAGCTTGTAGGACTCACCTTGGTACCTCCTCAAGTGACACAGTGATGTATGAAGCCATGCAAGTCTGTGTAACGGCGCATTCATAAAGATGGCACAGAATTGTGCGCTTGCACAAAGCTGAGGACAGTCCTTTTCTTCTCCACTGTGTAAAAAAAAAAAAAGGCCCATTCCCACTACCGTAGCCTACTGGTCCTGTTACCTGGGCTGTGGGAAACGCATGTTTTACGAGAGAGTGAAACAAGCATTGAAGGGCTTGCACCACACTCTTTACATTGGCTTGGAATGGCATAGTGGACAAAGATGTGACAAAGGTCTCAACAGAAGTAATCCAGATATTCAACTTCCTTTAAGTCTGTTGAGTGTTGACATTGTTCCTACTCAGGTTCAGTAGGCTGACAAAAGCCAGCAGGGAAGAACTTTAATAAACTTACAGTAGATCAGTTACAGGTAGCGCTGGGGCAGTTGGCATTTTCCATTACCACAGTAAAAAAGCGCTTGCACACCACACTGGTATGCAATTTTTTTGTTTTTGTTTTTTTTTTTTTGGGGGGGGGGGGGGGTGGTATGTTAAAGATGTCATGACCATAGTAAGTGTCATGTGACTGCAGTGTGGCAGTATGCGGTTACCGTATGACCAGACCTCGTTACAGGTTACAGGCTGCGATAACTATGAAGTTTAACTAACTTAACTTTAGTATTAACCTAACTTTAGTATTAATTACATAATTCAGTGGCTTTTCAGTGAGCAGATCTAAAATTACTGACAAATCAGAGCTCATCTTATAGTATTTGGGCCTTAAAGAGTCCATGTGTTTCCTAACATACACAGAGGGAGCTAAAAGGGAATGGGATGGGCTGCTCTGGCAGGGGTGCTTCAAGCACAATAATGCAATGTCAAATTGTGCAATGTAATGTTCTGTTGCAGTGCGTGCCATTCGTGCTGACAAACAGCAACTGACGGGTCTTAATTATACATCGGCCTGCCGCTTCGTGGCATGCCGGGTGACCTCTTAACCTGAGACCCCCTTTATTCATTTATGGCTGGGCCTGCTGTCTCAATGTACATTCAGACTCACCCTTTGTGTGAAAGAGCCTCTCATTCTCACCACTCAGCAAGAATGGAGATTCCTTGTTCAGTTTCTGGCACAAATTACCCCCCCCCCCCTCCAAACCCCCAGTCCCCTACTCTCTCTCTCTGTCCCACCCCACTAGTCAAACTGAAATGGTAGCCTCTATGAATGGATGTTTCCTTTTATTGTCATAACCGTTCTTTTTAAGGAACGCCTTATGCTTGACATTGGACTGTGCATGTGTTATAATGACTTCGGATGAGGGTTACTGTCATGTTATGTCAGGCAGAAGGGACAGTTTCAAGTCTAGAAGACAGAAATGGGACAATGGTGGTGTATAATTGGCTGTGTTTTCAGGAGATGGGTAGCTGTACAGTCATGGACTTGTCAGGCAATGCATTTTTAGCGAAGGGGTCATCGTTGCCAGGTGATAATTGTGGACATGCCATCCTTTTCTCAGCCCGATATTTCAGCCCGGAAGTGATTTAATGGACTGTCATACTCATCTGGTTGTTATTTTGCCTGCTGCATGAACACATTGTTTTTCAATGTATAGGCATCCTTTTCTGTCCGTCCTTTCCTGATCTTTTCCTTTTTTTTCTCCCCCCCCCCCCCCTTCAATCTGCCATCTCGGTGCTCATACACATGATCTGATTGGCCCCTTTGTCTCTGGTGGTGTTCACAGCAGGTTGTATGGTGCAGAGGGAGCTGTTCAAACAGGCGGATGGACGGCCGGGTGCAGAGAGCAAAGCCCCACTGGGCCTCGCGCTCAGCCCCTGTGATGAAACTTTAATGTGTGCCTCTGATGCCTGCCGCATTGAAATCGGATTCCTGCGCCCTCCCTTTACCCCTATGAAAAGGGGGGCAAAAAATTCCAGACGGATGAAGACGTACTGTATATGGCTGCCCGATATTCTCACAGTACACCACCATACAGTGGTTCCCAAAGGGTGGGGTGGGGACACGACAAAGGGAAGCTCCGGTTTAGGGCAGACATCAGAGCAAGAATCCTAGACAATCAACTGCTGGTCAAAACAGAAATTGCAGTGTTCTTACAGCTTAGTGGCCTGTGAATGACCTACAGGGTGGTGAGTCTACAGCCATTAAGAATGTGGCCAGGACCAAATGTTGAGACTGTGTGTTAGAAGGGGTAGCTAGCCTAAAAAAATAATACATGAAATATGTGCACCTTACATGAGTCAATCCAAAGGATTAAAGAATGTGTAAGGCACCGGGTTTCACTAATTTCACTGCATGTCCTACTTTACCCAGTATGTCTATGCAAGTGACAATAAAACGCCCCTGTCATAAAACTGTACTTGATCTGGCTAATCAATAAAAATAAGTTAAAGCCAAGTTGAAATTCACTGTAAAGCTATCAATTAAAGGCTAAGACATAAAAACACTGTTAAAGAAATCAGTGTAAGAGCTAAGTAAAGTATGTTTTTGAAATTAAATGTATGTAGTGGGCCGTATAAACATTGGCAGACATAAGTTTTGAAAGTACGGATATGTTTGAGGTTCCATTAGCAGGCTATCAATTTGAAAATGTGAAATAGTCAGAGGTCTGTCACCTTATAACTTAGCAGGAACAGGGCGGCACATAGTTCTGAAAGAGCACAAATCATCAGCCAAAACACAATCTCAAAACAAGGCTTACATGGTCTTGTAAGGAAGACATTTGACTATTGGCCCATATTGTGTCTTAACTTGATCAAAGCTGTTTTCGTTGGAAGCAGTGTGTCATATTTGTTGTGGAATATATTTTAACACAGTCAAAACACATTTTGCAGCACTTTTATGGGTGGGTCCCCTGAGACCAACATCACGTTTCTTAATGTTCACAAAACTCAGCAACTTGGATATCACCGGCATATTTTAGTGTGAAGTTGTGGCTCATTCGTTGGCAGTAAATCGTTAGCATGGCAGCAGTGTGTCCATGCTAATATGACTTCTAAGCAGGCCTGTTAAGCAGCATCGTGGAAAACAGAAATTAATTTTTCACACTTCCTACCTCTCTGTGTCATATGCCCATGCGAAGAGAAATTAAGCCTACTTACATGATGGAAACATTTGTCAATGTGGGTTTTAATGGCAAACCTTGCTGCTTCGGTGTGCTGTAGTATTTCTGCCAATTTGGTTAAAAAAAGGACAAAGTTTTATTAAAACAAGCAGGTGATTTTATAATTTTTATGGCAGTCTTTGAGATGACCGCTCTGTTTTCCTTTTCCTGTTGTAGGCTTCGGTTTTCTCCATGGATCACTTGTCATAGTTTCCCTACTAATAAATGATACTGACTACATCTGCCACTATATGTACACACACCTGTAAGAAGTTGTCTATATCCATCTTTTCATCTCGGCCAATTATGCAACCCCCATGCATGGTGCAGGCTCCTACTCTCACTAATCTACAGTGGTAGACAGAAAGGGATACTTCTATTAACTCTAATTCACTTGTCTAGCCATTTACTGGTAAATTGCACTTCAAACACCTGGCTTGTCAGAGGGGCTAAGACTTTTATGAAATATCAATCCTGACATAAATTTAAACAGTCTGTTGGATTTTAGGCTCTTGGCTTCACTGTATCTGAGTGTAGAAGTATAGTGTTTGCCAATTCTGACAGGCAACACTTTAAGAACTTAAGAGTGGAATTCATTTCACTACTTTGGCTCCTGTGTCAGCCAGCACTTGGTTTCTTTCCCATTTTTTTTCTCACTTGCTAAAAAATTGTAATGGCTTTTTAATCACAAGGATGGCTTTGAAGTTATCAGTGTCAGTGTGAGGAATTTGTGGTTTGTCCTGGCCACACACCACCCAGCTCTGCGGTTGTTTGTCTAGGTCTATTTCAAGGCGAGCAACGCAGACGGGAGAGAAAAAGCAGCAGCGCTACCTTAAAAGATGGAACAGACCAGAGCACTTATTCGTATTTTTGGCGTTGTGTCATGGCTCTCAATTATCCTGCCTGTTCTCCTTCTTGTTACGAGTGAAGGAGGGAGGGTAAATGGCTCAGTGTTCAGCCATAGTATTGCCTCTGCTGCCTGTTTTTTTTTCCCACATAGTGATGGTGCTCATTCCTGCCATGTCTTTCTGTTTCTCCCACTGACGGAGTATACACTCTGCTCTTAGTTACCCAGGAAACTGGAGGAGCTTGGTACTTTCCTCGTGTACACACAGCTATTTGTCATAGGTAGCATAATGTGATATAAGTTGTCAATATTTAATGCCTTCATTTCATACTGACATTTGAGCGTTTTGCATTGCATGCACAGGCAGCTGTGCTGCTGGGTTCTTCACAAAGGCCCGTCCTGTGCTTGTAGCACAGAAACTGCATGCACGCCTGGGAACTAAAGGCATTTGTGAAGAATGACTGGGAGTTTCAGCCTATCTCAGCCTTTTTCTCCTAATTCTCAGGGGTGAGCATGTGCATTCAAATGTTTCATTCACTAGGTATTTCTCTCTCTCTCACACACACACTCACACACACTCACACATTGACCTGCTGATTGGAGACATTTCTGTGGCACGAGTATGTACCGCATTCCATCGGAAAACAATAAATGATCAGCGTAGCTGCTGACTGGCATCCATTCCCCAGCATTACCTATGGCACAGGCAGTGTCACTGTTGGAAAATGAATTTCAGCTGCTACCTTACTTATTCATTACACTTCATGACCTGTTCCTGACAGTACTTCCCTTTGGGGACTTACTGGGCTCTGTGTATTTTTAAGCATAGTAGAGCACGTATCTCCATACATGGGCAAGCAATGCAGGGAAAAACCTCTTTCTTCCCATGTTATTTACGGAAAGGCTTGCCTTCATTTAGCCATTGTTATGGTTTGTAATAGTAGCTTACAGGGGGGGGAAGAGACAGTGTGCGTTGTCTCTACGTATGTGTACCTGGAAGGGCCTTAAACATGAGGGGAGTCTGTGGGATTTGGCTGGTTGAGTCCCAGCGGAGCCTTTTGCTTAAAAGCAGGATGGGGCTCTCGTGACTGGACAGTGCCGAAATAAGACAGATGAGCTGGCCCTTAGCGGTGCCATATTTAGAAATCACACCGTCAGAGTCTGCGGTCTCCAGGTGGCTGCTGGCTCCCACATGTGAGGATGGCTAGGTACTGTAATGTATACCTGATTGTCAGCATTTGAGCAAGGAGAACATTATTCTATTCATATTTTCCTGCATCCAACATTTCTTTAGACATCGTAATACAGTAAACATATGGCAGCCTTATTGATCCATACAGTACGCTATAAATTGTAATAAAATGTGAATAGAGGTGACTTCTCAAAAATCCTAATTAAAACTCTACAGAATGTTGTCGTGTCAAATGAAGAACACTGTGAGGGTGGAGGGAATGAAAAAAGCACTGTATAGCATTGAATAACGCAAGCTATGCATTTCATATTGAAAAAAACTGCATTATAAAACAGTTTTTGATGTAAAGATGAACATAAAAGGTTTCCGTCGTCCCTACCAGCAAAACATAAAATGATGCCACTCTAGGATAACACTGAAACCAGCTGCTATGCAGTCACTCTATAGTCTTGCCATAATGGGTGTTTAGATAAAAAAAAAACATTACGTGCAACCTTCAAGCGCTCAAGCACCATAGAAGGGCTACCTTTTCAAATGGTTATCTATTCATCTACGAGCACAGTTGCAAAGATGATTGATGAGAGATGGCCTTTTATTGTTCTGACAACAGCTTGATACTTGGGTACAGGGGTTTTTGTTGCTGTGTTCTGGTGCAGTTGTGCTTTTGTTCAGCTAATGGCACGAACAAATAAATGGATGTCCCTGGTGTCAGAGTTTGGAAATAATGTGCTGTGTCTGTTGTATGACTGGGTAAGAGATGAACAATAGCCTTCTGTTTGTCCTTCTGACTGTCCTATGCATGTCTCTCTTTTTGAGTTCCACTGTACACAAGTAATTAGAGGGATCAGGACAAGAGGAACCTCTTGCATGCACACACTGATGCCCATACACACACTCCCTCCTACTCGTTGTTAACACAGAAACACACACACACACACCCACACGCACGCAGTCACACTCACACTATCCCTTCCGCTCTTTCTTTCTTTGGCACATACACACAAAACACACTCCCTCAAAACATACTCCCTTACACACACACACACACACCACTCTCTTTCTTTTTCTCTCTGTCTCTCTCTCTTACACTCCTCACTTGTCAACTAAAGACTCTGACACACACACACACACACAGCTCTGTCATATAGAGCTCGGGCAGCTGTGACTGGCAGGCGCGCTGGGCAGATTAGGCCATATCATGAATACACAGCACAAAGTGTTTATGAGCTGCAGCACGTGCTTAAGCCAGGCAGGATGGGGTGAGCACTGAAAAACAATATCTAACTGCCGTCTGTGCATTTTCTCTCTCTCCCTCCCTCTCTCTCTCCATCTGTCTATATCTCTCTCCACATATATACACATATGTTCAGTATCACCTAAAGCCTACTGGGTCTGGTGAAAAGGCACGTGAGACAGAGGGTATTGTGTGAAGAGGTGCCTAAGGCTGCAGTACCAGTAAGGATGCAGAGTGGAAACTGTGTCTGTTTTTTTTCTCAGCATCACCCCCATGATGTTTACCTGAGCCATGGCCATGGTTTCACCCTCAGTGAACTGAAAAAGAAATCAAATGAGAGGGATTTTTTTTTGCTTTGCGTTGGGAAAATAAATACTTCCCAGCTCACTGCCTCATTTAGAAGTGGTAGAATTTAAGAAAGCTAAAAGTATCAGTCAGGGTTAGGCAAGTGACTTATAGGAACATTTCGCCACCTTCCTTTTTTTAAAAACTTTTTTTATGACTGTTAGTCTTTAAACTTTCAAACCCAGCTGAACAAGAACAGCTGACAATCCTTTTATCTCTGCCTCTATTGGTTGTTTCTCGGTTGTGGCTGTATATTGGTTAAGTAGGTTTTCATTGTCATTTCAGCCTTATATACACAGTACATAGTCAGACAAAACAGTGTTTCATCGGAAATAATTGGTGATACAAGCTACTGTTTTAAATACAGTAAAGACAAGACAGATACAGTATAGTGTACACACACACACACACACATGCACAAACACTATTAAGAACCACACACACACAGGGCGCACACACACATTTATTGAGCTCTATGCATATTCATACTTCAACACATGTGCCTGCTCACTCACACACCCACAAACTCTCGGATACACATGTACATACACATGTGCTTACACAATGAGCAAGCAAACACACTAGACAGGGCATGGCTTAACAGATCTCTGGTTATGATATATATTGGATATATATATATACACACATCTCCCATATCGTATATCCTATATCATATATCCCCCATATCATATATCATATATCTCCCATATCATGTATATACGATATGGGATATTAGCAGCAAAGAAAAAGTGCGCGGGAGCATAAAGGTGCAGTGTGCTAGTTTGCATTTGATGTTGTTTTGTTTGTTATAGTTTGCATTTTTACAGGTTTATATATTTATACTGCACTACAGGTGGTTCAGCAGTCTGACTCCCTGGGCAAACAAGCTCCTCCCCATTTTGAAGGTGTGGGCAGTGGAACCTTCTGCCTGATGTTAGTCAGGAGAAGAGTCCATGAGAGGAAATGAGTAATGTCCTTAACAATGTTCTTGGCTTTGCGCAGACAGTGGGTGTTGTAGATGTCTGAGAGGGAAAGCAGAGAGGCTCCAGTGATTTTTTTTTTTTTTAAACTGTCATCACAGTCCACTGCAGGGTCTTTCGGTCTGCAGCAGTGCAGTTGCCCAAACCATACTGTGATGGTGCTGCTGAGGATGCTCTTAGTCGTCCTTCTGTAGAATGTTGTGGACAGATGGAGGTTGGGAGGTGGGCTTTTCGCAGCCTCCTCAAAAAGTACAAATGCTGTTGGACTTTCTTTGTGATGCGTTTGGTGTTTTGAGTCTATGGGAGGTCGACTGTTATGTGTACGCCCAAAAACTTTGTACTCTTTGTACTGTTTGTTTAAAGTCCATCTGAAGTCAATGACTAGTTTTTTGGCTTTGTCCATGTTGAGGGATAGGTTGCTGTCAGTGCACCAGTTGCTGAGCTCCCTTTCTGTACAGGGCCTCGTTGCTTCCATTGATCAAACCCACCACGATCGTGTCATCAGCAAACTTGATGATGTGGTTTGAGCTGTGTGTTGCCGTACAGTCATGGCTGAGGAGTGTGAACAGCAGTGGACTGAGCACTCAGCCTTGGGGTGTTCCTCTGTTCAGTCTGGTTGTGCTGAAGGTCCTGCTCTGCCTGACAGCTTGGCAAGCACCAGTAATGTTTGTGTAAACACACTCCAGTATATTCTAACCCCTTGTTGCAAAATCCACATTCTGATGAAAACTTGGTAGGACTTTCTTGAGGTTAGCATGATTGAAGTCACCAGCATAAGTAGTCCAGCTGGGTGTGCGGTTTGGAGCTGAATGATGGCTCCATAGAGTTCAGCTAGTGCATTGTTAGCATTAGCATTTGGTAGAATATAAATGCAGAGTAAAAACACAGTTGTGAATTCGTAAGAAATGTAGAAAGGTTGGAACCTAACAGTCACCAGCAACTAGCAGTAACTTGATATGAGCACTGCATTTCTGCATCGTTCAATGTTGACATATATGCACAACCCACTTCCACAAGCTTTAGCCTGACAAGATGGCATCTCTGTCGGCTCCGAAGGCTAGCAGGCCTGGTAGCTGAATACCAGAGTCCGGTACACTGTTGTTCAGCCATGTCTCCACAAAGACGAAAACGCTGCAGTCTCTGTAGTCCCATTGTCAATCTTGTAGTTGGATCTAGTGCAGTTTATTGTCCAGTGAGCAGACATTTGCTAGCAGGATGGAAGGGACAGCTGACCAGCTAGCATTTGCTTTCCACCTATCTCAGATCCATGCTCTTTTGCCGCACTTCCGGATTCTTGCACACCGTTCCTGAGGTCTCCAAATGCTGCTTGCCGGGGTAGGAGACATCACAGGCTGGGGTCCTGGTCAGTGTAGCAGGTGAAGTTCGCAGTTCGAGTTTTTCGAGGGTGTCTTCTGTGATCGAGTTAACTTTGTCTGGCACTGTGAAAATGCAGTTAACACCAACATCAACACCAACTTTTGACCCAGGTGTGGCTGCTGCATGTTAATGCGCCACCATCTTGGCATCATCTCTCTCCTGTCGGCAACTGGCAGCTGCACAGCCAAGGCCAGACACATACGGGCGCACATACACACACACACACACACACACACACACACATATATACTCCCTCCTACTCATTCTTTCTCCCAGCCGAGGCCAGAGCCACTCATGGGAGGAGGGGGTGCCACAAAAAAAAGGGAACAGTGGTCCCCAGTATTGCATAAGGCACTTTGCGCAGGGACGCTGGAGGTGAGGGGGAGGCTTTCATGATTACACGGCATCATGGGTAAGAGGCCGACACTGTTGAAGTGACGAAAGGAGACAATTATGGTGCCATTATGCTAATTATGGTGGAGGAACAGGATTATCCATCTTTCTCCTGTCTCTCTCTGTCTGTCTCTCTCTCTCTCTGTTTGTCTGTCTGTCTCTCTCTCTCTCTCTCTCTCTCTCTTTCTCTTTGTTCATCATCTGATCTGTGTCAGCTGCTAAGTGAGTGGAAAGGCTTTCCTGTGTTTGCTCTGCTTACCCTGATGTACGGTATCTCCATTTATAATGCAATCAGAGTTTCTCAGGTCTTGGGCTGTTTTTCCTCCACTGAAAGGCCTATGACTCAAACCTTCTCATTGGTGGAGCCAAACAAGTTTGGTGAATTCATACATTCATCTTAGCACAGCAACTGGTGATGGCAAAGACATTTTTTTCGGTTTTACGTTTAAATCTTGTATTACCATATTACTTGATGGACTAGTTTGGATAGTGAAGGCTGTAGAAGACCACTGTACCCCCCCCTGCTCCCCAGGCCCTTTATGAACGTGTAGGGTTACTGAATCTCTTCATACATTTCATACATGTATCAGTTTATCACAATGTTTACACATGCCTGCAACACTCATAGGGCATCAATCAAAATGATGTCAAAAATCATCAATCAACATTATTGCAGATATATCAGTGCTCACACAATGCAGACTGAACACACTGATATAATGAACACACCAAATGCACCCATATAATTGCACGGGTCCGCTCAATATGTGGAGTGTTGCTGTGATGTGGTGGTGAGTTGAGACCCATGCGCTGCTGCGCTGTGCTGTGGTGGTGGCCACTGACTGAAATGAAGTGGTCTTATCACCACAGGGCTGAGATGAAGCAAAGTCTCATCAGCACATTTGCAACGGCTCACTGTGTTAGATGCACTCTCTCTCCACCGAGACCCTCCTACGGCTTAGCATATTCAAGGATGCGTTGCTGTGGCAACCGAATGACACCTTGGTAGCCCTTAGTTGCGAGAGGCTTCGTAAACATGCCAGCCGTGTGGTGGGTGGCCAGAGGTGTCTGTGGCTATGGAGCAGCAAGAGGAGCTTCTGCTAAAATCTGGCTGAAATACAGAAAAGTCTCATGTTGGCAGGAGGGTACCAAAAGGTTTAGGACTCTGGACTCTTCATGTACACCATGTCTGTAGTGGTCCTTGGTGGTTTATTAGGAGGAAGGACCCATTGAATTTGAATGGTGTATTTGAGATATGCATTTTATTTTGTGCTATTAGGCACTGATAATATGTGACAACTTATTAGGTCTTCTGTTGAGGATACTATGACAGTCAACTAGCTTTGGTTTTCTTTACCTCTTCAGTTGTAATTGTAGGCATTTATATTGTAATGTAACAGATACTTATTTAAAGAGCAGCCAAAACATGAAATGGTTTATGTGCTGGGTGTTAACTTACAAGAATAAATCAGTACCCAACTCTAAATATGGGGAGTTTGGTTTAGTTTATCTTTGGTGTTTTCATGTGAAAAAAAATCCACTACACTCTGTAGGAATGATGCAATGTGTCCACAGCTGCTTATAGATCACCATAGCCAGAACATCCATTTAGTGCTTTGTTTGCCTACAGAGATAGAAAGCCTGATGTGGGATAAAGTTAAATTTGGACCAGAAATTACAGATTGTGTCCCAGTTAAACTAGTCCTTAAGCAAAGTGCCATAAGCAGAGGTTGTCATTATGCTGCGGTCGCATTCAAGAACATCCTCCTCAGATCTCCTTCCAGCTTTGTTTCGAGTGATGAGTGGCAGAAAGAGAGAGACAGTTAGAAACACTGGCCTGTGATAAGATCTGGAAACTCTCAGTAGCATAGCTGTCTTGCCTTAGTTTCAAGTCGTGAGTGGCTTTGGTCGAACACTACTTGCGTTCTTCTCCTTCATCTGCATGGACAGGATATGTCCTCCTCTCTAACTCTCCACACAATGATCTTATGTAAAATTGGTAAGTTATTGAGAACAATGCGTTGTTTAGAAAGCTGGGATGAAAGGGTAAACTAGCTCTATAGGACCAGCAAGACAACCCATGCTCCATTCTTTCTTCCGAACACCAGCACTGATCTTCATCAGCGACTGGTGAATTCTATTGTCTTCCTGCAAGCAATTAGTGTTTTTTGTTTAAAAAAAAAAACCCTGAGTCGTGTAATTAGAGACAGCAGTGTGCACGAGACCATTCAGGTTATTTTGGTGTGTGGGTGATTAATCCAAGATGAGGCTGACGAGAAAGCTGTTCGGCACATGCTGTTTGCTCTAACACTATCAGGGACGAGTAGTACCCCATCACACATATGTCTGTGATCTGCCACTGGCAAATTTATACCCTCTGAACAGGAAGAGTGACATTTGTTTGTGTTTTTTTAATCTATAAATAAACATAGCACCTCCATATTTCTAAGCAGCTGTGTGTTCTTTCAAGCCCACTGTTGCCAGCTTACATTCAGTCTGCTCACAGTGGTCTTTGGCTCAACTCTCTGTTGGATAGGTTCCAGTTGGGGTGGGGGGGCACTTGCCTGTGAACTGCTATCTGAATCACATTCAAAGCAATTACACTAGGTCCCTGTCTTACTCGGAAGCCCACAAATAACTTCCTCTACTCTGGTTTTATCCACATGTGCAGTATGGACCCAAAAGGCCAACAGTCCTGTTGTGCTGGTCACATATCCAGAGAACATGGATTCTCTTTGGGGTCAAGTGAAACAACAAAAGACTTTCACCATTGCAGTTGTTAAGCAGTGTGTAATGTCTTCCTATGACTTTAATCCTTCAGAAAAAACAAAAAGCTATAGGTTCTACTAGGGGGTCACCCTTATAGACTTAAAAGGGCCCAGGACTACATGGTTCAGTGAGAAATGTGGAAGGGTTAAATCAATGCGAAGGGGTAAACCTCGTAATAGGGCTTGAGAGCATTCCAAGAAAACCCAATCTCAGTTTTGCTATTATAATAAGCCATATTACAATTCTGTTTGGAGGTTAACCACATACTCTGAACTTGTCACTAAAGCATGTGCTTGAAACATCCCCATAGTCATAGTTCTCTTTGTATATTCAAAAATGTCTTCTATTCTAGTTTGTCTGTCTGTCTAGGCATATCCTACACGGCACATTTTACATGGCCCATACCTCAGCCTCGCTACCATGTTGCTTACTGTGAGCATAATGAATGTTTGCGGTGTTACTCCCAAGCAAGAAATTGAACAAATGTGTTGCTTGCATAAATTCTTTCGGTCCTGTTGTTAACTAGCCATGGCCTTGGCTTAGCAGTGCAGCCCATTAGCCTGTACCACTATTAGCAGATTTGCTCAAGCTTAGCAGTGGGGGGCTCAGAAGGAACAAACAATGCAGCCCAGTGTCCACACACTTGCTCCACAGTAAGTGTAATCCATTAGTGATCAAAAGGTGGAGCATGTGAATTATGGGAGGACATTAAGCACTTAATCAGTCTAAAAATAGACCCCAGTGTATCCTGAGCTTGGAAGTTGCCCGTTGCCATGAAAACGCCTGTCTGCATTGCATTTCTTTGTTTGTTTCTTTTTTTTATTATTTAAAAAAGGCATTTGCTTCTCATTTCACAAGATGACAGTAGCTGGGAAAAAAGGCACACAGACAGTTCTGCTAGATTTGTTCCTGTTGTTTAATACCAGAAAAGGAGTCTGGTATGAGAGGGAATGGGATTTCATGTCCCAGTCTGTTTTCAAGGGACTGTGCCAATGCCCCACTGCACCTGGCTGATACCATTAGCTAATTACATGGCCTTTGATCACCTCATTCAGGTGTAGTTTTTAGCCAATCAGCAGCAGTTATCCTCCCAGACTCTAATGGTGATTTGCTCTCAGGATGCGGGAGTGTGCAACAGAGAAATGTTTGCTGATTGCATGTGCATGTGTACATCTGATTACCTTGTAGCGTGTAGTGCGTACGTGTGTAGGTGTGTATGTGTATGTGTGTGTGTGTGTGTGTGTGGCCACTACTGCCCATTTCCTTGTGAATCTATCAGTCTGTGGTAATGAATGTGGGTGTGTGTGTGTGGGTGTGTGTGTGCCTACCTACACAAAAGATTGCTGAACATGCAGTCATGATCATTTCAATTTGTCTGTAGATCTTTAATCGCAGCAAACGGTTTATCTTCATGTCTTGGTGCATGAAAACTTCTGTATTTTCCTGCAATTTGTATGTAGACTTAATCACACACACACATATATACAGGCTGGCATTAATCACCCGTTTGGGCATTAACGTTGAGCATATGCCATATCTAGAAATAGAAATGCGTTAATAATAATAATAATAAAAGCAACCCCAAGGCTACACACCACTATTCATACAAAAATACATACAGCAGACTTCCTTTCTCACCTTCCCCTGGTGTACTGATGGCCTGACCTCGCACTGCTAAAGATTCCCACATCCAGGCATCCTCTGGCATCATAAATCTGCTAATACAGCAGCCAGCAGAGCCTATTAGCATTAAAGCTGATGGATGCAGCATTACTTGCTAATGGTGTGATGTATTATATTGTAGGAGAGGCTGAGCAGGTGTTTCCCCATAATGAGATGGCAAAACTGTGATGCGAGTACAGAAATTTGTGATGACGACTGAAATTAAGATTTGTTCGCCTTCTACAGTTATGTCACCACAGCATATGTAGGCCTGAGTACAGTGTAGTCTCATTAAACAAGCAAGAGCATAACAGTAATTTGTTTCTGGTCTTTGTACTTGCAAAAGTAAGCGTATATAGCAGCTTATACATCTGTATACATGTTTCACATTCATTATTTATAATCCACTCTCGTCTTTAAAAAAACACACACGTGTGTGTGTGTGTGTGTGTGTGTGTGTGTGTGTGTGTGTGTGTGTCAGTATAACAAAACAGCCGTTGGCCCTGTATTCCGCATTTATTCTTTTAATTTTTAATGCTGCTATGTACACATGAAAACCACTGACAATATTCAGTTGCTATTTATGCTAAACAGGTAGAATTGAAAAAGTTTATATCAGTTTATATAATTTTTTCCCTTATTGCATGATTACAATTTGAAGTTATTGTTTGTATATACTTTCAGTTTAGATGTCCGGTACAAAGTAGAGTATGTAAGCAATTCAATTTTGTGTTTATGTAGTAAGTGATGGAAACAATATGGCTGGAAAGTCAAGTCATATCTCAGGGTCACATCAGGGTCGGTGTCAGCACAACATGTGGAGCAGTTATCGGCTTCCCACTGTATTGTACACTCTTGATGCCATCTGTTGTCATTTGTGTTTTTTTGTCCTATGTTGATTTTACAATATGTTTAAAAGATGCTCTGTAGTGCCTTTCCTTTTTAAACACATGGTTGTCAAAGCAAAGCACAGAAGTACACGTATCTTATTATCGAATGCCCTACCTGTCTCAGGTTTGCCGTTTCTGTAGACTCTTTTAAAAGGCAACTAATTACCCATCTTTTTAAACTAGCTTTTGGCTAACCTCTAATACCTATACTTTTATTTTTTGGGATTATGTTTTACTGTGACTTAGTGTGTTCTTAGTTTTTTAGCAATTATGACACTGTGAAGCATTTTCTGTCTGCTTTGACTGTGATAACGTGTTTTAGCGTTTCTTTTTAATCCCGCCACTGCTAAGCACTTTGTGACTGTCTTGTCTATAAAAAGCACTATATAAATAAATTTTACGTACTTACTCAAGTGTGTCACACAGTAACCTAGTGTCATGTAGGAGGCTCCTGTGTTTGTTGTGCTCCTCCAAACTCCAGACAGTTGCTAGATGATAAGCTGTTTATCTGGCACATGTGTGTGTGTGTCGCTGTGTTCCTACTACTCAGACCGGCTCCTGAGTCTGTTTTGTTTTGCCTCAGAGTGGTGTGGTGCTGCTCAGTGCTTTTTGTCACCAGGAGACAGGAGCACATGCCACCTCTCTTGCTCCCTGGCTATCTGCTGTTCGTTGACTGTCTGGCTGGCTGTTGGGCTCATTCCAGACAAGCCCCCCCCCTCACCTCCCCAGACACCCCCACCCCCAGAAAATGTTGTTGATGTGAAGCCGTGATGTTCCACACAGGGTTCATAAAAATAAACACGGAGGATCCTCAGCATTTTAAAGCCCTGTGCCAAAGCGTGGGGGAGTGAGAGTGCATTTGAGGATGTTGCGAATCCATCAAGTCAGTGTCTGCAAGTGATGATGAACCCAACAAGCTGGATTATAGGGACATCTCTCTGGTTCCTTCCAAGGATGCCACTATTATTAAAAATAGTATTAATCACATTTGTTGTCAATGCTGGACCTATATATCCTTAGTTGATTTAGTATTTCAGCTACATTCACGACAATAGAAACAGCATAGTCATAACACTGAGTGATGGGCAAAAGCATGTAAATATCCATGTCTCCACCACTGGCAACAATGGTCTTATTCACACTGCCTTAGGTGATACACATTTGCCTGCAATTTTTTGTTTGTTTTGAGGTTTGTGCCAGAAGAAAACATACATTTTTAAAAATATAAAATTGCATCTGTATGACTTCATGCAATTTCTAATGACTAACAGAATCAGATAAATGCAGAAAAGGCTGTCCGTCACGGCACCATGTCAAAACTGCAAGGAAAACCCCCTGAACTGGATGAATGGCACAGGGCCTAGACTTTGCTTATGCAAATGCTATTGGTAACAGTGATTTTATTTCTGCCTAATGGCTGCTGATTTTGCCTGATCACGCAACCTATAAATCTGTGGCAAGAGCCCTTCTGAGGGTTCTCCTTTTCCCTGCTTGCGTGCCACTCTCTGTTCAAAGGCCAGTCCAGACTCGCAAGCAAAAGGATTCCGCTCTCCCGTCTTTTTCCCATTAAGTATATTCAGTGTATCTTCAGTCCATGACGCCAACAGAGTTATTGTATAGTGCCTGTGGGCAGTGTGTGAGTGTACTGTAACCTAAACAGACAGGAGACGTGCGGGCCTCAAACCATAGAAAGGTTAAGCAGGTTGTATGCTCTTCAAGCCAATCTCTGGCTCTGGATGAGCTCAGCAGGCCAAACTGAGTCAAACAAATTTCATGTGACAGGCCCGCAGACATTTCACTTGTGATCCTTGCCCTCCCTGTTTTCTCTTTTGTCTTTCTCTCTTGTTCCTTCTTTTATTCATTTCTTTTTTTTCCCTCTTTATTCGTTTGTCAATACCAGTCAGTATGTTTTTTCCCTATGTGATCTCTATCTAGTCTCTGTATGTCGAAGGGAGAGATGTCATCTGTGAATATCAGCATCTGTGCATACAGCCATGGTCCCCCCTAATATCCGGTTTGGGCAGTGGAGGATCTTGCCAGCCTATCTCTGTTTTTCTCTCTGTCTTCCCCCCCCCCCCCTCTCTATCTCTCTCTCTCTATCTCTCTCTCTCTCTGTCTTTGCCCCCTCTTTCACCCCCCGGGTGGTGGTGCATGTGCAGGGCAGTTTGGCGTGCCCTTTGGCCCAGTGTTGCATAAGCCAGGGCCCAGCTGAGGCTCACAGGATCAGGGCCGTGCGCCACGGAGGTCTGCCTGACTTAATGACATAAGCTGCGAGGAACACAGGCGCTCCTGTTGCGAGTGCTGAGGAGGGAAGGAGGCGAGAGGGGAAGAGAGAGAGAGAGAGAGAGAGGGAGGAAAAAAGGGTGACCTAAAAGGGGATGCGATCACATGTCTGCTGCAGGGCCCATTTTTACACTCTCCTCCTCTCATGGGCTAGGCAAATAAACACCTGACCAGGCAGCGTGTCTCCTGGTTTGCGAAAAGTTCTTCTTTTTAATGTTCTTTTTTTATTCCCTACCTCAGAAGATCAGTGGTGCATTTATGTGGTTTTCTCTATGGACTTGCTCCAATCTAATAAACCACAACAAAGTTGTGTCTCTTTGTGTGTGTGTGTGTGTGTGTGTGTGTGTGTGTGTGTGTGTGTGTGTGTGTGTAAATCTAGAGTGTAAACCATAAACCTGATTGTCTTATGTCTCTGTTAATATTATCTAGTGTGTAGCACTGCATGCCCCCACACCTCCTATGCTCTTGTTAACTAATTCAGAGTCATTAGCTAACCTTGAATTTTAACGTTGTGGGGATTTGAACTGGCCACCTACATTTCCCACATAACTTTCTGCTTCAGAAATCCCTTTTGTGGTGTGGCTTGGCTTTTGATGTGTTTTAGTCCAGCCGTTATAACAGAGAGAGGACAATTAAGAGAAGTAAACCAATGGACCACTCTCTTAAAGGTTACGACCATCTAGTCAAACAACTCTAAAAAGGCAATTTAGTGTCTGTCTGTGGACATAGGCATAAATATGTGGTCCCGGTGTTGTTTTACAAGGTTTTCAGCTTTATTGGCACTTGAGGAGCGCGCGCGCACACACACACACACACACACACACACACCACATTTGGTGTTAGTGTTGTCAGTTTCATTGCAAAAGCTATAATTTTACGTCAGCCATTTTGATTTGTTGGCAGTGTCAGATAAGATCAAAGTTGTAAAAATAGGACATGAACATTTTTAAGTCTGATGTCAAGGAATAAGAGTTTTTTCTCCACTTACCATGTCTTAATAACCATATTTTCAGTATGTTCTTTCCATTTGCACTTACTGTACTTGAAGACTGTATATCATAGGTCAAATTGCTATTTAACTTTTGACCAAACGCAACTCCCAAAATAGCCACATCTGTATGTAAGCATTTGCTGCACTGGTTGAGTTATTGAGTGTTAATCCCAGGCACGGAGCACACTGGCGGGTGATGGTCTTCTTGGGGAGTTCTGGAGACGTGGCTGGGAGACACGTAGAGTGGCGCGGTGCGGCGTGGTGCAGGGGCTGATCTGTGTCTGAGTGAGATCAGGCCTCCGTGAGTAGAGACCAAGCCTCTCGGAAATGCCTCGCCACCCAACCTGTCACGAAGCGGCAGAAGTTACGTTCTGCAGGTGGAGGTGAGGGATGCCGTCCGTGATTCCCCCCAAGTGATCAAGGTCTGATTTAGATCAGGGGAGGAGAAGAGAGGAGATGAGAGAAGAAGGAAAGGATGAGGTGAATGAGAGAAGCAGCATGAATTAGCAATGGGGGAGGAAGGCGAGAAGGAATGGAAGGACCCAAGTATAATTTACACAGGACGGCACATATTTTGCATTGAATCCTGGTTCTACTCCAGCCTGGGAAAAGAAGCCCATAAACAGGTCTGGTTTCAGAGATAATACTTTGCTGGGCAGCAGTGCTGGGCCAGCACTAAGCTCACGCTTGGAACAAACCAGTTTTTGTGTGATTGATCTTCTCTCAGAATTAAACTTTTGTCAGGAAGCAGCCGAAGCAGTATTCCAGGAAAACACCTCTATAAATACATACAGACCCTTTTTCTAGACAACTAAAACTACTACAAATCTTAACTTTGTTGTGTCCGCTATAAAACTTCTGTGAAGTCTCTGTCATTGCTCACAATAGCATGGGTGGTATTGACTTTTCCACAGCTCACATGGTCTGTGAGGAGAAGACCGTGGCTCTGCTGGACAATGGTTTGAGATGAACTGCCTCTGACCACAACAGAAGCTTTCATCTTTGGTCATGTTCTAGCATGCCAAACAATACCTCCAGCAAATTGCCATAAGATCTATGCGATTGATGTTTTATTAAAACAATCACAGGGGCCCAAACATGGAATGCATGGTGAATTGTCTAAATGGCAGGGTTGCCAGGTATTTCACTTTTGTGGTTGCCAGTTTTTTATGCTTTGTGAAGTTTTACCCCTCTGCCTCAGTGCTAGTGTTATCTATAATTCTGTCCTCGCTGTCATAAGACAGTCAGTGTTAGTTGACAGGTGAGGTGTGTGTGTGTGTGTGTGTGTGTGTGTCTGTGAGTGTGTGTCTGTGTGTGTGTGAGTGTGTTTGTATGTGTGTGAGTATGTCTGTGTGTCTGTGTGTCTGTGTGTGTGTGTCTGTGTGTGTGTCTGTATGTGTGTGAGTGTGTCTGTATGTGTGTGTGTGTGTCTGTGTCTGTGTGTGTGTGTCTGTGTGTGTGTGTGTGAGTGTGTCTGTGTGTCTGTGTGTGTCTGTGTGTCTGACTGTAGTGCAAAGGATGTGCCTTCACATCATCCGTCTTACCTCATGTCCTCCCAGAGCTGGTAGTAAGTCCCTAGAGAACAGATTGAGATAGAGAACAGCACTGTTGCTTTGGTGTCTTTTTATTGCCCTCATCATACAGTATGTTTGCTCTGCTCCCTAATTTGCTTTGCAGTATGGGGAGCTTTTTAGAGGGAAAAAGTGGAAGGACGGCATTCTCACAGAAATCTTTTCTGTCTTGTTTCATGTTTTCTGAAGGCATATTGAAGTGACACTTGTATATATTAAGAGGAATTCTTTACAAGTGTACCGACATGGCATCGCATTACCGCGTGCTTGAACTGACCAGACTTCCTTAGCTTCACCTTCTGGCTTTTTTGAGAAAAAAAAAACAAGACAATAATCTTTAAACCCAGATGTCTTTTGGTTTATCTTTGTAGCAAAATATGGAGGACCAAGTGTCACATAAGGTTTGACAAAGAAAGACATAACATCTCTCTTCTTTATGTCATAATCAGACAACTGAACATTGCAAACGTCAGACATTCATTGATGACTTAGAGTTTTTTTATCAGAACTTAGACTTTTGACCAAAACTAATTTGCATTAAAGGGCCACTTGCAAGTTAAGCACTACTATCGACCATTGTTAATATCAATGATGAAATATCAAAATCGTAAAATTATACAGACATTCAACATCACGATAAAAAGTTTTTTCAGTGAAAGTGTTAACAACCAACGACAACGCCCAAAACGGGGCGTGGTCTGGTGTGACGTAGGAAGAGGGAAACAATATCACGTTCCGTCAACTGAAATTATTGAAAATGGAGGAGGACAGGCGAGGAGACCAAACATTTGATGGCCCCCAGCCATATAATTATGAGCCTAAGAGGAGGGAGAGGAGACAGGGCAATGGGCTGGGTGATCGCGGCAGGAATGATGGTCAAAGAAGGGAGGTAGAGCTGTGGAGCCTAGTTAATAAGTGGCGAATTGGCCAAAATAGCTGGTGAGTAGTAGCATTGTCGCTAATGCTATTTGTTTACCTCTGGGCTACTTGTCTTCATATGAATAAAATAAATACACTTTATTGGTCTGTACGTTGTGTTAATTTTGAGTAAATAGGCCGTTACCTTTTTAGGCCCAACATTTTGTCTCACTAAATGCAAAAGGCACAATTTATTTCTGTGACGGTCGTCATTGCAGCATCCTAGCTAAATTAACGCCCTTCCAGACGACAGAATGTCATCACGTTTAATCTATAAAACATGCTTAATTTGGGCAGTTATACTCTTTCATACACGATGTGATAAACCAACCATCAAAACTTCACAGTAATAGTGGCTACTAAAATTATTTTTGACAGACTGACGACGTGACAGCATTAACAGATAGTTATGCAATGGATCAATTACTAATGGTAGTGTACATTGGTCAAACGTTTCGTTATAGGTGTTCTTGCGGACACTGCGAGGCTATGCCATCTGCGGAGGAGAGCATGTGCTGTAGGGAGTTAGAGGCGTACTGGTCTCTGGTACAGCAGCTAGTGCCGTTCAGCAACATAAGCTGCCTGACGCAACACCCCGGCTTCGATGCTTGTTGCTTGAACCCCTTCTCGCTGCAAGTTGCCTACCTGATGTTAGTAGAATACTGTGGTCCTGTACAGACGTTGTGAATTGTTCAAGAGCAAATGTGTCTCGAGTGCTATAGCTGTTGACATCAAAGCCCAGTAGTGCCCCAATGCTTCATGCGGATAGCATTTGTAAAGTCTATATTTGGACCAGCTCTGTCTGTTTTACTGTTTTTGAAGTGGGAGATAAAAAAACGGAACTGCTCCCCTCACCTCGCGGACAGTTGGCCTTCCTTTCTTCTTCAAAGGTATGAATCTGATGGTGACCTTTCTGACCTCTGTGCCGTCCCGGTCGGCCCAGCGGGTGGCACGCATGCTGGTCAGTTGGAGGTGTGACTCTGAAAGCGAAGTTTGCTGTAAGGTTGAGCTCACAGGGGCAGCTTCCTGTCTGTGAACAAGAGGATTACAAGGAGTGACTGTCATTAGTTTGACTTTAAAGACACTGCCTCTTACATCTACCTCATTTCAGTTAAAATGGATGAGACAAATACTTCACAGACATTCAGTTTTGAACCCAGTAACATAATTTTTTCCAGTCCATCAACATCTAAACAGGATAATCTATCTATAAATGTAAGGAATGTCTGTGTGTGTGTCTGTGTGTCACTCTGTAGGTAGGTGTCTGTGTAATGGCACGACTGAGTGCAGTGCCAAATTTCATGTTGTTAGGACAAACAATGGCAAATATATCGGTAAAAGAAGCTTCAATTGCCTTTTGTCTGCATGTCACTCTGGGCACTGTGGCCACTCCCCCTCTCATGCAACACTGCTGCACCAACTGGCTCTGCACTAGTATTGTAAATTCCAGATAAATTATAGAAACAACTCCTCTAATTATGTAATATTAGTTTGTGAGAAGCCATTAAATTGTTGGATTAACACCCCGTGTACACAAAATACCCATTTGAGGCTAAGCCTGGTGTCTTAGTGGCTTTAATAACTCGTAATAACTATATAATATAATATAGTTATCTGGCAGCGGGGCAGTTGAAGTTCACCCAGAAATGAGAACTCGTGTGTCCTGAGATCCTCTCTCACGAATGCCAGTATCATTACTTTTTGTGGAACTCAAATGAGAGTAGATTTTTTTTTTATTGTGTACTCTTTGGTCACTGGCACAAGAATACAGAGTTAAAAATAGCTTCTTTTCTTCGAATTTGAGATGCTCTACTGAATGTTATTTAGTTTAGTGCAGGTAGTTTATTTCCGAACATTACTCTTGATGGCACTGTTTTTTTTTTTTGGGTACAGTGGACACCCACCTCAGTTGACTGGCCAAGCTCCATGGTACAGTTCAAAACCCTATTGATCCAGCATCTGTCATAAATCAGCATTGCCACGTCTCTTAGGCCAGGTCTTAGGTGAAATGGGGACTTGGGCAGTGGGTAAATATTGACACCTCAGCCTTCCCCCCCCTCCTCTCCGAGGGGGGGGGGGGGCAGCCATGCTGCTGGGAAGGTTCCATTTTTTATGGCCCCCACTAGCAATAATTAATGGCGGCCTAAAATAATGTTTTATAAGGGAAGGTACACAGGTGAGTGTTGGTGCCAGCGTTCCCTGGTTACTGTGGATGTGGCGGTGTGCCCGGGCCAAGAGCGCCATGCTTCTGTAAACACAGCGGTGGAGAGGGCACATGCGCGTTCAGCCGTGCTCTGTCTGTCTCTGTTCGGCCCAGTCCAGCACGACACCACTGACCAGGCGCTTTTTGTTCAGGTGCCACTTGGCAGTAGGCGGAGATCGAACAGAGCCAAACGGTGTTAAATAGGAAAACCAGTCATCTGAGAAGTGTTTTGACAACATGTGTGGTGCGGCCAAATGGCAAATGTGATGAACCTTGTGATGTTCAACATGCATGAGTCTCTTTCTGGCATTGCAATGACACAGGCTTGCCTGGCTTAACTACAAGTGAAAATGTGAGCAAAAGCTCAATGCCTGGGAAAAAACGCCCCTTATGATATTCATAGGCTGTTATGGGAACCGAGATCTAGCGAGAGGCTGCATTGTGTCCCTTGACTTCTAGATTGTAGTTACTGCAATTTTTTGAATGGATGAACAAGTTTCTGTGGTGGATGAATGAGTATTTCTGTTCAGTAGAACTGCTCAATAATACATAGGGAGGCCATTGATTTGAATGTTGTAGGAACTGAAGAGGACTTAACATTATATGAAACATATGCCTAATATGTGTTTAATAATAAATTGTGATTTTAAATAAATGTTGTTCTCTCATTAAGATCTAAGAAGTGGAAAGGAATGTGACAGCAGTTTGATCGGTTGGCTTGCTCTGACAATGCAGTGGTTTAAACCAAAAAGAAAACACTTTGCTTTTCAAGGGTATTTTTAGCCTTTGCAAATGTTTGCTATGGCACCAATATGGAAATATGTCCCTTTTGAACAAAGTTTGTTGTCTCACATTTCTGTGCATGAGTGTGCTATTCATATTTTGTCATGTGAAAGAATCATGAATGAAAATTCACTATTTTTATTACCGCTAAAAATCGATGTCTGTTTTTCTTTTTCCCCCCCGCTTGAAAATGTCTACTGTGTGATTTATTTAAGGCTCCATTTGTTATAAAGTTGTGTGGTAAGTTTTTTTTTTTTTTTTTTTTTTTTCCCCCTCTCCTCCCCTCCCCACTGAATCAACTCCCACGTCCATTCTTTGGTCAGGGATCACAGTGGCACCAAATAAGGGCAGGGAAAGTGAGGCCTAGTATAAATAGAGTGGGATTGTTGCTTGGGAATATTTGCATTGACTGGCTGGATTGGGCTCTTATCTTATGCACGCTGGTTTCCATGGAAGTGGGAGGAGGCTCTCTCCACTCAGGAGCCGCACGACACGACACACAGGGCCAGCATGGGGCTGCCACTCGCCACTCTGCTCTCTTCACTTCGTGATTGCAATAACACATCTTCCACTTGGTCCTTCTTATGCTGTCCCTATCTCTATCTCTCTTTCTCTTTCTTTCTCTCCCCTCTCTCTTTTTATTTCCCTCTCCCTCTCTTTCTATGTTTTTTGTCTTTGCCTTTTTCTTTCCCTCTCTTTGCCTCTCCCTGTTTTTTTCTGTCTCTTTCCCTCTCTCGCTCTGTCTGTCATTCCTTTATTTACTCCTCTCTTTTTTCCCACTCATTCATTCCCCGACATTTTTCTCATTACTTGTCTTGTTCATGATCTCACAAATTAGTTACAGTTGCTGAGTTGTACTTAAGTGATAAACCAATCATGTGTAGTTTGGTCAGTATTCACTCGTGTGACCACAAAGACCTTATTTGCCAAACCATGATGTATGTTTGACAGGAGTTACAACTCTCAGCGGTAAAAAAACCCTACAGAAACCTCCTGAAATACCAAGCAAAACTGCCATATAAAGAATCTGAAGAGACATAGCAAAACAGATTACATAATGCTTTTACCTCAGTCAGTGTAGGTGAGCTTGGATCTGTGCTCTATGGCTGTGGTGCCTTGCATTGCCTTGGCTTGGCACTCACTCACACTCCTTCTTTCCAACACTGTGGGAGATTTATCAAGCTGCCTGCAGGTTGAGAGGTCCCGCGCGTTTTCAAGGGCACTGTCTCGGATTTACCTGTTGTGCATTGATCATGCTGTCGAAACTTTCCCCTGGAACCACAGAGGTCACCTCAGACATAGGATGCTCGGGGTCTGGCCACTCTGGGGCCTTGTTCACACGCATACATTAACCGCTATACTGCTATACTGTCAAACAGACACTTTGGATATCCAATATCAGGCCAAGGTGGTCTGAATGTTGGCAGGGTTTATTAATACATTTTCAAGTCTCAGGAGTGTTTATTAGCCCTCTTTTTAAAAAGTAACTGCTTAAAAATGTATTGATTCTTGATGTCAACTGTAGTGACTGGACACTCGGTGGAGCATGGAGTATTTTGCACTCTCGAGTGGGTGTGTGCTCTTTCACAGACTTTGTACATGCATACACACATGCATACACGCTCATACACAAACATGTATGCGCACACGCACACACTCTCTCTCACTCACACTCACACACATACACACAAACATTTACCCAAAGGCATGCACACGTGTGCACACACTCACTCAATCTCCACTCCCTCCCCCTTTCTCTCTCTGTCTCTCTCTCTGTACCTCTCTCTCCCACACTCTCTCGTTGTCTCTGTCTGTTTCTGATCTTCTTCTGGCATTAAAGGTTTCACTCAGAACATAGCCTGTAGCCTAGTAATATTAGTGGCTGTCCTCAAAGACATTGTCAGACATTGAGGGGGAGTAAAGGCAGAGGGATCTTCTTATCCTTAAATGTAATTTTTGCTGCCTGCAAGTTCACTTTCAGCATCGAATGGAGTAAAACAATTTTCTAAACAGTTCACATGCGTTATCAGCGTTCGTCTATCAAAGTTGTAATAGAAGATGAGGGATGGCTGTGTTTGCAGACTCTCTCGAGGGAATTCCTGCTTCCAGTGAACGCTATCTGATTTATATGAAAATATTTATACACCGTGAAAAGGTGATTATACTTGATACCTGCAACATAAACCCATGGCGAAGAATTTGCAGGCATGCTAAAGATATATTCTGCTTGTTGAACCCGTTTTCTTGAACAGCTCCAAGTTACAGGCAGATGTTGGTTATGAAGGTTTCATCCTACTACATATTGTTGTTTTTAACACAGGTGATTTCCCTGATTAGTCAGTTTATCCAGCTGAAAGGTTTTCTGAAGTAGAATTGACTTTTTTATTATCTTTCAAGTTTAAATGAAATATGTGGTATGGCTTTTTACTTTATGCTACATTACTCAACTGTGGTTAGAGGTATTTCAGGGCAGGCATTCTTTGAGGTGTGTTGGTAGAAAAGGTTTGCGGCCACTGTTCCTTGTAATGGAGGAGGTAGTTGATATTAAAGCACCACATTAAGATTCTAACACTCTGTGAGTGAGCTGTGGTAACCCTTATATGGACAGATATAGCTGGTTTGAGGTGGTATTTGGGTCAGTGCTTGCTTCCTTCTTGATGGTT
Organism: Setipinna tenuifilis; assembly: GCA_030347295.1. NCBI lineage: Eukaryota > Metazoa > Chordata > Actinopteri > Clupeiformes > Engraulidae > Setipinna > Setipinna tenuifilis. The sequence goes on from CM059269.1 coordinate 20,580,839, forward strand.
TGGTCAAATGCAGTGTTTTTGTTGCCTGTTATAGTTGCGTCGTGTGAGTGTGTCTCTTTGCTGCTGTCTCTCTCCCTGTCTCTCTCTGTCTCCCTCTCCGTCTCCCTCTGTCTCTCACTCTCTGTCTGTCTGTCTGTCTGTCTGTCTCTCTCTCTCTCTCTGTTTAGGTGCTGCCCTTTCCCCTCATTAGCATGAGTGATTAAATGATTGGGACACGTTGTGCCTCAGTGTTCAAGACCTTGGCAGTGTTAAAACACCAGTTCAGTCCTGCAGTCGATGCCTGAGAGCCAAACAGCGCTGCTGTGCTCTTCGTAATAGTTCTCTCCATCATGGCTCAGTGTTTTGTAGTAGTTCTGTCCAACATGGCTCAGTGTTTCGTGATTTAAACAAAGATGGAGTTTTATGTGCTGATGACATTGCACTGTTACAGTTAGGGGGCAGTATATGACAGACTCTTTGCAAACATCATGCAACCCCCTGTCCTTTCGACCTTATTCAGTACAAACCCCATTCATAAAAAAATGTCACTGTAAACATTGCTATCACCAGGTATGTGACTAAAACAATGTGTAAGGGGGAAGGTTTCATTTTACACATATATATGTCTGTGATGTGTGTCTGTGTGTCAGTGCATGTCAGTATGTGTGTCTGTGTGCTATGTGTGTGTATGCACACAGATGTGTGTGTTTGATTGCAGCAACATTTCCAAATTAAGTTTAAGAGGCGCTGCCATCTGTCTCATCACACACCTCTTGTCCTTTGGTCCCCTCTCCTCCGTCTCTGATTTGCCCTCTCCTGTTTGTTTTGAAGCCTGTGTAATCATTGCTTATTTTTACTCTACCCCCCCACCCACCCACCCAACACCACCACCGTCCATTGTGATTGTCCTGAGCGGCGTGCGCTGCTAGTGTGAATTGGGTTGGGTGGTGTGTGAATGGGACACGCTGCTTTTTCTCTGGGCCTGCCTTCTGTTTTCATTTCCTATTTTTGGGGTGTGAACAGCTCCTTGGTAGCTGGCAATCTGTCTGACTGGACCCCTTACCGTGACCGGATAGGTGACCTGTAGTTTGTTTGACCTCAGAAGTTGTCTGTGTTAATTGTGTGTGTGCGTGTGTGTGTCTGGCTGTGTGTCTGTGTGTACGTCTCACACACACACACACACACACACACACAAAAAACAACACAGACGAACACAGTCCATTAGGCCTGTCACCATGGCGGCTGAGGTCAAAGCGGAGATGTGTCTGCAGACGAGCCTTTGCTCCAGACTCAGGGATGTTATGGAAACGGCGGTCTCTGTGCCTCCGATACCAGTGTTTAGAGAGGAGGCCGAGACGTCCTGTTCCTGACCCCATCCTACAGAGTGGGAGAGAGGAGGAGGGCATGGAGGCATGGGTGGGGGTGTTGTGTGAGTGTGTGTGGGAGAGGTGGGGAGTAGATGGCAAGAGTGAGAGAAAATAGATGAGAGGAGAAATGAAGGGCCCCTGTGAGCAGCTTTTCCCTTTTTTTCTCCTCTCTGTTTCTCTATCTTTCTTTTTTCTCTTCTCTCTTTCTCTCCCCTACTCCCTCGCTCATTCATTAACTTGGGCTTCCTTGTTCTTTTTTTGGAACGGGATGGTCATTGCAGAAGGAAACTAGGCCTGGTTTGTTTATGAAAGAGCTCAGCAGTGTAGGGCAGCTGTAGCCTTACGCTTAAGGAGTTAGCTTTGGTATTGGAGGGATCTCTGTACTAGTGGGATTCAATAATTTTTTGAACCCTGCGCCCTCATCTATGACCGAGGTGCCCTTGAGCTAAGCAAGCCATCTAACACCACATTGCGTCAGGGGGACTGTTCCTGCACCTAAGTCACTGTTATTTGCTCTGTGAAGAGTGTCACCTAAATGGAATGTAATGTTATTTTATGTAGAGCAGAATGGCTAAAATGGTGTGTAGACAGACTTAAGAGGTTAATGGAGCCTTAATCCCAGTCAAAGCCCCATCAGTGTCCTTCAGTGATTTGTTTCTGCTTGCTGTGCTCTGAACACATGTGGTATTGATCAATCTTGGTCTTCAACAATACTGCTTTTAACCTGGGCAGCATTGTTTGGTGAAGCTGTCTATGCCTCCCTGTGATAATATCTAAAACTCCTTTTTCTCCTTCTCTTCTGTTTCCCTGCCTCCTTCTCCCCATCTCTGTCTCTGTCTCTCTCTCTCTGTCTCCCTTTCTCTCACCTTTTCCATCCTCCCCAGCTGGTATCCAACGTCCTGATCTTCTCCTGCACCAACATCGTGGGCGTCTGCACGCACTACCCGGCCGAGGGCTCCCAGAGGCAGGCCTTCCAGGAGACCCGCGAGTGCATCCAGGCTCGCCTCCACTCTCAGAGGGAGAACCAGCAGCAGGTGAGACACCGGAGAGATGGGGCCAAGGGGACACTGCAGTCTACAGTCCCATCCCTCCATCCATCCCTCACTCCCCTCACTCTCACTCACTCTCTCACTCTCTCACTCTCTCACTCTCACACTCTCACACTCTCTCACTCTCACACTCTCTCACACTTTCACTCACTCTCACTCTTTCACTCTCTCTCACTCACTCACTCTCTCACTCACACTCTCTCACACTCGCTCTCACTCACACTCGCTCTCACACTCACTCACTGCACTCACTGCACTCACTCACTCACTCACTCACTCACTCACTCTTCCCATTTCTAGTTCTCAATTGCTTCCTCTCCCTCCATCATCCACAGAGACACCCAGCACCAAACTTAGGACACTGAAGCAGTGAAGATGCTGGTCCAAGTCCTTTGTTTGTTCTTATAGTCAGGGTGTTTTTCTTTCTCCCTCCATCTCTCCCGTCCTTCTCTCTCCCCTCCTAGTTCTCCTCTGCTGTGAAAAACACAATGAATTATTATTGATGAAAATAGTGGGTGTTCGGTTCGTGCTCATCCTCTGCCATTGTTTTAGGGGCCAGAGCTGCAATGAGAGTCCAAGGGGAGGGTAGGCAGATTGGGTTTGGGGACAGAATGAGTGGGAGGAGAGAGAGGTCAGTGGGTTTGAGGAACCTTTTTTTTAAAAAAAAACTGAATGACATGACAGATTAAAGTGTTCTCCCAACGTTCTTGGCATTTTAAAAAAAAATGTATTTATTTATTTATTGTTTTTTTTTTCGTGATTGCCTGGTGTTTGTTTCCTGGGGTTGGCGGGGTTGCGGTGGCTGTGTGGGGAGGAACAATGACAGCTGATTAAATCACTTTGTGCACAGCAGGCGCTCCGCAGTGCTGCTAATTTGCCAGTGCTGACATGGACTGATTGGAATCCTCAGCATTCTGCCCTCGGTGCTTCTTCAACCCCCCCAAACCCCCCACCTCCCTGTCATCCACCCCTCTCTCCTTCTCTCCCTCTCTCTCCACCCTCCACCCCCACAGTCCCCCCCTAACAGCAGACTAACAGCAAAGTGTGATGTGAAGCGACATTAGTCTCAGCTTGTGTCGCCTGTGACAACATCTCATGGGTGCAGGGAATGGGCTCTGACCTGGGAGCACAGCCCCCTCCACAAACCCCCACCCATCCACCCACACCAGAAGGGTGTAAACACATGAACAATCGCCTGATGTCTTACTCACTTTCTTGTCTTTCTTTTTTCTTTCTTTTCCCCTTTCTTTCTTTCTCTCTCCTTTTTCTGTCTCTTTTTTCTCCCTCTTCTCTCTCTATCCCTCTCTCTCTCTCTCTGTTTCTCTCTCTCTCCATTTGCAGGAACGCCTCCTCCTATCTGTGCTTCCCCGCCACGTTGCCATGGAGATGAAGGCTGACATCAACGCCAAGCAGGAGGATATGATGTTTCACAAGATCTACATCCAGAAGCACGACAACGTTAGGTGGGCATTAATCACTTACGCCGTGATTGCTCCTTATCCACTGGTCACATGAGCGTGCGGAAAAGGTGGCGGGATGGCAGGGGACACAGAGTCTAGCGTCAGAGCTGACATTTTACCTGAATAACTGCATATTGTATACGTTTTGATTCATTTATAAAGACCTACTGTTGGCAAAGATGTTTTTTTTTGGAATTGCATTACCTAATATTTTTCTATAAATTTACTTGGCTACATTACTTGTGGTAAATAAGTGAAAATAGTAAATTCAAAGTTGTTTTGAATCCCTTTGCCATTAGTAAACACCTGGATGCTAGCCTAGGCAGATGACAGACCTGAGGCTCACCCACACACAACCAAGGGCAAACACACTTGTTGAAGAGTGAGCACATTAGTAGTGATATTTTGGAGGCAACGTGGTTCACTGCCGCGTGAAGGGGATTGACTTACAGGGCAGAGTGCCGTCACTAATCCGGACCAGCGACCCTTACTAGCGTGAAGTAACTCTCACAAATCACTCCCAGGTGAAGCACTCAAAAAGCATTTGTATCTGAATACACACACACATATTTGTGGGTAGGTTTTGACTCAGGACCAGACAGAGCAGTGCATTATGATAAATGAAGAGAATGCCAGAAATGAACCTAGTCTTGCAGTCAGTGAGGATGGACAATAGCTCATGAACATGAGTCAGCTTACCGCTGCAAGCAATAATTGTTTGGAGTACAGGCGGGCTTCATAAACCAGTGAGGTAATATCTGAAGACATTATTTCCCGTGTCCATTGCACAATGAAGGTTGGCCTTGGCAGTGGCTGTGATTGATTCCTGTGGAGTAAATAAATGCGAGTCAAAATTATTTTTTGTTCTCTCTCTCTCTCTTTCTCTCTTTTATTCTTTCTTTGTCTGCCTCTCTGTCTCTGTCTCTGTCTCTGTCTCTCTCTCTCTCTCTCTCTCTCTCTCTCTCTCTCTCTCTCTCTCTCTCTCTCCCACACTGGCACCCTGGGCCACACACTGAGGGCCTCTATCACCGGAGGCGATGCCACTGAGCGTGTGCGGAGCAGGGGCGTGCCTCTCTGTGTGTGCAGACCCAGTCGCTGTGGTCATGTGCTGGACGAGCTTTCGCCTCAGCTCCTTTATCCCTGCCAGCACTCGCTCGCACACATATGCACCCTCGCACAACAACCGCTATTGTGATCTTTCTCTCTTTCTTTCTCTCTCTCTCTCTCTGTTTTCCACTCTTCTTCTCTCTTCCTATTCCTAGTCTGTTACTCTTTCTTTACCTCTCTGCCTCGCTTTCGTTCTTTCTTTCTTTCTTTCTTTTTTTTCTTTCTTTCTGTCTTTTTTTTCCTCTCTTTTCCATCCATGTTGTGCTGCCAGGCTTTAGGCTGAGCTCTAACCCCATTTCATCTGTGAGCAATAACAAACACCCTCTGTGTGCCGTGTGTGTGTGTGTGTGTGTGTGTGTGTGTGTGGGTCATTCCAGACGTTTGCAGCACATTGTTCATAGATCCAATCAGGAGGTCACGAGATCGGAACTGTTTTGTTAAGGTTTCAGTGTGAGGGCTTTTTTTTCTTTTTCTGCCTTCGTCCTGTTGTTCCTTTTTAGAGAGGGAATTTTGCAGGAAGTGATGGATGGAGACTTTTTCCATAAGTAGAAAAGGGTGAAAATTCGGCCAAGCGCCAGCAGGTTCTGTGTGGTGTGTCAGTTGAGGTGGGGGTGCTGGTGGTGGTGGTGGTGGTGTTGGGAAGATGGAGTTTGACAGGCGGAAGGTCTGAATGGGGTTTTAAAAAGGCGAAGAAATGCCAAACCTGCCTCTCTGCTTTTACCCCCCCTTAAAGTGGGGCAGATTAAAGCGAGGAGGAGGAGATGAGGTTTCACCCCGGGAGTGTTTTCTGTGCTGAGTCTTCAGGCTTGATCTAAACATGTCAGCCGACCCACCGCTTTCATGGTGCTCCAGCCTCTCCTCGGGCCATTTTCCGGGCATTAGGCCACACAGTCGGTCAGGCTGCTGTAAGCTGTTTTTTTATGGCTGTTTGAAAACACATAGCTTTTTTGTATATTGAAAGAATATTAAATTACATCCCTTTCTCATATCTGAACAGCTATAAAGAATTGTTATCGACATAATATGCAAGACAGATGAAAAAGAGAGAGAGGGAGTGAACGCTGTTGCGGCCTCCTCCTCTCTGCAGACTTTTACATTCATAAAGGCCAGCAGTGCTGGATCGGAGCCTACGGGGGAAACAATAAAAAGGCCGTAACCACAGCAGCACAACCGTCACTGTGAACAAGCGAGAGTCATGCAGGGATTTGTCATCGTCGTTAGTACTGAGACAAGCAGGCAGGCAGGGAGCCTAGCGAGGGAGTCCACTGAACCAAGACCAACGCAGAATGTGCTTACTGTGACCAGTCCTCCAGCCTTCATGGCTCTCTGCATGTGTGCGCGCCCTCCTCGCCCTCTTCACCCGCGTCCTTGAGCCAACAGGTTAGAGGCTGGAACAGTAGCCCTGTAACAGATGCCGGGCGCCTGGGCCTGATGCAGCATTGTTAGGTGTGTGTTTTTGACCTTCCTGACGGGACGGGACAGGACGGGTGGAGCCAGTGTGCTCCAGTCAGGGGGCCCTTTGGCTCTGTGTGTGTGTGTGTGTGTGTGTGTTTGTGTGTGTGCTCCAGTCAGGGGGCCCTTTGGCTTTGTGCGTGTATGTGTGCTACAGTCAAGGGGCCCTGTGGCTCTGTGTGTGTGTGTGTGTGTGTGTGTGTTTGTGTGTGTGTGTGCTACAGTCAGGGGGCCCTTTGGCTGTGTGTGTGTATGTGCGTGTGTGTGTGCCAAGCATGGCTAATTTCCCCACTAATGCCCTGTGTGAGCGCCGCACCCTAATTGGGGCTGCGTGGAGCAGTAGACAGGCAGACAGCAGGGCACTGGGGCTCCTGGCAAAGCCTGCTGGGCAGCTAAGACAGGCAGGGGGGGACAGAGTGAGGGAGGGAGGGAGGGAATGGAAGGAAAAGGAAAGAGACGAAAGAGCAGAGGGAAGAAAGGGAGAGACTGAGACAGAGGTGGAGAGTTTTTAAAGTAAGGAAGGAAGTAAGGAAGAAAGGAAGTGAAAGAGGGAGTAAAGGTGTGGGGGAAAAAAGAGAGGGAGAGCAGTGGAGTGTGTATGTGTGAAGAAGAGGGAGGAGAGAGAAACAGGAGTAAAAGAAGGAAGAAGTCAGGATGATGAAAGAGAAAAAAAGGAGTGTAAGAAAGAGAGAGACAGAGAAGTATACATATGTTTTGAAAGGTGCAGAAAGGGTAGTAAGAGGGCAAATACAAGGGGTTGAAGGGGTTAAATGGAATGTGTATAAATGTGTATCTGTAAGGGATGGAGGAAGGAAGAAGTGTGGATGGGGAAAATGCAGAGGAGATGGAAAAGGGAAAGAAACATAAAGAGAGAAAGGACTATGATACCAAGTTAGAAATATGTGTGGAGAGAGAGGGAGGGTGAGAGCAAGAGAGCGAGAGAGAGAGAGACACACACACACACACCTATGTTTGATTTTCTTTTCCTTTTTTATTTAATTCATTTTATTTTATTTATTTATTTTCCTTAATCATTATCTTATTACTTGTCTATTACAAATATACTTCCTCAGCCAATGCTTTGGCAATACGAAATGTATTTTGTCATGCCAATAAAGCTCTGATGAATTGAATTGAGAGAGAGAGAGAGAGAAGCAGAGGAAGGAGTTAGAAGTAGAGATTGAGAATGGAAGAGAGAAAGAGAGTGAGGGGGGTGAAAAGGATTTTTATGGAAGGAGCAGGATTGGGAGCGCATGATGTTTGTGTGGTAGCTGCTGTGTGGAGGTCCATGGCGTGTCACCACTGGCACTCAGTCAGGAGACCACAGCCTGATCCTTTTATCCTCTTCTCTTCGTGTTTGCCCAAATGAAGGGGAACCGATTTGAAAAGGAGAGGGTGTCCTTTTCACAACTATGGCTCTGTCACTGTGAAAAGTTCACTCAAAAGGACACAGGATGTAAACACTAGTCGTTCACACATTGATTCTCATTGCCAGCCTGCGAGTGCTAATGTATTTGCTCGTCAAATGCCCATTATCCAGCCGAATAGGTCCAGTAACATAAGCTACACAGGCAGCATATCCTGTAGCAGGCATTTTGGATGAGACGTTTGTCGTTTAAATTGTTGCATAAATTTAAGGCAAGGAGCTGTTTATCTAAGTGAGGGACAGGTGCACACTGCATAGATGCATGACACACGCGCCGCCAGCAAACTTGACACCTCCCTCGCACCTCTCGCACATGAAATGGCAGGTGACAAACAGGAAGCTGCCTTTGATGCAGGTAGGTACAAGCGGCAGAATGTGGGCTGTGGTATGAGGAGGTAGAGGAAAGAGACGTTGTTGAGCCAATGGGGGCGGTGTGGGTGGTGGCTGGTTGCGGGGGGGCACTGCAGGAAGGGAAACGTGGTTGTGGGGGGGGTTGGAGGGGCGCACTGTGAGTTTAATCACAGGCAGAGATGAAAGAAAAGGTCGACCAGTGCCAGCAAACTGAAGGGGTCAAGTTAAGGGTACTAGGTACAGCCATACTGGCCCAGTCCATGCTAACCACCCCCACCCACCACCTCTCTCTTTGATATGAGCACCAAGTGACGTGTGACTGATTTTTGGCGGGGGGGGGTGGGGGTGGTGGTGGTTGGCTGGGGGGCGCAGGCAATGTCGTGTTATGTAAGCAGGAAGTGTGACTCGATGCTCGCATTCCTCCCCTAGGGCTCTTTCTTTCCTTTTTTCTCCCTTGTTTAATCCTGTCATCGTTTTCTGTGATTAAAACAAATGCATCTGCTGATCGGTCTCGACCTCCTTCAGAGCAGACCACAAACTGGGCAAACCCCACTGATGTGCCTCGCTCTCGTTAAAAATGTCCCCTAACTTGCGACTGTTTGGAGTCTTTTTTTCCAGATATTGCTTAAACCAGCCACCATCATGATTCACACAATCAAAGAAGCAAAACATTTTTTATCATATATATTTTTTTTATTCAGATCGTCTGGTTAAAATAAAAGAAATAATAATGGGTAAGTGTTTCTGCGGAGGTGCAGTTCAGCCTTGTTCGAAAAAGAAAAAGAAAAGACGCTGGCCTTGTCTTCAGCGCTCTGTCACCACCGCTCCATAAATTACGGGCTCTGACAATAAAGTGTTTCTCAGCGGGATGGCTAGCGGGTGACTCAGCCTCAGCCTCTGAAGGGAGGCTGCTAATGGCTGGACCTTGACAGGGAGCGCGGGTCATGTTCAGGAATGGAGACTCCGTCTGTCTGTCTGTCTGTCGCGGCTCCTTTGTGTGACAGCTCACCCGGCGCCAAGCAAACGGACCCATTCCGGTTCTGTACAGCAGGCTCATAATAATAAGAGATGCGTTTTTATTGGCCAAATGCGACGTACTGTACTTTGACACTCTTTGTGAAAGAGTGTTGCATTGAATGACACGTGCAGACCAACGTGCCTATGTGCAGTTTTGCTGCATTCTGTTCCTTGCAGTAGAATAGAGACATAGTGAGGACATAGAGATAAATACATATGGTGTGTTGCATTTTATAAGGAACTGCTTTACACCGACATTGTATTCTGCAATACTCGACATCAGTGGTTTAATATAGACACTGGGTTTTAACCTAACCTTACTTGGCCTCTTTCTTTGCATGTTTTGGTTTTGTGTTTTTCTTTCTTGTCTCAGAGGAAATGCAAGCATCACTCTGGGAGTTTTGAAAGGCTATTATGAGTGTTTCATGACTGATCTCAAAGGGTCAGGGTTAAGTCTGGGCTACGACGGTCTGCCAAAAGTGCCCCAAAGGTCCCAGTCGGAAATGAGCCCAAATGGACTGGCGCAGTGGTGCCGAGGGAAACGTTTCCATGCCTCCTAATCTGGTACAGTGCAGGGATTGTGCGTTTGTGGTTATAAATAGGACAAACTATTAGCCCCCAAATGGCCAAACAAACACATAAGAAAAACAATGCTAATGCCAGTGTCCAGACAGTCAGCAGGGACAGACTGTTCAGTGTGTCCCTGCTAAGCCACCGTCTGATGTGGTTCATGAACCCAGGGGGCTCGTGTACAAAACCATGTGTAGAGGAAGTAAGCAGTCCCATCCCCATCATCTTAGGATGAGTCAGTCATTAGTTTATCCAGACTGATCTAAACATTGGTGCAATATCAGTCCATTAGTGTCCTTTGACAGTAAGTCTATTGGTCTGTGTTCTACTTCTGACGGTGTACTTATGTTTGACAAGTGGGTGGGCACAGGCCTGTACTCTACAATCAGGCTCACCCAATCAGAAGGGTATATAAACTTGATTGACTTTCAGTGACTAACAGTGACCTATGATTTCTTTTTTATGATTTCTGGCTACGCCCCTGCTTAAAAGCGTTCAAGGCAAAGCACTTAACGACAGCACACAGCCAGTCTATCACTACTTGGCTGCCATTTAATCTGTGTCCAGAACTAGAGACTAGCATACACAAACCCACGCATACTGTATCTTAAAAAGCCAGTTGCAGTCTTGCCGTCATCACCTTAGCAACATTGTTGTGATTTATAAACTTAGGTAGGTCTTTTTAAGTTATGTTTATATTTCTTCCTATAATATTTTTGTTATATTTAAAAGTTTAACCATGCGTTTTCTTTGTTTAAGATGTTGTTTCTCGTTTTGGAGAATCTGCTAAATACCATAACCAGTTTTCTGTTGTGTTCTGCTTCATATTCTCACTGAAGTCCTCACTGACACTCATTTAGCCAGCACAAAAACACTATTACACTGTCATACTTATTATTTGGCTTTTTAAAAACATATACATATAGTATTTTAATGTAGGTAATTAGGTTATACGCAGCATACAGAATCAGACAAGCCCAGTTCCTAAGCCCATGGCAATAATTAATGTCATTGTGTGTTTGTGTGGAATAATCCCATTATACAGTTGAGCAATTAGGCACAAATGTAATCAGAGGTGGGCCATTGAGCACAAGTGACACAAGCGCACACACACACACACACATGGAAATAAGTATCCTGGGATGGAAAAAGAACATAAGAGTTTTTATGTATATAAAAATCTCTTCTTGAGTATAGTGAGTAAGTATTGACTTACACCACACATCATCCTAAAACAGAGAAATGGTACCAAAGGGAAAAATATGTACACATCAAACAAATTTACCCAACAATTCAGACCGGTCTCCTCAAGTATTTCCCCCATCTCTTGTCTTGAGAACTGAGTAAGTTAAAGGTGAAGGTGAAGAGCTTTGATGGCAGTTGTACATATGAGCTAAATTTTCACATTATTGCATGAGTGCATGAGAGGCTATATAATGTGGCTCAGAGGGAGGGCCGTCGTGTCTGACTGCACGGCGTAGTGCAGTGCGGTGTCACCCCATGATGTCCCCTCGATGTCCCCGTCACTGTGTGCAGCAGCATGGTAGCTTCACCGACTTGGTGACCTGCGACCCTCTGACACATGCACACACACACACACACACACACACACACTCCCAAGCACCCTCGCTTTGTGTGTGTGTGTGTGTGTGTGTGTGTGTGTCAGTGTGTGTGTGTGGGGGGGTGTTTCTGTGTTTATGTGTATGGTGTGTAGTAAGGCTGGGCGATTAATCTATCATAATCAGTGATTGAGATAAAATTCAGGTCAATTATGGCTATTAGCCTTGGCCATATTTAATCAGACATTCACTGAAGCTGATATCATTGTTGTAAAAAAAAAAAAGTTATGAGTACAATGTACAAAGGTACAATGTCAGTTGTGTGGCAATGGTTTGGTTATGGCCAGAGTGACATGGAGCAAATAAAAGCCGGTATGTGAG
>CM059269.1:20597556-20650056 GCA_030347295.1 Setipinna tenuifilis
GGCCTTTAAAAGACAGTAAACTTTTCAGCACACACCCATTAAAAGATAAATGAAATGTTTGGTAAAAGCACCCTACAGGATTCAGTGAACAGTTGAGAATATTTATTCTCTGCTGCCAGTTTAATAGAGCACCATGCCTCTTAATTGTGCTCATCTGATCCCCATAATTACATAGTGACTCATAATTATTGTTGTCATCAATTATGAGCTGTGCTGTTTTACTCAGTGCAGTTTAAATGGCACTCCAGCAGTTTATCTCTTAAAGCGGTAGTGTTTTTGCGTTTCTATTTATTTATTGATTCATGCATTTGTTTAGATTATTATTATTATTATTATTATCTAAGAAGGTCATGTGATTGACTACAGCTTGGTGCCCAGGGCAAAGTATACATGTTAACACATAAAGAATATCATATAGTTTCTCATTCTCATCACAGTGGACATTCGGGACTTCACGTTTTGTATCTGTATGCTTTGCAGAAAATGTCTGTAGTAGGAATTTCATGAATTGCCAACCTTGAGCTCAACTCAATACATCACCACACTTTATCAAAATGCCTCCGTAGTGAGAACCTAACAAAATGAGCTGTTATGTGATGTGAAAAGCGCTTTGTAAGAGATCAGTCTATTTCAGTATCATACTGAGGACCATTTTTAGTGCTTCTAAAAGACCACGGTTTGGGAAGGCACTGGCCTCTCTATGCCTATTGGGGACTAATTACACTTTTAGATATGTTTTTGGTGACACAAACCAGAGATTCCTCGGCCTTAAAAGGGAAAATCCCATGGTATGACAGTGGGGGTGCCTGGGTTGGGCTTTTTGGTATTGTCTGTGGCCTTTGAGCAATGTCTTAATCAGCCATGTTAAATCACTAAAGAACTATGCAATAGCAAAATAAAAAAACATCTCACACATGATCTCCAAGGAAATATTAGCACCCCCCCCACCCCCCCGACACCAAAAAAAAGAAGCCAGGATTAGTTACTCATGATTTATAGGATGTGTTTATGTAACAGTCAGCAACGATAGTCCACTCTAAATCAGTGAGGCCCTTTGTAGTTGGTTGCTGGAGGAATCTCAAGCATGTCATGAAGAGGTTGAAGTTCAGGCCTAGGAGCGAATTGCCCAAACAGTTCTGAGTGGGATGTTGTAAGTCTGTGTAAAATGGCTTATGATGGTTACTGAGGCAATCCCACAGGAACTCCTCAAGCAGTGACACAGGAGCCTGTTTTAGGGTCTTCGTGTACTTCATAAATCAAAAAGGTCACAAAAAGAAAAAAAGGTGTTGTCAGCAGCATACACTTTGCTTTTACAGACATTTAGGAATTTTGGTCATTTTTAACAAGTGCCTTTCACTATAATTACAAATAACCTTGTCAGTCAACCCCATGACACCATGCATTTATTCAAAATGAAGAAATGTGTTAGCCAACTGCAGAGTCTAGCAATAAGGAATTAGTAATATTACAATGTAGATATGTGATTTATAATGGTGTTAATGCATAAATATGATTAATATTAATTAATATTTTAATTAAACCAGTCTGTATAGTTCTGCAGAATGAAATATTTATCAAGACCAACCATTACCATGGATCAGTGAGTCTTATTAAAGCCTTCATTACAAACCAGATTATTAGTACTGGTACCCAATATGAAGCCAAACTGAGAGAACTATCAGAAACATTCTGAAATAAACATACAGCTCCCTTTGGTGACACTCTTACAGTTTACATTTCACACTAATATGATGGGGCAATGCATTTAACTATCTTTGACATGCACTCTCAAAACAAAGCTGTTGTGCTGCAGTATACAGATTACTTGGTATTATACTGACTTACTTTCAGAAGCGTACACTACATAGTATGATTGCTCACGTAAATGTTGCTTGATACTGATATTAATATTGATAGACTTTGACTTTCACTTCACTTCATATGCTTTTACTATCTTCCGGAACATACTGACACAGCTATGCCATGCCGTCCCCTTCTCCCCAGGAGAACCACTGCCTGCGCATTAAGATCCTGGGGGACTGCTACTACTGTGTGTCGGGCCTGCCGGAGGCGCGTGCTGACCACGCTCACTGCTGTGTGGAGATGGGGGTGGACATGATCGAGGCCATCTCGTGAGTACCACACACCAGAGGCACACACACACACACTTCTTAATGGGCTGTGTTAATGGGTACCATTTACTTTTTTACATTTACATTTTACTTTTGTTTGTTGTTGTTGGAAGATGTTCTAAAATCATTTTTTTGTCCTGCTTGTTTTAGAAATGACAAAACTTTCTAAAATCCTGTTGCCCATTATGGATTGTAGATTGATGACAGAAATACTGAAATAATCTTAAAGCATTTTGGTTGTAACGTAGCAAAATGTTAGAAAAGGAAAGGGATCTGAAAATTTTCTGAGAGAGAGAGACTGTGCTGTGTATGTCTCACATCATAACACCAAGCTATACTGTACCCGCATATTTCAGTCAAATGCACACAACCACACTGAGTCCACGCTATTCTCCTGTCAAATGTCATGTCCTGTTGCGTTGATACGACCCCAACCAGTTCCTTCAGTAGATGTTCATTCAGTCCGCTACTTCTAGGTTTAAACCGTGCGGTAACGAGGGACTCTAATCTGATTGGCCTTTCCTATTTGCATCAGTGGTGCCTGATGAGCGTGGTGGCTGACACGGCTGGCGTAGACACATGCTCCGGGCACCTCTCCTCAGCTTTAATTGGTGTGTGTCAAGCCAGATAATGTCCCCCACACACAGGCCTGATTGATTGGTGCTTTTGAGCGAGAAGTCTGTTGTTTGTCTCCTCCTGTGTGCATGCAGGTGTGTGTGTGTGTGTCTGTGTGGTGTGTCTGTGTGGTGTGTCTGTGTGGTGTGTCTGTGTGTGTGTGTGTGTGTGTGTGTGTGTGTGTGTGTGTGTGTGTGTGTGTACGTGTATGTGTGTGTGTGTACGTGTATGTATGTATGTGTGTGTGTGTGTGTGTGTCTGTGTGTGTGTGTGTGCATTCGTTTGTGTGTCTGTGTGTGTGTGTGTGCATTTGTGTGTGTGTGTGTGTGTGTGTGTGTGTGTGTGTGTGTGTGGCTCACCCACAGTCTAAGGTTATTAAAGGCAGTGTGCTCCTGTGAAAAGGCTGCAGCTCAGCTCCTAAGGTGGAGTGTGAGTGGGCACAAGTGGGCTCTAATCAGGCACCTGTCAGCACTGAACAAGAACAAGATGGTGTGGGTGTGGATGTATACATGTGGGGGTGTGTGTTTTTGTGTGTGTTTGTGTGTGAAATACTTTTAAAGAGTTTATGTTTTGTTATAAGTATAATGGCTACATACTGTAAAGAATTGTGTTGTGTATGTAGCACAAATGTGGTCATTTTATGATGGTTTGTTTGGTTGTGGTGGTGTATGGTTTTGCTTTTCTGTTTGTAATGCAATGATTTCCAGTGTTTAACTTTTTTTTTTTTTTTGGGGGGGGGGGGGGGGGGGTTGAGTCTATGAGTGTTAATATTGGAGTTAAAGAAATGGAGTGTGTTTACAAGTGAGTCAGCTGGGCAGTTTCAGCAATAATGTCGGAGATTGACCATTTGCCATAATGACACCTTAGCCAAAAAGATCTTTTGGATTATACTCGATTTCTATCCTGTGCAATGTAGAACACAATATATTTTGAGATTATTCTGCTTTTTCTTCCTTGTTGTTTTTTATGTGCCTGGTTTTAGATATTATTTGATTCTGTGTTGTTCTTTTTTTTACTCTTCCCACTCATCATCTCTACACTTTAGTAACAGAGAGCACAGTTCACGTTAAGGACCTTATAGCCATATATCAGTAAACATGTTTCATCAGTTTATTAGATTTTTTGTTGCTTTCTTTTTTATTACTTTGTTTGTTTTTAAAAAAGGGGCTTGGTTAAATGGGTTCTGCTTCACTGACCAGCTCATGAGCAGCTGCCAACAGGCCTCAAACAGCAGCAGTGTTCTCTTTCCTTCTTCTCTCCGCTCCGCTCTGCTCTGCTCCAAACGGAGGGAAGGGAACTGTCCAATTCTGTCACCCCAAATGAGCTCTCGGTGCTCCCTCGCAGCCTGGCATCACAGCACACAGTTCAAAATGCCAACCGCTCCTACAACCACCATGCCACCCGCACAAAGCACCTTCAGACCAGCCAGCAAGCGTTCTGGTTAAAAAAATCTAGCGTTTGTTGGATTCACATGATACAGCAACGACCAGTAGGTATTAAGAAGGGCCAAGGCAGCTAGAGCAGTAACACAACATGCAGTGTTGTACGTGTGTTCATGTTGCCCTCGCAGTTACTGGCAATGACTGACTGGATTCATGTTGCTGCTTTATTTAAAATCTCGTCTTTGCTGCCTTTCATGTTGATGCCTGACATCACAGTTCAAGCACTGCTGATAGTGGCCTGCTGGTCTGTCATAGTCTGATATGCTGCGCTGTGTGTGTGTGTGTGTCTGTGTCTGTGTGTGTGTGTCTGTGTGTGTGAGTGTATGTGTGGGCGCATTTTGCACTGTTAATTTCGCTTTCATGTGTTCTTATCTGACGTCCGCTGTCACGAGTTTCAACGCTTTACAGGCTGCGCTCTGGTCAAAGCGCCGAGCTCTGCTACGCGAGTGAAAATTGGTCCCACATTTGTAGTCCTCGTTACCTCACATCTTTGTCCGTCGAGCTGCTGACAGTTTGAGGAAATGTGCTCTGCCTGGGCGCTGGGCGTCCTAGTCAGGAAACCTGACATCTCACCAGCAATTTGCGTTAGCCAAAGCTGACAGGCCCCGGCGTGTAATGAGATCTGCGGGATTGCGGCATTGTCTGGGAATGCTGGGCTACTTTATTAACGGCCACACAAACAAGGCAGGCCGCTGTTAAGCTCTCTCGGTCAGAGGCGTGCAGTTTACACGAGATGGTGGACGGCGCAATGGCTAACCTCCTGCGGTGAGGAATGAGTCGGCGTCTCTGTTGCTTTAGCAACTCGTTTGTGCATATCTTACCATGTCCAGCATTAGTGTTGGATGAGGGCCTATATGTATGCAGAAGTAATACTAAGAGGGTATGTTATAATCTCTATTGTTTGTGTTCTAATGTTTTTTATTAACTGTGTTCATGTGCCTGTAATTCTTTAAATTGTGTGTGTGTGTGTGTGTTTGTTTGTGTGTTTTTGTGTGTTTGCATGGTGTGTTTCCTGGTGAATCTGTCACAGGTTGGTGCGGGAGGTGACTGGTGTGAATGTGAACATGCGTGTGGGCATCCACAGTGGGCGTGTGCACTGCGGGGTGCTGGGATTGCGGAAGTGGCAGTTTGACGTGTGGTCCAACGACGTCACTCTGGCCAATCACATGGAGGCTGGGGGCAAAGCTGGGTGGGTACTCTTGTCTTTTGTCTCTATGTCTCTTACATATACTGTATTTAAGCGTGCATTTTCCCACTCTGGGATCCTGAAATTGAATGTGTGTGTGTGTGTGTGTGTGTGTGTGTGTGTGTGTGTGTGTGTGTGTGTGTGTGTGTGTGTGTGTGTGTGTGTGTGTGTGTGTGTGTGTGTGTGTGTGTGTGTGTGTATGTGTTCATGTGTTCATGTGTTCATGTGTTCATGTGTTCATGTGTTCATGTTCATTTTTATGTTCAGGCGGATCCACATCACCAAGGCCACCCTGAACTACCTGAATGGTGACTATGACGTCGAGCCCGGCTATGGGGGCGAGAGGAATGTGTACCTGAAGAAGCACAACATCGAAACCTACCTCATAGTGGGCTGCAGCCAGAAACGGGTAAAACAGTCGTCCCTCTGCCTCTGCCTCTCTCTCTCACTCATTCACTCTTTCATTCCCTCATTCACTCACGTATTCTCTTACCTCCTCATTTGCATATTTACTCGCTCCCTCACTAAGTGAATGAGTCAGTGAGTGCCTAATTCCTTCACTCACTCACTCACTCACTCACTCACTCACTCACTCACTCACTCACTCATTCATTCACTCTTTACTTTACATATACACACTCTTGACATTTAAATATATGCAACTCACACTTGCTCAAACACTTTAACCCCAAGACTCTAGAAACTATTTAGTCATATTCACAGACACCAACATTTTCTGACTTTTCAGGTCCACTTTTACACAGTGCCCTCTAGCTATAGTTTAAGCTTCATCCTGCCCAGTGTTTTTAGGGGGAGACCATTTTACCCATCTTTGAAGCCATCTCTCTCTCTCTCTCTCTCTCTCTCTCTCTCTCTCTCTCTCTCTCTCTCTCTCTGTCTCTCTGTCTCTCTCTCTCTGTCTCTCTGTCTCTCTCTCTCTTTCTCTCTCTGTGTCTCTCTCCCTCCCCATCCCTTCCTCATTCTCTCTCTCTAACTCCCTCCCTCCTCCCCTCTCTTCCTCTTTCTCTCTTCCTTCCGCTCTTTCACCCCTTCGCTCACTCTGCATGCTTCACTAACTGCACCTGCTCCATGGCTAGGCCTGCTTAGAATAACTGACAGAAATCCATTTCATGCTGTACTGGCATCCATTTATAAACAACCTGGCCACCTCTGAATGCAGAGTACCAATATGGACACTGACATTTTTTTACCCACCTCATTGTGGTATACATGGACAAAGTTGAATAAACTGTGACTCTGTCTTTCTGACCTAGCCTGGTTCTTTTCTCTGCAATTTCTTTTAAAACCTCTTAACTGTTTTCTTGTCATTCCTTTCCATTTTCAGACAGCTTTAGAGATCAAAATACCACTTTTCAGACTACTGGCATCCCACACTCTGCCCATTCGTGAAGCTGTTTTTAGTACCTCTTCGTTTCTTTTTCCCCACTTTAAGGTCATGGTCTGTGAACGTTGGTTGCACTTATGGCAAAGCTCTTGCTGTCTGGCTGGTTAAATGTTTGTGTGTGTCTGTCTACCACAGAAAGAAGAGAAGGCCATGATTGCCAAGATGAACCGGCAACGCACTAACTCGGTCACCCACAACACCTCACACTGGACGGACCGTCCTTTCTACAACCACCTGGGCACCAACCAGGTCTCCAAGGAGATGAAAAGGATGGTGAGCACTAACGGATCGACCAATAGCTGTTCAACTTAAACTGACTTCACAAATGTTTATATGCACATATGCACATACATATGCACATATAAGCACACCTACACACACCTACACACACCTACACACACACACACATAGGCAATTCATACATATCAACTAGAAGACTAGAAGACATATCAACTAGACTAGAAGTGTATAAAACCTATTCTGACTGCAACTCCTATATGTCAATTGTCTAAGCTAAGTGCGTCACAATTACTTTTCCATACATGTTGCCTGGTAGCTTTTTTTAGCACCTTTGCGATACTGTGAAACACTGTGTGGTTGAGGTGTTTTTCACAAGTCAAGTTCAAGGTGTTAACAAAGCCTAAAGAAAGCTGGGCCATAATGGTGCTTCATGGGAGAACACACCTTGTTCCAATGCCCCCTCCCGCCCCCCGCCCCCCGTCTTGCACACTGTTCTTTCTTTCCACTTGTGTGCTCTCACCTTTCTTTCTCCCTCTCTTTCTCTCTCCCTCTTTCTCTCTCCCTCTCTGTCTCTCCTTTTCCCCCTTGTGTCGAGGGCCCTAGGCAATGCCTGCTCAGATTAAATAAAAGTTTGATTGTCTCCGAAGGCATGCGCAGGGATTTTTAATTAGGCAGAAGGGACGCCACAATTAGGCCCCTCCCGAGTCCCTCTGGGACCCTCCTTTACCTCCTGTACCACTCTTCTCCTCATCATCCTTATCCTCAGTGTACCGATGATGACGACGTAGAGTGACGCTGATACTTTTCACCCCCTCTCCCCTTTCTCCAGAGCTCTCCATCCCCCCAATGACAAATATAGAGAAATGAGTAAGAAGGCTACTGTGAAATGTTTTTTTTTTTTTTCTCTTCATCTTGTCATCACCCTCTTGTGGAAAGTTCCAGTCTTCCCCAGGAGAAGCAACACCACCCACAGATGTGACTAGACAGGGTCGTAGCTGCTAAAAGGTGTAGCACTTTCCATGGTGTGATGGGACCTGCATGTGATTAGGTCATGAGTGGAAAATTCTGTGTGTGTGTGTGTGTGTAAATTATGTTTCTTGTGTGTGTGTGTGTGTGTGTGTGTGCGTGCGTGTGTCTTGTCTGTGTCTGTGTACATGTGTTCACCAAAGTCTTTCTTCATGGTGTGAGGCTGGATGGGAGCTGTGGATAAGCAGAAGCTCTAGGTGTGTGTGTGTGTGCGCGTGTGCGCGTGTGTGTGCGCGTGTGTGTGTGTGTGTGCGTGTGTGTGTGCACGCGTGTGCGTGCGCGTGTGTGTGTGATAGAGAGAGAGAGAGAGAAAAAGTGTGTAAGTGTGTATGTTTGAGTGTGAGTGCTTGCTCATGTGGAGTGTCACCTGCTTCCCCAAGGGAATCTCCCTTTGCCACAAAAACAACAGCCACTCTGTGCCCTCTCCATGTGACTGTTGCCAGTATCTTTTTTTTATTCTATTTTCACTCTTTTTTTTAATCTATTTTCTCATCCTTTTGTCGACTGACTCTGTGGCATGGACAAAAGAGCCCGCTACGCTGGCTGGTTTTTCAGTGTATGAACCGTGTGACCTGGATGTCTTTGTAGTTAGCAGTTGATGCTAATCAGCCACTTGTTAGACTTGTTGGTCAAAGTTTATTTACTCGAACAAGAGAGAACCCTGAACAATTTAAATTTGCAGGCCCAATTTGAATAGAGTGATACTAAATTATGGCCCAAAATAGCAGCATTCCATCTGCCACTGTGCTGAAGAGGAAAGATACAGTAATAAACACAACAAGCCTCATCTCTCACTCCTTTTTCTTCTATTTTTATTTACTGTTCCTGCTTCTGTCTTTCTTAGTGTGAAAGATAGAGAGAAAGAAAGACATACAAACCCTTTATATTTCTTTGTCTCTCTTTCTCCCCCTCTCTGTCTCTGTCTTCCCCATTGTCTTTCTTTTTCTCTCTCTCTTTCTCTTTCTCTCTTTCTTTCTCTGTCATGCGTGTTCTCTCTTGGTCTGTCTCTCTCTGTTTCTCTCCCTCTCTGTTTCTCTCCCCAACTTTCTTTCTCTTTCTTTGTGTGTCTCCACTCTCCACTTCTCTCTCTCTCTCTCTCTCTCTCTCTCTCTCTCTCTCCCTCTCTCCCTCCCCCTCCCTCCTCCCTCTCTCTCCCTTTCTCTCCCTCCCTCCCCTCTTGTACTGCTTTCACCCAAGCAGAGATGAGTTATGAGGTGTGCGGCCCGTCTGTGCCTTGGGCTGCAGCGTGACCATTTATCAAAGGGGTCTTATCTCACACTAGCGTTGCCGCTTGGAGGGACTCACCCTCTGTTTACAGTCTGACTACTCTGTATTATCACCATGGTAGCTCTTTTAAAAAATGAAATGTCTTATTGCATCTCTGTGTTTTTGTAGATTTATTTATTTTGTTTGTTTTATTTTTTATGAAGAATATAACCTGCTCTGTGGAAAATGGGTTTATGTAAAATAATCTGATTAAGTTTATTGTTATTTATCAAAAAAAAAATGGCCAACCCCAGGTCTCTCATTTATCAGTGTGAAATGTGTGGTTGTTTAGACTTCATAATAATAATATCACTTCTGTTAATGGCCTGTCCTACACCGGATACACCAGAGGGGGGCACTGTGGTTCCACTACACTCAAGAGCAATGTGTCTGTTTTTTTTGCCACATTTAAGAATCACGTTGGTGTGAAGTGTTATTGAGGAATTTTGGAGGACAGCAGAGTTGTCAACTGCCATCCTGTCCTCATCAAGTGATGTCTCTTTTGTGTTCCTTTTGTCTCTCTAGGGCTTTGAAGATCCCAAGGACAAGTAAGTATGGCAACAAACAATCTCTGTTCCTCTCACTCTCTTTCTCTTTCTTAGTCTGACTCTGTATGTCCCTCTCTTGAAATGAGGCAGCCTGGTCATCTTTCTTTTAGTCGATGCTTGTTAGATGCTTTGTGTGTGTGTATGACTACCACCACCATATCTACCACAGCACCCAGAGGTTTACAAACCATCCCAGCATTTTCGACATAGTCTTGATTTAAAGAACAGTAGTACCTCCTGCAGCTTCCTTCTGTTGCTGACTGATTGTTGCAAAGGACTGTGGGATTTGCTGTTGCATGACACTAGTAGTACTCGTGTTTAAACCAGCAAGGACGACGACAGATGCACTTCCCCTAAAGACCATGATATGTAATCATGCATGTTGCTTCCATCACAGTGTCTCCCATGAGTAAGGGCAAATGAAATGAAATGTTCACTGGAACACTATGTAGTGCATTACCTAATAAATCAGCCAATGCAGCTGACATACTTATATAGTTTGCACTACATGGTGAACGAGTGGACATTCTGGACAGAGCCTGAGGCACTGGCTCTGATGACAAGTTGTCACAGACACGAGTCCCTGCTTCATACCATCTCCATGCCTCTCTAAGCCCATTCCCCTCTTACACGGCCTGTCTATCTGTCTGCCTGCCTGTCTGACTGTTGCACCCTGTGCATCTGTCTGATGGTGGGGGGGGGACTCTGCAGTAGGTCTGGCCCAGACCTGTGCCCTGCGTGGGCCACATCTGCTCCCTGGTCGGGTGGATGCCATCTGGATCAGTGTCAGCAGGCCATATTTACAGCTGACACTCAGCAATTAGCTGAAGGGCAACAGGAATTATCAGCAGCCAAATCGCAGCAATCAGGAAAGACTTTATTAAAGTGTCGAGCGGGAAGCGAGACCTAAGGACCCTAATTGCAATGACGCTATCAGTGGCAGAGCTCAGTGATTTATTTTTGTCTGTGCAGCAAAATTCATACTGGGGCTTTTTTATTTTTTTACTACAGCACAGTATGGATGCAAATGCAGTCTCTGACTTTTGAAAAAAGGCTTAAAGACAGTCGTATTGTAGGCTTAAGTGTAGATGCCTTTAATGTAAAAGCTCTTTGTAATTTGAATGAGATGCGTTGCTTTCCACATACTATCCAGATGGATTTACTGTGCTCAATGAAGTTGCCCTTGGTGTGTTTTTATCCATTTTGCCTTGAAAGTGAATTGGTGATTAATGTTGCAATGAGCCATTGATGATTGCTGTTTTTGATGGACATAGCATGACGGTGATCGCATTTGAACAAATTAGCACCAATTAGTTGTCTTGCTTGTGCCTTTAATTCAGTGTGGTGGTGTTGTTTGTGGTTTGGTTTGGCCTGGGTTTAGTTTGGCTTCTGGTTAGTTCCCTTTTGGTTTGATCTCGTGATAATTTGGTGGTGGGAATGTTACCTAGTGACCTAGTGACCTGAGTAGCATGCTAGTAGCTGTGGTGTTTGGAGGATGTACAGCAAGCCGCCGTTAGTTTGCTCGACCACCACGACTGCCAACATAGCATGGCAAGGAGGAGGAGGAGTAGAGGATGCAATCAGCTTGTTGTCCTGTCTTGTGTTATCTAGACATTTCATTTTCAGAAACACCCAGGAGAACCTGAACCCTGAGGACGAGGTGGACGAGTTCCTGGGCCGCGCCATCGATGCTCGCAGCATCGATCGGCTGCGCTCCGAGCACGTCAAGAAGTTCCTGCTCACCTTCCGAGAGCCAGACCTGGAGAAAAAGGTAAAAAATAAATAAAAATGCAGCACAAAACCACAAACATCCCCACCCCTATTTTTAGCTGGGGACAGAAAATAAAAGATGATCTACACACCAAATAGCCGTTATATAAAAGTGTTAGTTAAATTGCATGTTTTGAACCATGCATCCCTTTCTTACACTTCAACCAGTGCTACACAGCTGCCCTCTTAAATGCTTCACCTTGAAAAAAATGTAGCCTTTTCAAGTTTTTTTCCCCTATCGTCAATCAACCTCTGTCCATTACCATTGTTTTGTTGAAGCACCAAACAGAATATCAGGTTTGCTCAGCATGTGTATCAGATAACTGCCAACATTGTTATTGAAGCCAATTATGACACAACACTGATGCTTTGGTGAAAGCTTTATTTGCAGTGTGATGAATGTTTAGTGTGATTTGATAAAAATCTGACACTTTACTGAATAATCATTTAACAAACCCAAACAAACTCATGCCTCTCAACCGTCAAAAGCTCTGTTAGTATTGTATTCGATGCCTAGTCACACTAAAAAGCTGTATTTATCTCTACAATGGGAGAGAGATAATGTTGGCTTTGGCTGTGTAAAGTCAATATCGTGATGACTTCACCTCTCCTGTGCCCTTCACTAACACACCCACGGTCAATCAGACAAGCGCCACAAACAGAGGGTCCTCTCTGCTGACGGACACTCAAAACTAATCCTCTGTCCTGCTGTTGGACGCAGATAGGCGGTGCAGTCAAGACATCCGGGGTGATTTGGGTCCACTTGTTACCCCCCTCTCTCCGCCCACCTGCCTTCCAGCCTCTATCCACAATCACCCCCAGCCCCTCCTCCTCCTCCTCCTCCTCCTCTTCTACCCCACCAGCAATCACTCCTGTGCCCAGCGGCGCCTTTCTCAATCACGGTCAGAATGACACGGCAAGGAGGGCGGACAATGGCAGGTGTGGAGAGAGCTGAGAAGAGGCTGCTGAGTAGTTTGGCTTCCTTTGGTCTGCTCTGGTTCGCTCTGGTCTGGTTAGCAGCTGAAGGTCAAACTTGGCAGGGAAGGAGGATGGAGGATTGAGGCAGGCAGATGAAAGGGTAGAGTGAGGTCTCTCTTTTTCTGTCTTTGCTCTTTGTGGTTTCTCTCTCCATTCCTCCTCTTGGGATAGTGGCATGCAAGCCTTTTTTTCTTTTTTCTTTTTTTTTTTTTTTGGAAGGGTGGGGGGATCAAAAGGCCTTTGTTTGGAATGTCTCCGGTCATTGAAGGCAGAATTAATTACAGCTTTTTGTTCTTGTCCATTAAGGCCGTGCTCAAGGGGGCTTGCAATTGGACACTCGATGTCCATTAGAACATACGAGTGGCACCATTTGCTTCTGTAACCTTTTAGCTGGCCATTCTCCCCCCGCTGGTCTTTTACGCCCTAATGTGCGTAATCTGTAATCTGACCGGCCCCTTTATCAGGCAGGGGATTAGCGTTTCATGAGGAGTTTAATTTGTCATCGTGTTCCCCTTCAGCAATGCATGTGACGCACTTGACACACACACACACACACACACACACACAAAATAAATACCCCTTTTAAAACAATGAGGACAGATGCAGAAGATTTGTCTGAGTCATAAGTGCATCAACTCCCATAGTGGCACTGACTGAACTGAGCTTACTGCTGTTTGCTTAGTACATCTTATGTGGACTTAACGAGTCGGTAGTCTGCAACACAGGCTGATTAAGCCATCATAGTCCAGATTGAGTCTCAGTGGCTAGTTACCAGGTGACCAGTATCTCCCATGAGGTGGGCAGCCACCTAACACAGGAAGGGTAGAACAGAGGAAGTGTGTTTGATTGAGTTTAATAGTTTTCCTGTCGTAAGTGGGTAAAACTGTCTCTTAAGTGTTTTTATAAAACGCATTGTGTTACTCATCAACTCCCCCATTCTCTCTCTATCTCTGTCTTTCTCTCTATCTCGTTCTATCTGTTTTTCTCTCTTCCTCTCCCTACTTTCTCTCAGTACTCTAAGCAGGTGGACTCCAGGTTTGGGGCCTACGTGGCCTGTGCCTCCCTTGTCTTCTTGTTCATCTGCTTCATCCAGATTGTCATTGTGCCACAGTAAGTACAAATTATAGACAATGTGTTATTATGCTATTGTTAAGTTCTTGTATCAATGTGTTGACAGAGGTGTGGTAGTTCCAGTTCACTTGTGAGAGCATCATAACACACACACACACACACACACACACACACACACGCTCTCGCTCTCGCTCTCTCTCTCTCTCTTGCACACTCTCTCTTTCTTTCTCTTTATCACACACACACATGCACACACACACACAAACACACATACAATTTTAATTCACAATAATTTCTTTTTGTTTACTTTAGTTCAAACCTGATGATTGGGTTTTACGTGACATGCCTGATTCTGCTGATGGTGGTCATGTTCATCTCCGCCATATACTCATGTTTTGGGGTGAGTAGATCTCTCAGCCATATATTCATGTTTTGGGGTGAGTAGATCTCTTAGCCATATAGTCATGTTTCATGACTTCATGTTTTCATGTATCAGGGTAAGCAGATCTCTCGGCCATATAGTCATGTTTCAGGGGGTGAGTGGATCTCCACCAGAGCCATGCTGCACTCTCACATTGACGCAGACATATTTTTCAGGTACTGACAGAAGAAACACTGGCATAGTAATTGTAGGCTCCGTCATTTAATTATTGCGCATAGTAATTAACACCCCTGCAGTCTAAGTAGAGTTCATCTTTCAAATCGCACTGCCATTTCTCTGCAAACTTGGCAGTGCCAGTCACTATCTCTTAGGAGGATACTGGGTAAAGAGGTCCCTGAGTAATCACTGCTGAATGGAGCTGGAATAAAAGAGAGACTGTTGAATGGCATCTGAATTCTGGCCACTGTGAGTGGAGCTCTGTGCTTTTGACAGCGTAAACACACCGCAGCAGATGATCTGTGTGGGCTTCATCGATCGCCTCCCATTCAGTCCATCGTCTCTGCCTCCCCTGTGTGCCGGGATGACTCATACCGTTTCACAACACAAGACAAGAACGAGAAGTTTCACGTCTTTGTCTAAAAAATGACAGGGTGCCATTCACTGTACCCCGTTGTTAGTCAGAAAAAGGGATTTAAAAAGAAAAAATAGTTTGAAGCTTCTTGCTTGCAAAACTGACAGATGATCAATCATTGCAGTATCATTGTGTCCCGTAGGGTGCTTACTATAAATTGGTATGTTTTCTGTATTTGTCAAAGTAACAAACAAGTCGATATGTTCTTTCATTTAATGTTTAAGTAAGTTGTTTTAGGTGTTTTTTTGACTGAAAACAAGGAAGTTGACTAACTCGAACACACAATGAAATGAACCAGAAATGCATCTGTTTCTAAACCACAGAGATTTTTTGAGTGTGTCTGGTGATGTATTTGAAATTACTCTGGACTCAGTCTGACACACACTACTACATGATCGCTAGTCATTTACACAGTCTTGAAAAGCATTATTGTTTGTGCTGTATTTGTTGCCAATAACTTGTCTACATGATTGTGTTAGTGGTATATGCTAATTTCACCTACATGTTTGCATCCTTTATTTAATTAGATTGCCTATATATTAAAGCAGCACGAAGTAGTTTTTTTTCAGTCTTCAAATAATGTTTCCAAAATCATTTCAGTGTTTTCAGGTTCATCAGCTTGTAACAGAGTGAAAGGCACTGTTCCCTTTTCCCTTACCCCACCTACCTTCTACCTTTCTCCAGCTTTTCCCAGTGCCTCTGCAGACTATGTCCAAGCGCATCGTCCAGTCCAGACTGAACAGCACTCTGGTGGGCGTCTTCACCATCATCCTGGTGTTCCTCTCTGCCTTCGTCAACATAGTGAGTCAGGACACCACCACCACCTGCAGCTCTTGCAATGTATGCAAACAGACAGCTGACTAATCTCCAACTTGTGGGGCTCCCACCCAACGACAACACACCGCTCGATGTGTTTGTTTTGATGCTCCCAGCGATCACCATATTGAAAATGATCTTGGGCTTGCTTGACTCAATGCGATAGGAGGTTCATTGAAATTCTGTGGATGCCAGATGTTACACATAGAGCAGATGCTGAATGGTGATATGCCATGGTAGCATTCTCTACTGCAGTATTGGCATGATGTTGACCTGAGGGGTGGAATCAAACAGGCTTTTTCAAGTGTAATACAGCTAAATTATATACCCCCATCCTCTCTCACACACACACACACACATACACTCTTATACCCCCTCTCTCTCTCTCTCTCTCTCTCTCTCTCTCTCTCTCCTCAGTTCATCTGCAGTACAGCCAACCTCCGGTCGTGCCTGAGCCGGGAGTTCAACGTGAGCCCCAGCAACATCAACGCCTGCCACGTGCGTCGCTCCGTCTTCAACTACTCCCTGGGCACGCTGGAGGGCTTCTGCGGCAGCTCTGCGCCCAACTGCAACTTCCCCGAGGTAGGCAGGCCGGACGTCCTGATGAAGGGGTCAAGGTAGCCAGGGCAGTCCTGCTGCACCAGAGGAGTCCTGCACCACTGTTGTCTCCAGAGGTGGCAGATCAAAAAAAGCACTGCAGTTTGTGAATTGCATCATAGTCATCTTTTTTTTTTTGGATGGATTACATGGTAACGCTTTCTTTCACAGTCCCCTAGTTTCCACATAATACATGGTAAATAAGACTGAGTTAATAACATTAATACAAAGTAGGTAAGCTGTTCTGAAAGAATTACAAATCGCCTTGACCAAGTACCATGTAATTGTGGATATGAGCAAAAGCTCATGTTAAGGGTGCTACAGAAATGACATCTTTGTGATGCCATGTGATTGCAAGATTCCACTTGTAACATGTGGTGGTAAATTTTCAATAATTTACTGCAATTTACCAGGTAAATATGTGGAAATTGGGGGAACTGTAAAACAACGCATTACTGTCTATTTTTTACAGCTCCATCGTGGAGATCTTTGCAGGGTTTAAACAGACATGCCAGCCATTAAGTGAGCTTTATTTTCTTCTTGGCACATTACCTTTTTGCTAGTTTCCTATTCATCCATCCTTCTTGATTTGCACAGTTAAGGTTGCTAAGAGAATGTGTAGTCAATCTCTGGTTAATGCTTTAAATTATTAAGATTTGAAAGAACGAGACTTAAATTTCTAACATTCATTACTGATGCAAATTAACTTAAGCCCTGTCTCTTCTCCATCTCTTCTGTTCACTCCCAACCCCCTTTTTCTGTCTCCCTCTCATTCTCACACTCTCTCTCTCTCCCCCTCTCCCCTCTCTCTCTCCCCCCCCCCCCCTCTCCCTCTCTCCCGCTCTTTCTCTTCCACTCTCTCTCTCTCTCTCTCTCTCTTTCTCTCTCTCTCTCTCTCTCCCTCTCTCTCCCTCTCTCTCTCTCCCTCTCTCTCTCTCCCTCCACCCCTCTCCCTCTCCCTCTCCCTCTCTCTCTCTCTGCAGTACTTCTCGTCCTGTGTGCTGCTGAGCCTGCTGGCCTGCTCCGTGTTCCTGCAGGTGAGCAGCATAGGGAAGCTCTTCCTCATGCTCTTCATCGAGCTGCTCTACGTGCTCATTATGGAGGTGCCTGAGGTCAGCCTCTTCGACAACATGGACCTGCTGGTCATGGCTAACGCTATGTAAGTCCCTACGCCTATCGTCGACACACACCTAGCACATACAACGAACACAACACACACAACACATTCAACATTCTTAAACACACAGCGCTTTTGTGCAGAACACTCAACACACGACACACACAACTGCTCTCAGACTTTTAATTAAGTTTTAGAGTGAGTCTAAAGCCACAATCATGTCACTGCTCCATGCTCATCACCTCCTCACACAGCGGCTCCCATACTCAGACTTGCCCAATGTTTCAACTATAGCAACAAGCATGTTACAGTGTAGTATGTGATGAACGGGCCAATTGGTAAAAAATATAAATAGAAATGTCACAGATTGCCTGACAATCTGTTAGCTATTTAGCGCTACTGCAAGCTATTTAAACAAACCATTTTTAGACTTCAACTGTGTGACAGAATGCTTAGGTAAGTGGACTTGACATATTCAAGGGGTCTCAGCTTGAATGAGGAAGCACCCTTGGCTTATGAATCTTGCTGATTCATGTTTTCTGAGTATGTCTATTTGAACTGAGTGTGTGTGAGTGTGGGGATGACTAAGTGGGCTAAGCCCTAGCTTGCTGCTCCAGCCAGTGATTACTGCAGACCTGCTCTCTTGTCTGGCACTGAGGGAAATCAGAACAGAGGGATATAGATGGGCCTTCTCCCTCCGAGCCACGTTCATTTATTTAAAGGGATGCGAGCAGGGGGGGACGTTCAATTCAATTTCAGTTTTTAAGGTTCAGCAGTGCATTAGCCCGCCGTAATGAATGTCTCCCCTTGGAATATGGATTTGGCTGCCTGTGTCGTGTGTCTTGGTGATGAAGCACTTGCTATTGCTATCCCTAACTCTAGCCCCTCTGAAGCGTTACTTCCTCTGTGTTTTTTCCCCCCAACAGTGAACACATCAACGGAACAAGGTAAGTCACACTCAGACAGCAACATACACTCTGAGAGAAATCAAGGTGGCGGATGTCATAGTGATATCCTTTAGTGTTTTAATATGGCGGCTATGCCATATAGCTACATTTCTCATTGTATTAGCTTCTTCTTGGGATTAAATGCACACCTGGCTAGCAGCTTGCTGTCAAAACACTGTGTTATATTGCAGACTGCATACCATCAGTGGTGTAATTTAATTTTCTTGTGTACTGCTGTGCTGTTGGCTATTGGGGTGTGTAGAAAGGGAAAGGGGGTGGATCCTCTGAGCTGTGTATGGTCTTTCATTGGCAGCTGTGTGATGGACAGTAAGGTGCCACTGAAGATCGTGACTCCTGTGGTCATCACCGTCTTTGTGCTGGCACTCTACCTCCACGCTCAACAGGTGGAGTCCACAGCCAGGCTGGACTTCCTGTGGAAGCTACAGGTGTGTGTGTGTGTGTGTGTGTGTGTGTGTGTGTGTGTTTGTGTTTTTGTGAGCGTGTTTGTCTGTGTCCGTTTTGTGTGTGTGTGTGTGTGTGTGTGTCTGTGTGTGTGTGTGTCTGTGCTCTTGTGAGTGTCTCTTAAATATATATGACCTCACCATCAACTCATTTTCTCTGCTATTTCTCAAGTAGCCATTTGCCTTGCCTTACATTAAGCCTGTCATTTGTGCTATGATCTTGTAATGTTAGAGATTAGCTACACAAAGGCCAGGGCTCTTTTTTGCCGGCTCCCTTTTGAAACGGCTATGCCACCAAGCCGCTCAGATGAAGTCTGTACTTATCAAACGCAAGTCCTGGCATTCGCCTAATTGGATTGTGAGCTCGGGGCAAATCAAATCAGGAACCCAAAGTAAAAACCATATTACTGTTCATGAAATTAGCCGAAGCTGGGGACTGCCATTAAGGGGAGGGAAGGCCCAGAGCCCAAGGAGAAAAGGATGTCTGCCAATCTAATCAGTGTGCCCCTCAGAGGTCCTACGCAGCTCTTCATCCATCCAATCAGGACTCCTCGGCAGGGATTACTGTATTTTAGGCCTTAAAATAGCAGAACCGCATATTTTTTTAACACTTGGAGAAGTAAGTTTGATTTTTTTTTAAACTTTTCCTGAAACCTGCTCAGTCCCCATATATTTTCATTCAACACTTGTACTTTGCACACAACACTCAGCATTCAACACAGCATTCAACACTTCTGCTCATTATTCAACACTCCGAGTGCATCTAAGGACCGGTAAATTCAACATTTATGAATCAGTGCAACGTGATGTTTATTTCAGCACGTGTCTTAGAAGTTCATGAGATGTGAAAAGCAGAGATGTGGGCAGCATAATGTAGCAGTGGCCTTGATTACATAATGAGCCTCTAAAAGGAGAACATCCACAGAACGTAAAATTACAGGCAGCATTTTACCTATTGTATTGCAAACCGGTTGTACTGGAACAAGCAACATGTATGCAAGATGTTATGTCAAAATAACCATACCCTGCCAAAGACACATCTTCATGAAGTGGTATAAGTAAAAAGAAAGGTATGTAAATGGTACACACAGCTATGAAAAAGTGGGTAAGCTATTATTTTAAACATTAGCAATCATTTTTTACAAAAAAATGCAAGTAAACTCTGTTTTGTAATTTAAACAGGTGAATGTATGGGTTTGCCATAAGTTTAGCCTCCACTGCACCTGATTTCATAGATATAAGCCACCTCTGTCTGTAAACTGTGCTGTCAGTTTACCTCTGTGTTATAGTTTCTGTAACACTGACACTGCTCCCCCCTTCTCAGGCCACGGAGGAGAAGGAAGAGATGGAGGAGCTGCAGGCCTACAACCGGCGCCTCCTCCACAACATCCTGCCCAAGGACGTAGCGGCACACTTCCTGGCACGAGAGCGACGCAACGACGAGCTTTACTACCAGTCGTGCGAGTGCGTGGCCGTCATGTTCGCCTCCATCAGCAACTTCTCCGAGTTCTACGTGGAGCTGGAGGCCAACAATGAGGGCGTCGAGTGCCTCAGGCTACTCAACGAGATCATCGCTGACTTTGACGAGGTACAGACATGGAAAGAATTTGTACAGACGTTTGAAACGTTACACCTCTGCATATGGTATCCATCGACAAAGTGTCGGTGTGTCTGTTTGCCTCTATGCTTGCCTGTCATAACTGACTTAGTGTAAAGGACTTTCACTGATTTTTTTTCACAGATGTGATTTATGGTTCAGTGCTTTACGGGTGAAGAATAGAGGTTTTGATTCTTGTTTTTTGTTTGTGTATGAATAGCAATTTGTTTGCAGGTGATCTACCTAAAATATCCTGCACTTAATGAGTTTAAATTTAAAGTCCAGGAAAACCAGGTCATGATGTCTTTGATCAGTAGGGATACTGCTGAGCAGCAGCTACAAGCACACACCTAGACTCCCCAAGAGGCTTGTGTGCATTCACTTACTGTGGAGAGCACCAAGCCCAGTGATTTCCTCACTCCGAACTGAGCTCTTTTCTCATATCACTGCTGTTCTTGTCCTGTCTTTCTCTGTCTTTCTCTTTTACTTGAGTGTCAGAGGTCAGCCATTTTTTTTTGCTTCACTGGGGAGAAAAGAGTGCATCCATGAGGTTGGGGTTAGTGTTGACCTGTGGGTGCAGGCAGGTTGGATGGAGGGTGCTATATCTTGGTAAAAACTCTTTGAATGACAGGTCTTTTTCCTGTGAAGTTTTAGGATGACCAATAGCTAGAGAGCATATGTACATCTTCATTTGAAGCTAGAGGAGTGGTAAAGTAGTTCATTTACCAGCAGGCGATTTGGCTTGTTTACAGGGGAAAGTGTGTGTGTGTGTGTGTGTGTGTGAGTGTGTGTGTAGGAAGGGTACAGACCATGTAGAGACTGTGTTTAGATGGTGGTGCTCATCAGTCTTTGATGATTTTTTAAACACCTGGTTTTAGAATCAAAGCCTCACCCTCTCTTGACTTGTTTACTCCCCTGTCTCCTCAGATAATCAGTGAGGACCGGTTTCGTCAGCTGGAGAAGATCAAGACCATCGGCAGCACCTACATGGCTGCCTCCGGCCTCAACGACTCCACATACGACAAGGCGGGCCGCTCCCACATCCGCGCCCTGGCCGACTACGCCATGCGCCTCATGGAGCAGATGAAGCACATCAACGAGCACTCCTTCAACAACTTCAAGATGAAGATCGGTATGCTGACACAGTTGCAGCAATTTATGGAACTATCAGTGTGTTTTAGGTGGTTTGCTAGTGATTAACTTTCTGAAAGAACTCCGTGATATACAGAGTGCTGTTCTCATTTTGTAAGCCTTGTTGCCTGGTTACAACTGACTTGTAAGGTTAAGAACATTCTTCCTGTTTATTTAGCTCACAGTCAAGAACATATTCACATTTACATCCTTCATTAATCTAGCAAACAATGTATACAGCGACATAAAGTATATGCAGTGTAAGAGTAATGCATTAGCATATATATATATCATGAGTATGATCATGTATGAGTAAATGGGTATCCTTCACAGGTCTGAACATGGGGCCTGTGGTGGCGGGGGTGATTGGGGCACGGAAGCCGCAGTACGATATCTGGGGGAACACGGTGAATGTGGCCAGCCGAATGGACAGCACGGGCGTGCCAGAGAGGATCCAGGTAAGAGCAGGAGCAGCTGTTGACCAACCAGTGAAAAGCTTGGTAGCACTTTATTTTACAGTGCCTTTTTCAGTGTGTCTACATGTAACATTACATTACATTACATTACATTACACTTAGCTGATGCTCTTATCCAGAGCGACTTACAGGTATTTACAGGGTTTCAGTTATAGTCCCTGGAGCAGTGTGGGGTTAGATGCCTTGCTCAAGGGCATTTCAACTATGGGTAGGGTGGGATTTGAACCTGCAACCCTCCAATCCAAAGGCCAACTCCCTAACCACTAGGCCACAGCTGCCACTATGTAACTGTACTATTATGTACTGTACTATTATGTACTGTACTGTACTGTACTGTAATATTATGTACTTACACTGTACATACCTAACACTTACCTAACTGTACATAATGTTACATATTGTTACACACTTTATTCTACTGTCCCTGTTCCATCGTTTAGGTACAGTGTATCAAAGTGTGACAAAGAGTTTGAACTCTGCCGAGCTAATTAGTCAAGTTTGTGTCCAGGTAGTACTAACAACTCTTCTAACAAATCTTCTAACAAGTATTTGCTAACATAAGCGGCATATGAAGAGTACAAATATAAAAATCTCTCTAAGTCTGTTTAAAAAAATTAATCTCATCACTGTCATTTTCCTTTTTTTTCTGCATTTAGTGTAATATTCATCAAACTGGATTGATGTGTTATCATTTTCTATTAGTACTTAATCCAAACAACACAGCTCATGTTTGATTGACAATGCTTTGGAATGCACAGTTAACACGTAATTTATGAATGAGATTTAAAAAAAAAATCTGAACTCTTTCAACTCTTCTAGTTATCCAAAGACTATCAATTAATTATACTGGAGACTCTCCTATGTGTATAATACTAGTGGCATAGTAATAACTAGTAAAAGAAGGCACTAAGGGGTTACTAGGTAGCTGTGGTAGGATCAAGTTAGTTTGGTGCAGTCTCATGGTAACCGCAATTGTATCTCTAACTGTCTTTAACTGCTGTGCTCTTCTGTCCCGTAACCCTATACTGTATGTATCTGTGACTGGCGAGTGCCCCTCTGCCCTGTAACCGTATGTGTATCTGTGACTGGTGAGGAGGAAACTAACCTTAGGTGCTCTTCTACTCCCATCGCTTGTCTTCCCAGGTGACCACTGACCTATACCAGGTCCTGAGCTCCTACAACTACGTCCTTGAATGCCGAGGGGTTGTCAAGGTCAAGGGCAAAGGAGAGATGACCACCTACTTCCTGAATGGAGGGCCCAGCAGCAGTTAACACTCTCAATCCTTCCTCCTCCTAAGCAGCGGCTGCAACAGAAGCTGAAGACACAGTTACATTGAGAGGGGGTAGAGGTGGAGAGGAGGGTAGGAAACGGGAGAAACCCTGGGTGGTGCCCTAACCCTAGGGTTGTGTCTGTGTAAGATTTGGACCAGTCCAGACTTGGCGAGACAGTCCCATCTCCTCGCTTAATTCTCATCGACCCTTAACCGCCCCACCCCGCCAAACTCCTCACCTTATCTGCTGAGCCTTTCTGGTTGGTTGGAATGGTAAGAAGCCTTGAACCATCCACCTCCAATTCCTACTACTCCTTCTCCTCCTCCTCCCACTTGCCTGTCTCCTTATGGGAGGCACTAGATGACCAGAGGACCTCCACATCCAGGCCCCTTGCCGGAGTCCGGTGTCACCAAAAGAGACCAAAGAGGCACAGACCAGGACCAGGAGACTCGAAAGCAGGAGTCCAAATGTGGTTTTTTTTTTGTGTTATCCTCTGACTTGTTGACTAGAAGAGGTCCTCGAACTTGAGAAGTGGTCTCTGTTCTCCTTCTCACAGGAGGCTGCAGAGACTGTAATTACCGTGATATCTTCAGACATCTTTGAGATTCAGGAGGCTCAACAACACAACAGCTCTGCAGACAGTGAAATGTGTATACGTGTAAAACACACAGCTGTTTTATGTGTATATTTGTCTGTACCCTTCATTGAGCCAGTGTGTGTTTCGTAGGATCACATTTTCTTTTGAACACCCTTCGAGTGGTACAGATGTGACGGCTAAAAAAAAAAAAAAAAAACTAAAGAGAAAGGAAAAACACAAACATGGGTAAACTAACATGGCTGCCAAGCCAGGACGATGGCACTAACAACCCTTTACTGCAGAAGGCTTGGCTGACGCTTGGAAATGAGAGCTGACAGTGTTACCTGTCTGGGTACTTGAATGAACAGATTAAGACTGTGTGTAAGAGTTTCTATGTATATGTGAGTGTGTGTGTGTGTGTGTGTGTGTGTGTGTGTGTGTGTGTGTGTGTGTGTGTGTGTGGATGGGTGTGTGTGCATATGTGTACTTACACAATTCCCCATGTCCCCAAGCCCAAATGCTCACAAAAAGTCCCACTGATGTCCGTTTCAACTGAAGACACTTTCGATGACAGAGAAGGAAGTCCAAGTTAGGGTCTTTTTGTATTTATGACATTTTTGTATTTTGACTCAAAATACCAAACCTTCAAATATTTTAGATTCTATATTTTCTACATTGATAGAGAGATAGAGATTAAGAGAGAGATCTATGGACACCAATGTGTATTGAGATATGTATATATATATACCTGACAGAAATGTAATTCAAGTGTGCACATTTTTACAGTCACTGAAACACGAAAGAACCACACAGCTTTAGTGCTCTGGAACTACAATAGCTTCAGGGACCTCATGGTCTCACATAGGAACCACTCATAACCAATCAAAAAACAGTCTGGTCAGAATACCCTCCCAACCACTTCCTCTATATCTTCAGGAAATACCACACAGGAAGAGATAGGTCTTCTCCTCCATGGTTTCTGTGGTTAACCACAATACAGTCAACCCCCTGTCACCTGCCAGTAAAATTTGTGAAGGTCAACAGTGTTAAACATTTACAGGTCACTTAAGGTTATTAGTATTAGTACAGGCAGAAAGCGACACAGTAACATGATATGTGTGGAAAAGGTCTACTGTTACTGCTATGATGGCAGAAGAGACACAGGATGTCTTTCTGTTGCCCCACAGCCATTTCCTTTGCACTGCGTTTCTGACAACCCTTTAGTCCCTTGCCCGCAACACTTAATCAGATGGTACGACCCAATGAATGTCCATATGCTTTTTCTCCAATGAGGCCTTTTTAATTGTAGGTGTAAGTGAGTGGTTGCACTTGCCACTGTATACCAATGCCAATTGGACAATGTGGAAGACCCACAGCCACCATTGGCTAGCTGTTGCGTTCTTCTTGCTGTATTTGTTTTCTTGTAGACACTTCAGAGCCAGTGTTGTCACATTGGGGGAAAAAAAAAACTCTTTCAGGTTTCTACAACACCTTCCTTCCACCAGTCTGCGTTTCTCTTCTGCTTAACCAGCAAGCGTAGAATGAGCCGTGTTCTAGAAGTGCAGTCTTGAAATAGATATTGCCTTGCTTTTTTGGACCAAGTCTCTGGCCACTGTCATACCTTTTAGAGGGAAAGGCGGTAAAGACGTTGAGCAAAAAAAAAAAAAAAAACCTTCCAGAAAAACCATGGAAGTTTAGTAAGAGATATAATCAGGAACATTTTCTGACACTTATTTAAATACACTCACTGGTTACTTTTGATACAGCTGACCAAGGGTTTACAGGCTGTTTTGATTCAAATTCTGTCTAGTCCTCTTTCTGTGCTTTAACTGCAGTGGCTATTTAGGGTAGAGGTACTTTAGGTTGACATATTTTCAGTGAGAAAGAAAAACTATATATATATTTTTCTCCTCCTCCCCTCAAAGAAAAAGAACAATGCAGAAGCCTCTAAGGCCATCCAGATGGAGAGAGGGAAAATCGGGCAAGTGCAAACCCCTGCAGTTAAAGACCTTGGGTTGTCTTTTGCTTATCTATCATGTTCAACACTATGCTGTTTTTATACATTCAAATAAACCACTACAATGTTCAACTTAACACAGGTGTCCCTTTGAAGAATTGCACAGTGTATGGTATGGACCCTCATTACTTCATTCAGTGCCTGGGGGTAACATTTCACTGGGTAGAGTACAGTAGTGGACCAAAGACACTGCTGCTGCTCTTTGCTGACAAATACACATGTAGTACCACAGCATCCAGAGGAGGGCAGGAGAACACTGTCCTTGGCATCATGGACCTGGGGAGAGATGAACAATAATAAAGCAAGACCTCTACAGACAGGGAGGCTGATAACCGGTTGTGCTGAGAAGTCCTAGCAGAGGGATGGGGGTGCATTCACACAGCCTGCGGGCATCATCGTACTTCCAGGTAAGAGAACTCCACACATACTAATGTACTCCTCTCGCCATGTGTGGCTTTACATATTCTATGACTTCTGCATAGCAGATAGAAGAGAATAATTCATGACACTGCTCTGGTACTATTTCCATATCTCAGGAATGAACTCAGTTTCTCAGACTCTCAGAACTACAACTGCTCCGTTAATCATTTCCATACCAATTTGAACCAAATTGTTTTCCTTGTATTAACTTGCCATGTTTAATCCACACAAATATGAGGGGTTTTTGGCATTATGTACATGTCTGCTTTCTGTATAAATGGCCCTGGCCAAGTATCCCACTTCTGAGGCTTTGTAACAAGCTCTCATTACATGGAAGAACTGACGTTCGAAATCCTTCTTGTCAACTTGTATGACCTCAACCCGCGACCCGAATGAAGTCAGACGAGGGTGGGAGTAGTCACGACAGCGTACACAACTGAGGTATTTTGATTATTTTCAAGGAAAACAACGTGCATAATAATTGTCGTGGCAACCATCGAATGCCTTTGACTGCAAGTGTGTCTGGAAATGTTATGGAAACTTTCCAGGGCTGATCAAAGGTTCTCTTCCAGCATAATTTCTGGGGGGGAAACAAATAAAATGACTTGTGTTTCATCCAGCGAACAGATGTAGAGCATGGTTTCTTTCCTTAACGTGCAGTCATGCAACACTGGTAAACTGGTGCAGCTAGGTTTGGTTTTTGTCTCGCCGCTAGTGAACACAGGACACTTACACAGTATAAAGTTCAGAGGCTCCTGCCCTTTATGTTTCCAAGCTCTTTCTTGAACAGGCAGTATACACATTCACATGAGACTCAATCCTCCAGTTGACTATAAAAAAAACCTAAAACTGGATGGATGGATGAACAAAACCAAAACGAGACAGACATAAATAATACAAAGAGTCAAAGATGCAACATCAGTGTGTCAGCAAACAGTCTGAGCCCTAATCCGCCATGCTCCAAACACATTAAAAAAAAAAAAAAAAAGGTGCCTTGATCAGAAGAGGGTTGGGCGATCGGCTCCATGAAATGACAGCGCTGCAGCAAGGCAAAGCCAGATCCATCAGACTGCACCTCGGGATGGAGGAGAGCGATCCATCAAGGATGTGTGTATGCATGCGTATGTGTGTATGCATGCGTATGTGTATGTGATGTGTGTGTATATGTGTGTGTGGGTTTACTTATACGTTACGAATGTGGAGGTGATCCACTGGATGAGCAGTGCATACCAGAGACAGCTGTATGACACAGTACGTGTATTAAAGTGGAAAATGTCACGGCTAATGCTTAATGTGTTTCTAGATGGTCGGCCCCGTGCTGACTTATGGCCAAGGTTTACATTTCCACCTCCATATCTCAGGGCCATCTTCAGTCTTGGCGGTGGCGGTGGAATGAAGGCATGATGATTCTCGCTGTGACTAAATTGCATAATTTTTATCATTGCGTTTTTTTTTTTTTTTTTGCCCCTTCCACGAAAATCATCTTTTTTCATCAAAATGAAGTAAGTAGGTTAAAAAAAAAAAGGTAAATTAAACATCGACATAAAAAATAAAACGGCAACCGCATGATTGCCTCTGCTTTTCTCTTGATTGAGCATACGTATTCCCGTGCATCTAACTGTGGCCGTAACGTCTGGGAGGGATACCCAACACATCGCACCCACCGACGTCTGACTATAAACAGTCGTCCACCAACCAGGCTTTTTTTTGTTTTTAAGATCAGTACAGTATGCTGGATGTGTAAGCATTCAGCAGCAGGCAGACTGTCCACTGTTATATGACACATACATCAGAGCTCTTCAGCTTCAGCTCTGGTCCAGGATGCTGACAGAAGAACATGCTTTAAAATACCCTGGAGGCAGCTGATTATGTGTGTGTGTGTGTTTTGTTAACCACAGAGAACTTGGCCCTATGGTCTTAATTAGCGTAGCTAGCTTAGCCTTAGCATTAGCATTAGCTTCAGTCTCCAGGTTAGGGCTTTTGTAGATTCCCAGTCCCAGTGTGCCCTGGGGGGTGGAAATAAAAGTCTCCATCCTGTCTTTGGCCAGTTCTGTTTTGCCTCAAGGGTGCCCCTGGGGCTCTGTGTGTGCTTCTGTGTGTGCGTGTCTGTGTGTGTGTGTGTGTGTGTGTGTGTGCGTGTATGTGTGTGTGTATGTGTCTGTGTGTCTGTCTGGCCGTCTGTGGGTCTGTGTGTGTGTGTGTGGAGAGATGGTGGTGGTGGTGGTGGGCGTCTGGTCAGACGTTGTAGTCGGGAGCTTTGCCCTGGGGGAGTCGTAGGCGGATCTGCAGCGTGATGAAGGCCCCCACCGTCACGTGGAAGAGAATCTGCCACATGTTGCGCAGCTCATACAGGTACATGTTGCACAGGCAGATGAGCGCAAACGCCAGGAAGGACTTGATGTTCCTCCACACGGAGTAGTAGGCAAACAGGTAACACTGCGGAGTAGGAGAGGAGGAGGGAGGGTGAGTGAGTGCAGGAAAAGGTGAGTGACCAGATAGTATTGAACCATCACCACAGGTCAGAGCGTTCTAAACTCTGTATTGCATCATGCATCACACACACACACACACACACATACACACAAATAGCCACACACACACACACACACACAGTTACACGAGAGGCTAAGGCCACGAGTTCTCACATCCACGCGCAGAACATCTGTGTGTGCTACAGTGAGCCGCTACAGTGGCTTCTCACTAGCTGACGTGTCACAAACACTAAGCCATTCCAATCTGTCGCCATAACAACCCCCCCAATCTGGCTGATGGAGAGGCATAGCTGGAGACTCAGCACAAATTTAGCAGCAGACTGCGCTCCAAGGGCCAGTCTGCTGTAAATACTTGGCTTTTAAAAATTAGACAGACCGTCTCTGACTTGAATATGGAGAGACTGCGAGGCCGACTTGGAGCCGAACTGAGCCAGTGAATGGAGGGTCATTTGAATCATTTATCAGTAGGCAAACAGTCCCTCAATAACTGTTAGTCAACTAAAAATACACTCACGCTGTGGGTTTGAATGGCAGGTAAGCACAATATGTAAATGCGCCAATGTCGGGAATTTATCTTTTAGTGGCATCCTGGCAGGTAAGGATGATAAACCGGTAGCAGCGCTCGTGGTCGAAAGAGAAAACGCACACGTGGGTAGAGACTGAATGAGTGTGTGAAAGTAAGCGAGGGAGACGGGAGAGGAGAGGAGAGGAAGTGCACTGACACACACAAGGAGAGCAGTGGTGAAAGGAAGAATGGATGAATGAAATGGCACCTCGCCAGGCTGACGGGAAGTTAGTCAGCCCAGTGACAGACAGCCCCCCCCTCCCCCCCCCCTCCCCCTCCTCCTCCTCCTCCTCTTCTCACCACAGCCATCTCTCACCTGATACAGACAGGCTGCCGTCCCCAGGAAGAAGGCAATCACGTAATTAAAGTCCTCATCCTCGTTCTGAGAGAATACAGAGAGAGGGAGAGGGAGAGAGAAAGAGAGAGAGAGACAGAGGGAGAGAGAGGGAGAGAGAGAGGGAGAGAGAAAGAGAGAGAGAGACAGAGGGAGAGAGAGACAGAGGGAGAAAGAGGGGGAAGGAGAGAGAGATCTACATCAGAGTCACACACATTAGGAGATAGAGTAGAAGTAGGGAGCATTTCTAAAGCACAGAGATAAATTAGGCTACTGTACGTAGCCCAAGGGCTCTGGGAACGCACGTGCTGCTGTTAGCACCTCAGTGCTGCAATGCGGAACAGGTGTGTGTGTGTGTGTGTGTGTGTGTGTGTGTGTGTGTGTGTAAGTGTGTGTAAAACAAGCCCTGGGTCTTTTCATGGGGGATGTTGTTCCAATCAGACAACAGAGCAAGGCACCAGAGCTGTCAGGCTTTAAGTGTTTGTCTCCAACGTGCAGCCAAGTTTTAAGTCAATATTTACTTAGACAGGTATGATGGTGGAGTAAAACACGCTACCACAATATTTACTTACTATTTCCTCCAGTCACTGAGGCGCATGAAGAGCTTCTGTGTAACGTGAGTTACGAGAGCTGTGAAAGATTTTGCTCACAATTGTTTTTTTCTGGAGCCTGTAGTATTTTACGCCTTTGCAGGTGTTTTGAGTTAATTAGCTGATTAGAGTGCGGCACTAGGTGTCTTCAATATTGAACCTTTCCACAATATTCTAATTTTAGGAGATACTCAATTTGTTTTTTTTAATTAGTTGTCAGTTATACCCTTACAAAAAAAAAATATTTGCGGCAAGTTTGCAGCAAACTTATGGCAAAATTGTGGCGAACAGTTTAAGTTTGCCAGAATATGTTGCCGCAGGTTTGCTATAATCAGCCAGTAGCGGCAAACCTGTGGCAAAGCTCTGGCAACAATGAATTTGCCATTGATTTGCCAGTATTGGCAAACCTTTTGTGAAAAACTTGCGGCAATGTTGCCAAAGGTTCACCACAACTGTTTGCCAGAAGGCTGATTTTTTTTGTAAGGGTAATCATCAATATTAAAATAAATAAACACTTGAAATATGTCAGTCTCTGTGAAATGAATGTATACATTATACAGGTTTCACTTTTTGAATGAAATTACTGAAATAAATCTACTTTTTAATGATATTTTAATTATATGACCAGCACCTGTATACTCTCTACCTGTAGTATGTTCTCTATGGCATAAACCCTATCAACAGTCATCCTCTGTAGCAATGACCTTTTGTGTCTCGCCCTCCTTCTTCAAGGTGTCAATGGTCATCTTTTGGAAAACTGTCAGGTCAGCAGTCTTCCCGAGAGATCATTTAAAAGCCTTTGCAGGTGTTTTGAGTTAATTAGCTGATTAGAGTGTGGCACAAGGTGCCTTCAATACTGAACCTTTCTACGATATTCTACTTTTCTGAGATACTCAGTTTGGAGTTTTTATTAGTTGTCAGTTATAATCATCAATATTAAAATAAACACCTGAAATATGTCAATTTGTGTGAAATGAATATACATTGTACAGGTTTCACTTTTTGAATGAAATTACTGAAATAAATATACTTTTTAAATGAGATTTTAATTATATGACCAGCACCTGTATACTCTCTACCTGTAGTATGTTCTCTATAGCATAAACCCTATCAACAGCCATCCTCTGTAGCAATGACCTTTTGTGTCTCGCCCTCCTTCTTCAAGGTGTCAATGGTCATCTTTTGGAAAACTGTCAGGTCAGCAGTCTTCCCTGTGATTGTGTATCCTACAGAACTAGACCGAGAGATCATTTAAAGGCCTTTGCAGGTGTTTTGAGTTAATTAGCTGATTAGAATGTGGCACCAGGTGTTTTCAATATTGAACCTTTCCACAATATTCTAATTTTCTGAGATACTCAGTTTGGAGTTTTCATTAGCTGTCAGTTTTCATCATCAATATTAAAAAAAAAAAATTTTTGAAATATGTCAGTCTGTGTAAATGTATGTATACATTATACAGGTTTCACTTTTTGAATAGACTTTTCATGATATTCTAATTATATGACCAGCACCTGTATACTCTCTACCTGTAGTGTGCTCTCTATGGCATGGACCCTACCTGTAGTGTGCTCTTTATGGTATAAACCCTACCTGTAGTATGCTCTCTATGGCATGAACCCTACCTGTAGTATGCTCTCTATGGCATGAACCCTACCTGTAGTGTGCTCTCTATGGCATGGACCCTACCTGTAGTATGCTCTCTATGGCATGAACCCTACCTGTAGTATGCTCTCTATGGCATGGACCCCCCGCAGCAGGTTAAGGCCGGCACATAGCAGACTCAGCACACACGACACCACGCCCGCCAGCGTCACCGGCTCCAGCATCTGGTGGGGGGCTTAGGGGAGAGAGACGGGGGAGGGAGATGATAGGAGGTGGATGAGAGAAAGAGGGAGAGAGCTTTTAGTTGCTAATACAGGCACTGAACATTATCAAAACAGACGGCTGAGTTTCCTCATGTTTCTTCTGCTTAAGTCTGTGGGATTTGACAAACTGTGAAAGCGAGATATTCTAGCAATTCAAATGAGGCGAGCTAAGCCAGTGTGTAGGCTCCATCCCTCTGGCTGTGAGCTGTCTACCGTGCGAATCAAAAAACGGGATGAAAGCACCACACATCAATACGTTTGACTGTAAGGCCAGCATTGTGCCCAGTGGTTTAACCAACCATTGGATTTCTTATAGCAGCTTGAACCACCATCTTGGCTGATGTCATTTTCTGAAATCTCCAAATATGATGTCTTATTTATGACTTGCTGTCCTGCTTATTAGACCCCCTACCACCAGCTCCGTCCTCATACAATCTCTTTATTTTCTTCGCTTTCCTTCACGTGTCTTTTCACATTTATTCAACGTTTTTTTTTATTATTTCAGATTAATTCAAATCCAGTTCAACACAGTTCCACACACCAAACACAGCAGGCAGATGGTAGTGCGCCTCATGACCAAATTTTTACCCGTAAAATGAGGCATTCTTGTTGGGTTAAGCTCACATCACTCTATCTTTGTGTACTGGAAAAAAAGAAAAAACATTAAAGCTGGTCCAGACCTCTTTCATCCCTAACCACCAGGGATGACTTCAAACCTTCAATGTAAGGAAACTAATAAGAAATCTCAGGTGTGAAGCCTTTGATTCTCTCTGCGCATGTTTTGGGGTGTGTGTGTGTG
The DNA here is from genome assembly GCA_030347295.1 of Setipinna tenuifilis. NCBI lineage: Eukaryota > Metazoa > Chordata > Actinopteri > Clupeiformes > Engraulidae > Setipinna > Setipinna tenuifilis. The sequence continues at coordinate 20,630,322 of CM059269.1, forward strand.
TGTGTGTGTGTGTGTGTGTGTGTTTTGGACATGCAAACACACTAGTAGTGTTGCCTCCCCCATGCTCTCTCTTCTCCACATGCCACTCACAGAGGCGGCTTACACAACCCGCTAAAAAAAATAACACCTTTGGAGTCAACACATCAGAGGAGCCTTTCAGGAATGTGCAGCACATCCATAAACACATTCAAACACACTGTTTCTCTCTATCTCTTCTCTCACTCTCTTTCATGCACACCCATACATGCGAGCGCGCACACACACATATATATATATATACACACATATGCATGTACATCAATCAACACATTCACACAAGAGCTCAAAACCAAACACACACGCACAACCACCCATATGAAGACACAACCATACTTCACAAACACATGCACACACACAAACATGCACAAAGGCCAAAAAAAAAGAAATGTTTCATGACGGTGTTATCAGTGGTACCTTCTGCGAGATGCAGAAAAAGCTGGTAAGTTCTGTCTCATGTGTTTGGCTTCTTCACCCTTCTGATGTCATGTTGCGAATGCTATCGCCCATGCCCTTGTACTCGGAGGAGGGAGGTGGTGGTGGTGGAGACAAGAGACTATGTTCTTGTAACTGTGTGTGCGTAGTTGTGTCGAAAAATCATTGACTGTTTTTGTGGCTTAATTTGTTCCACCAGGTGCAACCAACATAAAGGTCACAGGTATGATATCCAGGCAGCACACATAGTGATGCCAATATATATATCTTTGCTATATGACATTATATTAATTAGATGTGTCTCCTGCTCTATTCTACAAATCAGTATTGCATGACCTTTCAGTGGGAAGCAATGTTTCGAAGAAGCCACCGGCTATGGCCAAGAACTGGTGCTATACACAAGTATATACCCAAACCCTATTTCTAAACCTTACCCTCACCCTGTATTTTTCTGTTCGGGGTGAAAATGATAACAATAAATCTGGCAACCAGAACAACAGGCTGACAGCTACTGTTCAGGCAAAAAACTAATATATAGCCAACAGATCTCTAGTTCGAGCCTCTGGCTACTTTGTTTAAAAAGTTGAATTCAAAAATGAATCAATGGGCCACAATATATGTATAATGTGACTGACAAAAATGGAAAGACTATGTGAACACAAATTCCCCTGAGGGGACAATTAGAGTTGATGTTAGACTGGTGTTTTAAAGCGAGCCTGGTGTGAGATCAGTACCTATGCCCTTGTACTTGGAGGGAGGGTGCTGAGAGAAGCCGTTGACTGATCCCAGGTCCTCAGCAGACAGCTGGTAGGGCGGCCGGAGCTTGATCTCTGTCTGCATGTCGGCCAGGTTGATCTTAGTGGAGAGCGACCGAGGGCTGTTGTATCGCTGCTTGGTCTTCTGGATGAAGTTGTCTGTCAGAAGGAAAAAAAAATGTGCAAATTAAGTGATGACGCCTGAGGAATTCGATTAAACATTAATCCTTCTCCTTAAACACACATAGTGAAGAGTGTATGTGGGTATGCTACATTTACCAAAATGAGAAGTAGGTTTTTTGCAACAAAATCAACCCAAATGTTGACACCAATCACTCTTTAGATGTGAAAAAAAAAACATTAATGGCTGATGCAAATCCACTGCAATATGCTCAAATTAAATCACCATATTTACTCCTAAACGTATAGCATCTTATCCGTGTTGAGCTAAGACAATATAGAGAATGGCTTAAATGAATAACAGTAAGGGGTACTGCTCTAATTACCATTAGCTCATTTCACATCTGGATTGACACTGCTCTTGAATTAACTCTGAATTGTGATGCTGTGCTTTATAACAGAACGACACTGAAAGACATGTGAGCCACGCTGTTGTGGCCAAAAGCCGTGCTGGACTTAGCCCACTGATGCACTGCATGATGCTGAGACTTGTGTAGTCTTCCTCACCAAACTCGATGAAGGAGTAAGGCCGCACGGCGCTGTTGATGCGCTTGGTGTCGTAGGTGACGATGAACTCCCTCTGCAGCTCGTCCAGGAAGCAGAAGGCCAGGACGTTGGGGTAGCTCTCCGTACACACCATCAGGTAGCCCACGCCCAGAGAACTGGTGAAACTGAATACCGGAAAAGACACAAGGCAGGAGAGGGCAATCACTCAAGGAGATAAGCTGGCCAAGAACAGTCACACACTCACGCACATACACTCACACACATACACTCACATGCACATACACTCACACGCATACACTCACTTACACACACACACTTACACACACACACACACACACACACACACACACACACACACACACACACACACAGCCTGGCCAGTGTGAACAAAATATTAGAGTCAAGCTGTGATGAGGCCAAGCCTGATTGACAGGCCAAGAGATAAAAGAGACACTTAACACACACAGTAAACCAAAAACACCTCCACATCAAAGAGGTATTAAAACACACACACACACAAACACACACAGTTTTCTAGAAAGGCAAGTTCATTTGAGGTATACACAGGCAGCCCATCACACCAAAACAGCTGAGAGGTGTTAACACTGGCTTGTAAGGGGAATTGTATTAGGTCATAAATAAATAAAGGCCCCTGATCTCACTTCACTTCGGTGCGCTACATCGAACAGGAAGTGTTGGAGCAGAGAGGAGCGGAGAGGAGCGGAGTGGAGCAGAGTGCTGATGTAACGTCTCTGGCTGTGGCGTTGAAAGCTCCCTGCGTCGCCCGTGTTGCTAAAGGGGGGGCCCTGCAGAAGCAGCGGAGTTGGAGTCGGTAGTAATGTCTTGGCACGGCCACTGGCCCTCTGGACGCCCGCCACGTACATGGAAATGACATCTGCTGTTACTGTGGGGCGCAGGGAGAGGGTGGGAAAGGCTACACACAGCATGCCTGCTGGCTGGCTGGGGGAACACAACCTGTGATCACATCTTTGTGCATTAAAAGGAAAAAAAATGTTTTTGTTGATTTTACTTTAATGTTCTGACTTACTGCAAGGAATGGGGGACAAATGCAAATATATGCTGGCTCAGGGAACACAACCTGTGATCACATCTCTGTGCATATTAAAATAAATAAATAAATCAAACACTATATTGCTGAATTCCCTTCCATGTCCTGACTTACTGAAAGGAACGGGGGACGAATGCGCAGCCGTTAACGTCTAGCCATCCCAGACCGATCGGTTTTAATCAAGCCAGCTCTGGGCTGTTTCTTATCCCTGCTTCCTTTTTTTTTTGCCGTCCTGCATTTGAATGCACGAGGTAGGTTGACGCCTGCAGAAGAAGTGAGGCGAGCGTCACCACAATCTGTGCGTCAGTGCTAATGGCTCTGCTGGGAGATGAAACAAAACCATGACTCTCACACACACACACACACAAGCAGCAGCAGCAGCAGCTGATGAGGGGGCCGGTGGGGAAGAGAGGGAGGTAAAGAGAAGGGGGCAGGAGTCATATATTAAAAGGGAAAGAGAGATGGACAGGGAAAATCACTTGGGAGTGAAGAGAGCTAGAACAAAAACTTACAGAAAGTGCTCACCTTAATGCGGAAATGGAGAAAAAGAGCAAGAGTTGCTACCACAGGGTGAAGACAGAGGGAAGAGGGGGGGGAGAGAGAGTGTGACAGAGAGAAAGACAGAGAGAGAGAGAGAGAGAGAGAGAGAGACCACTTATCAAAGAGTAAGAGGAGAGTAAGAGACTGAGAGTTCTACCAGAGAATACAGAGAGTGGGACTCACTGAGAGCAAGAAAGGGTAAGTTTTAACCCCAGACAGCAGAGAGGGTGGATGAAGGAGTGCATTTGTGGAAGGTGCTTGAGAGTGTCTACTCCCCACTGCTTGCGTTAGGAAGTTTCCTTGGGTGATGGATGGCAGCTGTCTGGACTGCCAAAGCGGCAAAATGGCCGCCCGGCCCTCAAAAGAAGCCATACATCTGCATTAGGCAACGCTGAAAGGCGGCTTCACATCCCCACATTACATTAGTCCCTGTTTGAGAACCGCAGACCGGCCCAGCCAACCCCACCCCGCCCCAGCTCCTCTGCCTTTTTCCTAGGCCCACGTTCGTCTTCATTAAACCAACAGGACATCAAATGAGTCTTTAGAGCCTGCTTGTCAAAAAAAAGTGCAATGCTGAGAAGGTGGGGGCCATCGTGGCAGGATTCGTTCCGCTCGGCTGAGGCCGCGCTGATTAGGACTTTAGTGGAGTCCTACAACTCTATGGATCCACATAAACACACTTTGTCATCTGCCAGCAGTATCCTCCCGTAATAGGACGCACAGTGTGAGTGAGGACGTACGTCTTGCAGCCATGCAAATTATGCACTTTTGAGTCGATCTGTTGTCGCTGTTGGAATTATGTATTGCAGACAACTGAGTAATACCTGACAATACATGCTACTGCAAGTAGTAAACAAACAAACACACACAAACACACAGACACACACACTTTTGTTGGCAAAAAATATCCAGGCTCATTGCCATCTGCAAGATTTGCTATTCATTTCACTAACAGCATCAACAGCACACTCATAAAAAAAAACATCCTAATCAGACAGCATGTGATCAAGCCTTTAAAGGTTCCTTTAAAAGCAAACTGATGTCAAGATACACAAAAAACAAACACACAGGGTTGTGTCATTAACTTTAATTTGAAGCCACTAGATGTCTGCCAATTTAAAATCAGCTTCAAAGCCAAGAGCTCATCTTTGACAGGAAAACTCTCAACACCCGCAAAAGCAGACATAAGACACAGACAGCCCATGCCTGTGTCGATCATGATAATGATATACTATTTGGGTTTGTTTCTATAACCAATAGTGAAATAATTGACACACTTATTTTTGAAGACCTACCGACTAATAACTACATCTAATGATCAGAAGAATGTGTCCATTGCTTTAGTAAAGAAAACACATTTTATCCTTCTGGACTGCATTTCTCCAGAGGTTACACTTGGAAAGTGAATTAAAGAAAAGTTACTACTACTGGTATGCGTTTAGAATTCAACAGTTTATGCTACTGCAAGGATGATATTTTACATAAAATGACATTAATAATAATCAGAAGAATAATATAATAATAGGAAGAAGAAGAAGAAGAAGAAGGCACAGAAGAGCTACTATACCAAGGCACTGCAACCTGTCTGTCTTTACACAACTTTAATGAAGGGGTCAAAACATTGATATTCTGGTAATCTCAAAAACAGTCCTATAACTACGGCTTTAAACGGCACACTTACTTGACATTGTATTGGCCAGTCTTGAAAGTGCAGCGGTCAGGGAACTGGCTGAGTTTTTTGGACAGGCCCTTGAGATGTCTCTTGGTCTCCTGGAGCCCCTTGTCCTGCTCATAGTCTGTGGAGGCGGAGAGGGGGAGCCCGTCCCTCACTCGCACCACGGACGCAAACAGAACCATTGACATGTCGCAGTACACCTGAAGGTGCTGATCTGTAAAGAGAAGAAAAATAAGGGGGTGGGGAAGGTCTTTGTAAAAGAAAAGGCTTGGTAGGTTTTCTTGACAGAAAATGTAGTGTCAATGTGTCCTTATAAGTGTGGACATGTCAATATATTTTTTTGAAAACACAATAGCAATCTTATAGATGCCATTTACTTTCATACGGGGGAAGAAAATCAACAAAATCAGTACCCTGGAGAGCACCAGTGACATTATTGCAAGCCACATTTCACGACATTTGCTGCCGACAATGCTACACAGACGACACATGGGCGTCAGTTTACGGCAATGCTACCAAATTTAGCCGTGATACATCAATCGCCTTACTTACGCTAAAATACGATTTCATCATAGGCAAACAGAATCCACACAGATTCCAAATATTATAATAGGCGTCATACACATGTACAGGTAAATGTAACGTTAATAACATAAAATGAGAAACATTTTCTTTGTTCTTTAACATAACTCGGTAACAAGCTGGTTCCCATCTGGTGGATATGAAGTTAACCAACATTAGCCAGCTGGCAGCAAATGATAAAAGCTTCCTTTGATGTACTCTACGTTTTGTTAGCAAACCTATGGCCAACCCAGATCCCATGCGTTACACTCATTGTGTGTCAGGGTGTACTGCTACCTGTGTGCTGGTAACAGCAGTAAATTGCTTTTCAGGTTCTAAACTCGATTTAAGATTTAGGTCGACGTTTATCGGTTGTTACTAGATCACCTGGTTATCAGCAATAAGCCAGTTAGTTAGCTGAGTTAAACCTACAGCTAACCACATCGCGTGGCTTCATGTCCATATAAAGTTTCGTAGAGAACTTCTAGTATGTTGAATGCACGCACTAAATCATCACAACCACACCCCCAACTTTTGTATAAAGTATACATTGCTAACGGGTGTCCCTTTTCGATTAACATCAGCAGCACTGCTGTCCTTATTCTACGTCGGCAGTAACGGTATTACTAAGGTTGTCAAGGCAGCCAGCTTGCTAGCTAGCCTAATAAGCTGGTAAGCTAAATTTACGTCCTGGCGTCATATTAGGGCAGGCCATTTGCACTTAAACAGTAAAGATATTAAAGTAAATAATGCTAACCTGAATGCAGGCATGGGCTACTCGTGTGTATCTGTGGGGTGACGTTTATCTCCAGAAACTGAGATTTGCATGATTAACTTCTACCACTAGCTCTCACGTCTGGGAAACCTCACAGGAGGAGAGCGAGCGGGCTACTGTTTACGTGGCCAGGAGCAAAGCATTCTGGGTGCATCCAAAAGTCCGCAGGAGAAGTAGCGCTTTTGAGCATCATTGGTCTGATCTTTAGAGGGAGGTGCGCGACATATTTGGGCCATTTTAAGTTGCATGTTGTTGCAAATCATTAACGTTGTAGTCCTTATGAGAATGATGTTGCTGTTCCAAACTACAATTTATCTCAAAGGTGGGACAGAGAACTTATTTTTTTAAGTCTTTAAATGTATTATTATTATTATTATTATTATTATTATTATTATTATTATTGTTTTTGTTGTTGTTTTTTAATTTGTGAGCCTACATTTGTCATGTTTGGGCTGTCTAGCAATAATTAACAAACTGTAACATGAGGGATATAGAAAGGATTTTTTTTTTTTAAATATAGGCTATATGATGTTTACTTTATTGTTCTTGTTTTCATGTGTACAGGACACCTAAGACAATAACACATTGTGGCAGTTGTTTCTGAAGCACTGGGTTAGAGTTAGTGCTAACGTTAGAGCCCATTTTATGACTTTTGCTACAAATTGATTTGGCAGCTCTGCAGCATTAAGGATTAGGGTTTCTACTGTCCCGTGGCGCTGTTCCAACACTACCAAACACGATACTCTAAAATAGTCATTCATCCAGGTCATGGTAGTTAAAAATAGGCCTACTGGTATGAAAATGATGAGATAGATAGATGGTGTAGATATATGTTTTACTTTGGTTTTTAGCAAAATTCTTCTTATGTTTAACAGTATGATTAAAGAAAATGATACAGAAAGAATACATATATGACAGCATGTGTTAAGTAAGGATTGTTGTGTGGTTGCAAGATGTCAAGAGTGTGTTTACCCTAAGCAGATAGGACTGCACTTGTAAAGAATCTGAGTGTATTTTTTATTGTAGGTCTGAGTTGGCACTTGCTGTGTGTAGTCCACTTGCTATGAATACTTTTGTGGAGCATTGAATGACTCTTACGGTTTTAGGTGTAGATGTGTTTTGCTTTGGTTTTATATTCTTATTGTGAAGAAACAAGTTAACAGTAAATGTCATTCAGTGCCTTTAGGGTGAATGTCATTTATTGACAACCGTTACTAACTGTCAACTTCACCAACAATGAAGTGTTTATGTCGACACACATTTTTGCACAACAGAACCATTGGCAAATCTTTTAGTTTCACTTGCCTGCATATACAGTGAATGTGTTTACTTTGAAATTGAAAAGGGAAGATAAACATTTCTTGACAGTATTACCTCACAAAATAAATTCACCCTCTGAACCTAATGAACTCCATGAACTTCTCTTTTCTGCTGTGAAAAACAACATTTGTTTCAGCTCATGATCATGCTGAGTGTGTCTTAGCAACAAATTCAATGAGGCAAGGAAATCATATCGCCAGGGTATTTTGCATTCTGCTTGGGAGTGATAATTATCTCTAACTACCTTGGAGTGCTAATTATCAAAACTACACCGCAAGAGAGGCCACTTCTACATGCAGCTCACACAGCAAAACCAAATGGACTGATCGTCACCTGCCTGACCTCCCCCGTCTCTCAAGTGAGACAAGGATTATTTATGAGTGAGCTAATATTTGTAATTACTGTGTGCCTCAGGCTTTGTAATGATTTTTACATGGACATTGAGCCTTTCATCTGCTTGCCATTTCCAAGGATTCAAATACTCTCTTGCAGTCTTACTACACTGTGTGGAAATGTTTACATCAAATCCAATTTGATCTCTTTTTTGAGAACAGGCAAAGATAGTCTTGCAATTTAATCTAAATTCGCCTTTAACCTTAGTGAAGTTGATTTGAACATTGTATACATGATGTGTGGTCATTTTTCAAATTGAAATTGATCGTTGTGCAGTTCTAAATCATTGGTGAATCATTCCATCACTTCAGAGTGCATGTCCTGTTTTTTTGCCGATTGCAATTTACTCTTGTATTGATCAGAGCAGTTCATCAGGCAGAGATGCACAATGTAGAGGCCATGCAAAAACCTTAGATTGCTTCATGTGCTTTCGAAAATTGTTGCAGAGAAATAGGCTGTATTTATGCTTTGAAAGCAAAGCGACTTTTTTTGTATCACAAGTAAGCAAACAAAATGTGCTTGGGCAGGCCAGAAATTAAGTAAACAAAACAGGGCAAAGGTAATATATTACCTGTCAAAACGATGTCAAAATGACATTCCAGATTATTTGAAAAATCAAAACCGAACAAAAAAAAAATCAAATACATTCATCCACTTTTCTCCCCCTGAAGGGCCTTTCATGTTTTCCTTCATTTAGAATAAGTTCTGTGCAGTGCTTGAGTTTATGTCACACCACAAGCCCTGACACAGTGGGAGACCCACTGATTCTTGAAGTCCTCAAAGTGGAAAGTGGGCAAAACCCTTCCCCAATACAGCTTCTCTTCGACAGGCTGTGTAGACGGCTGTGATGATTGATGTCAGATGGGATCTGACCATCTGATAAATAGTTGCCGGGCAGTTAGAGGGCTTCTGCCAGTAGACAGTCAACAAAAAGAGAGAGAGAGAGAGAGAGAGGTAGAGACAGAGAGAGATTCTTATTCATTGCGGTTGTCATCTCTAATCAGTTGACGAAATGCTCAGGGGTGGTGTGCAATAGAAATGACTTCTCTGACAAGAAAATTAACTTTTTATAATGTCCTTGCTAAAAACGAAACACATTTACTCCCCCTTTGTGTACGAGGTGGGGACAGCAGAATGAAAGAAAAATATAATTCCTAGCAGATTTGTAGAGGTTTGCAAATACTGCTTTTTAGTCAGCATTGATTGTACCAACAACAGTCTTGTTAAAATCAATCCAAACTCGGAGGAGTATGGATTGGACAGATGATTTCTTTTGAGCTTGAATCAGGACCCTATTTACTGGTGGAAAATGGCATCCATACTTTTCCTTGAACAGCATGCCCCCAAGAGAGAAATTAAACAAAGATTAAGTGCAATCTCCCCATATACATTACAGAATCCAATTAAGGTTAACAATCTATAAATTCACCTATTTATCTAAGGCTGAGGCAGCATGGCCTTTTATTTCTTGAATTGGATGCCACCTTGCTCAAAGAATGAAGTTGATATGGGTCTTCTGGAAAACCCTTGCATACTGTTCTTTCAATAAAAGAGCCATTATTTATGTGACTATAATTATCATTAAGAGATTACTTCTTTAACAAGTTTAAGGCACGTTTTGTTCAAATTCTTGTTCAAAGAGGTAACGTCTAATCTTTCCAGCATAGCAGACAAACGGTTAGACATAAAAACAAGAAAGGAATTGAATAAGGTAGCAGTCTAGTACGTAGAAATCTAGCCAATATTGCATGGTTGTACAAACAGACCAAAATAAGATTTTCTTGAAATACACCTCCAGTCCAGAGAATCTGCCTAGCCAAATGGTATCTTTGTTTTGTTCATCATCCAAAATTTGTTTTAAACTTTTATGCTTGTGATATCTTTAAAAATGTAGTAGCAAGATGCAGGGGGGATAGAGAAAAAACAAGAAGATGTGGATGTATCTCAATTTTAAGCACTCACATAATAACATTATGTCAAAAAAGACAGTGCCAAAAGATGACACATACCATGTTTCAAGAAAAATCTGGCACAAAGCCCAATTGGGAGTGGAAATTATGGATAATATTAATAATGTTAATCTTCACTGAAAACAACTCTGGAGCAGTTTTCTCTCCCCATCTGATTTGTATGCATGCCCTCTTTGCCACCCTCCTCTCTCAACTGAAGCAGTGTGCAGCCAACCATGAAAGAAATTGTCCAGCACCTGCAATATCTTCCTTTGGGTGTAATTTTGATGGAGTGGGCACCCAAGCACACTCTCTCAGGCATTAATCAACACAGCCCATGTAGCTGTCTAGTCTACAGACATTTCCACCGGTGAGTAAAGAAATATATAAGATAAATAAAAATTCAGCTCATGCAGTGCAGTGGTGTGTTCAGAATAATTCACAGCCTCCCCCTCGGAGTGGTTTGAAGAGAACCACCGAAAACACGGAGCCTTGAGGTTTGGCTTAAATGCTCTCCAGGTGATCCTTGTAGAGTTCTATCAAGCATTCAGTGAAATAACGACAAGTTCACTGCTGTGAAGTTGTTTAAAAAAAACTTGTCAATCCTCGATCCAGACAACTCCTTAGATAATTAGACTGGCATCTGTTCCAACTCGTTGATGTCCCAAAGCTTGACTATGTCTGTTGTGGGTTGATGCATGCAGTCATGTGACCACCAGAAAAAGAACATGAAACGGGCATGTCAATAAATGTCATGGCTGAACTTAATGACCCTCCGGCCTTTTGATTTCTGGCTTAAAGCTGGCTTGCTAATATGGCCTATCTACCCTGCACTGGAAGAACCTTACTGTTCACCAACAGGCAAACATCTGTTCAGACTTATTAAAACAAATTTGCATTAAAATATTGTCCAATCTTAGTGAAGGGGGGTGGGGATGGGAGGGAGTATTGGTGATTGCACAGTACATGCTGTTTTGACTTGGTAGGTAAGGGGTTGCTGGTTCTGTTACATTTTATTCTGACACTTCTTCACAGAGCTATGCAATGCTACGCAAAGTATGCATTATTTTAAGCAGTGGAAGGCAAAATGTCTGTAGCCTCTTTGCCATAAAAGCTCAAGGCTGAAGTCTTTAACAGACATTTTAAGTACACCCAAGTTCTATTTCCAGAATATTTGAAAATCATTTGAAAAATGGTCTTTATGTTGATATTTCTCTTCATATTCATTATAAATCAAATTCATCATTGACGTGCTTTCATTAAAGATATGCGTAGGTGTGTGTATATATGAACAAAACAAAATAGCAGATTGATTTTGGAAATGTATCTTTATTTTACTCAATATGGTCATTTCTAGGGGCAGGTCTGCACACATGGCTGGAAACAGAAATCAACAGTGGTGACATGGATGTCTTGGCATTGGTGTGGCATCTCCCTGATGTGGAGGCCTTTGGGATAAGACAGAGGGGCTTCCGTTTCTCTGCCCCTCATGGTCCTGCCTTTGCAAACCTCAGCATAGACTACAGAAGTCCTTGAGAAACAGAAGCCCCTGGTGGACCTTCTAACGCACAAATAATCTACAACCTCCGAGGGTAGGCCATCAAATGTGGAACAAAATTCTTCTTACTCTTGAAACATAGCTGGCTATGATATTGAAACAAGTATCCCAATACCATGTCAAAGGGCTTGTCTTTTCCACACTTTCTATGAATACAGGCTCTCCACGCGCTGGTCTCACAGTCTGGTAAAGGTCCCCAAAAACCTGTAACCTTGGACAACACAGTAACAACAGACCCCACATACACCCTGAATGAGCACACAAACACATCTCATCTACCGACAGTATTTGAGGACAGCACATTGCGCTCTATTCAAACACTGCTTTCTCTCTCCTTTTTTGAAATCACAGACCCTCAAACAATATAGACATCCATTTTTCTGCTTTCCTTGGCTCTTAATGTTTTATTTAATACTTTCTGCACTCCCGATACTCGAGAATGTAAACCACATCCCTCTATCTACACTTTTTTGTTCTCTCCCCAAGACAAATGTAAACAACTATTAAATTTCGGCGACTACAGCTCTGCAACCCCCAGCTGGAATGCAAATCACACCACACGCCTGCTCCCTTCTTAATTGTGTTTGGTGATCCCTGAGAATCTTATTTATAATGAAACCAAACTCCTGAATAATACAAAACAAAAGTTCAGCCACAGATATGGTCTTTAAACATGTATAACATCTTACACCAGGAACACTTCCAGCATGCTGCACAGATTTGTTTTTTTTGGAGTCTCGACCACAATATGGCCAGAAGACATCTCTCAACAGCTCAACTCACACCCACACAGACCTGCTGGGATGCACAGACACTACAGGAGCCCAACACCTTTCACAACAGGCAAAAGACAGGGAGAGGGGAGACAGCAGAAGAGCACAATACGGGTGGGGGGGGACGGGGGCCGGGGTGGGGACTGGTCCTCACAGTGCGGCCACCAGGTGGTGTCGCCCTCGATGACAGTCCAGAAAGGAAAAGACAAAAAGATTTCCTTGATTGTCTGCCTTACGGTGGTCCCAACAAACTGAGCTCCAGTGGATCTCGATGAGGCCCAGTGCACAGACATCCTGCTGCAGGGAAATGGGTCACAGCTCTCGCATCCAATATGGGAGATTGTAGCGTCCAACATTTGGAGACGAAAGCACTAACAAGCCTTGCCTTTGGATATGTGCACGTACAGTACATATACAGACATGGCTGTTGTATTACTGGCTTTACATATTATGATAGACGGTGATCAAAAGCAGTGTTGATAAGGGCTTAATAGCACAAGAGTACTGTCATCTTATCTGGATAGGGAACACGTCTTGCAGAATCCCTTCCACCCTGAACAGGAAATGGACGTGAATTTGGCATCGCAATTAACCACCCATTTTTGGCATTTTAGTTACATGATGATCTCAGTTGTTTTTCCATGGCTAAAAAAATACAATGAGAAATATGGTGCCTCCAACAAAAAAGACATGTCTATTAAATGGATGTGAGCTGTGAAATGATTAAGTCAGATTTTGTTCCATGGTCACTGTACATTTTTTTTTAGCTTAAACATTCATTAAGGCCACAGATTTGAGCTACAAGATATTTACGTCTTATACTTTTTCCTGTTTTTTTTTTTTTTAAATCAACAACACCTAATATATTTCAGTATAAAAATATTTGATTGCGGACTTGAATATTCCTATTGTTCTTCAGTGAAAGGGAGGGGGGGCATGGAGACACGATGAGAAGCCCTGGTGAAGGAGTTCACCATGGGATTGACATGAAGAAGCAACATGGCTGCCCCCTTAACAAAAATGGCCACCCACAGCTTAAAGCCTTTGGGCCTACAGATGGCTATTGCATAGATAAAAGATGTAGGTTTGATATTTGCAGTCACAGTATTCAGGAATACTTGTTCTCTTCCACGATCACATCAAAATGCTTGAAAAAAAAACATAAACAAAACAGAAATAACAAAACGGAACAGAACAGAAGTTCGAAGTGGTGTGATGGATTGACACTGGTATTACAAAGGTAAGGGCACCATTGTATACAAAAATAGCCTTTTTTTTAAGCTGAGATTTTTCAAGTCTGTGGTGTCAGTGCTGGGGGGGGGTCCCTGCCCAGGTCACAGTGCAATGGCAGGCTCACCCCCCCACCCACTCCCCTCCCTCCATCCATCCATCCCTCTGATTGGGCCATGGCCACTCTTAAAGCTCCTCCTTCCGCTTGCCAACCTTCTCTTGGTCCCGCCCCCGCAGGCTGCGCATGAAGCCAGTGAAGCCTGCCTCCTAGGAAAGACAAAGACAAGACAAATACAAGAGAGTTAGGCATCAGGTGCGTTTCTGTGGATACGGCTTTGGTGATTATCACTATACACTACACTACTTTTGCTATTGCAGCCACGTCTCGCAAACAGGTTCCGTCACAATTCTGACGGCCAATGACAGTCGGCCGTGACTGTCATGGGAATCTATGAATCACACCATTGTTTTCTCTACCCTTTCACAACCAAATCTAAACCAAACAAACCAAATCAGTCCTCTATGTAAATAGCCACAGCTACCTGCCTTAACAGGCTGTTAATAGAGACCTAATCAGCCTCAGTAAAAACGATTCATTAACAGAAAAAAAGGAAACCACACCTGCCATTTTATCAGTGGGTGTCTGGCAGCAGGAGGCACACATCCTAATGAAATTGTGCATCTGTTACTGTGAGTCTTTTTTGGATAAGAGCATCTTCTAAGTGAATAACTAGTATAAATGGATTGTGTCTCGCTTGGACCTGGGCCAGGCCAGGCAAGTATGCTGATGCACAGGTTTGTACAGACAAAACATTCCACACATTAATGTTGGCAACTGTCCAAGTCTAGTTTAAGCATTTTTAAATGCCTTTAAGACTAGGTGTAAAATGCACAGTGAGAAAAATGGTAGCCCTTAGAGACATTTTTACCTGTTTAGTGGCATTTGCAATTTCGTAAAGATTTTCAACCATAGCTGCCCTGGTGCGCTGTTCATTATCAGAGGTAGAAAAGCTGTATTAAAGCTTCATCTTCATCTGTTAGTATGAGTTTCACTGCAGAGTACCTAATGGGCTTGCTAAGTGCAATTGTCTTTTAACACCTTTCAAATAACCTCCATTGATCCGGCCACCTGGAAAATGGCTTGCCAAAATACTTTGCTCTGGTGCAATTATGTGTTTGGCACCAGGCCTTGAAGTGACTTTCTGTTTTTGCGACCTGAATTATTGTTCACATTCCTGCCGTGTACCTTTTAGACACATTGGTAGATACCATCTGAGCAATAACAGAAGTGAAGAGAAAACTTTGGGGACACAAAACAAAAGATAAAAGACTGTTTGGATTTCAGGGGACATATAGGTATGGTCATAAAACACCTGTCTGTTGTTGACATTTTATTGAATTTGTGAAGGACATAGTAGCGTCTACAGAAAAGTCATGTTTAAATGACTGTTGTACTTTCCAAGCTAAAAAAACAAATACCAGCCACAATACATCATACAAGCAATGTGTCCTTTTGAGAAAAGACATGGGCTTACTGCCTGATACTTACCCCTCTCTCGCCGTTGTATTTCTCATGAAACTTGCCGTAGTTGTAATAGTTGAACGTTGGGTAACCCTCCACACCTTCCTGCTTGCACAACTCATGGTTCTGACCTTTGGTGCAGTCCACTGCGGCATAGGCAATCTGAAAAAATGATTGACATCCACAGTCATCGCCATTAGCTTTCCTCATTCATTACACCAAAGAAATGCCTGTAAGTATATGGCTGCCTTCCCATTTCTCATAGAAAGGCATAGAAAGGCTGTTCAGCAGCAGGGGGCAGACAGTGATGAGCAGCCCTGATAAAGAATGTCAGCCTCCCAAAGATGGGCCACCCACTGCTCAAAGCCCTCAGGGTGCCAAAATGGCTTTTGCATAGATAAAAGACATTTGATATTTACAGTTACTGTGTTCACTTCCACAATCCTATCAAAATCAAAAGTTTACAGCTATGTGACTGTTTGACACTGGTATGATGTTTTGATAAAGTCCTGTAACGGTTTGTGAGCTGACAAAACTAATAAAACCTCTTTTAAACAATTAACACCTGATACAACTTGAGAACAGAAGGCTTGGGAAGAAAAGGCAAAAAAAATATAAATCACTTTCTCCAAAGAAACAAGTCTTTACTCTGTGAAGTAATGTGGTGCCGGCTTACAGTGCCTTTGTTTACTTGGCTGAAACACCCCTGTGCCGATAAGACAATCAAGCTCAATAGATGATTTAGTCTTGCCAACAGTGGCAAGCACGTTCCCCAATCAGGGGAGCCGGTGTGCAACAACAATGATATTGATCACGTCGCACAGTCCTCTCATCCGGGAAGGTCAGCCAAGTCAATTACAAAAACACAGACCTTAATAATATAGTCACCCAAACGGAGGACTTATGAAGTGGCTCCTTTGCATTTACCCCGCGCCATTCGAGAACAAATGAGCTGAGGCACAAATAGCTTCACGCGATGAAGACAGAGTTTATCTTAGCGCTAAAGCGAAACCGGGGCCAACTGCAAGCAAGCACTTTTTCCGGCGAACGTCCCCTCCATTGAGGCACGCTTGAGGCAGCTCTTTTGCTTAACTGGCCTGGAGACAGGGTACACACAAGCTCCAGCCAAGTTCCAAATACCGCCACTCTGGCATGGGCCTTCGCCGTCTCATTCTATACATTTCCTGTCACCATATTTAGCCTTGCATTATTTTTGCTCGTGTGTGGAGAAAAAAAAAAGATCTCCATTGTGCCACATCATTAAGTCTGTGGAAGGAGAAAGGTAACGGGGAGAGCGTGAGAGAAAAACAGCCACTCAAAACTGGAGAGCCAGGAAAAAGGCTTATGCAGAGAAGCACAATGATGAGGTGCTTAGCAAAATTTTCATAAATAAGCAGTAAAATTTATTTGACAACCCACGCCTTCTGGCCTTTCTCCAGATTCTCCAGCCTATTGTAGAGTCACCAATTTGTGACGATCTTCAAAGCTCTTGTCAATGGTGCAGTGGTAGACATCCATCAAGGATGGATTCTTTGATGGCTACCCTAAAGGCAACCCATTACCATACTCATTCATTCCTTTAGGGCAAAGACTCCAGGAAGTGTAATCAATTTCAGTCATGCTTCCCTAACGAGAGCAGCAATGCTAGTCATGTCAATTTATAAGATTTTTTGGTCTTTGGTTTTGAGGGTTGTAACATACTACTCCAAACATAAAAGGACTTTAAGAGTCTTGGGCTTCTTTGCCCTCACAACAATGCTGTTTCCTCCTATTTCCCAGCTAAAAGAACAGGCTCTCTTCCAGTAAATAATAATTGTGTCCCACGGGTATTTATTTGTGCAGTACAAACAACAATGATTCCTTTTTTGCACTGCTTTAGCATCTGACAAATGGCTTGAATGCGACTAAAGATTAGCAAGGGGGATGCGATCGCCACCCTCTAAACGAGAAAACTGGTTGATCACGAAGCACCTTACGTAATGTGGCTGAATCAATGCCCTTTGGAGATGGACATTAGGGTGGAGGAGTTCTGCCAGAGATGCATCTGCTGTCCAGGCTTGGGGGGGTTTCCCCCCAGCCACTGATAAGCCCACCCTTCAACGCAAGAGGATCCACGAGAGATCATCGCCTGGCGATCAATCTGAGCAGTGAAGCATTGACACAGGGAAAATGAACAGAGAGTCCACTTCTTACTCCTTTCCCCAAACACTGTGGCTATTGATTGGACTGGAAATGGTGGAAGTCCTCCTAACGTGGAATTGATCAGGTCTGTTACCTCACATCCTACGACTTTTAACAAAGTGAACTGTGGAGTCTAGAGAAGCTTGTGAAGGTCACATGTAACCCATCAGCGCAATGTCTTTTTTACAAGAGGAGAAATAGAAAGGTTACAAAGTATCAGAAGTAGTAATTTGCACCTTCAATGAGGAAGGCATCTTGGCATGAGCACAGGTAATTAAACTAGCAAAATATGCAGCCAATTACACTAGGGCTCTCATTAAAACACAGTGTCTGAGAAAATTAAGCAATTCCAGACGGCCTTCCCTTTGTACTTGTGGATATTCAGCTCGATCAATGGAAGGAAAATAGCTCATTGACTTCACTTTGGACTCGAGCAACCGACTTTTCTCCGCGTCGCAAAAAATGCCGTGCTAATTTGAGCATCTTCAAAGCCTGTTTTTCTTGTTGTGCTGTGTATGCCTTTTGTAAACACAGAGTCTTACACTAGAGACGACCACAACTCAGCACTACAAGCCAGAGAGAGAAAGCCAGAGAGAGAGGAAGAGAGAAGGCAAGAGAGAGAGAGAGACAGAGAGACAGAGAGAGAGAAAGTGAAAGAGAGAGAAAAAGCAAGCAATCAGGGTGAGATACCCATCCTTCTTTTCACAAACCCAGCTGCACTGCTTGGGCAAAACCCAAGCCCGACACAGTTATGAGAGGTCAGCGAGGAGACAAATGAAGATGAAGAGTGTGGACGATGTGCTGGGGCGCTGCAGCAGACAAAGAGAGACAAAGTACACAGAGGGAACAAAAGAGGCCTATCAGGAGCCACCAGGGCCTTTTGAACAGGTCTCCCTTTTAGGCTGGGAACACTGCACAACCCCTGGGAGAGAAATGGAGAGAGTGAGAAAGAAAAGAGAAAAGGAGGGAGGAAGAGGGAGGAGAGAGAGAGAAAGAGAGAGGGTGAGAGTCAGAGAGATAGAGAGAAAGAGAGAGGGAGGGAGAGAAAGAGAGAGAGCAAGAGAGAGAGAGAAAGAGGAATTCAACAAGAACAGAAAGAGTGAAAAGGGAGAAAAACTGAAAAAAAGCAAGAAAGAAAGAAAGGTAGAAATAAAACACAGAGAGAAAGAAAGGACGAAAGATAGACAGAAGACAGACAGACAGAGCGACAGAAAGAACAAGACAGATGCCCTGGATGAAATAAAGGACAGACAGACACACAGACAAGACAGATTTAGTGACAGCCTCTGAAAGACACTGATCTACTGCCAGCCAAGTGGCTGTCAGAGTAAGCAGACTGATGGGGAGGGAGAAGCAGCAGCAGCAGCAGCAGTAGCAGCAGCAGCAGCACAGACGGGGCTGGGAGAGGAGCCTCCAGCCCAGCCCAGCCCAGCCCAGCCCAATCCTGCCCCGTCTGCTTTAATCTCATCTAAACCTGCTCCCCACCAATCCAGCTCCGCACCACCAGATGGAGCTTTCCATCCGCACCGCACGGCTACGACAACAGGGGGCTCCAGCGCCGCTCGCTCCAGCAGAGTGGACAGAGCTGTGAGAGAACGTGTGCTCCGCTCTCCACAGCAAACTCTGCTTCTCATTAAGTCACAGTCAGAAATGTAGAAGGAGGGGGAGACAAAGTGTGAGAGAGAGAGGAAGAGAGAGAGGGAGGGAGGGAGAGGGGGAGAAACAAGAGATAGAGACAGAGAGACAGATAGCAAGAGACAGAGCGAGAGAGAGCGTGAGAGAGCGAGAGAGAGAGAGACCTTGATGGGATGAAGGGCGGTGCCTTGACAAACAAACACATATGAGGGGGGGTTGGGGGTTTGGGGTGTCGGGGGGGCCCTGTTCCGACACTCATCCATGCCTTTGGCTGGAGTGGATTTCAACATTCTAAGGTCTTGACTAATGATGATGCGTGAGTCCGGGAAGATTAAAGCCCAGTGACGTTATGCATGATGCATTTCAGCCATTTGCAATAACAATCCAACATCGCCCGTACCGGGGCCAATAATAAATGTCTGGAGAGACATGTACTGCGGGCCTGTGCAGAGCGCTGGAACTTTCCAGAAGTTTATCTGAGGACAGGAGGAGGGAGTGACGTGCGGAGAAAACGGGGAGTGAAATTTCACAACATGTGGCCATTATGCACCTATTCACCCTCCATGGAGAGAAAGACAGCAAATGATGATGATGATGATGATGGTGATGATGATTATTATGGTTGTTGAAAATGGAGGCAG
>CM059269.1:20657556-20762556 GCA_030347295.1 Setipinna tenuifilis
ACACACATACACAAGCAATCAACTCCGTGAAAACACTCCCCTTGTATTCCTTTCCTCGAAAAAAAAATCCCCCCTATCATCTTCAAAGAAACAAAAAAAAAGTCGGTGGGACACAATCTACTACAATGCACTCTGCTCTCATTCCGCCACGCGCCGAGGAACAGATTCGGAGGAACGAAAACAAATGACATCAGTCTGCCCAGGGGATGCAGGCTGGCCAGCAGGGATGCGAGGACCTCACTGTACTGATGAACATGTGAGCTTCTTTAGAACTCCTCTGAAGCAAACCAAACCAAACACAGACACTCACACACACGCACGCACACAAATATGCACGCAAACAAACACGCACGCACACAAATACGCACGCACGCACACACATACGCACGCACACGTATGCCCACATACATTCACACACCCTTGCAAAACACATACACACACAAACACACACACTCACACCAAACTGTCAGAGATGCGTGCATGCACAAATGCATACACACACGCATGCACGCACGCACGCACGCACACATACACAAAAACACATACACACAAGCAAGCATACATATACACACACATACACACCCTCACACACAAACTCACATGCACACAAACAAACTCACACTCACTCACGCAAAGACGTCCTCCCCCTCTCTGGAGCGGTAGGCCAGAACTGCGTCTGGTGGTGCCGTGGGGACGAGCTCTGAGGATGAGCTAAGCGCGGCCGTAACGAGCCTCTGGCAGCCTCCGGCCGGCCGCACCGCCACTGGAGGATTACCTAAAGCAGCAGCCACGCCCCACCCACTCTAATCACAAACAGCACACGCTACATGACGACGGGCCCGCCAAGGTCATCTGGCTGACAAAAGGCACAGCTCGACTTGAGGCTTAACAGACTGCGAGCACATTCTTCTTCTCCTTTTCTTTCTATTTTGTTTGTCTAATTTCTTTCTCTCCCACCCTCATCCTCACTACCACCCCCCCTCTCTATCTTTCTCTATTTCTGAAGTGGTTGTTGAAAGTTCCAATCACCTCAACCTAAGATTGGCACCCCTCCTTGATAGAGATGAGTGGAGGGGTAAGGGATTATAAAATCGATAAGAGCCAGGTACAAGGGCACAGTGTAATTCTCTGGTGTGTGAAATACATTGGACTTCATTATTGTTAAAAGAAGGTTGGGACATTCATGAGTGTGTGTGAGTTATGAGATCATCAAGTGCCACCATAAAAACAATGTGACCTCGCCAAAGCGATGCCGCTCTCAGACAGAAGTTAGTCTGTCCTGCACTGAGCTGGAAACGGACAGGTAAATGCTGGACTGTTTCTGTTATAGCCAGTGGCCATCTTAAAAACACTCTTTTTTTGGCCAAAAATGACATCTTCTTGACCATTTAAGAGAAAGCACCCTAATGAAGCACAGCTGATCTTAACATTAGTAGGCAATTACTGATTTAACAGTCTGTTAAACAGGGTATCTGTACTAGCCAGATTAGCACTGTCGTAGAGCCTCAATACTGTATTTCGTTGCAGTACTGCATTCTTTTCCTCAGCCTCCTTCTCCGGTGATGTTAAACCGAAGTTTTAGGTTTGAGTATGTATGCTGCATTCAGGCACTTTGTGAGTGGTTGAAGGCAGGCCCAGTAGTTGCACAGTTCACAGAAAGTATGTACCTTCCAGGAAGCAAACATATGCCTAGTGGGAGCAGCAGCTAGACGCTTTGAACGAACTCGAAAAACAAAAGTGGAAGCGTCTGGTCCAGCAGGCAACAGCTGCACAGCAATGGTTGAGAGCTGGGATAAAAACACTACTCACATCTGGGTCTTTGTTGAGGACTTCTGCAGCCTCGTCATACTCGGGCTTCATCTTCTTGCAGTGACCACACCCTGTGCAAGTGATATCAAAACAAACACATGGGATCATATATATTACACATGTTCTCACACACACACACACACACCCCATCACCCACACATCATTAAAAACACATTTTTAGTCATTTCATGTCAAAACGCTTCATTTCACACCGACGCAACACGGGTCAGATTTACACATTTCCGTCAACTTCCCTTTCGACAAGACGTACACGTACGTCTATAAATCTGGAATGACTAAATGCAACCCCTGTGCCATTACAGTAATTTCATCATTCTAAAATGATGTCTGTACTTACGGCAATAATCCCCCTGAGCTCTGGGGCTGACTCACCCCATCTCTCACACTCGGATAAAAACATGCCGTTTTACTCAGTGTGTACTAAGAGCACATGACTAAAAGACAAAAAGAAAAAGCAGGACCAGAGAATAATAGCAGGGAGTTCCCTGTCCCATGCCACTCCACTCCACCCCAGCCCACCCCCCACCTGTTTTTTCCCCCTTCCAATAGTACCAGTTGTGGTTCCACACGGCCAGAAGTACTCATGAGGTATTGCACATATTTGATTAGACACTGCGTGGAACAATCAAATAAATAGAGAGGCGCTTTTTTTTTATGAGGCCTGTTCCGATTATCTCAGATGGATTCTCGTGCTCATTTGTTGAGGGATTTTCTTCCACATTCCCAATAGAGTTAAATGCTTTATGGATGTGGCGCAGACCATAGACGATGACTATTACTGGCCAGCAGTGCCCTGTAAAGGAGGAGATGTGTTGGCAATGCGTAGTGTTTGTAACGTGGAAAGTGTCAGACGGAGGGTAGTGTAACTTTTCCCCAGTGAGCATCATATTAAGTGTGTGTGTGTGTATGTGTGTGTGTATGTGTGTGTATAAGACTGCTTGGGTGTGTAGACTCTCAGAGACTCGAACAGGATGTCCTTAAATGACACTTTGTCAGTTGCAAGGCTTGTGTGCATGTGTTTGTTATCTGTATGTCAACACAAACAAGGTAAAATAAGCAGCTGGTGACCGATGACATCCACCGCGCCCTCAGAGCAACTGAATAGGCGCTATTAGATTTCAAGTGTTTGATCAAAAGGAAAAGGTTGCTTTTATACAGCGCTATTCAGAATGGTGGCAGACAGCAAAGCCCCTTTAATTTCTCTGAGGTTTTTCTTTTCAGCTCCTACAATTACTTCAGCTTTCATCATTGAGGAGCCATAAAATACATGTCAGTCACATCCCATTTACATCTGCCCTCAGACAAGTCAACGGCTGATAAAAGCCTGTCAAGAACCAAACCACCTGAGATGAACCTCTGTCTGGTTGGCAGGCAATTCACACACATTACAGCCACTAAAATTGTTTGATTTTACGACATGAATAACACCTGCCAGGTTAAGGCGGGGATGAGACATTTCTTATGAAAACAAACAAATGACAGCAGATTGAAATGTCACTCGTCACTTGAGGAGATGAAATTGTTATTTTGCAGGTGCTTTATTTCATGAAGCTGGCACATAACCTCAGCACACTTGATTCTTAGTCTAGAGTACCATGCTCTTAACCAACAACATCTAGTCAGCTCAACTGCAACATTTATATTAATGTTATTGCTATTTGCTGTTAAGCTGTTTCACAGCAGCGGAAGGATTTATGGGTGGGATTCCAATATGTCCAACAGTCAAGTACTTCCGTGTTTTACTAGTCTTACAACTCCTACAGCACTGTTATGACCCTACTTTAGTGGGCTTGGGTAGGTTTGCCTGTATGGCTACACCACACTACTTCTTAAACCTACTCATCTAAGAACGTAATACAAACAGGGTTAAATAAGAGCTCTCTCTCTCACACACACACACACGAACACACACAATGGTATCCTTACAGACAACTGTGCTTTTAATTTTTTAATGCTTTGAGCACTAGCCTAATTTAGTGTAAACAATGGAAACATTTTCTTACCCAGCAATTATTTCTATTTCTAGTGTACGAGTCTGCATGTTGACACTGATGATGGACGATGAATAGCCAGTTTGTGCTGAATAGTTAGAAATGTTTTTAGCTAAAGGGAAATCAATGCGCGAATGCAGGTTTTTATAATTGGTTTGCGCACAGTCGAGAAAAAAAACCCCCACTCCTCTGGGAAAGAACACGGGGCAGCAATATAATTGAGAAGCGTAATGGGAATGGATTTAGTCGGCAGCTCGGCTGGCTTCGTAATCACCATCTACACTATCATAATAATTAGCCGATGCTGAGAGACGACTCCTCATCTTCTGAAGCGGTGACAGGGCCGTGGCAGATGCACCAACACAGCCATCCCATCGCTCCGCTGAAAAGCCAGGCGCTCTGACACATAATTAGGCAAGGTTGACATCTCAGCTCAAAGGAGGAAGAGACAGCTTTTGAAGATGCAGGTTTGCGGTCAACTCAGAAAGGTTCGATCATACAGTGGATGTCTTACTCCCCTTTTAAAACGATCTAAAAAAACCCATATCTTGTAAGCTTGCTCCCTGAAGGCTGGACTCCAAAGGTTCTTGTACATCTCTGTTCACAAGGCTGTACATGTGCAGTGTGTGTGTGTGTTTCAAGCCCTAGGCATACTTGCTTTCTTGTTTGTTCTTGGTGTCTGTAAACTTCAAACAAAGCATAGCCCTTAGCTACAAAACTAGGCACATGCACAGTGTCCAGGCTGATTTCAGAGGTATGCCAGTCCTTATGGAAAAGTTTTCAAACAAGCTTGTCGAAGCATCCTTGAAACAGTGGAAGAGCTTTGCAGAGGATTCCTGGCAAATTTGGAACCTACTGGAGAGTTCAGTTTTACGCATGTGTGGTCCATGTACCATTTGCTCGTGGTGACCTATTTTGGGTGGGTACATGAAGGTCTCTAACTGCTGCAACAATGATATACATTTTGTCACACAATTATTTCGCAAGCTGTGTATGAATAAGCATACTGTGAGTTTACCCACACAGTAGCCAATTTTGTGACAGAGTCCAGATTTGAGTCAGATCTGGCCTGATCTGATCTGATCAGACCAGAGTCAAAGATGCTGTGCTATGTGCTGTCAGTACTTTCCACTGTGGGCTATAAAGCACTCTAGTGTAGAGAGCTCATTTAGCTGGGCGACAACTCACATGGCGCGTAGAACATGACCAGCGCTGAGGGATGCTCTTCCAGAAAGCTGTCGAAGGTGTCATCGGTCAAGTGAAAGACGGCTGAGTCCGTCTCTGACCAGGGCACCTCTGGGCTTTTGGGCTGGGGAGGCTGAGGACTATATGTTGGAGAAAGAGATAGTGTGGGAAAGAAAAGAGACAGAAGACAGCAGACAGAACAAATCATAATGATACACAATATAATGTATGACAAAACAGAATAATAAGAGTACAACAGTCTAGAATACACCAGAATTTTGGCCTACTAAAAAGGTCTTCTTAAATAGCTTTCTCATTTGTTCATTTATCTGCACATAATCCAAGTGTGATTAATCTCTGGTAACTCTGCCCCAGATGATTTCAGATCACATTCCATTTTTTGTTTGTGAGCATGCCTCTATTTGCCAATATCACTTGGCAATGTCACAATCAATAGCATTTACTTCTTGGTTTTTGGAATCAGACAGTATTTACACCAAAGCGTCAACCATATTCTGGACCCTTAATTTTCTGATGGACTCCAGGCCCATTTGGGGGTCCGCACCCAAGTTTGATATGGAAATGCACTGCAACCGTCCAAACTCAAACTCAGGTCCCTAGCAGAAGCTCTAGTCTAACGAGTGCGTCCTTAGTTCCTATAAGAGATCCAAGAGACAGACAATTTTACATGCGAGCTTGATCTTCCCTCGAGTCTGACATAACTGGCACCCATTACTCAAGCAAGCTGGAACTTCTGAGTGGAGTGGACACACCATGGCTGCACTCACTCCGTCACTCTTTCTACCCCCAGACAAATCCAAGGCCAAGCCCATGGACAAGCTAACAGCCTGGCCGCTCTGAGCTGTGCTCCTCTGGGATTTGACTCCACCTCGAATAGTATAACAAAAAAAAAAAAAAAAGACAGCCGGGAGCCACCACAAACTAAAATGCGCTCACCCAGAAAAAAAAAGAAAAAGGGGGTGTTTAAGACCTTCTGTGCACTGACATAATAATCCCAACTTTTCAAATTAGTCCCGTGTAACTCAATAGATTTTTGTGCCGAGCAGCAGTGTGTCATCCCAGCGACCTTCCAAATATGCACTCAACTTTCTCATTTCCTGTCGTAAATCTTGTCTTCCACACCAGTTCCCCTCCTCTCGTCTCCTCTCCTGTCTGACTCCGACTCACTCTCGAGGGGCAGCAGCAACGGTGGCGGTGGCCCATCTGGAGGACCTCTGTGCGCTGGGGGTTGAGTGCTCGCTCCGAGAGCTGAGAGGCTGCAGCTGGGCCCTGGTCTAATGCACTCCACTCCCGGAGGCTCTCCGTCAACTTTTTCACCAGGTGTAACACCCCCACCCCCCCTCCCCCCAGTGGCACACACACACACTCTCTCACACACTCTCTCACACACACACACACACACACACACACACACACACACAGACACACACACACACACACACACACACACACACACACACACACACACACACCCGCTGTAGTGTCTCCCGTGGAAGCAGGCTGGTGTGGGGGAATGATGCTGAGCGAAACAGCTGTGCTCTCTGGGTATTCGGCAGCCCGGCAGCCCATCAGCCCACCCCCCTCCCCCCACCCCCCAAAGACGCCTTCTCTTTCCCCCAACCCCCCCCACCCCGCTAAAATTTAACTAGAAATCAGAGGGAGCAGCTGCTACAATCTTACTTTAGAATAACACATTTTCTCTCCATCTTTCCAAATAGGGTGAAAGGCATTTTTATGGGAAATGTGCACTCGAGAGACACTTGCTTTAAAACATGTGGGCAGCCTCGCCAATGATTATTACAGCTCTCCCCACGAGAGAATCCATCTCGAGCTTTACAGTGGGTTTTTACGCACTGGGAGAAGCTTTTAGAGTTGGCTGTGGCACTCAGAAACGAAATGAAAATCCCTCCCCGACATATACGTTTAGAGGCGCCTAGCATGTGACCTGTGAGTTTGCTACAGCACACTGTTATTGTGAAAGCCATTTACCTTGTACATAAATGACAGCCGGCTCTTATGGTTTTAAGAGGAGCGAGGTAAAATGGCTTTGTCTTAGGTGGGAGGGGTGGGTGGTGGACAGCTTTAAATGCAGTGAAGGGTGTGAAAGTGTAGAGGGTTTATGAGAGAGAAAGACTGAGAAAGAGAGAGTGCGAGAGAGAGACAGACAGAGACAAAGACAGAGGGAGGGAGGGTGGGAGAGAAACAGAGAGAAAGAGAGACAGAGGGTGAGGGAGAAAGAGAGAGAGTGAGAAAGAGAGAGAGCAAGCGAGAGAGCGAGAGAGAGAGAGAGAGAGAGAGAGAGAGAGAGAGAGAGAGAGAGAAAGAGACAAAGGCAGGATGGAGAGCAAAAAGAGTGTTTTTTTACTCACTTCTTCAACCAGTCAGCAATGTCCTTGGCCGTGGCTCCATAATTCTCGTAATGATGCAGGAACTTCCCTTTCCTTATGGAGAGAAAGAATGGACAGCTCATTAAATGGATGCTTTATGCACAGAGCAAAGCCTCAAAAACCTCATTGTTTTTTTCTTTTTGCCTTGTATATCATCCTACTTGAGCATAAAATGATTAGATCATGAGTGGTTTGTCTAGAAATATTTCTGCTGACAGAAAAATTCAAGAGAATATAATTTAAAAGTATCAACTTATCACTCTCTGTTTTGACTGAGCACTCTGAAGACATTATTTTGACGAGAGAAACCTGGACTGATACTGCCTTGAGGGAAATGGATAGTTTCTTGTGCACCAACCTGACAATTACTGTGAGAGAGTTTTGTGGCGAGTTCCTAAAATAAACACCCCTGAAAAGTAAAAGTACAGAAGGCCTTTGGGTGATACCTCGGTATTTTACTGCTCCTCACATAACAGCATTTAGAGAACCTCTGGAGGATCCAAGAGTAGTTCTTCAACTGTCCTCATGCACCACAGCACAAGACTTTAAAATAATCATACTCTCTGCACGGCTGAAATCTACAAAGATGGTGGAGGCTGGGTCATTTGTAACTGTCACTTATCAGAAGATGTGAGAACAATGTGCTAATACCCGTGTAGTTAAAAAGAAAAGCTCTGCCGCAAACTGCATGTCGGTTTTCATTAGGCCAGAGCAGTTAGGGATCCGTACTTCGGGATTTATTTCTGGCTCGGCTCCTTGTGACCTTCAAGTGTTTTGAAAGTCCAACAGAAACTTTGTGTGTTGCGTGTGTGTGTGTGTGTGTGTGTGCGTGTGTGTGTGCTCCGCCATTGTTCAGTTTCCCTCCCAACCAACTGGTGAGGCGAGGTGTACTTTTACATGAAACACACCGCCGAGCCGTAAACATCAGGCGACTCTCCACGCTCATCCCACGAGTGAGTGCGTGTGAATGCCCAGAGCTAAGGAGCTGGAACGAAGTGTTTCATTGTGTTTATCTTCAGCCGGGGCTCATTACGGTAAGCGATGATGCCGCGTGGTCGTTAGCCCAAGTCTACCCTCAGGGCCCGGGGCAAGCAGCCTCATTGAAATCTGATGCCATTGAGCTCCCACAGAAGGACGCTGCGTAATTAGCCCTGGCATAATTAAATGACAGCGGAATGAGAAGTGTTTAACTGACAAAATGGGGGAGCGCAGAAGAAGCGGGTTAGAAGCGAGAAACTACAGTGCCAGACAAGACACAAGACACAGGAGAAGAAGTAGCACACCAAACCAATACCAAAAAAACAGTGGCCTTGGTGTTTTTCGTAAGGTTGATTGGTGTTGCTCATCTTAGAAATGTGCTGCTGGGGAAGTGAAAAGCCCTTCGTTAAAAATATGCAGTACTCACCAATTAAATTAAACTTTTTCAAAATGATTTTTTCAAAATTCATTTTTTCAAAAATGAATTCGACCAATGACAAAATTTAAGCATTAGGTACGAAACTCTCATTTTGTTCTACGCTTCTTTAGAAGTTAGCTCCCTAGTGTGGTGTGAAACATAAGCACTGTGCTATGGCCTCCACATGTTTTAGGTTGCTAGCTGATGGGATGTCCAACTTAATTTGCGTGTGTCCTCAGAATGTTTATGCGTGTCTCTCTCTCTCTCTGATGATGTGATGGGTATGTGTGTGTGTGGGAACATGTGTTTAGTGTGGTGTGTGTGCGTGTGTGTGTGTGTGTCTGTGTGTGTAGGAACATGTGTTTAGTATGTGTGTGTGTGTGTGTGTGTGTGTATATATGTTTGTGTTGCAGAGTGACTCATAAGACACACACACACAGACTCACTCGAAATAGCAGAAGGTCGGGTAGCCCTTGACGTTGTATTCCTGCTTGAGTCCGTCAAACTCGGCTGGGTGCACGTTCATCCCGGCGAGCACCTGGCGCGAGAAGCAAAGGGATTTCAGCTCGAATAAACAACTCAACAGAGGCATGGGGGGGCATAACAATGAAGACAAATGACTTTGCTGGGCGACAGGACTCTCTTTAAAAATTCAATGCGCGAGAGTGGCACCTAACAACGTTTTGCCATAAAAATGATATCAAATGCGGCAGCCTGCTGTTTGTTTAGTTAGTTTCGTTTTTTTGGTCTGGGAATGGTTAAACTTTCAGAAGAGCAAATTAATTCAAGAAATATTGAGTCAACCTCAAAAAGCAACAAAAAAATGCTTTGAGACATTTTATTTCCCACTGAAGTTAAGATTCCCATGAATTTCAAGAGAAGTTTTCAAAGTAAAACCACTCTTGTATTTTTTTTATTTTTTTTTTAAGGAAAACTTAACGGACTAGTCTGTGCGTAATCCTCGTTGAAGCCAACGCATCCTCTACTCTGCATCTGACGGCAAAGTGAAAAATGTGCAGCCGGGCTGTGCTGACCGCTGATTAGCCATACAAATCCATCACATTTCTGCAGTGCTATCAGGTTCACACACACACACACACACACACACACACACACACACACACACACACACACACACACACACACTCACTAACACACACACACACTAACAAACACACACACTAACAAACACACACACACACACACTCACTAACACACACACACACACTCACTAACACACACTCACTAACACACACACACACACACACACACACTCACTAACACACACACACTCACAAACACACACACACGAAAGCCAGGAGAGGGATAGAGGGGGAGAAAAAAAAAAAGAGAATATGCAGCAAATCTGCCAATGTTGCCCATACAGAAAACAACTGCATTCATTATGCAAATCCCCCCTATGAGGGGCCTATTTGCCAAGTGCCTGCAAACGCAAGCCTTAAAAAAGAAATAAATACTGCTTCAATTAGCCGAACAACTTCATCTCTTCCCATTCCACGCACATTTGCGAGGCGAGGTAGGGAAACAGGGAGGAATCATTCAATTACAACTGTCAATGATGAAACTCAGCAGCCAACTGTTAGTCACAGATGAAGATGGGCACTCTTAAAAAAAAAGAAGAAGAGGGAGAAAAGAAAGACACGCTGTGCAAAGCTTTAACTTAACGCCATCCATCACTGTTCTCTTTAAGTTCGCACAGCTTTGGAGAAACCTCAAACTGCATCTCTCATCAAAAAAAAATGGGCACCTTACATCATTTAAGGGCTGTTTGTCTGGCTATAAGCTTTGCTTCCATGATTTTCGCAGCATGATGGTTATGAAAGTAATCAAATCAGAGAGACAATGGAAGCATGATTGGAGAAAAGACAAGACACAAAGACAGGGAGGGAAAAATAAATGGGGGTTTGCTTGGAGTCAGAGTGAGAGAGAGAGATAATGGGAAGATACACAGAGACACCAGGTGCAGACAGACAGACAGACAGACAAACAGACAGCGGCATGCCACAGTCCTCAGCATCTATCTCCGAACTACTGGAAGTGTGCCCAAAAAGGCACAGTAAGATGTCTGGGGCTGTAACCAGTGGGATGGCTGGTTGGCTGGCTGCCAAAGGAGTATGGATGGAGGGCAACAGCCATATTTGGTTATTACATCTGCATGTCAATACTATATAACACAGACAGATCACTGCCCCCGACGCTGAAATGCATCCAAAATGGAGATGTGTGTATATATATATATAGCTCCATTCTCACACGATCTGAAACCAGGAGTGTCCTAGGGTGTTCCCCGGAAGTGGTGTGTGTGTGTGTGTGTGTGTGTATGTGTGTGTGTGTGTGTGTGTGTAAGGTAACCTCGGGAGAATTCGGCCCGATGTTTTGGCTGTTATGCAGTCTCTGCAGCAACATCTGTACGTCGGCCCTTACTCAGAATGCTCCAGCCAGGCACCACACCTCCCCTCACCCAAATCTCCAGTGTTTTTCTGGTTTTGTGTGGAAACGTCTTTCTCAGGGAAAATTGCGGGAGCGCCTCTCATATCTTAATCGTCAAATGGTGTGGAAAAACTATGGGATGAAATCTCTGAGATTTGTTTGTGCGTGCATGTGTGTGTGTATGTTTGTGAGTGGGTGTGAGTGGGTGAGTTAGTGAGTTAGTGAGTGAGTGAGTGCGTGACTGAGTGACTGAGTGAGTGAGTAAGTAAGTAAGAGAGAGAGACAGAGACAGAGAGAGCAAGACAGAGAGAGAAAGAGAGCGAGTCATTTGTGAGATGTTTGTTTGTGTATGTGTGTATGTATGTGAAGGTGAGTGAGTGAGAGCAAGTGAGAGAGTGAGAGAGAAAGACAGAGAGCGAGAGAGAGAGAGAGTGAGAGACAGACAGTCAATTGTGAGGTTGTGCATCACTTACGTATCTGCCTTTAGTCTCGCTCGCAGCTTGCTGAAAGACGGGCTGCATCCTCTTGCACACGCCACACCCTGCTCATCAGGCAGACACAACAGGACAACAGCAGTTAGAGAGGCCACACTGGGCTGGGACCACTCAACAACACAGCAGTTACACAGTTAGGCCACACTGGGCTGGGACCACTCAACAACACAGCAGTTACACAGTTAGGCCACACTGGGCTGCGACCACTCAACAACACAGCAGCAGTGTCAACCCTTCCCCGACCTCCACGCATCAGGAGCACTTGACTCGGGGCATAGCTTAGAAGTGGGCCATGAGGTTCGACGCCCTCCTATGTTGGTCATTAACCCGGCACTGCCCTGCAGACTTAAGAGATAACAGCCAGGGGGGTTTCATCATCCACCACCACGGCATTACCACAACTGGGGCCCCTTTCATCTTTCCACCAGACGAAGAGAAGAGAATTTTAACAGCCACCCTACCCACGCTTCTCCAAGATGACTTTCCCAAGCAGCAAGCATTAGCAGCAACAGGGCACCTTGGGAAGTCTTTAACTGTGGATTTCATTAAGGGACTCGCCTTCTCCTCCCTTAAGGAAATTGTACTACATTTTTTAAAAGCAAGTCTAAAAAGTATAGTAATCTGCAGAGGAATTAATTATCTGAGGCGACTGGTTATATTTTTCCAAGTGCTGATGAATGTCCTTATTTCCTTGACAGCCATGTTTTATTGGAAAGTGTCACGACTCTTTTTGAAAGCAAGCTGCTGATACAGACAGACAAAAAAAAAAAACTCTGGCAGTGTAAAATGGGCACGACCCACTCAATTTCTACCCCGAGGGGCTTCAATAATGATGTTTATGTGTGATGGACACCTGCTGTGCTTCAGGAAAAAATATGGGCGAGAGGTAGTGACTGCGTCAAGCCGTGCGCCCCAACAAGTCTTACATCAAAAATGGAGGAGCCAGAAGCCATTAACTTAATGAAGGCACAAGCTAGAGGGAGAGAAAAACAGCTGACAGTCCAGGCACTCACATGGGGCGTAGAACATCATGAGGATCGGCCTTTCTTCCCTCTTCAGTAGCTTTCTGAAGTCCTTAAGGAGAAAAAAAATGCAGGGGTTGTGAATGAAGCAGTGTCATTATCTAAACACAATCTCTATTGAAAATAACCTTACAAGATAACCGTTAAATTAGTGAAAAATGTGAATAAAAAGAGGAACTAATGTAACAGTCCCATTTCTTTTCCCGAAATGGTGATGGTGTGGCTGCAACACAGTAAAACACAAAACTACACTTGCACATAAAGTGTGCAATGTGTAAGACACATGGCCTGCCAAATCTCATTATGCATCATGTTCGTCAGTTGTGCGGTGGGTCCCATCACTCAGCCACCCATTTCACTCAGGCTGATGAAGACGAAAACAATGCAAATGCAGCTCTATAGCTCAGAAAGCTCCCAGCTGCCCGTTCTCTCTGTAGTGCTTAATTACAATAGGCCGAACCATTGGTGGTGGGGGGGGGGGGGGGGGGGTGGGGGCAGTCTGGGTCTGCCGCCTATCTGGATCTGATCGATCGTCTGGTTTTTTTTTTTTTGTTCCCTTTCTTGCACACCCTCGCTGCATCTGTGTGTGTGCGTCGTTAAGCCTCCGTCAGAGTGAGAGAGAGGACTGGGCCAGACCCACAAGCGGGGGAGGTGGGGGGGGGAGTGGGGGGGGGCGGGTGGCTTGTCTCCACTTTGTTTACTTTCTCGCCTCATTACTGCCTCATTTCCCTGTCAACGCGACGGGGCGGCAAAAAACATCGATATTTGCAACTCCGATGTGCAAGAAAGTGGAACGACGCGTCCACTGATGTTACTGTAAGCCGCACGCAGCGCTCCTGTGATTTGAGTGCAAAGCCTTGCTCTGAGAGGGTGTGGTTACTTTTTAGATTGCTCTTTTTTTGACTCAGGATAAGAGAATGGGATTGTTCTGTCAGTAATTCTTCCATCACCTCATGGCTCTCTACTGTCGACCCTGTTTGGCAAGCGTCTTCCTGGAATGAGGAGAGTCTTGGAAGTCTACATACAAACGTTGGGGGAGAAAAAAAAAAAACATCCAAGGGGCAATCGTTCAGGAGTTAAGGCCAAGCCTTGGTGAAACTGGATAGCAACTCGTTGCCTCACATCTAACTCGGTCAATAGCAGCCTTTGTTCAGGGGGAAGTCTCGCCCCAACCAGACACAGTGATGACAGTGTTAAGGGGCGAAATCACAGTCTCTCAGCCCATTACCGGTGCTTGTTAAAAACTCACCTTCTCCGTCTCGACGTGAACAACATCTTTGGCTTCTGGATTCTCCTCCCACAGCGGTGCACCCGTGGGGTCTTTCAGGAAAGCCACCATGGACTGAGAGAAGACAAAGAGAGAAAGAGAGAAAAAACAGAAATCAGTTGAGCCGCTTGGCGCAATTAGACGGCTGAGGCAGGGCAAGAGAGATACCACCAGAGGCACAGAACAGCTCCAGT
This sequence comes from Setipinna tenuifilis, assembly GCA_030347295.1. Taxonomy (NCBI): domain Eukaryota; kingdom Metazoa; phylum Chordata; class Actinopteri; order Clupeiformes; family Engraulidae; genus Setipinna; species Setipinna tenuifilis. Next base: position 20,671,795 of record CM059269.1, read on the forward strand.
ACATTCTCACGGCAATGTCAGGCCCTAATCACTGTGTCCTTGTCCAACTGTTTCAGGGTTGCAAGAGGTGCAGCATTGTAACCAGATGGCTCACTGCATTGCAAAAAAAAAAACCCAGCCATGAGTACAATAGTCTGGATAAAGTCTGTGATCGAAACAAACAAAACAACAAAAGCAAACAAGCAAACAAACAAACAAACAAACACTATGACTCTGCTCTGATGCTGAAACTGTCAAACAACTGAGGTGCATCTTAGACAAAAAATGTCTGAGAGCAACAAAACAGAGGACAGCAGCACAAAACAGAAAAGTTACCGACGTATTTGGGCTCCGAGCTTAGAGCACGTCTCATTTTGTTTCGTCTTCTTTTTTTTGTATCCTTGTTTACAGATGACAAATCCACTCAGTCCAAAAATATGCATCCACGTCCACATGAGGCTGGGAGATAATTGCACTGACAGTCTTTTATGCGCCGGGAAGTGACACTGCTCTGATAAATGGCTAGGAGGTAATTGTGTGTGTGTGTGTGTGTGTGTGTGTGTGTGTGTGTGTGTGTGTGTGTGTGTGTTAGGAAGAATGTTTGTGTGTTAGTGAGAATGTGTGTGTGTGTATGTGTGTTAGTGAGAATGTTTGTGTGTGTGTTTGTGTGTGTGTTAGTGAATGTGTGTGTGTGTGTGTGTGTGTTAGGAAGAATGTTTGTGTGTTAGTGAGAATGTGTGTGTGTGTATGTGTGTTAGTGAGAATGTGTGTGTGTGTGTGTGTGTTAGTGAGAGTGTGTGTGTGTGTGTGTGTGTGTGTTAGTGAGAATGTGTGTGTGTGTCTGTGTGTGTGTGTTAGTAAGAATGTGTGAGTGTGTGTGTGTGTGTGTGTGTGTTAGTGAGAATGTGTGTGTGTGTGTTTGTGTGTGTGTGTGTTAGTGAATGTGTGTGTGTGTGTGTGTGTGTGTGTGTGTGTCTGCCCCCCCCAGCATGGGCATGGGAAACCAACATTCAAAAATACTGTTGTTGATATTATTGACTTGTTGTGTGTGTCCATGAGGACTAAAGACAGCACTGAGAGTAAGCTGAGCCCAGTCATTAGCGGGAAAACAATACACTAAACATCTCAGCCACTTAGCCTAGGCCCTGTTTAATTAAACCACTCAGAAGATGACTGGATTAGGAGTCTAGCAGACAGCACTGTGCGTAACAGCAATCCTTGACATTGAAGAGGCTAGAAAACAAATAACTGGCCAATTTTACACAACCTGCTAATTATCGGGATAATCTGACATGATGCTCCAACAATTGCTCCAATTCAAATACATGAGGCATCGGTTTTTAGGCCTTTTCTTAGCAGAGGGTATAAACACTTTGGGCTGTGCAAGTTATAAAGCTATTAAGTTATAAATGGGTGTAAAAACGGATTCAATGAAACTTGTTGCTACAGTCGTATTACCTTAAATGTCTCTGGGCGGCTGTATCCTGTGTGGAACGTCCCATCCCTGTGTGGGGATACACACACACAGACAGACAGACAGACAGACAGACAGACACACACACATTAGCAAATATAATACTATTTAAATATATTAAGTACATTTGTGTAATTTCTACAGCCAAAACTGGCAAATGCTCAACTTGAATGTAACCATTTACAACATACAAATAGTTTATAGGTGTTATAGATGTGATAAAAAAAACTCTACATTTCGTGGAATTGCCCTTGAAAGTCCATCAAACAATCCGTTTCCACAGTCTTGCCCAGCATTTTTTACAGAGGTTGTTTTAAAGCCATGATCACAGCAGACAGATCGTATTAAAGGCTAGACAGCTACTCTGTTGCACATTGGGGTGTGTGTGTGTGTGTGTGTGTGTGGGGGGTTCTTGACCTACTCACTTGTAATGCAGCATCTCCACTCCGCCCTTCTTGGAACTGGGGTCAACCTTCACTTTCTTGCACAGCTTTCGCCCCTCCGTGTCACTGGGATGGACAACAGAGAAAAAGGGGGGGGGGAAACATTTAATTCTGGACCAAGAGGCTCTGAAACTTTTTCACTTTGACCAGACACTGTGATCGGATCGTGCGTCCTGCATACAGACACTCAGGCCAACACACAACGCAGTCTGTCACTGGCCTGTGGCGACCTTTTAAAACGGTCATTATTTCCGGCAGCACCTGACGCAAATGCAAGGAGTGCTTCACATCTAATTACATTTCGCTTAACAACAGCCGTGTACTATTCTCATCGACCGGCCAGGCCAAGGCATTCCACCACGTGTCCCCAAAAAAACATTAAGGGTGATGTAATAAACGTCCCGCGACATTAGACAAATTGCTCGGGGAGGGAAACGAGAGAGATTATGGGATGCGACAGATGACGACAGCAATAAGCTAATGCTCGCCGAGCGCTGAGGCTTTTTGGCAACCTGTTCCCCCCCTCGCGCTCAGCTTCACTGGCCTGCCGGAGCCTGAAGGTGAACCTGCTAAATACAGGATTCTACGTAGCCGTTTTATCTTTAGCCCCAGAGCATGTGGGAACAAACTGCATATTCACAGTCACTAACTGCTGCCGTCACTGCTACAACTGTTGCCCCTGAGGCCGTTCATGTTTGATGTGCTACTGTTTAGCATCGCTGATGAGGCCTCCCACAGAAAGGGCTCACCGGGGGGCATCATGGGAAATGTAGGCAGAAGGAGAGTTCTGGGTTGAACGCACTACAATGGTTTTTTTTTTTCCTTTTCTTTTTTTTCCACGTTCCTCTTGTGCTCTCTCTCTCTGGGCATTTCTCTTGGATTAATCACGAGGATGCTGAATAGCAATGAAGCCTACTGCTGTGCCCCTAAGTGAGAGAGGAGAGCGTCGGAGGAGAAGGAGGAGGAGGAGTAGTCATGATGATGGCAGGGAAAAAATAAAAGCGCACTCTGTTTCTCGGCACCCTGGGAACGCAATCCACATTCCTCCTCCATTTACCTTCCAAGCATTTATCTGTTTCGTGTTCCTTAAATGGAAATAAGTCATAGATATCATACACGCCCCCATAGCACTGATCTCGGCGAGAGAAGAACAGAGGCACACAACACTGAAAAGAAGCGAATGAATGTAAAGGTAGGTTTTAACAGAAGACACAGGACAGGCTTTTAGATTGAGGACAACCCTAGACTGGCAGGGTGTGTGGCATTGAGGGGGCCGGTGTGGTGATGCTCACTCAACATTTTATATGTCATTCTTATTATTTATATATATTTTTTATAAATATGTCCATTTTGGCAGATGCTAGATGTGTGTTGCCCCCTTACACTATAAAGAGTTTTGTGAAAATTATTTCAGGCAGAAACCACTTTATTTTTAAAAGATCAATTCGCAGGCCATTATCTTTGGAAGGACTGCATAATTGTCACCTTTACTAACTGAAACATGATCATTTATTTAACAGGGCAGGACTAAATGCTTATACGACACTCAACCATTCAGTAAGAACTTACGCGAAGTGACGTTTTTCCATTCATGTCAGTAATATAACCAAAAAAAAACCTCAGTAAGCACCATCCTGGTTCCCACCCACAGGGGCAAATGCCTGGTCTTCAAAACCATTGTGAAGTGAATTGTGACGTAAACCCACTCTCCAGTCCAGTCCAGTGATTTCAGGTCTGTGGTGCTGACTCATACAACCACAGATGGCAGCTCTCTGCCTACCCCTGTGCCAAGCATAGCTATGCTTTTGCCCGCTGGCAGGGAAGCAGGGGCCATCTATCAGCAGGTCTTTGTGTGTCACTGTATCCCAGCTGAATAAAGCACATAAAGGGAGAGCTCCACTGAGCCATCGAGTGATGGGATGCCTCGTGCTAAATACGACCTGGAACACCGTGAGACAATAGCTGAAACTCGCGTCAATATTTTTGAGCTGGAGAAACGTAATGGATTGATGTTTACTTTTCAAAACAGCGTGACCTAATAGCTTAAAGGGAAACTGGTGTAGTTTACAGTTTTTTACCCCATTTTTCTTTTGTTCTGAGCGAGTAGGAGTTGAAACATCAGCAAAACACTTCACACACACACACCTTAACAGCATTTATAAATAACACTTGTGTTGGTGTGCCCCAGCAGCACCTGCCCAAAACTGTCTCATGTGCAGATTGGCTTTCAGCACCGAGAAAACCTGAAAATAATGACTTGCTAACGAGACCCAGTTCCCTCATTCATCCGATCGGATGAGCAGCCTCGGAGGAAACGCCTTTTTGTTTACAAAATGCTTGGCAAGGCATATGTCTAAGGTGACGGCCTCTTGCTGCCAGCATGCTAGCAGATTTGCTGAGCAGATTGGGACAAAAGAAGCAGATGAAACGCTAGATAAAACACACACACACATACACTCACAAACTCTGCATGCCAATTGTGTGATGTGGAGCTCCGTGCTCGATCTCTCAGCCTCTCTCTCGGCTAATGAAGAGGGGGCCTTCTGTGTGAGTCACGCATGAACAAACGCCCCCCACTTCGCCCCTGGCTGTGACTCCTGTGCCAGGCCTGTGTTCAGACCCCTCCAGGGCCAGGAGCCGGAGCAGGGGCGCAGCATGGGATCTGATTCACTCAGGGGCCCCGAGAGTGGGCATGAGTGATAGTGACACGCCACATCACACCGCACGACACCAGCACCACATCATGTCCTGTTCTGTTCTGTGCTGTGCTGTGCTGTCCTGGGCAACCATGCTTGGCTGCTTTGATGGGCTTCTTTCTCCCTTTTGTGCCCTGGGATGGACTCACTTTTTTTGTTTTGTGTCTTTTTTTTGAAAAGCAGAGAGTGTGGGTGGATGAGCAGTGATACTTACACAAAGTGAAGCGAGTCATCTCCCTGCCAGCTACTGTCTACTACAGACATGCGGGTGACATCTGGCTGCTTCACCAAAAGCCAGCCTTGGCCCCAAACTCTTGCGATTCTCATCAGCAGTGCTGAGTAATACTTACAGTACTGTAACACCTGCACTTTTGACAGTAAGTAATAATTTAACCCAGTACTTTTTGAATAAATCTAGGCTTATTCTTCTTCATTGTTCTACTATTAGAAACATGGTAATGATGAGGCATACAATATATTAAATGTAATATGTGCATCTTGGTTCACATTGTTCCCCAGCAACATTAAAATACTGCAAAGTTTTCTGGTAATTACTCATTACTTTACAATTAAACATACAGCTAAGTTTTAAGTTCCAATGGGGGGGGGGATCCTAATTCTTGATCTATTTGAACATTATAAAAAGTAATGAAATAGTTACTTCTTCGCTGGTAACTAGTTACTTTCATAAAGTTGTAACTCCGTTACTTTCCGGAAGAAGTAACTAGTAACTATGACTAATTACTATTTAGAGGTAACTTGCCCAAAACTGCTCATCAAATTGTGAGCTCTGTCTCCAAGCAACAGTGCAATACAAGAAGTGAGAACTTCACATGTCATAATTATAAGTAGAGCAACTTTCAAGGGAACTTGAAAACACCTTTTGAAGATTACTATGGTAACTGGAGGCAAAAATGGAATGAGCTGCAGTCCTGTGTAGCCATATAAAACAAGAGGCAAAATGTATGAAGCACATGTAATGGAGGGAGCTATAATTTCTATAACAAATGCCCTCTAAACAAACCCTCTTTGAGCAAAGGACATTACTTCTTCACAACTGCAACTCCTTGGCCAGCAGAGAGGTGGAAAAACAGAATGAATGCAAATCTCAAAGTCAATATGATTCACTTCCTTCCTGGCCTAGGAAGATAAACCGGCTCCCAAAACATTACTAGGACTGTCAAAATTTACAAAGTAATGAAACTGAAAATAAAAATAGCAATGAAACTGAAATATTCTGTCCTCATCCTTCTTTTAGTTCTGTCTTTTTTTTTTTTTTTTTTTAAGTTAGTCACTGCCTGCTCTGTGGCTGACCAGGGAGGTAGTTCCTCATCTTGCTGTCATCTGTTGGAAATATGTTGACAGGACACGAGAAACTGGCACTTCTAACCGCCACTGTCCTCATGAGGCACTGTAGTATCCCCCTGGCACTCCCTGCCTTGTGTTAGCCTTGACACTGGCATTGATCCATCCATGCAAAACTATGGAGTTTACACCCATACAAAAACAAAAAAAAGCCGAGCAGAAAAAACAACAAAAAACGAACTAACAAAGCAGACATACTTTTTTTTAGCAACATACTTTTTAAAATTAAATAGCAGGGACAATAATAGACAAATTCATAATGATAATAGGCCTGGCCTGGGAAACAAAAAGGGCAGACAGCAATCAATTAGGCCGCTCTATGTACGCTCTTGTAACCTGGGGGAACATCGGCAAAGTGGAGTTCTCAGCCCGCGGCCATTAACTTGAGCAGAAAATCAATCACACCAGAGAGATGGCACTGAAAAGGATGTCTTAAAAGCAAGGCCTGTCCTCCCACTGCCTGCTCTTTACTCCCCCCCCCCCTGCCTCCATGCGTGCTGGGGATGGCCAGTCAATATTCAGGCTGGATAACAGCCGCTTGGCTTTTTTTCACATGATCACGTGTGTGAGAAATAAATGAGGCTGCCTTTGGAGTCAGTAGGAACATGGCGGTGCTGCCTTCAAAGTTGTTGCTAGCCAACTGCTATTAAATTCATGCTATGCTATACTTAACTGTGGCAGACCTTTAATTACATCTGTGGGGAGTTGTGTAAAAAAGCCCCAAATGTTTAATTAATATTGTAAAATGAAGTAACAGTTGCATATAAATATAGTTCATATCAACTATGATGTGTGTAATGACCAAATGTTAAGCAAGTCCTTGAGAGGCCTTTAGCAAAGGTGGCCACACTCATGATAGGCATGAGAAGGTTCCCTCCAAAAAAAAGCAGATTTCAAAGTGCTCCTCAGCTCAGAAACCTGACAGATCTGTTGCAAGGGATTCTGGGAGGATGTGTGAGTGAAGCATCGAGAACTAGCCTGTGACTCATGGACTTCTGAGGAAACCTAGTGTTCGTGCGCTCTCTCTCTCTCTCCCTCCCTCTCTCTCTCCCTCCCTCTCCCTCTCTCTAAATCTCTATCTTTCTGGGCCGATAGATGAAGAGTCACGTTTCTCCCCTTCAGCAGTGCAGCACCGCGAAAGGGATGGCAGAACAGAACTCGCTTGAAATATAAACCAGTGACTTCAGAGGCGCCATCTTGCCTCTGGGACACTTTAGGAATCCGGTGGCTTAGGACGAAAGCAACGCTTGGCAGCAAAAAAAGACAGAGGCTACTGTGACTCGTCACATAACTCTGTGGTTGCACCAGGATAGACCCTGCACAAAGTGTCAAATATCTCAGCTATACATATAAATATACATACACACACGCACACACTTACACATAACTTACCCACAATTCACCCAGGCTATTGTTCCTTGTCCTTTGACGGCCTGAGCAACATTTGACAAAAGCTTGAGCTGGGCATCACCACATGTGCCTGGAGAGTTAGAAAAAGATGGTTCTGGTGTAAACAGAAATTTCTTTTCTTCACATAACAAACAATAATGTGTCCATCTTCAATTACACTGGATTGTAGGCCTCCTGGCAACAAAAATACTTTGTCCTGATTTCAAACAGAACTCAGAACAGATGCTCGTACTTTAAAAACCTCCATCGTGTTTGCCACACAGAAACAAACACACACACACAGAAAAAAAAATATCACAACATGAAAAAATAACATGAGCAACTTTGGCCTATTTTTGGAAGCAGGGACACTGCCAGCACTCTACTGCCAGCTCTGGCTTTCTTCACATACCAAGATGGTCACGAAAAAAAAAAAAAGAAAAGAAAAAAAGACAGATGGAAGATCTTGACATCACACCAAACCCAAATGGGCATCTCTTCTCCACACACAGCGTACACTCCCACACCCTTTAGAAAATGCTGCTTAGCATTCCACACAATGCATGCGCATGCACACACACAAACAAACACACACACACACACACACACACACACACACTCTGCCCTGAAATGTGTGGGTACTCCAGTCCAGCAGTCATGTCAATGACAACAAAGAGCTTCAGAGAGCAGGAAATTAAATGGAAAACATGCACATGGGAAAAGTGAGGGAAAAGACCAAGTGAAAACACACATACACACATCAGCGCGCGCACACGCACACACGCACACACGCACACACACACACACACACACACACACTGCTTGAGAGGATGAGCGAATGCTGGTTGGGCCATCCATCAAATGGGGCGCTCGATTTGCACCGAGTCTTATCCATTGACCTCATGCTGCTGAAATGGGCAGTGAATTATGAAACAAATAAATCTCCAGGTGCTGAGTGTGTGTGTGTGTGTGCATGGTTGTGCGTGTGTGTGTGTGTGTGTATGGGCGCGCATGGTTGTGTGTGTGTGTGTGTGTGTGTATGTGTGTGTGTGTGCAGGGGTGGGTGGTGGTGGAAACAAGACTGATGTCTTGAGGCCTATTTCTCCGTTGTGAGCGGGTGAAAAGTGTTTTATGAATGGCGCGATGCATGATGGTGTGCTGTGCCTCTTAACCAGCTCCCGCCAACCGCATCCAAGATATTCCGATGCAAAAATGGAGTGTGATGTGTGTGTGTGTGTTTTTCTTTTCTTTCTTTCTTGATGGCCCAATGGGGAGAGGGGCAGGGGAGAGGTGGCTGCTTCAGTAGGCTGTGGTTCACTTTGACTTTTTGGTTCAGTTCTGCCGCACGTTGTACACCGACCCAAACAGCCTGGATCTACACGGCCAATTAGCACCAGATCTACAGCAAGGGCTGCCATGGACAGGGACAGGGCAAACGCACTCCAAAGCACTCCAGAAACAGGCCAAGCAACGAGTGGTCTGGGCTAAATTAGCATATTTTCCCAACAGTCTGACCTAGATGTCAACTGTGCACATTGCTGAGAATAAAAAAAAAAAAACATAAACACAGCCATTTGCTCTGCTGCATTGCAAAAAAAATTAAATCTGTCAAAGTTTGTTTATTCACAGGGCATGCTTACCTTTTGCAAGACATGCACAAACATACACATACGACATCTATTTTAGACTCAGCAACCCTGTGTAAACAGTGTGACAGAACAGTGGGAAAGGAAGGTCAAATGGCGGGAGAATTGTGTGTGTGTGTGTGTGTATATGTGTGTATGTGTGTATGTGTGTATGTGTACGTGCGTGTGTACGTGCGCGTGTACGTGCGCGTGTGTGTGCACTCACCAGATTTAGTGTAGAGGATCAGGACATTGGTCCGTGTCCTGAGCAACTTTTTAAAGTCCTTGTGGTCACTGACTCGCTCGATGAGGGGGGACACCTTTGCTGCCTGCAACATGGACACCACCCATAGCTGTGCAGAAAGACAGGTGAGAGAGACAGGGGGAAGGAAAGACAGGTGAGAGAGATAGAGAGGAGACAGATAGACAGAGAGACAGAGGCAGAGAGAGGCAGAGAGAGACAGAGACAGAGAGAGAGAGAGAGAGAGAGACCGACCGACCGACCGACCGACAGACAGACAGACAGACAGACAGACAGACAGACAGACAGACAGACAGACAGACAGACAGACAGACAGATATTGAGGACGAGGTAAGAGTGGGAAAGATGTTAGAGGAGAGAGGGACAGACAGACAAAGGGGAAAAAAGAAAGAGGAGAGACAGATACAGAGAGACACAGACAGACAATCAGACAGAGAAATAGAGAGAAACAAAAAAAGAGGCAGCAGAGAGGAGAGAAGAGAAGACACAAAGACAGAGATATATAGCAAGAGATAGACAGACAGAAAAGAGAGAAAAAGAGAAAGAAGGGGGGCAAAAGAAGAGAGAAAGAACACATTTTTTAGGGGTGTCACCTTTCACTGTTACACAACCTAAGCACAGCATCCATAGACACACACACACACACACACACACACACACACACACTATATTCATGAGGAATGCAAAGCACTGCACTTTAAATCACTACTCGTTTGTTGACACAATGCTGATGCAATATTTTCTGGTCGCAAAAAAAAATTAAAACATTCATCAATAGGGTAGAGATGCGAAATATGACAAGCTCAGATACATAATCAATACAAGACCTGTGCAATGACTTGTGTTGTCTTTAAAATATTGAGTGAATCTCTTAGCTTGACTTACTGAAGCCTGTTGTGCAAAAGAAATAAATAGTGCCGTCAAAAATCACAAAGACTATTACAATTTACAGAAATTGATTTTGCTAAGCCATCTGTTAGGAAACAGCCTGTAGAAATTGACCTTTCCGTAACAAACAATTTGGCTTTCGAAACCAAACTGTGAACAAAACAGACACTATTTTATCTCCACGTCTGACTACAATTTCATTTGGCAAAATGTACTCCACCATCTCAGACCTGTGCGTGATTGCAGATAGAACAGGAACTCATGTTCTCAATCTCAAATTCCCCTGTGACAGCTTCAGGAGATGAGGGGCGAAGAGAGGATGGGGAGGGGAGACGAGGGGAGACGGGGGGATGAGAGGAGGGGATGAGAGGTGGGGGGGGGGTTCAGAGAGCCCCCAGAGCAGCCGTGGTGAAGCTTGCCTTCTCCTCCCCTCGACCGGCCTGCGGAGCGTGGAATCTGCTCAGGGGAGCGAGGCGGAGGAGATAAGGAGGCGGCCCAGATAAAGGGGCCATCAGTGAGCAGTGGCAGCGGCGGCACAGGAGAGCAGAGAGAAGAAGAGGAGAGGAGAAGAGGGGAGGGGAGGGGAGAGGAGAGGAGAGGAGAGGAGCCGGGATCAGAGGAGTGAGGAGCAGGGAGGAGACGAGACGAGTGAGAAGCAGGGAACACAGAGCGGTACCACAGCTGGTCTCACCGGCCCAACCAATCTCACCCCCCCCACCCCACCCCCATCAGGGAGATGGAACCTCAGGGGGTGACCGGGAACAGATCAGGATTACAGGGGCTCTACGTCTTTTTTTTTGAGCTCCTCTGACTTAAGCTTGCCGTAAAATGAACAGTGAGCGTGATCCATAATCCAACCCCCTATCCACCGACCCCCCCTCCACCTCCCTCCTGGATTTCAGCTGCTGGGCTGGGATGCTTAAGATGAATGGGTGGCATGAGCCATGGCTACGGCATGTCACCCCTCTCAGATGCCCACCTGATTAAGCCATAACCCAGAATGTGTTACACCTGCCAGGAAGGTCAGGGGTGCTGTTAACAGTGGCTGTGTATGGCTCCAAAGGCTCCTTTTGTAGAATAAGAAAAAGGAGGACGAGAAGGAGAATAAGTAGAAAATGGAAGAAGTACGCAGAGGAAAGGGAAGACTGTGTTAAGTATGCAGTTGTGCGCTGTTTAACGGTTTAGCTGTTTAGCTGTTAAGTGTGTCTCAGTCTGTTTCATGCTTTAACATTGCCAAAACTAAAAGTCCCAACAATATATTTTGAACCCACTTATTTTGGGGAAAATATAAACGACTGGCAGCAAGGACTGACCTCCTTCCCCAAGCTTCAACACACCTGCCCCCCTTTGAAACAAAAAAATACCCAGCAACTGTGCACTGCACTGTTCACCCAGCAGTGCTGAGAGGGGCTAATTAAACAGCTTGCCTCGCTGCAAAAAATGGCAAGGACAGGATCTGTGAAACACAATTATCCACAGAGGAACAGAGGGAATAAAAAAAAAAAAACAAAACGGTGGAAAATCAACATATGCTGAGGCGGACTGGTGGTGGCATTTGGCATAATAATATGTCCACGTACCCACACATCCTCATCTGGGAGGCTGGGGGTGGGCGGAGATGGGGGGGTGATGAGGATAAATCACAAGTTGTGCTTCGCAAGTCAAGCAGCAAGGGTGTGACTAGTCTTACTTACCCTTGGGCTGTTGCCATATCTGACTTTTTGGCAAAAAGACAGCAAGAAAAAGAGATAAGGTGAAAGAGAGAGGTAGATACATACACGTTGGATGTGTTGTACAGTCACACACATGCACACGCATACACATGAAAAAAAAACACAAAAACCACAGACTGTGTTACACTGTAGTCTGTATGTAAACCTCCTCTGCTTTGGCAATGAAAAAATGTTTGTTATGCCAACAAAGCTTACTTGAATTAAACTGATAGGGAAAAAAGGGAAAGAGACAAAATGACAGAGAGGGAAGCGGAGGGAGCTTAAAACAGGGTCGAAATTCATGAAGTGACCTGACTGAGTGATTTAATGCTAGTGGCTGATCCCTTCTGCACACTCTGGGAGGGTGGGGGGGGGGGGGGGATACTTCACGCAAATCACATCAGGTCACAGAACTGAACTAGTGACACCCGATGGGAGATGGAGATAGAAAGATTGGGGAGTGATTGGAGCATCACTCACTCCAGATAAACGGCCGCTTCAGCGACACCTCTGTCCACACCTTGGTCAAGTAGAGGAGGAGCAGCCAGGCAGCATTAATCAAACACCGAGACCAGCCAACCGACAGTCCCCCCCCCTCCCGGGCAGGGCAGTGTACTTGAGATGCACACAGAGAGGTGACAGTCAGGAATGATTAGGGCCATGGAACACTTCGAGCCACTAAACCACACCTGACCCCCACGTTCCCACCATGAGCGTTGTCTTCCGTTGGCACCGTGGTCCCAAGACCGGAGGGGAGGAGAAGGAGGTGGCAAAAAAAAAAGCAAAATGGGAACTCGAGATGCAGGAAGGTTTCCCGTCTGGCTTTGATGGCCTGCCTGGCACGGGTTCAGGTTTGAACATCCAGGCTTTAAACTCAAGGTGAAAGGATGTGTCGAGCTTTTTTTCAGCGCCCGGCCACTGTGGCCCACAGCACGCCCACACAGATCCATATCAATGAGTTTAGAGGTAGCCTTCACTCAGGTTTCTCTCTCTCTGCTGTGATAAACATAGAAGCACACTTCAGGTGGCTCTGTTGACTCTCACACACTCACACACACACACACACACACACTTACACACACACACACACACACACACACTGCACAGAAGAGGCTTATGGCTGAGCTATGCAAGGCGGATGATACGGCTCTGTAAACACACTAAAAGCACTAGCCAGGTGGGGAAAAAAGGTAACATTAAAAACGCCCCAACAGACTGCCTTAGGCCTATTCAATAGATAGCAGGCAGACAGACAGACAAGACAGGCAGGCAGGCGGGCAGTGGAAAATGGCCTGTAGCTCTGTGTCCGTCTGTGTACAGGAAGTCCTGAGAGGTACTATATTGTGGGCAGAAAAGAAAAGGGGATTCAGCAGCCCAGACTCGATTCAGCAGCCAAGTTCTGTGGTCCGGCCCCTATTCTCTTCACATGTACAGTACAGTACACAGACCAAAGGCTCTTGTGCCAAAGGGTGAAGGGGGGTGGGGTGGGGTGGGGTCCGGTGGCATGAGTGGTGAGCAATCATCACCGTCCGCTTACCTGCCACAAAAGCAGCCCCTCTATTCGCCTTTCACGGGGGCCAATGGGTTGAATGAGGGCATTATCCTAATAACAGAGGCCCTCGCACAAGGCTGCCCTTGTTGCGGACATCCACTCAACAGTCTCATGGGGGGAAGCACACAACTGTACACCACAGGGCGCCATGAGGTTTTTTTTTTTGTAATGAAAGAGAGAGCCCTGCTGCATTCAAGCATGCAAGCATGCAAGACATGCAAGACATGCAAGCACGCATGGCATGGCATGGCATGCAACACTGCTTCTGACTGATAAACTGGTAGGCTATTGCATCAGCTAAGGTAAGGCTAAATGACTAAGAACAATGACGAGGAGGGCAAGGGCATAGCAAATGTACTGATACACAATGCAAACACAAGCCAAGAGGAAACACTGGAGCTGTTTGCATGTGTACTTCAACAAGAACCTCGAGAGGCCCTGTTCATCTGGCAGTGTTTACTATGATCTTTCCTCCCTGCTCTGTCCAGACAGCTTGCTTATTTTCTCTCTTTTACTGATTATTAACTAGAGAACAAACAGTCCTTAAGGACATAGACAAGCAAAGCGCAAGAATGTACTGTGTACAGAAAATAACTAAGAAAAAAAAACTCATTAAAAATCTGGGATGCTATTTGGATGATTTAACACTGTTTCACATTCCTAGTCGGAGTAAAGGTCCCACAAAAAGATGAAGAGTTTTCAAACTTTCTAAGAATAAACACAACATACACAACACAGCATATGTTGCCTCACACTTTAATGAGCAGAGAACTCATAAAATGCATTCACATGACTACTTCTGAGAAATGACCTGCAAATGTGGAAAGCTAGCTATGGTCTTTGACCCAGCAACACACGCACACGCACGCACACACACACACACCCTCACAACACATACAAAACAGTATATTCATAACTGAGCCAAAGACTAACAACACTGTGGTGAAACAGAACCAGCAATAAATGTTCATGGATTACAAACCATATGGCCTCAATGCTGTAAAAAAACACAGCCTTAAGAACAGGTGATTAAATTAAGAGCATAATCGAGTTAATGCACATTACTGCACCAGGGAAACTTGTTTGTGCAGTCCGTGGAGACCACCATCACAAACATCGGCAGCCTGCTCTGTAAAGTACTGCTTAAGATGATGATTCATTCCAGTTTTTTGTTGCACCGCCAAAGGAGATTTGGGAGCAACTAATGTGTGAATGCAAGTGAGGAAAAAAAAGATATAAGGGTAAACGTGGCATGGTCTTGTAGTGCAAATACACCCTTCTGTCACACCCCTCTGGGATGAGTTAGAAAAGATCCCCCCTTCAGCCCTTTATTCAGACACAGAGCAGACGCTCTCATTCATGTGTGTCATGTTACGTGATGGAGCCTGCAGCTGAGAGCACCAAAAAAAAAAAATTCCATGGAAAGATACAAATATCACGCATGCTTGACTGTTTGTTTGCCCTCAACACTTTCTGTGACACATCCAACTCAAGAGAGAGCTGTGAAATGGCATATTTTGAGACTACAGCCTAAGGCCTACAATGCACTCTTCAGCTAATGCCGTAATCTGTTCTACTCTAGAATTTTCCATAGAAGCTTCTAGAGAGTTGAGGACATGTCCAAATATTCCCAAGTGGAAGCAACCTTGCAGTGTCCAACAGTGTGCTGGCAAGCCTTGCCCTGCTTTAAAAAAAAAAATGTCTGTGTATATCACGCCTAACTGTACAACTGAGATAAATCTGAGGGCTTTCACTGGCTCTTTTCCAAAGATAAAAACCTAACATCTCCGTTTTTGAGGTCTCCACATAGATTGATCTTCAGGGGCACTGGAACATGTGACCTAAGCTTCAGGGGCACTTGAACATGTGACACTCCTACAGTAGCTGCCAACGCAAATAGGTGCTGTGCGAGATTAGCGTGCGTGAGCGTGAGATCGTCACACTTAATAAACAGCGTCATGGCAGGATCTGCCACACGGCTCGTCTCTCCATGTCGGTCACAAAGCTGCATAATAGATGCCATCCCATTTTCGGTTATAGGCAGCCACACTGAATCAGCACTTCCTCTCCGCCGCTTGTGGAACAGCCTTCGTCATTTTCCTGATTAATGAGGCGGCTATCCAGAACCTAGTCTGTATGCGTGTGTGTGTGCGTGTGTGTGTGCGTGTGTGTGTGTGTGTGTGTGTGTGTGTACGTGTATGCGCATGTGGGGATGACGCCACCAATAACTGTCCATCTCTGCAGCTCAGTTGATGCAGGCTGCTGATATGCTGGGAGTCTAAAAGCACAAAAAAGCAGTCTGCAATGGCTGCACATTTGGCGGCCCTTTATCTCAGCTGTACAGGGCTGACACAGAGGGAGAGGGAGAAGGAGAAAGGGAGAGAGGGAGAAGGGAGAGAGAGAATGAGAGAGAGAGAGGCCAAAAGAAGACGTATACCTGGAGAAAAAAAAAACAAAAGCCTGGTGCTCCTCTGCCAAGGCACACTGGGGTGGTAGAGAAAGCACTTACAGCCGACTCGGTGGGGTGGCCCCAAAAATTGGCTGCTCTGGCATTTCCACTTGGGGTGGCCGAGGGGAAGGGCAGCAGAGAGCGAGGGAGGGAGAGAGGGAGAGAGGGAGGGGTCCCCTCAGATTAAGAGATTTGAGAAATTGCTCTGACAGGCAGCGTTGCCAGAAGGGGGGCCTTGCAGATGGCCTCACTGTAATAGACTGGCCCTCTCTCCCTAAATTTCTCTGACCCAACAGCACAGCCACTTCCTTAACACTCTGGAGAACCCACCTTTGTTTGCGTTGCCAGCAACAAAGCAGGATGTGAGACAGGAAAGGTCCTAGATAACTAGATCTGAATGACGTGGCAGCAGAATTACAATGGATCCTGGCTTCATTCGATACACTTGAGGAGATGTACATTATGTGCAGGATAGATTGTGTTCAAGCAAAGAGAACACCAGGTAATCTAGATGTCCAGCAATACTACAGAGTTGCAGCTACATGTAATACTACATGTTAAGCATCTGCCACTTACTGTCTTTCATGTAATAAAGTGCGAAAAAGGGTTAACTCACTTATAACTTAGAACATCTTAAGAGATTCTTTCTACATAGAAGCACCAAAGATTATTTGACCACGCCTACCAAAAAGGTTTTGCTCGAGAACGTGAAAGGACCGAAGTATGGTAGTTGGTTTAATTTATGGCAACATCGCTAGATACACTGTGGCAATCACGGCTGTCACAAGATCACGGGCTAGCAAGGGGACGTGTGTGCTGTTCTCTTGGGTCTGCTTTTTAACAGGCGGATTACGTGCATTACATTAACGTTTTACCAAAATCAAGCTATATGTGAAAATCACGTCTTTTTATCTGCACACCATGCAGATTTCAACTGCCCTACTATACTGCGCGAGTTTAGAAACCGTTGGAAAGGCAACTGGCGACTCTATTCACACTGGTTATACAGTAGGCTACTGGCGTTCGTGTTTTTTCCGACCAGTTTTCCGTAAAAGAGAGGTGAATGGCGAGAGAGATGCAACAATTATCATGTTTCGAAGGGTGTATGCACGCCAACTTCACCTTAAAATGATCAGTGGTCTCGCCTTCTCTGGCTGTCAACTTTATCTGGCTGAAAAAAGACTACACTACGAGGTGTGACTGTCAGGTGTTACCAAAACAAAACCTTTGCAGTGTCGTCGTATGTTACAGGGTAGTATACTAAAGTATTCCAATAAGAGCTGGCGACTTACCAGCAAAACGAGAATGAACATCTCGAGATCTCTCATCCGTCTCTCGTGGCGGGTCCAAGAAGCCATGATACCGCTGCCACGTCTGGCTGCGCAGGCGCAATTCCTTTCCCATCGATTCTGAAGGAGATCGAAAACGTTCCTGGGAAATGTAGTTAACAGGTGGAGAGTACCATAGCTACATAGTTACAGCAGTCGAACTGCCTATTTAAGTTGACTTTTTAGTGATCGTGTTACATGTGTGCATATGTGCCGAAAGAATAAAATGCTACACACACATATAAATATATATTTAACATAATAGTACCCCACAGCCTTGCATGAATTTAATTTTTGTAGTTTCTCATGTCACTTGTTGCAATTTATAGCATGCATGCGCCTA
Organism: Setipinna tenuifilis; assembly: GCA_030347295.1. Taxonomy (NCBI): domain Eukaryota; kingdom Metazoa; phylum Chordata; class Actinopteri; order Clupeiformes; family Engraulidae; genus Setipinna; species Setipinna tenuifilis. The sequence goes on from CM059269.1 coordinate 20,689,300, forward strand.
ATGTTATGTACACGATATTGGGAACAGTAGTCCTCTTTAATCATAAAAAACCTCAGGCTGTCCACTATTTCATAGCGCTACCTGGTGCCACCACCTGGAGAGAAGCAATAGGTTTGAACGTTGCTTACACGTCCCACTACATTTTTGACTGTTTACTAAACACTGCCTGGTGGCGGAGGTTTCGAAGGATCAAGTTTTAATGACAACACTTACCTACGAAAAGCTGTGAGCCTACCGTTAGATGTTAACTGATCGAGTGATTTATTTGCATAAGCTTTGATTTTGGTTATGCATCTGGCAATTTGCTGTTTCAGTGAAGTCAGGAAGTGACAGTGACACTGTTTTTTTAAAGAAGTTATCTTTTAAAAATATTTAAAAGAATTGTTTTTGATCCATTTTAAAGTCTGAGTGGAAAGAAAGAGCTCAAATAGTTAATTAATTGCTCTAGCACCTCTTATAAGGTCAGAATGGACGAGTCCATCATGATAAATGGGTGTAAATTTAAGTTTCACAATGAACACTTAAAACGACGCGATTATATAACATAAAGGGGATAACCCCATAGGAATTGTTTGTAGATTCCATAATATGAAAACAAAAGCCATTAGACCGCCTCTAAATGGTTCTGTTTCACGTCGTCTAGTTTTTGAGCCCCCCCTCTTTGCGTCAGTTGCAGGTAGTCTTGTAGTGGTTTCATCTGGTGAGGAGCGCGCAGTTACCAGCTGCAGGTCGTCCTGTACGAAGCACTGATACAACTAGGATACATCAGCGAAGAGAGCTGGAGCGAAATTGCTTTCTTTATTGTGCGTCTCGTTTAAACGTTTTAGGAAACAACAACGCGAGAAAAGGTGAGTTAGAAACTCGCTTTTATTTTGCCGAAATTAAGATAAAGCATCCCTTTTCACGTTTGAGGGCAGGAGACTCCTGTAAACTTTTTATGTTTAATCGGTCGTCACTCTGTCAAAGTGTTCACCATGTGCAAAATTACAAACCGTATAATAAGGCAAACAACCTTTCGCAAGTTGTATGTGAAGGCGTGGTGCTAATGAGAGCGTTACTTAATGTTAAAGTTGTTTTTTAAATAAAATTAAAGTACATTTTCATGCGTGGTAGGTGGTTGGCATCCTGACACGATGTTCTCCATAAGGATGGTTTTGTGGTGAGCCTAAGATCCATGTGCAAAAGTACGTTGGTTGAATCTAAACAACAATGGGCAATCAACTTTAATTTTAACACTAATTGGACAGGCTTATGAATGGCAGAATGGGGGTCTTGTGTCTTTCTAATGTCATTTGCCGAGATAACCGACAAAGGCAGCATGTTGGCCAAAGATGTTTTTAATCCTACGGATGCAGCTTCACTTGCCACTCACGTATCTTCCTGGGATCAGAATGGTTTGGAGAGCTCTGAAACCGTAACCCAGTCACGGTCCAAAAGCTGTCAAGTTCGCTTATTATTATTTCTTTGGTGGGCTAATGTCCTTCTTGAGAGTTGTATTGTGACATTGTTCAAGTGGACCGAGCATTTTCTGTTGGCGATGTCTTAAACGAATTGTGTTTACCATTGTTGCCCACGAGTCATTTGTGTTCTTAAGGATAATACTCAGAGTAATGTCATGTTGTATATAATTATTGTGGGATGAATACATTAGATGTATTTTCGAAACCTCGTCATTTTTATTTGCCGCATGTGAAACTCCTATGATTGTCACTGAATGCTCATGCGACGTGTCGACTTATTGTTTTCCAGAGCGTTACGAATAGCACAGAATGTGTCTGAGAGTCTAGACCACCGTTTTCTTAAGAACAATAGTGCTTGCCTACACCATAGTGAAGGCTTTCGTGAAAATGCAGCACGGCGCAAAGGTAAAAATGTGCGAAGTTCCAATGTCAATTTTCAGCAAACAAGGGGCTCCGGGGTAACTGGCTGTAGGCTATGTAATGGGTGGCTGTAGACTCCACAGCGAATGAAGATGTTCATGTGCCTTGTATAGATTACCGAAAGAGTTTATTTTGAATTGAGACAGTGGGTTGCCAATAGTTTTTAACTTGCAGTTTAATTTCTTTATGTGTGGGTTGCAATTCTATATCTGTGGGTTGCAATAGCACTAAATGTCTGGAGATTGCATTACGTTAGCATTTGTATTTTTTGTCTCTAAGCTGGTGAAAGGAAAGGTGTTTCCTCAGTGCAACCTGTTTTGTGCTACCTGTATTAAATATGACATGACAAAAAGGTCATGCTATCTAAACTACTTTTGTTTAATACTGTTATATCTTGACTGCTTTATGCCATTAAAAAGAGGGGTTCTTTATCTTCACCTTTCTGAAATAAAAGTTTAAAAGGAACACTGGCTGCATGTTGAATGTCAGCGGCCACCCCGGTCCTTGGCAGTAGAGGGCAGAAACGAGCAGCTATGTGCGCGATATGAAATTCTTTAAATTCATAGCAATTCACAGGTGTAAGAGCCTCTGCAAATATTGAACCGCAATGTGGTTTGGGACACCGACTTACATGCCGCATCTCGTCCTTCAGCCAGCTTTCCTACCCTTCCTAAGTTATAAAGTTCTGCACTGCTACAGCCAAGACAGTCCCCACAGTGTTTCTTAGGGGAAAAAAAGCACAGTGTCTTGGACAGTCCCCTGGGCTGTCAGAGATGGCTGATGGATTGTTTATCAGCCTGTCCACAGTGGGACTGCCAGCACATCTGTTCTGGCAAGATGAGAAGCAGCTGTATCAATATATTGTCATTGTGTTGGCCTTGCTTGATGCATGCGTCTCGCCGTTTTTGGTGAACACACAAACATCCATCCGACACTGGTCTGGATAGACTCTGTGATATTTCATGGGGCTCTTGAACAGAACAGCTGACTGGATGATTCTAAAATGAGCAAACAGTCCATAGTTCAGGTTTTAGTCAGTGGGCCAGAAAATGAAAGAATGTGAAACATTGTGTTTACCTGTTGCCTGTTTAATGAAACGTAACGAAAGAACCAATTGTGAACTTGCAGCAGACTATTGAGATAAAATCATTCAGAAGGAAAGGGGGGGCATTTCTTATACACTGGATTAAATAAGTAAACACGTTCAAGGAACATATTTAGTGCTCTCTCTCTCTATCTCTTGCTTGCTCAAGCACATTATCCTAAATACTTCTATAGATTGCGGATGCTCTTCAATCAGATAACCCACAATTTAGACATGATTGTGTTGCTGCCATCACCTTAAATATGTTTTTTTGTTCTGTTTGTACTGCACATCAAATATGGCACACCTTTTAAGCTTTCAAGCAAAAGACTGCATCAGGCAGAAAAACTGGTGAGACAGAGTTGGTCCGAGTTTCACCCGTGTACGATGCTCAGTCTCAGCCTCGAACTCAGCTTATACTGGTCTAATTTTAAAAAAAAAAAAACTTTTTTGTGAATGGTATTTGTGCTGGCTATCTATCTAAAGCCGGTAATTTGTCGGCGAGATTTCCCGTCCAGCAGGCACCACCAACCTGTCATGCCAAATGGCACCTGGACAAGTTCGCTCGCTACCGTGTTAGCAGCCCCTAGGCACCTGCCTGTGTGCTGGATTCTCATTGTGTTTCCCGTTCAACCAATGCAGGGGGGCGAACGGCATTGTGCAAGGCTTGATGAATAGGCACACACATATTTTCATTCTGACTCATTTCTCAAAGATGAGAGATGCTCCAGCCATAGCTCTCTCATCAGGTTTTTTTTTGGTGAAACATGATAAGGACCGTGTCTGGGACCCTTTGTGTGTTTGTGTGAGAGTGTGAGAGTGTGTGAGTGTGTGTGTGTCTGCAGCTCTGTTGGAACACCTCTCACAGCCGGAGTGCTCATTTGTCTACGAGTTCTTTCAAGCCTGTCCCTCTAAACAAATGTATCTATTAATATTCATATATCATACCCCCACATCACCACCACCACCACTAACATGGAGGAGTTGATTCAAGTGTTCGCCCAGGATGTGGAGGCCTCCCTTTGAAATGGAAAGAAAGGTTTTCATCTTTAATGAACTTATGAGGGACGTAAGGGAGGCCAAGCCATGAGCGCAGCATGGTGAGGGCTCGTCTGTGCTAAGACGTCAGCGGACGGCTCTGTCTAGGGTTGAGGGACAGCAGAACCTGTTGGGCACTATAGTAATGGCAGCAGAATATGAGGAGGAGGAGGAGGAGGAGGAGGAGGAGATGCGGGTGGGGGGGGGGGCATCGTCGTCGACCGCATCTGATATCTGCATAAATTATTTCTGTTCATTAATAAGTTGAGGCCAGTAATGACTCATTGGCCCTCATCAAAGTTTCACTGGTGCATATTTAAGACGTGCCATCTGAATTATTTCTAATGTGGTGGCATCGATTGAGAGGAGACCAAGGAGGATAAAAGTTTTATGGAAGGCAATTGGAGCTATTGTGAAGCCGATATTACCATATGGAAAGAAAGGGGACGATGAGGAGGAGACAAGGATAAAGGTACCTAGGACACAGTATTTCTGACTTCAGCTGGATGGGCTCGGTATCATGGAAGATAAGGCAGTCGAAAGATCTATTGCAGACGCTTGGACTACTGCCTGGGTATCAAGATAAAAACTCCTCCTACACCAGCTGTAAAAGTTTTCTGAGATTTCCCCATGGCGCCTTTGCATTTAGAGTCAAACCTAAGCTTTGGTATAATTTCAAAAAATTAAAACATGCTTTATTATGCTTCATTACAACAATTTAGGAGTACCAGTAATTGCCTATTCTCTTTATTGTCTTAATGGTCAGTATCATCAAAAGTTAGTTTACAGTAAACTATGGTCCCACAAGTCACATTTGACCGGTGCTGTACATAATGATCAGAGAAGTGGGAGGTAATTGTACAGTTTTACCGGAGGTAGAAGCTTCTAATGACACAGGTTAAGGAGATGGTAATTACGTTGCAAGCTCGGGTGTACACTTTTAGACCTTGGGCTCTACTGCACAGAGGTCTGTTTGTAAGAACACGATATCCTCTGGTCTACCCCAAATTAATTTTTCATTTGTTGCTTTGGGAACTGTTTTTAATTCGGATAAACCCATCTGTTTAATGTAATTTGTGGTTATGTAATTAATCTGTGTCTAAACAAATTATCCATCTAAACTTAGTGAAACATAGTTTTAGTCATCTCTAACTGATGGTGGAAAGTTGTCTGCATTAATAGATATATAGATAGGTAGATGGTTGGATAGATAGCTAGATAGAATTTCACTTTGCGTAGTGGCCCATTTTCTTTTCCATGGAGTTGTGTTTAGTATTCTGCCCTCTGTGTACTGGGTGAAATGCTTAGCAAAGGTTTCTGGTGGCACTGCATTCCAAGAAACGGCAGGGACGGAGCAGCACAATGAGGGACGCCCTGAAAGCCTCAGCTAGGCAGTGACTGGCACCGATGTGCCTCCCTTGGGTAGAGAACAACCCGGCCAAGCCCAAGGGCCGTCTGAAGGAGCAGTGGGTGGAAAAGTGGGTCCAAATTTACGTGCAAACAATGATCAGGGGAGAGAATCACAGAGTAACTAACAATATGGAAGTTATACTGTTGCCATACCATACTTACAGTTTTGATCGTGTCCACATACTGTGACATATAAGATACTTAATCCATTGCAAGACAGCTATCAATCGTAATTATCTATGTGACGATAATTTGCAATAAATCTGTATATCTGGAGAGAAAGACATTCTCATAAATCCAAACCATCCATTGAATGAATCCATTTTCTGATGGTCTACTTAGACCAAGGGAGAGAAAATGGCTTCAGATGCACTTGGCACATTCTGTCCACTCTGCCATTATTCTGTCTGCTACTTCAGCTCTGTCTTGGATTGCTTTTGCTCCAGAAAGGTTACTGTGACTTTTAGGATTGTTTCACTAAGCATAAACAGAACTTGTAGGGTCTGGCCTGCCCTGTTGGTCCCGAAAAAAATGGGACAAATAAGAGCAAATAAGAAGGACATGTCAGCCTATGCCTGTCCACAGTGTTTGAAAGCTCACCAAACATAAGTGGACTGGATGCTAAAGAATTAATGTCTGGGTCCTCTCAGTGTGTCATAAATGACACTGCTCATTGTCTTTCTATGTGCCGCTGGCTGCGTCTGGCTTGTGTCTGGTTGTCAGTCTGTAATCTGGTCCTGACGGCCGTTTGCGTAGCTTTCCGCCTGTGAAATGGGATCCAGCGATATGGTCAAGCCACACTCCACTGTCTGCAAGTCTAATTAATACTTCATGTGATTGACAGGAGATCTGCTTGTGTGCAAGATTGTCTTATCGTGATGTTTGCTCATGTGGTATCTCACTGTTGACAGCTGAAGCATTGACTGAACAACTGGCTTTTTGCACTGCTCTGTTTTTAATGGAGATAAGTGTGTTTTTGTTTTTACTTGTATTTATTTATTTATATTTGGGGAAAAAAAACTCACCTCCTGGAAACCGCACATGGCGGTCCACAAATAACCTTGTATAGTTGGACAAACAGAATTTTAAATTTGTACTTTTTCATGGGTTTTTCCTTTTTTGTTTTTGTTTCTTTCTGTACTATATCCCCAACGCATTCAAAGCGGGGAGTGTGGTTGCACGTAAGAGAACGTGAAGGCATGCGCCCTTTCTCTCCATTGGTGCTCTGTTTAGGGAAGCAAGGCTTCAATAAGGAGAAAGAGAGAGGGAGGGGGCAGAGGGAGAGACCAAAACGCTCCCACAGTTGATTTGCCCATTGTGGGGGGAGGAACACTATTTCTATTGATGGTATTGACGGTGAAGCCCCCCAAAAGCCAAAGAAAGGGGGCCCTTTCAGTGCGGTGGGCGAGCCCTACAAAACTATGGGAGATGGGTGTTAAAGCTTTTGTGGGGTGCGGTGGGAACATTGTCCACGCTTTGGTGATTTAATACCATCAGGTCCGGGGGCTCGGGCTATCTCCGCTGGCAAAGTGAGCTGCCAAGCCCGTCCCGTTGTGATCTAAGGTGCTTCAGGTTTATGCGCCCTCGCCGTATAACAAGTACACTGCATAGAGGGAAATGATATACAATCCTCTTCGGCGAGTCCCATCCGGTTGCCCGCGGCTAAATTCTAAGTAACAAAAATCTGCTTTGAAGCTTGTACCCTGTTTGGCCACACACCTGCTTTAGCCATCTTTTCTTCCCTACTGTGACTTTATGGCTCTTTTTTCCCCCCGATCATGTTAAGTTTGGGCTGAACACTCATTATCTGTAGCAGAGCAAAGCAGTTGAAGTGGTTTACCCATGTGACTTAACCAAGCATTAGCAGGCTGCCTCTAAAAAGGGTGTTTTTCTTTTTTTTTTCCTCCATCAGGGCCTCACTAACAGACAAGTCCAATCTAAAGTTAATGTGGCCTTATTCATCTCTGTGACAAGTGGCAAAAGGAACTGCTCCTGCCTCAGTTTAATTTTCGGTCTTTAGCCACTTTATTTGATGGGAGATTTAAGAATTAATGGAGGTTGATTACATCCAATCTGGACCCCCCACCAACGAAAAAGGGGGAAAAAAGTGAAAACCTCTTGTCAGGGCTGCTGCATTATGGAATATCAGGGGGGATAGGATAAAGCTGGAATGCAATGAAGGATAAAGAGGTCCTGTGATCGAATTGCTAGAAATAAATGTTGAAAGATTTGAGCCATCCTTTTTTTTTTACTGGTACTTTCCACCTGATGTCACTTTGCATGGTATAAAATAGAGAACCAAAATAGCTTGCTTGCTTGTGCTCTCTGTCTCTGCCTCTGTCTCTCTGTCTCTGTCTCTGTCTGTCTGTCTCTCTCTCTCTCTCTCTCTCTCTCTCTCTATGTGTTTGTCATCAGAAATTATTTGATGAAACAGTTAATCCGTTTGAATATGTTTTCAGTACACTGAATGTATTCATTGTGGAATAGGAAGCTGGCTCTCTCAAAAACCCCAATCATCATCAAAGCTGACGAACAATATCTTTAAACGTGATCGAGCATATTAAATGACTTTGAGTGTAGTCATTTGACTAAAAGCAATCTAAGATATCTTATAGCCGCCATTTATACAAATTGTACCCAATTTGAGGGTTGTTATTGGGGGCGTGTTCTGTTTTCTCAGTCAAAGAAGACCACTAGCTAGCACACTCCTTCATTTGCATTCATTTCTGAGAGGCAGGCAGATTTTCTTGGAAATGAATATGAGGGACTGAGAGAATGCTAAGTAGACGGCCTAACGACTGCCGTTCATAAATAATGCATCAGTAAGCCAAGCCTATGTTACACTTTCCCCTAAACACGCCCATGAGAGTGGTGTAAATACCACACATCAAATGCAACAGGAGAAGTCCATCCTGTGCAGTGTTAAGGGCTAAAGATGACAGTGAGTTCCCTGTGCACACCGGAGAGGAGAAATATGCCACAAATAAATTATTCCTACAAGTTCACATTGTATTAAGAGTAGCCAAAGCTGACATATTATAGCATGGAACAAAGATTGCTTCAAGGCCCAGTGTAACAAGCAACATACAAAAAGAATACCAGAAGAATAGCACTTGTTTTGGATAGCCTTGAAAGAGAGGGTGTCTTCTTTTTTGGAATTTGTAAGTCTTGGTCTTGAATGCATGCATGTCAATTCCAAGCTAAGAACAGATTTGTCGATAAAACCTTTTTAGTTGCATTCACACGTTTCATTACAAACTACACCCACCTACCCCCTGCATTGATTCCATTTATATCAGATCTATAAGTGATGAGACCATAATGGCTTTTTACTCCCCCTCTCTTATGCTCATTCCCAGCACAGCTCAATCACTGTGACCACTTATATTGAATTTGTTGCAAAAAGCTGAAATAACACGAGGGTGCTGCAGAAAAGTCTTTGTGCAAATTACAAGCAGTGCAGTGGCATTGAAATGAGTATTGGGTGTTTCAGCTCAAGGAACAGACTTTTAACAGGAAAAAAGTCCACAGGCCATCACACAGATGTTAGGGACATCTTGATTTGTGTTTTCTGTTTCTGTTGTCACCTATTTTGCTAACTTCCTGTAGACTCCTGGGGCTGGGGAATTAATATTGGTAATTTAGTATTATTCTGTTTCTGCCAGCTCAGGTTTTGCTGTGGCCACAGACTAATGTTGAGTAGATAAAATAATAGGCCATTTGGAGGGACCCACCAATTGGCAACCTGTAGCTGGTTGGCTAGCAACCGGTAGCTAAGTGTGATGTAATGAAGTGACTGTTTATAATATAGTAATAACAGTTTTGGCAGTGCAGGAGCTACATTAAGTGATATAACGAATAGTAGTAAAGCTAGCAAACATTGAGAAAATAAAGCCGGAGGTAAAAGAATTTGTGAAAATATTTATCAAGAGAAGAGACCTAGCTGCCAACAGGGTTTGGGGAAGCCTAATATATCAACATGATGAGGTAGTGGTGAAGCAGGAAGTGTAGTAATCTCTGAGGGGAATGCCAATTGGTTCAAATCTGGTGAAATGGTTTCAAATTTAGCCTGAAGTCTATGCCAATTAGGATGCAGCAACTGGGAACGGTCCCAAATGAGGAGAGGCCAGACCCTATTCCCCGAGTGCTTATGAATACTGAACAGACTTGTTAGATGTACCCCTGCTATAACCCAGAAATGGCTTTGGGCTCAGTGGACTGCCTCTCACCTAAACACAGCTGGAGGCTTATTAGCACTACATCTCAGTAACATACATCAAGGTTGCGATGCTGTACCATGTAGCTTCACAGCAGATGATTCCACATGAGAACACCAGCACTGCCTCAAGATGCCTGAGGTCTACTTTTTCTCTCCTTCAGTCTGATTCAAGCTTGTTAATGCTAATATTCACAGCCTCGCCATCCTCCTCCATGAGCTAGCATGTTTAGTATGATTGCTGGTTGTTTCTATGGTGATAAGTAGCTTGCCGCCGTGGCACAAAGGCTGGTCTGAATCTCATACTTGGATAGGGCCTACTGCGACAGTGATTAATGTGCAATCAAGTGGGCACTGTCATTTTGAGAGACGCCCCCGTCTGCATCCTCTCAGGGGCTAGTGCTGCAGTGAGGGTTGGAGCACAGGCAAACGCTAAAAGCAGCAATCACTGTGTGAGGCTTCATTTCACAGAGCCAGACTGTTTGTTCATGCAGTGAATTGTTCCTGTGCATCGCATAATTCTAACCTTTGGTTTTGCCTTCCCCCTCTTCCGCTTTTGCTCCTTTTTTTTTAATGAATGCAGTTCATTTCTGCCTGTTTCTTAGAATTTTCCCTCTGAATAGGATTTCACAAAAGGACAAGTGCTCTCAAGAGAACGTTGAAGGGTAGCAGCAGTTCCGTCACATGGACAGTGTTTAATTTCGCTTATTAATGAGGAAATAGCCCCCCGATAAAGGACTGTGAGCTGTGCGTCTGCATGGTGCAGATAAGAGCAGAACTAGTCTTCACCCCTCAGTGCCATCAGTCTGTCTACCCCAACATGTGTGCCATATAAATATGTACCTTTCAGGTGGGAGCACTTCCTCATTTTCTATTCAGCTGAAAAACGTCTCAATAAACAGATGACTTTGCCGCCGGCTGGAAAACAAGACAATTACTTGTTGAGCATTGCACGTGTGTCTCCTACTCAGTTAATGTGAGTAAATTTCAGTAGATCCCTTCAGGGCTGTGTTGTAACAAGGGATTTAGGGCTAGTTTATTTAGCTTCAAGGACACTTAACATCTCCCCCTTGCTCTGTGGTGCATCCTACATTTTAATAGGAAATGTCATCAGAGATAAAACTTTTCACATACTCTCCAAGCTACAGCTTGTAATCACACACACACACACACACACACACACACACACACACACACACACACACACACACACACTCACACTCACCCAGCCCCTCAACACACACACACACACACACACACACATACCCCCTTAACACACACACATGCACCCCCCCCCCCCCCCCCCCCCCAACACACACACACATATACACACACATTCAACACCCTTTTTGAAAAGTGTCATGATCACATGCATGCACAAGTCCGGGTGTGCCGGACATTTGATGTCCCTGAGTAAACACGCTGGCTCCTGGGCCTCCCCCTCTCACAGTGGAGTGCCATGCCTTGGACAAGGGCCCCATTGAGCGCTTCCCAAGAGGGGTGTGTGGAGGGGGTTTTTGTGGAGGTTTCAGGAGGCTGGGAGAGGGGTGTCGCTGATGGGGCAGGGCCTGACCTGCATGCCAACAGACACTGGTCTACAAAGGCCCTCGCACGAGGTGCAGAGAGGACCTCTTGGCTCTCCCAGTGTGGAGGACGCTTATGAATACATTGTCAGAGCTGTGATATATGGAAAATCTTTTAGATCCCAGACATCAAACACTTAGACTCCCTCAGGAGTCTGTGTGCTTTTCTCCCAACCCAACGGGACTCCGTGGGGGAACAATTGCAGATGACAAGGTTGTTTTTGTTTTTATAAATGGGTGGAGACATTTGAATTGTGTATGTGTTTTTGCTTAGGCTAAAACATCCCTTTTGTTTACGCAGTGAGCATACAGAGCAACACAGACAGTCACTCTCTCCCACACACACACACACACACACCCACCCTCTAGGCCTCCTCGCATGACCGTGAAGACAGCATTAGGAGGACATTGCTCATACTGAGTGCCGCTTGGTGTTGACATGCATGAATGTCCACATAGCCGATTCACACTGGTGTAAACTGCTTACACGGGAGTGAGGCGGTGCTCCACCTCACCTCATACATATTTGCTAGCAGCCACCAAGTACATATTGGGCTGACAGATGGACTCTGGTGGGGGGCTGTGCCTCATGCGGAGCCTGGCTGGGCACAGTTTCCCATTGAGGTCATTTGGTTTGAAATCGAGGCTTTTGCTCGTTGTAACAGAGAAAGTGATGTATTGCGTTGGTGTGACCAGTGACTGTGATTTGTTTCGATGGCAAGGAGCAGAGTGGTGTAGCTGGCCTCTGACATAACAGGAGAGGGGAGGGGGGGTTCACTGGGAAGGCAGCCTTCTCCTCTCAACCTGTCAGTTCCTCACTCCTTCCTGTGAGATTTCCCCTTGTGAGTTTGCAAAGCCGCAAGTGTCAGTCACAGTGTCTGAGTACCAGGAAGACATCAGAAAGGTTGCAGTGTTAAAGCAATACCCCTGATGTGGATGGAGGGAAGGAGTGAGTGGGGGGTTGGTGGCTGGAAGACTGGAGTAGTCACAGCAGTTCAACCTTGTGACCTTTTGACCTCTGTGGTCCTCACCACAGACACATCCAGGCTTGTTTGTGGGCCCCTGCAAAACCTCAGCCACTTACCAGCCAACTGTGGCAACAGTTGCACTGGTGGCTTGGAGGCAGCTGATGTTTCTGCTTCAGCAGACGTGCCCCCCCCCCCCCCCCCCCCCCCCTTCATTAAGGTTTAGGAAAATGACAGAGCCGCTGCCTGTTCTGCCTCTCCACGGATAAAGACAAGGTGCAGCAAGAGGGCTGTTAAAGGCGCTTTGCCAATTTGTGCCACTCTTGTGGTGTGCCTTTTTCGTGGGTTTTTTTTCCCCTCCCTATCTCAACCTCATGATTCTGAAGGGGGCTGGTGTGCATTTTCAGAGGGCTGTTTCAACCCTGGAGTTTTTCACATCTACACTGTTTCAGTGTAGATGTGAGGAGGCACAAAGGAGAACAACAAAAAACAAAGCTATGAATGCAGACACCTTGTCAAGGCTATCACATCATTTCAGTGTAGCCTAGGTAATCTATCTGCTACATTTTAAGAAGGCTTCTCACTGCCTTTTTATAGGAAATCTAATTTCATTTTTTTTTGGAAATGTTCTGTTTTCTATGATGGTTGGTGCTCTAGCAGTCCTGGGCGTGTGTGTGTGTGTGTGTGTGTGTGTGTGTTCAACCATTGCTTTGACGGAGGCGTCTTTGCCTGAGGACAGCGCGCAACTGTTGTGGGTGTGTGTGTGCACCTCCCACAGTAGATCTCTCCCTCCCTTCCTCCCCTGATCTCTCTTCCTCCCTCAGCTTGCCAGTTCGCTCAGAGGCATGCGTCTTCCTGTGTTCATGTATCCTCCTTGGATATCCTTTACTAACAAGCTCCGCGTGGCCGTCAGGAGATTTATCTGCACGTTTAAACGTGTGCCTCACCCCCCCCCCCCCCTCCCCCATCGCACACCACCACCCACTCGCCCTCTTCCCACTCCCTCACCCCCTACCCTTGCCGTCTGTCCCTCTGAAGTCTTAATCAGGACATTGACAGAGACACCAAGCTGCTGAACACAATAAAACTCTCCTTGCTCGACCCCACCAGCTATCCCACCCTTCCTCTTCGACGGTTCCCCGTGGGAGCCTTCGCGAAGGGCCTGCTGATTTCACTCGGATCCTGTGACCTTGGTGCAGCTAGCTCCATGTTCCTCCACTCTGGCTGCAAGAGTAAGGGGCACAGTTCCAAGAAAACTCTGAGAGACGGACAAACAGACACACTCACACAAACCAATGCCTGTTTTTGAAGTGTTTGTTTTTTTAATGAAGGGTCCTTATGCACTGAAATGCACTGTGCTATTCCAAACAGGTATGTCTGGCTGTCCTTTCACATGCCAGAGTGCCGGAGCTGGCAGGAGGTGGTTGTCATAAGAAAAGAAAGACACCTCAACAAAGAGGTTATGCTCTTATGCCTCAAGGTGTAATTTCATAGATTTATAGTTGCTTTTGTTGCCGCACAATCCATTCCCAAACTCTTAAGATGCAGGGATGAAGATTAAACCAGTTTGTCAACCTTCACTTTTTTTGTGTTAGTAAAACAGACGAAACATTTTTTTGCTGCCTGTCACAGCACTGTTCTGCACTTTGGTTGGGAGTACAGCTGAAGCAGAGATTCAGAGTCTAATCCGGAGAGAAATGGGAGACGGGCTGGATGTACAGTTTGAAATGTCTTTCAGAGAACAAACCTTCTTAGACAAACATTGTCAAGAATTTTGTCACTTTACACAGAAGTTAAACGTTAATAACATTTCGGAGAAGCCATTCAAGACACCGCAGGCTAAGATTACTACCGGCTCTGAGAGACCTGAGTCATTATGTTGCAGTACACTATTAAAAGTTCCAGAAAACGAACTTACCTGAAGGTGTCTTTGTAAAAAGTTATTGCATGGCTTCACTGACTAGGGCCTGTTTTAACCTCTGTGCGGATTTGTTTGCTCCGCATGGGCGAGAGCTGTGGGCCGTGCACAGAGTTGCCCCCCCCGGGGATCCGTCATAGGTCAACGAATTTTAGAGTTTGTTGCTTGTGGGCTGAGCAAGCCAATGACTTGCTTGCTCATTAAAATATCAAGTGGTCTTGGGTAAAAGTCAAAGGACTCGTGCCAGGGGATGTTTGTGTGCCGTTGTCGTGGGCGCTGCTTGGAGAATAAGTGACTTACACTGAAGCGTTAATTACACTTTTGCCTGTTGGGAAGGAGCGGGCACGTCCTTTGCCTTTGTGCTCTATGTTTCCGTAATTACTTATTGGATAATGCACTCCATTTGGTGGTTTTCGATTCAATTTCATCATTTGGGCATTTCACTAAGTTAACTGCATAGAGCAACGCTCATTTTCATGAAGGAAAAACGAGGCAGGTCATTGATTGCAGTAAGGTTTTTAGGCAACCAGTCAGCTGGGTTTTGATCTGCTCTGCCTTTAAAGCCTTTGGCTGTTGATGTTATCAGATGACCAGCAAAAGCAAGAGACCCTGAAGTAGGACTTCGATTGAGATGTTCAGTCATCAGAGGTCCTGTTGCAGCATTTGCCTTTGCATGCTCTCTCACAAAACAGTGTTTTGCAGACTGAAAACACACTAATTATAGCATACCTGAGGTGATGGGTTTTTTGTGTTCATGGATTTATTTGGTTAACGCCCTGCAGTTGGTGTTATTCACATTTATGTTCATGTGTAAAGACGTGCATGTGTGTCAACACATATGCATACCTACCAGGATTATTATGGTTTACCTTTAGGCTAAAATGAAGAGTACATGTGGAGAAAAATGTGAAGTAAAAATAACCTTGTGTGCCAAAAGCAAGAAAACAATAAAGCTCAGGGTATATTAAAATAAAACCACTGCCTGATTCAACTTCTCGAAAGGAACTGGTCTGATAAAAAGTAGAAAATAATTCACAGTAATTTATGTTTTATGTAATATATTGTCTAATCCTATCTGTTTTAGCCTCTGTAAATCCAGATATTTCCCATGATACCTGAAAAACTGAAACTACTACTAAACAATAATAAAAACTAAAGGTCCTTGGAGTAATATAAAACAAAGCTTGCCATCCACTCACAAAAACAAACTAAATTTAAACTGAAATAAAAATCAAAGTAAACATCTAAATGAAAGTAACTGAAAACTTCAAAATTGCAAAAGAGCTTGATGCTCAGTCACATTTCCCTAAATAAACAATGGATAATGATGGATTATGAAAACTGTAGTTAATTTTATACCTACGCAAACACATACCTGTAAAGACAAGCATATGTTCAGAAGCATACTTGTATATTCCCCCAACCCCCAACATGTGCATACACACACAAAATATCCACAAGCACATTTTTCCCTTCAAATAGGTTCTTTGTGAAGCCACAATATGATAGACTTCCTTTGGCACATTGCATGTAATTTGAGTCCTTTCCTTGGCTCTGAAATTTGATGTTAATTGCCAGAGTTGTTAAGCCAGTACATTCAGCCATGCTCCCCTGGGATCTCTCAAAGCTTTTAGCACCTACATGACACTCATTCATTTTCATTTTTTGTTTCCTTTTTTGGGCATTCCTTTTTTCAGATCTGTATGTGTCATGCCAGTAATCAGTACCTCAAAAGGATAGAATGGATATTAAAACACAAACCCTCTGCACCCACCCACCCACATGCACACGATGACCACCACCACCACCACCACTCTATCGCCAGCCTCTTAGTAAAGTGGGCATCTCAGTGTCCCCAGCCCACCCTCGTGTTCTGGGCACAGTCCGTACGATGCCAGCGGGAGCGCACCTGTGCACCCCACGGGGCAGTGATGAATGGTCCTCTTCTTCTCCCTCTCTCGCCCACGCTTTGCCTCAGCACAGTTCCTTCTTCTCCCGCTGCACGTCGCCTGCACCAGAGAAAGGAGTTTCAGCCAGGCGGGACAAGAAGCAGCAGCAGCTGGCAGAGGGAGCCTGGTCGGCTGAGTTGACTGACTGACTGACTGTCTGTCCGGGCCTTGGAGGGTGTTGCACAGCTGACACGTGGTTCAAGGTGCTGCACGTCTATCGCCAGACCCACATATCCGGACCAACTGACCAAGTTCTCACTCTCCTCTCTGCTCGCCCTCTGAGAACCACAGCTGATAATTAAGGATTTCAGGGGGAAAACGGCCATAGTCTTAAAATCACATTTTTCTAGTTATGCCACCCAATTGGTAGTTCAAAGGTGATCCTGTGAATAAACAAGCATAGTTTCATGTTAGAAGCATTTAAAATAACATTTACTAATAAATTAAATTTAGAAATCTAACTTAGAAATTACACTTTCTTAGTTTCTGCATCCTGTGTCCGTGCCCATTTTTCCTGTGGACTCCTCAATTGAGAACACCTCCCACTCACACACACTGGACCATTTCACTTTTTCCTTACTTTGCAGGGGTTTTGGGTTTAGCAAAGGGCTGCTGCACCAAATTGCATCAAAATAGCAACTCCAACTCTGACACTGATGCAGTGGGAGGCCTGTCTCTGTCTGTCTCTCGCTCTCGTTCTCTTTCTGGTTCTCCCCTGCAGTATCTCCAGGAGCCGAGGTAGTTATTTGGCCCGTGGCGGGGGGCATAATTACTGCAGCTCCAGCCTGGCAGACTCCAGTCACCACTCCTGGGGAGGAGCAGTAGCGGACACTCTGGGGGGTTTTGTTCCACCACCCCAAGCCCCAACACACCCCCACCCCTACCCCCTGCCCTCCACCAACCCCCCCCCCCGCTCCCCATCTACCTTTTGTCCCCAGCTAATATGCACCTCGCACCCCTACAGACACACAGGGGACATGGACAGCAGGGAGAAAAAGTACAAAAATGACGACTCTGCTTGTTTTTCTACCCAAAGAAGTCACTGAGTGCACAGAGTGCTGTTTTATCTCTTTAGTAGACGCACGGAACAGAGTGCTATCCCCCCTCGGTCCTGCTCTTAGCCGTACACAGGGTCTCTGGTGCGGGTGATCTGGTTTTTTTTTTTTTTAGTTTCTGTTTTGGGAGGCTCTTGATTGTCCAGAAGCATTAAAGTGAAGCCAGTGTGTTTTGCTTCTCCAAAAAAATGAACTCGGTGCTAGACAACAACTCTCCGGTGTGTTCTTTCCATCTCCCAGCTCGCTCTCTCTGTCTCTCTCTCTCTCTCTCTCTCTCTCTCGCTCTCTCTCTCTCTCTCTCACTCTCTCATGCACACTATTTCTATCTATCTCTCAGTTCACCACACTGCAGGAGAGCTTTAAATAGCTTGTTTTTCTGGCAGACTCCCCCCACGCCCCCTAATCTATAGGCTCCAGGACCTGGATTGGATTGTGTTGCCTGAATGTTTATCCCACAGCAAACACCTGGCCCCACGGAGCCCCGTGTGCCCACAATGTGAATCTGCCCCCGCAGCACTTTCTCCAGGAGGCCTGGACAGAAACAGAAAGGGGGAGATGCAGAGAGAGAGAGAGAGAGAGAGAGAGGAGGCTGTGGAGATTCAGACATCACACCACACCCACTGGATAGTCAAAGAGTGTTGAGAGACCCTATGCCATTTACTACTTCAAGCAGAAACGGCAACAACTTTCGTCAACTTGCGTCAGAGAAAAAAAACATGCCAACTTCTCATTACTTTCTATCATGTTGTTCAATATTGGCGAATGTCTGAGCGAGCATTGATAAGAGAAATAACAGATTGGGAATGGTGCAGGTATGGGGTCGCTTTGATGGAACACCTCTGCTCTTCAGCAACCTCAACAGACATTTCAAATAACTTTTAAAGCAATATTTTTGGAATGTGGAACGCAGAAGAACTAAGTGCTCTGCTGACGTACACACCTTTGGATGAACTGTGGGTTCAGGTTTGGGTTTGTTTTCTCCCTACGCTTTTTTTTTCTGTTGTTTGTCGGTACCAGCAGGTGGATTGGGAGCACTGCAATCAGCAAACCTCCAGTCAATGTTTGCTTCGCGGGTTGCCAGAGAGCCTGATCAGACAAACCCCTCCTATTCTGACAGTCAGCATGAACACATCTCCTGGCCAGCCCTCTGCTCGTAGGATTCAAAGATAAAACAAGACTGTCGCAGGCTCGGTTAATGGATTTATTGAAGCCTGACTGTGTGTGTGTGAGGGTTGTGTGTGTGTGTGTGGGTGTGTGTACTACAGCCCCTTTCCATCGTCAGCATGTGGGTCCCCTGGAACAGTGCTCGTTATTTACTTACTAATTACTCACTCCCGCTTGCTTGCTCACTCCACCACGCTCAGCTTTGCAGTCCCCCAAACACCAGAGCCCACCTCAGCCAGGACCCACACTGAGGGCAGGAGGGGATGAGGATGGGGTGGGGGTGGGGGCAGGGGTACCACAGCCCTCATGTCCAGCTGGCAGTGGCAGACATATCTCTC
This sequence comes from Setipinna tenuifilis, assembly GCA_030347295.1. NCBI lineage: Eukaryota > Metazoa > Chordata > Actinopteri > Clupeiformes > Engraulidae > Setipinna > Setipinna tenuifilis. The sequence goes on from CM059269.1 coordinate 20,707,900, forward strand.
ATTTACACCCTTTCTCTTCCTTTTTTCTTTCTTTGTTTTGGTCCTTCTCTATCTTTCACACACTCTTTCCGTTTGTCTTCCTCTCTCTCTCTCTCTCTCTCTCTTTCACACAGTCTCTGTGCGTCTGTGTGTCTCTGTGCCCCCTTCTGCTCCTAATCTTAATTAAGCCTCGGCACTACACTGGGCCTCTATCAGTTCAGAGGGCACCGTGGCTGCTCTGGCCAAGAGGCAGCGGGCACGCTCCACACTCACGCTGATTGATAAAAAGCCCTGGCACACACAGACGCAGGATGCGGGGAGATCGCACGGGGACTCCTGGCTTCTGATGACCCCTCCCCACCTGACACACACACACACACACTCGTTCCATCAACACACAGTGCCTGATTAACACTTCTGCCCAGAGTGAGACTGCAGAGTGCCCAAACTAATTCCCATTGCCAAATAATTGACCTCCATGTTGGTAAACAGGATTAAGTGGACTTTGTTCTGTATTGGTTAGTATGGTACATCAAACATGCACTATATCCAAAGGATGCTTATTGTGCTTATTTGTATATGTGATGGAGTTTCACATACAGTGTAGTTGTCGTGTATGATGTCCATCTCGGATGTTAAAATGGCGAGGCAGTGAAAGAGGAGTAAATATTTATAAAGTATCATGTTGATGGCGTCCCCTGTTGTGGCGTCGGGTTGTCATGTGTGGCACATGTTTGTGCTGCACTTTCTCTGAGGAGCATGGGAAATATGTCTAATTAAGACCGGAGAGGCTCCTCTGGTGCCTGAAGTTGCTTTGCTTGTTTTACCGGCTGTGATTTTTAATTGGATTTTGGAGAGCGCACCCCCAATCATTATTGCAGTACGTCCAGAATAAGTCCTGGTGAATTAAAGGCCGGCATTGGATATGAACGTTTGTGATAAAGCTGGTTCAGCTCTTATCACCATAAACTGCTGGTTAAATGCTGTAATAAAAGATCGGCCATGAAAGCACAAGCACACACACACACACACACACACACACACACACACACACACACACACACACACACATTTACACACACACACACACACACACACACATTTACACACACACACACCAAGACCATTTCGTCCTCATATATATTTTATCTCTCACAGGGTGTGTGTTTGCAGTGAGGGAGTGCACGGGGTGGATGATTATGCTGGGTGCAATGATGGATCGGAATTTCATAAAACATTCAGCTGTCTTTGAGATATTAGCACAGGTCACAGGGACCTCTTCAATTCGAATGCAAAGCCCTGACGAGCAGTTAGGTTGGACCTCATGGATGTCATCATGGGTTGTTTATTTGAGAGGAACACCCTAAGAATAATCCAGTCATAAAAGCACTGCATTAATAAAATGTATTATTAATATTATTTATATCCGTTCACTCTCACACAGACCTTTTGAAGTTTGACTGTAACACACGTCAGACTTACTGCTGACGTGCGTTGAATTGTTTCACCTTGACTTCTGAGGCCATAAATAGACAAGATTTTACCATTCTGCTCACTTCTACCAGCTGTTCCTGCCACAGCTGCATAATTTATTGCAGGTGGAGCGGGTTTCAACCCGAAACTGTCAAGGCCCTCCGCATTCCGTGTTGATCCACACGAAACAAAAAGAGGGATGCTGATTGGCTCCAGGTCAGCTCTGAGGACTGGTTGTTTTACTGTGGGCCGCAGTGACATAAAACCAAAGCAATGGCCACACATGTGATCTGCACTTCAATGGAAGACATTGGCCTCCGAGAGGGTGACTAAAGTGACATGACGTGACCCATAGATTTGCTCTAAAAAATCACTGGCAGCAGCCTTCATGCATCACATGTTGCTCTCGTTTTACCAGAACCTCTCTTTTTTTTTTCCAGACTCTTGTTGTCGTTGGGGGATTGTCTTAAGTTGAAACATGGGGCGACTGCTCTTTTGCACATGCTAATGTCAGATGTTTGTGGTGGTTACCGTGGTGCTGCTGGTGAATGCTCCTCACAGGGGTGACCACATATCTGCAGAGCTGACACGAGGGTGGGGGTGGGGCGGATTGGACGGGTCCACTTTAGGTCTGAGCAGGATTCGGTGCACAATCTAGTCCTCTCCGGGTCATCTGAGCCCGCGTGTTTGGGCAGAAAGCCAGATTGGCCTCCTCTAGGTCTTCTCAGAGCTTGGTGTGTGCTGCCAGGCGGGAAAGGGAAAGTGTCAGTGAGCATTAACCCCCCCCCCTGCAAGCGCACACACACACACACACACACACACACACACAGACTCACTTCAACCCCCATTCTCTCTTCTTTCCATCTCCTCCCCCAACCCCCTTGTTACTTAACTGAACAGCATTCCATGTCACTATCTCCCCTCCAATGAGAAAGTTGGTGGATTGTTAATGATAGTTAGATGCTCTCTGTGGCTCACTAACACTGGGGCTGTACCTCTTTGGCATCCCAGGTCTTTCTCTTTCTCTTCCTCCTGTCTCTCTCTCTCTCTCATACACACACACACTCAATCCATTTTTCTCTGTCTCCTTTCCAAAGGTTTCTGAGAAGGAGCGCCTCCCATTCTGCCGTGCCCCTCCGATCACATCCGCCCTTTTCCAAGGATGACGCGCCCATGATGTCCTTCTGGAAGTAGGTCTCTCTCTCTCTTCACTCTTGCTCAACAGCATAGCCCTTGTTGTGGTTGATGACGGGCACAAAGCACGCCATGGGCCCTCTCTACTTAGTCTAAAGAAAAATCATTTGGATGCAAATTGTCATTTGGATTCCATTTTGAACCATTGGGGGAGGAGGTGGGTGCCTCTCATTGTATCTGAATATCCCTTTCTCCCTCCATTGGTGAGACTGTTGAACTTAGAAGGCACTCTCTCTTTCTCTCTCTCTCTCTCTCTCTCCCTCTCCCTCTCTCTCCCTCCCTCCCTCTTCTGTCATCCTCTTTTTATCTGATCTCTTCTCAATCACAGGCGCTGTCTTCACTCTTACTTCAGTCCTATTTCTCACACTCACTTTCATTCATTCTACACTCTCTGCTACCCTCTCACCCCCATCTCACAGAACAAAGTTGGATAAGTCCATTATGAGAAATCTCTCTAGACCGCCTGTGAAGATGAGTGTATTGAAAGGGAACCACAATGAGCTAAGGGATGTGATGACACCACTATCACAATAAAGGTATCAGAGCTCCACAGCACATTTGCCTACTCTTCAGGAAAGCACTCCTCTTCGATACAAGGACAGTTTATACGTGGATAGTTTGCCACATGCATGGACATACTGGGTAGAGTAGGACATGCAGTGAAATTGGTTTGTTTGTCTAAAACTGCATGGGGAAAGGGGAATAAAGTGCACAGAATGTAGTTTGGGGATGGCTACCTAATAAAGGGCAGAGGTAGAATAGGTGATGTGGTTCCATTCTGTGGTTGTCTGCCAACTCTTCCGCCACAATATTTATTTATTTGTTTGTTTTTAATGGGCAGTTGGTGTCCTAATCAAAGCTTGACCAGTTTATTTGTTTGTTTGTAATGGGCAATTGGTGTCCTAATCAAAGCTTGACCAGTGCTGAACACAATTTGGAGGTCTGAATGCTGAAGACTTGGGCATGCTCTATGGATTAAGTGGTGCAAGAAAAAATTGTTGGGAAGCATGAAGTGTGTTGGTGTGGATAATATGTGACCTGACTTATGAGGAGAACACTGTTTTAAGTGTTTGAAGCTGACTGCATAGGCTGGGGTAGGGGGATTGGCAATGAAGTCTGGCTCAGCCAAAGATTAAGGTTTGTATGGGAGACTTCTGGGACCTTCTGTTTCTCAACGAGGGATCGAGTTGGTAGTCTGGGGAAGGGAGATAACACACTCCAAAGGGGTAAAAAAGGTGGACAAGAAGGAGGAGAAAGTGATTTTTTTCCCCACTCTTTCATCACTCCCGAGGCCTTACTGCCACCCCATTTTTATCAGAGCAGACCTCTTCTTCATCAACCACCTTCTTGCAAATAGCAAAAAAAACCACCTCTACCACCAAGCTGTTTCGGTCTACAGGGCAGTCAGCCCTGGCCAGCCCAGGCCATGATGGCATTATCACTGTCTGTGTCCACTGCACCCCTCTAACAAACAGAAGGGGCAGGGAAAGGGGGGTGAAAAAAACTTCCCTGTGACCTAAATGTTTCCCAGATTGCATCACTGCCCCCCCCCCCATCTTCTTCACCCTCTAAACCACTCATCCTTGAAGAAGCCTGTTTTTTTTTCCTCTCCGTGGTGATGTTTACGATGCTCTCTGCTCAGCTAAGTGGAGCCAATGCGCTATGTTGTTTTCCCTTTCTCTCCTGCTGTTGTTTGCTGATATTTGGTCTGGGATGACAATAAGCCGGAAGAAAACAGCCCCTTTTAAAATATGAATGGAGCAAGACCTGTGGGGAGGAGGAGGAGGAGAGAAAGGGAGAAGGAGGAGGGTTTCGGATGGTGGGGGTTAGAGAAAAGGGACCCCTCATCTGTTCGGTCCCAGCTTTAAGTCTCTGTTTTCCCCCGTGGAGGAATTAAAGGCGTGCCATTATCCCTGGCAAATTACCACACAGCCATTGTGGTACAGCCATGGTACATTACTGTGCCTTAAGACGTGGCCGAGTTCTGCCCATTCAGGCCACAAAGACAGGAGGGAGGGGGGGCTGGCAGATCCTTGGCTGGTCGCACAGTGGAGGCATTCACACAAGACGGAGGGGGCCGTACGGCGAAAATCTGTGCCACAAGGGAGCCATGACATAGTTTGTCCAAGGGTTGTTTGGCAAAGCCGACCACCAATGCCCAGTCCCTCTTTTGCGGTCGGTTTTTAAGGGCAAGAATTTGGTCTGATTGCACCTGTCCTTTTTTGGCTTTTTGGCTTTTTGTTTCTTGGACTAACATTGTGTTTTGTAAATCCTGACACTTGGTTTTCCCTCTAGTTTTACTTGGTCCTTGCATTAATATGCTATTGTTTGTTTTGCACCTGTTACAATTTAAGCCTACATTAAGTCAGATAGAGAGAGATAGAGAAGCCTGGCAGGACTTTTTTCCTTCGGGGAACTAACTACTTTCTTCCCGTGAAAAGGGTCCTGCTTGATTAAAGTCCTGCAATAACGCTGTTATCCCACTGAGGCTCGACTAGACCAGACAGGCCCTTAAAGGTCCCCGGCACGGAAGGTGAGGGTCTGAATGAGATTTGCGAAAGGCCAAAGGGACTTTATGACTCTCTAACATTGTTCTCTCTCCCCTTTTATAAAGTCCTCCCTCTGACTCTCGCGGTTAATGAGCAGCATGGAGCTCCGGTCTGGGGGCAGCGATGATGAACTCTGGTGCCAGTAAATACTGCCGGCATTGCCCGGGCCATTAAGCGGCATACTTCTGGCCCCCACCGGGAGGCCTTGGCTCTGTGTGGTGGAAGCCTCGGCTGTAAAACAGCGGTTAACTCTCGTCTCTGCTGTCCTTACCCCTTTCCTGGCTGGTCGTTTGAGTGAAGTGCTCAAAGTTCACACTGGGAGCGTGTTTGATGCCCCGTAATATGATCGAGTTTGTGAAGAGGCATAAATCTGCGTTGAAGATCTCCCTCCATCTAATTCCCTCCCTCTCTCACTCACTCTGTCTCACTCACTCTCACTTACACACTTTAGTTTTTTCTCTTCTGCCTCACTGATTGATCTAGAACACTCCCCCTTCTCCCCTTTCAAAGCTGGCTGCCTTTACTGTCAGTGTTGTTACGATATCAAGATGTCATTCATCTTGAAGATCACATTCTTGTCTGGGTTGTGCAATACCAGAATAAAACAATGACTGCCAGGAAAATGTCTTTCTTTTAAGATTTACTTTATTATCTTATTATGAAACTACCACGTCCTCCTTGTTCCCTGAGATGTTTTTCTGTTCAAAAATATGACACATGAAAACTTTTTTTTTAATTTTCAAAGAAGTCTCACATTCATTTTCAGTGTGATGTCTTCCAAGTAGTGGGTTGGGGACTTGAAAGAGAGAAACTGAAGTGTTCCAGGAAGTTGCTCACAGGGTTGTGAAATTGTTGGGTATGTTGTCCGTCACTGCCCAAATTCGCCAAAAAACACCCCCTGATAAAACTCCAACTTGGATTTCAGCTTCTGACTTAAGCTTTGTAGAGGCCCTTTAGAGTGGCAACGTGTTTTCTCTAAAAATTGTGGGAAAGTGCAGCGCAAACCGGGAAGCAGACGTCAATTTACTCCCATAATCCTGTGTTGCTGCTTAATGATTCAGGGGGGGATTAAGAGGCGCAGTCAGTCTTTTTACCTAATTATAGATCCGGCCTCCTCTGCACCAGGGCACACAGCTGGCCTTGGAGGCTAGCCAGGGCTGCTTGCTCCTTGCTTGTTTTGTCTCTCTCTCTCTCTCTCTCTCTCTCTCTCTCTCTCTCTCTTGCGCTCTTTCTCTTTCACTCTCTCTCTCTGAGGAGATGCGCAGAGGGACACAAAGGACCTCGCTCATTTGATTTTAATAATGTAATGAAGTTGCGGCTAAATAAATGGGGTCTTTTTGGGGAAGAACTATAACCCTAACATGAAAGCTTGGAGAGTATACTTGTCTTATTTCTCCACCACTGCCACTACCACGCCTGTTTCGTCCAGTGCAGCCCTCATTTGCAAGATCTTGATGCCCTGTTTTGAACACCCTCTTGAATACTCTTGAGGCACAATGGCCTTGATTCATATTCAGTCATAGTTGCGCTCTCTGTATCTACAGTAAGGGTGGAAATGTTGTGAATATTACTGAAGCAACTTGGAGAGGCTGGCGCCCAGGAAAGATGAAAGGTTTTTTAATCTTTTCTTTTAATACCAAATATGATCAGAACAAAATGGAGACAATGGCTGTAATGAATAAATCAACATTAGCCCCGGTGACCAGGCTGCAGACAGTCAGAGAATATCCTGGCAGTTAAATGAAAAATTCATTATGTGGCATGATGGGGGAGGTAAGATGTGGTTACTGTCTGAAATGAAAGAAGAGGTGTCAGTTGGTCAGGTTTTGAAAGCAAGAACTTCATCCCCCTCAATGGAAATCATACACTATTCAGCAACCTTCAAAAGAGTGAATAGAGCTACTTCGGTGTACATCAGGGTATGGGCTCATGTATACTCACTGCACCCGTGATTAAGACCTGTCTTTGTGGTCGCGGCGCACAACTGTTTCTGTTGGGAGAGAAAAGAAGTGATGTAGCAGCAATTGGTTTCCAGGAAAGGTTTCATGGGGTTGCCTTTCATTTTTTAGGGGTGTGTCGAAGTTATATGTGTCCCCACAGATTTGCTGCTTGGTTCTTATTTCAGCTAGTCCAACCCCTACACTAAAAAAAAAAAAACGACAAAAAAGATTGTTAATGGTTTTCTTTACTTTAAAAATGAATTAGTCTGAGGTCAGTGTGTTGGTTAGGGTTAGGTTTCCTTGATTTTCTTCTCCCTCCACATCCACGTCCACATCGCCTGCATGTTTTCTACCACTTCACTTCAATTAGGCTCTTTCAGGCAGAGAGGGCTTATCTGCACTCTCCTCTAATGTTGTAGTCAAAGAAAAAAAAAAAAACACTGTACGAGGTTAGGGTCCTTAGCCCTCCAGATCCTTCTCAGCCTCACAATGGCTTTTGTTGAGCTGCATGGACATATCGCCGGTGGATTAAACTGTAATTAGGACCAGCCTCAGAAGTTCGTTTTATCCACCCCTCAAACCCTGCCTTGTGATCACAGGATCCTGTTTTCTCCACTTTGACTCAGATCCAGTGTGCAGATCAGACAGCAGCTGAAAGTGTCTTTAGAACAACCACCGTAAAGACTTGGAGAGATTTTGTCCAGTCCAGTAGAGTCAGTAGAGAGTAGATATTGATGGTAATAATTCATGTTTTTCCAGCTCTGGTTAATTGCTACCTGGGGGAGTAAGAAAGCATTGTTTACTGAATGAAACATATTTTCTGTTCTGCCTTGGCTTCTTTTAAGCAACTGTACCCAATCTCTAACTCCCCACCACACTTCTCCACCCCCTCATACCAGTGGCCTGTTGGGCTTGTTCGTTCACTTGCAAAGTGTGAATTCCCATAACAATGCAAGCCGACGGTGGCTATCGCTGCAACTCATTCCGCTTTCTGATTTGCTGGCACAAAGCCTGGGTCATGCTTCGAGACACCCGCAACAAGAAATCTTGTTGTGAAGCCACACGGCAATTAAAACGGAAACAGATGTTTGGTTCTTTTCTCTCCAATTACGCCGAAATGTATTCAATTATCTCTGTGTAGTTTCGGAGCGTGTGGCTGTGGAAACAACAATAGCTACTGCTTTGACTGATAGCCTTTGTAAAAGGATTGGGCTACACCCATTGTGATAAATACTGGTCATGAAAAGATGTACAGTACTCTTTCTGATGTTATGGCATCTCATTTGTAGTAAACATCCTGTCTCAGCCAAGCTTTGTTGATTTGTGTATGGCAGTGTGTGCATGTGTGTTCTCCTTTTTGTGTGCTACAATGGTCAGATTAAATGCTACTCACTCAAGATAGCTTGACATGTTGATGGCCTTAATGGAGTCATCAAATACCACATCAATTTACAATACAAGCACTGAACTGAAAAAGCTTGAAAGTAGAACACGTTTGTCTAGGCATTGTAATGAACAAATTAAATGTGATGTACATTCTTAAGAATTTCTCTGTTAACCAGGATTTAATTACTTCTCTTTTTTGGTCTATGTGTGTGTGTGTGTGTGTACGTGTACATGTGTTCATCTTCTTGGTCTGCACTGTTTTTTTCCATCTTGGCTGAACAGGAGTCACCCCATCCTAACGCTATAAATCCTGGAACAATGTGCCTGTCTGGATGTTTTGATTTAACAACCCAATAAAACGGGCGCACACTCAAATGCTTAGACTGCCCGTGGTGCCCCTGCCCCCAGCTATGTGTGTGTGTGCAGGGTGTTATTTGTCAAAAAAACAGGGGAGGGGGGGGTCTTGTTATTTTTTTAGTTTATGGAAATGAACATTTTAACTTCCCTAACTAGGCCTACCATGTTGCTTAGCCTATTGTTTTCCCAGAAACATTTTACTTTTAGTTTTTAGCTTTTAGCTTTAAACCATGAATACAATATTTTCACCATAGGCAGTGTTGACTACGATGTTATATGGCAAAAAAAAACAAAAAAGCAGTAGAAGTAGTCAGGATTTTTAAGGTCTGTGGATTAGTAGACGCGTGGCATAGTAGACTAATTGCATAGCTTACTATGATACCAGATAAAGTACCTCACTCGCCCACAGTCTGTCAAGATTTATAACAGGAGGTCATCCACTCTGACGCTCGGCACTGGCTCTTTATTGGACTGTGTGCTGAGCCCTCTCCTGTACACAATCTATACCTATGACATCCCTATAACATCATCATAACATTCACCAATGACAACACTCTGGTGGGGCTCATCACAAAGAATGGTGTGACTAACATTTTAACCCTCAACGCAAGAAAAACCAAGCCCCTAAAACTACCCCCGCCACCCCGGGTGTCCACCTTCAAGTCCCTCGGGACCCACATCTCCAAGGATCTGTCTTGGGCAGCTAACACATCTGCCCTACTCAAAAAATGTTAAAAGTAATGTTGTCACTTCGCTGCTGCTGCTGACTAATGTTGGCTAATGTCATATTTGGTTTTGTCACCTCACTGCTGCTGTTGGTTATGTTCGATATGGGTTTGCCCCACTATCTCTCACTGTGCAATACATACAGCATAATGTGCAATACCTACCTCATAGTGCAATATATTATTTACAGCTTATGTACACGGCCCATTTAACTTTTACTATTTTTTATTTATTATGCCCTTGTATATACCCCCTTCTTTCCTTTGTTTCTACAGTGCTTCCTTGCTTGACATGTTGACACTTTTACCTCGCGCCTTTGTGGCCTTGCTGTCAAATTTTGTTGTACAGGCAACTGTTTTAATGACAGTAAAGGTCTTGAAGTAGATGTATGGGCCCATGTTTTTAGATCATTAGATTTTAAGTAACATCAGTTGAGTTGCATTAATCACTATGACGGGGGCATAGTTCTTGTCCCCATCAGAGTTTTTTTTATTTTTTTTATTTTTTAGGAAAGGTAGGGATATGAAACCCAGAAGGCGGGAAGCACACCCACCCCAACCCCCCCAAATTGCACCTTGTGTCTGTCTGTGTGGGGGGGCAGACGTTGATTCCTCACTGCCTTGGCCCTAGTGCTGTAAAAGCACAGTGTGCATGTGTTTACATGCTGCTGCTCACCAAAAGCCACAGGAAACGGTTCCTTTGTGGCTGCTAAGAGGGTTGGGTTAAAATCTCAGCCCTGAAACCTTAGCATTGTTTGTAAGGGCCTGGTGGTTAGTGGTTAGCCACAGACAGTGTCATACTCCTAGCTAGCTGCTAATGTCTTTCACAGAAGGAGCTTTTGTGGTATTTTAGAGGTAGTTACATGAATTCTTTCATGATTAGTGGCCTGAATACAACGTGACATGTTTTGGTGATGCCTTATTTCATACCACACTACCGCCCTCATGTATTTTGTTGCTGTTGTAGTAGTGAGTCTTGTGGGCATAGCTTCTGTCTACCCCCACAGCCTGTCACTTCTGTGGGCCGTGTTGTAGTGTCCATAGCCTCATACTCACCCCCAGGGCCTGGGCTTGTTGGATCAAGCCATGTCGGAGCCATAAGGGTGGGCTGGGGTCAATTCTGCCTCTAGGGCAACCCCCCCCCCCTCCACCCCCATTTCTTTCTCTGTCTCTCTCCTGTCTGTCTCTCTCTCTCCCTTTCTCTGTCTTTCTCCCCCTGGAAAAACCAATTGTGTAAACAGTAAAGAAATGGTGTTGACCAGTTCAAACAGCTCTCTGTCCATTCAATTACAAGGCCCAAAGAGCAGACAGGTTTATCTTTTCAGTGTCAGGTGAGATTTACAGGTGGTCTGTGTATCTCCTCGTGTGTGGTTAAGGTTCACCGGTAGAACCTGTGAGCTGGTTAGGAAAGAGAACCCAAGAGACCCAAAGGTTGAAGTGACATTTCACTAAAATTGCCTCATGGTGATGTTAAACACACACTTAAAGTGCACTGAGCCTGTCATGCCTGTCATTGCCTTTTCTTTCAAGATCTCCGGGTGTTTTGGCAGTTATAAGATTGACATGCTAAAGTGACCGTTTTCACTCGAGGTGGATATTAATGAAATCAGTTTTATCTGACATGCTATTAAAATCTCCAGTGTGGTTGTCAGCAGTCGGCAAATTGGAATAGCTTATTTTATAATACTACGTGCAGTTTCCGAGAATGCTGGGCGGCAGTTTTCTGCAGATGTCATACCACGTCTTCTCGAGTAGCCTTTAGGGAATGCCAACACGTGTCTTCTCCAGTGCCAAGCCAATTGTGCTCTTTCTTTTTGTAATCCTGTCAAAATCATCATTTGATGCATTGCTGGTGTGTCAGTGTAAAAGCATTTGAAAAAGAAGGGGTAGGTGGATGGGCATGGGTGTTTGTGTGTCTCTTTGAAGAAGATGGAGTGAGATGGAGAGAAACAAAGAGAGAAATTGGAAGCACAAGCAGTGTTCAGAGCCTCCGTTTTGATCAATTCCCCTTGACCAGAGAACAGATGTGGGTTTCTGACAGCAGTGAATGAAACAAAGCCAATCATGCCAACCATAGAAGAGGCACTGGAAATATCCCTCAGCTAGCCTCCAGACGCTTGGCTCCCCTCAGGGGAGAAGGGGGAGGTGGGTGGTATGATGACCAGGCTGGTGGGCAGCAAAGGAGTAGGCAGATGCAGAGGAGAGGAAAGGATGCAAGCTCAGGTTCTGAAGAAGTGATGTGGTCCCCTGGCAATGTCTCTCTTTCTGCCACTTATCAGAGAATCCCACACGGCCTCCACCAATTCCTGACCTTTCAGCAGAAGCAGCCGTGCTAAGAAAGAGCAGGCAGACGAGTGGGAAAGGAAATGCTCCATGAAGCCCGGTGACATTTCAGTCCCACGTTGTCACTCAATTCCATTGTTTGAGAGACTCTGAAAGACACCGACAAAAGAGGACATGCAATCAAGAGTTATTTGAGCTGGTATTTTAAAAATCTGATCAAGATTATAGCAAGTCTGACATTTATGGGGAAAAAGCCTTTGTCATGCAACGTGCTTATTCGGTCTACATTTAGAAGCCATAGGCAGACCTAGTAATATGGTCACAGTTACTGTTGGCATCAGTGATACCAAAAGGCCTGTTGTAGGGGAGGGTGAGAAAAAAGGTTCTCACCATGGTTTTGTATCTTCTTCATCTTCTCATGCTGTCTCTTTACCCCCATTACCAGCATGTCTTTATTTGAGCTTAAGCAAAAACTTGTTCTGAGAGACCGAAAGAGGGAGAGGGATGTTTTTTTTTTTTTCATTCTCCTTTCTGGAACCTTAACCAACAAATTAATTCCGCTTTTAAAACGTTCATTTCAGAACACTAAAGCTCCCCGCCGGTCCCCGCTTGGCACCCGCTCCTTGGTTTTATTAAAGTTCTGTGTCGGGTCCCCTGGCTGCGAGGTGCGGCTCTAGTAAGAGATGAACGATCTCAGGCTGAATTCAATAAGCGGCGCTCTCAGATGGGGGCGCTTCAGCTTCAGAGTAACCGCACCTTCCAACCCCCCACCCTAACCCCAACTCCACCTCAAATCCACACACAAACCACCCCCTCCCTGCCCCCAGTTCCCGACGCCTTAACCGCCAGAGCTCTTTGCCAGCCGTTGCTAGGACCAATTTACTCAGCCAGTTGTTCTCTCCAGATCAATGTGTCCTAACAAATTGGAAAGGGAGCGGTAGGAGTTCCATCAGCGATCTGGCTTTGTACCTGTGTGGAGAAAACAACGTTAAGTGCTCCAGTGTTAAATAAAGGAGAAAGTTTGCTGCTTGTTCTGAACAGTATGTAGGTCACACAGACAAATCCAAGTCTCTAGATAATTATAAATCTGGGTAATGGCCACAGTGATAATTCAATAGTATATTTGTACAATTATAAAACCATAATAAATACAATAACTGGTGCATTATACAGGTACTCTCATAATGATGAGGTTCCGACAAAATCTAAAAATAAATGTATATAGGAGTTATAGCTGGTAACATTAGCTGGTAACTGTAATTGGGAACCCCAACGTAAAGTCCAAATGACATCCAAGGCCTTGCTAATTAGTGAACAGGGCTGGTTATGGTTTCATATCCGAGGCTTTGCAGAAGGGGTTCTCGGTCAGTGGCCTTGGCTCCGGGTAGCAACAGCGAGGAGGGGAGAGAGGCTGTGTTTTTGTTTGGTTTCATACAGAGACGCCATTGATAGCCAAGTCATTAGCACAGGCTAATTATGCAGGCCAAACCGTGTCACCCTCCACTCACACAGCGAGCCCTTTCAAGTAGGACACCATTTCCTATTGCGGCGCATGGTAATCCCTTCCAGTGCGGACAAGCGATTGCTTTGGGCCATCATTGGCTTGATTTCCCTCAGGAAATGTTTGTTTTTCGTCTGCTGAATATCTCTTTTTACTTGCCTCCCATGCAAATGGAGCAGACTGATGCTCTCACAGCACATAGCATTGACCCTCTGCCTGATATTGCTCTGGGGGTGGGGGAGGGGTCAGTTTGCCTGGTCATGGACAAACAGAGGGCCTTTACGGTTTTAGCGCATGTCCTGTCTGGTAGCACATGGGTGACCTGTGTGAGTGAGCCCCACCACTAATTTGCTAATTGAATCAGGTCTCGTCTGCTCTGCTGAACTTTTGCCAGCCTGTGTCATGGTGGCAGCTAATGTGAAATGGCTGTCTGTAATCAGATTTGTTTGTAAACAGTAGACCTGTTGCGACTAACCCAGTTCTGGCAACGATTTCAGAGTTTTAAAATTGAATTGATTCAGATTTGTTTTCTGCAGCATTCTTCACATTTCCCTTTGAAGGACAATAGTGACAACAGTTGAAAAGGAAAGTCTTAAAAGTAATGCCACATCAGTCAATAAAATCCATGTGGAAACTCCTGACTTCTTAGACACATGAAAGCATAACCTAGGCAGTGAAAGCTCTGCATTTTCTTCCACTGGGAATGAGGTGAAGGTGTAGGCTGTGTACTTTGTTCCTTAAAAAAATATATTTTCGTTTGTTTTAGCACCTCATCCCCACACAGATGCTTTTTTGAAAACACCTTCTAAAGTGGAAATTTGTCAGTGCGGTGGAGTGAGGGGTGCTTAAAGGGATGACAGACACCTATGACTGCATCGTATTACATCATCCTCCTTTAAGACCCATTGACGCTTCCTTATCAGGTGACCATAAATAGTTATGTTATGCGTTTTTAGGCCAGTGCATTGGGAATGTAGGTTATTCTAGGTACTGAGCTACACTTTATTTAAACAGAGACCTTTTTCAAGAAAAATACCCAGTTATGTGTAGTCTGGTCACAGGAAAAGCCTCATCTAAATATTTGTGAAATTTACTAAACTGACTAAATGCTACCTAAAACTGTGAATTTTAGAAAACAGGTCCTTTGAGCTCCACTATAGCTGTGCATTTTCACTGCCTGGTTTCATTGCCATTAACACATTTTTCTGCCAATATATTATTTACATTATATCTGAAATCTTCCGTCCCTTTGGTGTTTCCCTCCAGTAGTTTTCCCTGTCGTATGAGCTCAGATGGGCAGGTAGTTGATAAAACCTGTGGACCAGATGGATTAGACAGGTTACCTCAGGATGCCTCAGGTCACACCGTAATCTGGGCCTTTGGGATGAGTGACGGCGACTGTTATAACACAAAAATATTTATCTACAGACATTAACAGCCTTTAAAATCTTCTTTTCCCACAACACACACACACACACACACACACACACACACACACACACACACACTCTTACTTTCACTCACATACACTTTCTCTCTCTCTCTCTCTCTCTCTCTCACACACACACACACACACACACACACACACACACACACACACACACACACACACTCTTACACACAAACTTACACACAACACATCCTCTTCATACTTCTTCACCATCTACTTACACACACACACACTTTGTCTCTCCCTCACTCTGTCTTTCTCTCTCTCTCTCTCTCTCTCTCTCTCTCTCTCTCTCTCTCTCTCTCTCTCTCTCTCTCTCTCACACACACACACACACGCATAAATACACAGACACAATTATATTATGCTGACACTTCTATTAGCTTGAAGAGAATTTTGTGACAAGCGCTTTCACATTAAATATTCATTTATACATCTTGTTGCCATAATCAATTTAGCCTAAAAACCATGCCATGGGGGATGTAATGATGGTGTCCTGGGGGTTTGAGCACTGCAGTCATAACAGAACATGTTAAATGTATGGTTAAGACAGCACAGTAATACAGGCCACAGTGATAACCTATCGATCAGCCTGTGCATGTGTGTTTACATCTGTCTAGATGTGTACTTGGGGCATGCTAATTGTGAGGTGTGTGTGTGAGAGAGAGAGAGAGAGAAAGACTGAGCATATGTTTACACATACATTTGGACATTCTGTGGAATTATGAATGTTTTCTTTGTGTGTGTGTGTGTGTGTGTGTGTGTTTGTTCCTTTGCTCACACGTCAGCCCCATCCATTAGCATCACCGGACTTAAATACCCTCATCTACCCAACCTGCCACTCCTCTTGCCCCCCATCCTGCCTGCTGTGATGCCTCATCCCCCCATCATCCCTCCCCCAGAGCCAACAATCTCCACACTGTGGGATCATGGCCACATGGCATCATCATGGCTACTACCGGCTGCCATTAATAACTGTCAGGAGCCATCCAGCCATCACAGCCTCCAGCTAGCCAGTCCTCCAGCCTGTCACTCAGACAATCACTGCCACTCACATTCCTCGCGCCTCGTCTCTGTGCTCATAGTAATTACCCACACGCTCTGCATGGAGCTGGGAGCGATCTTAGCGTTGTCCTTGACTGTGTCGCTGTGTCTGTTTTTTGGAAATCAGGAAAATAGGATTGGCTTTTGGGTTTTGTATTGTTTTGTTTAGTTTTTTTTTTTTTTTTTGAGTTGAGACTTGAAGCTGTCTGTAACCAATTTGCTTATCAATTAAAATTGTCTGGTGGGCCCCCTTCTGCCGGCGCTTGTGTTCCTTCCGCTTGAGTTAATTAGGACGCCATTCCGCGTGTTGTCCATGAGATAGCGATTAATTGGAGTCAGCCTGAGTCTCCCGCATCGCTGGTTCGGGAGTGCGTAGGTTCCTGTTGTTTTTTTTTTTGTTTTTTCTTCCCCTAGTGTCATCACCAGAATTTTAACCTTCTGAAACATGCACACTCATTAGTTGGTGTCTGTCGAGGTGCCCACATCATGAATGACAGTTTTACATATCTATCAGACAATAGGCCTCTGTTGATGAGCACTGGCCTGCATTGCTGGGCCTGGGTGATGGGTAATCACACTGACCTTTCTCTGCCTGTGAATAGTCAGACTGATGCACCTGCCATGACTCCTTTCCCCCCTGAACCTCCACCTGAATGGGAGCAATGATGAATTGGGCCTTTCTCTTCAAAGCCTGTGCCCTTACCAATGGCAGCAGAATGCCACCAGCTGCAATCATGGCTCTGTTACCACACTGCCTGCCCTTAACCTCCCGCCTCACTCACCCACCCCCCACCCTTCCAGCTCTCCTGGCCTTCACCCTCCAACTAATGGAGCTGGGCCATTGTGGTCTGGATGCCAGTGCACACCAGAGGTTTAGGAGTCAAAGAGAGAGGGGCCCCTTTTGGAGCCGACATCTGAGAGCTTCTTACGCCAAAGGTGGTCATTTCTCCTCCCTCCTCCATTGTCCCTCTTAAGAGGGCCAGCATACTGCTAAAACGTAGGCTACTACAGTTTGTGAATCTGATCTGTGAGAGGTGACAGAGACCGATACATTCACCGATGGGAGAAGCTAACGTTTCCCCATCACTGTAGTTATTGGTCTTCAAATTAATTTAGTTTTATCTTCACCTCTTAATTCTCAATGCGTTCATTTTGGCCGTAACGCAAAATATCATCTGCTTAATAAAGGGCGTTATCGGTAAGATAAACCCCAGCTGGCAGTTATTCCCCCGCCCTTAATTAAATGATGGTTACAGTTTTCCCTAAATGACAGTGGCTGGGAGCAATTGTGCTCACAGCAGGTGATGTTTAACTGGCGCTACATATAATTAGATGGACAGAAAGGCTGAGCTCAGCTCATCAGCATTCTCCTCCCCCAGCTGTGACAGATTGGGCGGTCCAGAAAAAAAAGAAGTCAGGCAGGCCAGACCTGGCAAGGTGGCCAGGTGCCATTTCCATTCAGGTAGAGGCAGGAGGACCAGTGTAGCAAAAAGCTGGGGAAAAAAAGAGATCACATTAGTGATCCAGTGGTGTAATGAGCCAGAAAGACAAAGTCTGGAACAATGGCGGCATGCTGCCTGAGATCGTGGAGAGAGGGGGGGGGGACCTGTCAGGGAGACTGATTGAGCCTGGCCAGCAGGACCATTTCAAACACAGAGGTAGCCGCTCGACGTCACGCCTGCTCTCCGGTCAGCGAGCTGCTTGTCGCCAAGGTGGAATTGGTGTGTGACAGGGTGGAGAGAGAGCAGGGCTGTTGCTCGTGTAGGGGGGTGGTGGCAGAGGTGCTGCTGGAGGCCTGCAGAGACGCGATCCAGCCTGACGGGGGCCAGGATTGGCGAGGGTGGCCTCCCACCTCGCCCTGTCTCCTGGCGCAGATTGATTCTGACCGGCCATTCATCACCCTGCAGAGAGCGAGACTGTGGTGTCTATGGTAACTGTGGCTGCTGGACCGTGTGAGAGAGAGAGAAAGGTGGAGGGAGACAGAGAGATTGGGGTGGGGGGAGATGGAGAGAGATAGAATATGGCAAAGGCTTAAGGCACATGATGGCTGGTCACTGAGAGGCAGGCTGTAGCTGGACCATGTTCGCTCAATACGTTTTTGACACTCGCCAAATAGAAAGTTTTTAAAGTTTTCCAAATCTATAAAATTCTAATCAGATGCAGCAGAACATCTGTAATTTATAGATGTGATTATTTTGAATTATTAAATGCAGTCATGATACAATAATGAAGCTCTTGCTGGTTGCAATCTTCAGGTGATTGCTTCTATTATTCGACTCAACTACCTTGTAAAACTAGGAACATAAACGTTTAGGGGGTTATTGATTGATGGCGCCTCACCGATGAATAAAAAGTGCTGGGGGGTGACATTGAAAGCTTAGGTTTGCATGAAATTCATTAGTGGTAGACTACTAAAACAAAAAATCGAAAAAGGCTTCGATTCACGGAAGCATGACCTCACAGCTCATAAATATGATGTGCAGATTGACCTTGACAGCTTCGTGTCACTCTCGGAACTAAAACCTGTTTGACACGACCGAGTTCCCCCGTCACCTGGCTCCACAGACAACGGGGGTGAGGCGTCCAAGCGTGACTTCTAGCCGCAATTAAAGTGTCTGTCCGCTCTCTCCAGAACAGCCAAACGCAGGGCCCTGAACACCGTCTGAGGACCAATAAACTCCCCGGTCTACCCAGACTGCACCCATCACCGGCACTCCGGCACATTAAATCACGCTCTAACTGCCCTGCTTACAGCTCACCAGGACTTTCATGGGTGCCTGTGATTAGACCTTTAGGCAGTGATCAATAGCTCACATACCCCAGCCAAGGGCCTATATTCCCCCATGCTTGTCTCACAATCAACAGCTATTCATTGCTGTTGGCTTGCACAGTAATGCCTGTAATGCTCTCTGCATAAGCCCCACTCTGGCTCTGCATAAAACAAGTGCTGCGTCACAAATGTCACAAGCGGTCATAATTGTTTCTCGCAGCAGTCTTTTAAGCGGAAAGGGCCACTTGACAGAGCTGCGATGCAGTGCCACCGGCCTCCTTGTGTGTCGTGTCTGGGGGAGAGGACCTCTCAGCCAGGGCAAATAGCGGACTGGCCCTTTTGAAGAGCCTAGACACATGCCCCCAGTGACCGGAGTGCACAGTGAGGGAGTGTGGGAGGAGGGTGGTGCAGCTTTAAGCCCGGTGGCACCAGCGGTGATTGCTTTGTGCCGCCCTGGGCTATAGCAGTCAGGCTTGCCTTTTTAGTCCACGCTGCACACAACCGTGTCTTAGAGCCGAGATGAGTTTGTATGCACCAGTGGACACACACACACACACACACACACACACACACACACACACACACACACACACACACAGTTGGGAATGCGCACACACCAAATTTTACACGTCCAAATTAGCATTTAGAATAAAATGGACATGCATAAACAGAAACCCAAATACAGTCATGCAATTACACACGAACATTGACATGCACAAAAGGAAGAAGCACTGGCTGCAGTCAAAGAAGAGGAAAGAAGACTGAAGAAGAAGAAGAAGAAGAAGGGGGGGGGGGAAAAAAAAAACAGCTCTCAACAGAAATGCTTCCAACAATCCTAAAGGAAAAACACACACAGCTGCAGATGGGGAAGGCTAAAGATTCCCTCTGCCCCCCAATGGTGCTATTCTCCCTATTCATTCGACACCTCGGCTCGCCTTTTTAGCTTTTCTCTCTCTCTCCTCTCTAAGGCTTGCATTTGCCAGTCGAGTAATTGTAGCCAGCAGCGTAAATGGGAATGAATAGAACTCACTGACAGCTCTTCTCTGCAACGGTGATTGGCATGTCATCTCCAGGTCATCTCTTGCTTTTTGGCAGCAGCGATTTTTTTAAACAAGAAAGTGCCGCGTCTGAAAGTTGATATTGCGGAAAAACAACATCTTGAGCGATGTCTGGGCAATCTGTCGCAATAGTGACTCCTTTTCGAAATTAGTAGCCTGTCAAAACTGTTTGTTGAAATTTTCAAATGTATTTACGCTTAGGAGCTTTGAAATGCAGACATACACAGACAGACCTGTTGACACACATACAGTTTTAAACGTACACAGACACGTGCACACAAACACACACACAGAAATAAGCACAGACACTAAAGCAGAGACACAAACATGCACACATGCACACACAAACATGCACACACACACACACACACACACACACACACCACACACCACACAGGGTGGTCCAAGGTGGCACTGCTTATTGCACTAAAATCTTAGGTAAGTGTAAAATTGCGCAATTACAGGCAGCGGCCTGTTGCTGCCTGCAGCTAGAAGCTCCGCTACATTCTGGTCAATAAACCTACACTGTTAGATACGTGGCCCAGAAATGCTCAAGGTCTAAGCCTCCCACTATCAGTCCCGGATTCTTTCAGTTTCTTGATCTCTTTCGGTTCCTGATTTTTTTTTTTTTGACCGCCTCTCATTTTTTCCCCCTCTTCTGCCCTGAGGGGTCAGAGAATCGGTTCCTGCAGAGAGCCCTTTGAGCGATTAGTTGGACTCGCTCAAGCATGAGGGCGGACGCTCTATCTATAAGGTGCTTTCCTTGACCGACCAGCCCCCACAAAGCCACCACCCCCCCCCCATCCCCCCGCCCCCCTTAAGGCACCGGCCCTGCTCTGCTTGGCTGCTGGCTGCACTAAATAGCCTTCTTTGTGCCGCCCTTTCTCCATCTTGTTTTGCCTTCCACTATTCTCCCTTAAGTGTGGAGACTCCAGCCCAACCAACCCCCCATCCCTTCCCCTTCCCCATCCATGCCCTATCCAGACAGGCTCAATTGGCCTTCAGAGGGAGGTGCACCCCCCCCCCACCCCCCCCATCCCACGCCTCCTTTTAAAGTGTTGGCTCCCAGAGACCATTGAAGAGATGAGGTGGGGGTCAGTCCCACAGGGCAATTAGACACAGCCAGGATTGCCCTGACCCACCTGCAACCCTTATATGAAGGGGGCCAGCAGGACACTGTGTGTGTGTGTGTGTGTGTGTGTGTGTGTGTGTGTGTGTGTGTGTGTGTGTGTGTGTGTGTGTGTGTGTGTGTGTGTGTGTGTGTGTGTGTGTGTGTGTGTGTGTGTGTGAGAGAGAAGTTTTAAAAGAGTGTGTGTCATTTGGCTTGTGTTATATAAATGATGTCTTATGAGGTGCATGCTGTTAAAGTATAGTAGTTTTACAACATATAGTCAACACATAGTACGAACACGCTTTAAAACGTGTAGAAAGCGACATACTGTATTAGCATTCTGTTGAGAGATTGTCTTAATTGTCATGTGTACATGGCCAAGTTGTCCTAATACTTGTAATCCCCATGCAGCTTCATTTTCGCTCGTTCAAAATTAATGGTTGTCATTGGCAAGCACTGGCTCTGCATTCGGGGTGATGTCACCATCATTGATTTGCAGTCCTGAGTGATTATGACCACAATAATTCAAGTATCGGCCTTGCCCCTAATCTAATATTAATATGCATCATTCATCCAATTCATTGTGATTGAGTGGATGTGTTTGTTTATTTGTGTGTGTGTGTGTGTGTGTGTGTGTGTGTGTGTGTGTGTGTCGTCCATGTGTGTGTGTACTGGTTGTAGAATTAAGGCAGGAAACCGTGGCGAAAGACTGAGATGAAAGCCCTCCTCCGCACGGCTGAAATTCTTGCGGAGTAAGCCCTCTTTGATTTAATGGCGCTTCTTCAAGTATGCATAACTCATCTGCCATGGCTCGTCCTCAGTTTACTCTTCATCACGTCCATAGCCAGGGAAAAAGTTGGTAGTGGTGACTGAACAACTAGGAAGGCAATACAGTACTTTTGTTTTGTGTGCTGTGTGATCTCTCTCTCTCTCTCTCTCTCTCTCTCTCTCTCTCTCGCTCTCACTTTTGCTGTCTCATTTTGTCTCTCTGTCTCTGTGCCTCTAATTAGGGGAAACAAGAATGTTCCATTATCTTTCCCCTTCATTTCACAGGTGCATCGTCTGCTTTTGTCTGATGCCCCATATTAGCATGCTAACAGTGGCACAGCTATCGCTGGTGTAGGCGCTCTGCCAGTGACGGGAGTAGAGCTCTGCCAGTGACAAGAGTTTCCGTTCGCTTTATGGAGACTTAATTACCAGCCAATTACCAGGAGATGCTCAAGCCCTGAGCAAACAGTCAAAACAGTCGCTCAGTTACATAATCAAAACTTTGCCTGTGATTAAACGCCTCCAAACAAGTCACTGGATTCCAGGGGGTGTTGTTGGCAGACGGTCTCGTCGGCAGATTTGTCCACTTGCACTCTCTTGTCGTAATTCACTGTCGTGATTTTACGTCCTCGCTCAGACGCAGTTCAATCAGGACTCTCGCTAGGACCCAATAAGATTTGGCTGAGAAAGCCTTTACCGAGCTCAAATGAACACCATCCCCATGGGGAAAGTCCGTTTAAAAAAAATACCGGTAGCTTATTGTTTTGTTTGGGGCTGGAGCCATAGTTGTGATGCTGAAGGCAGATGGATGTGGTTGAAGGCCAGTTAAGCCTTTTTATGACCTCCTTGGAGGGTAGATCAACACACCTGGCAAGAGCAGTGACCCATGAAAACTATCGACCTTCCCATAATAATGGCTAGTTTCAAAGTTGTTGGAGAAAAACAATGTTTGAAAGTTGAGCAGAATTTCTTGAGTTCCACTTGTCCCACAGTAATACTGATTTTTTTTTCCTTCCATCCTTTCTCTCCATTGAAACAGGCTGTGTTCCTAGAATTTCTACATTCTCTTCCTCTTCAAAACTCCCACACGTACTAGTGGGAGAGTCAATGTGCTTTGTGTTTTCCTTCACAATACACAGACAGTGCAGAGGTTGAGGTGCAAAGAACGGTAAACTGTCAGTGCAGACTGCAGCATTTTGTCAAGCTGACTTGTCTTCTCTCATCACGCCTCTTAATTCTGTCTTAAAGTCTGCATCCTGTAGAGCCTGGCTGTCATCAGGCCTGACATATGCAGCACTGTGATGGGATAGGATGATTGGGAAGCATACCTTGACGATGTGCTGTAATTTGAACTCTTCGTGTTGGTGATTTTTGTAACGGGCTCCACTCCCCCCCCCACCCCCGCCTCCGTTTTCTTACCTTACACACACACAGAAGAACACAGAGGTGCACTGTTCCTGTCTGACATGCTGTCCTCTAGCAGGCTGTTAAAGCGTGCTGTCGCTCATTAGACTCAGACCCTGAGCTGCTCGCTCCTGAGTCCAAGGGACCTGTCACCTTGAATACCACACACTGAGGTTTCTCACCTTTACTTCCCTCTCTATCTCTCTCCTCCTGTCTCCCTCCCTGTACTCTTTGCTCTGTCTGTCTCCGGCTCCTACTGTCTGTCAAGCTTGCCCTTTCTGACTTTCCATCTCTCTCTGCTTTTGTATCCTACTGTTCTT
The DNA here is from genome assembly GCA_030347295.1 of Setipinna tenuifilis. Taxonomy (NCBI): domain Eukaryota; kingdom Metazoa; phylum Chordata; class Actinopteri; order Clupeiformes; family Engraulidae; genus Setipinna; species Setipinna tenuifilis. The sequence continues at coordinate 20,731,212 of CM059269.1, forward strand.
GCTGTCAGTCACGTCTACTTTCTCTCCCTCTTTCTCTCTCCTTTTCTTCTCTCTCTTTCTATGACTTATCTGTCCTCTTTTTCTCTCTCTCTCCCTCCCTCCATCCCTTTTTATACTCAAGTCCAATACTTCAACTTCATTCATCTCCCTCCCTCCCTTCAGCCACCCTGATCGCTCTTGCATGGCAGATGAGGGCTTGCTGTTCTCCAAGCAAGGCATGTGACCTCCTCCTCCTCCTTCTCCTCCTCCTCCTCTTTCCTTTTCCTTCTCTACCGCCTCCTCCTCCTCCTCCTTCAGATCCAAGCACTATTGACAGGACCTGTGCAGCTGCATTCATTAATAGGATCCCAGGGAAGTTCCTTAAGCCAAGTGCATAGTGGGCACAAGATAATTGACTCGGTTGGTTCGCTCGCCACCTCTCCCCTGCTCCCGCTGCCCACTGAAACCAGCCAGAGGACGGTGCTCTCGTGGGGCTTCTGAATGGCTCCACTTCCATCCGTACGTGTTGAAGGGGTCACTTGCGCTCCGTCCGCGTGTGCTGGTGGGATGGCCGCGCCTGTGTTCCCTCCTGAGATTGCCCCAAAGCTGGCTCACAGGAGCTTGGCGGGCAAATGGCAGTCAGTCGCGAGGCACTGGCCTGTGCCAGCTCTGCCCACGATTTGGGGCACCCTGGCGGGTTGCGGTACCAGCTGTTCAGAGCTCTAATTTGCATTGTGTGTGTGTGTGTGTGTGACAGAAGAAGAATGTGAGTGTTAGTGTGTGTGAGTGTGTGTGAGTGTGAGTGTGTGTGTGTTAGATGGGGTATGTAGGTGTAGATGTCCGTGTGTGTGTGTGTGTGTGTCTGTGTGAGCACTAATGCAAAAGAACTAATAAATCCACACCTACCACCACACAGTGCCAGAATGCCCTGCTTAAGTAGGACTGTTTTTTGTGTCTTGGGGGTCTTGTCATGTGTTCCAGGCTGTGCCAAGTAGTCTCACGGCTCAGTCTGGACCAACTGGACCTGTCCAGTCGCCCCACCCTCTCTGCCTTCAGGGGGCTGTTATGGTTAGCTCACAAAATATGGCCAGGCTGTTGTGTCTTTTTTCCAGACTTAGTATCTAGTATATATGTGTCCCTGGATGCCACTGAGCGACAAAATAGTCTGGATAGGGAGGGAGAGAGAGAGAAAGAAAGATGGAGAACTGATTGGAGCCCAGAGACAGGATCTCTGCTGGACTCAAGTTTGTTATGAGATCAGAAATGGGCAGTTGCCTTACTTTCTCTCTTAAATGAAGGTTCGAGCAGTTTGGCAGGACATCAGCACAGCTCTGCACCAACCCTCTAGTCAGGGTGCGTCTGTCAGACTGCCTGGCTGCCTGACCATCATTATCTGGTGCCCTTGTGGTTTTTTGTGTGTTTTTTTGTACCTGTCTCTTGCCCACATATGTTGTAAACAGTCACAGCAAGTGGCGCAGGAATCTCCGAACATCCCTGTGAGGAATGTTTATCTGTTAAGTGAGGACCCACATGAACCTCATCTTCACCGTCTGCCTTTTATCTCCACCTCAGTGATGATGCGGGTGAATCGTGTAACATGCGTGTGTGTGTGTTGTAGATTTAGTCAGGACCGAACTGTGTGAGGAGACGGCATGCAGAGATGGCCCTGAGACCCACATTTGCCTAATTAGTTACCAGTTGTAGTGTGACTTCTAATTGATTAGGGGGATCATGGTTGATTTGTCGCTCACCCAGGCTAATAATTTGTTATTGATCGCTGCATTGGGGGGGGGGGGGGCACAAGGCTCTGGGCACAAGGCTTCTCCTCAGTGCTCCTTGTTTTTGCATGACATTTTAATGATGCACTGGCACACAGTCGATCCACAGAGCCATTCATTTTTCATGTGAAGCCCATAGATCTTGTTTGTCGTGAGAAGCTAGCACAGTCCCTAATCATCACATTCTTTCGATGTAACCACCAATCCCTGGCTCTTGTGTTTTAGTCTGCATAAGAGTGTGTTACTTTCACTCTCTCTCTCTCTCTGTCTCTCTCTCTCTCTCTCTCTCTCTCTCTCTCTCTCTGTCTCTCTCTCTCTGTCTCACTTACTCCTTTGCTCTTCTTCTCTCAGTTCTCACCTCAACTTGTCTTTTCTGTTTCATTTTTTTTCCTTTGGGATCTGCGGTTTCTTCACTCAGAGAGTTTTTTGGCCTACATTTGTCGACTCCTGGAAATTCTTGGTCCCCATTAGTGGCTCTGAGGTGCCGCGCATTCTCTGCCTGCCCTCATGCCACACAGGTTAGAGTTTAAAATTATCCAAAGAGAGCTGAAATAACTATAGCTCAGAGGTCTGACTGGTGGAGGTCACCTAGGGACCCTGGTGATCACAGGTTCCCCACTCTCCAAGCACATGTCTATGCCAGTGTGCCCCTGTGCCACTCTGGATAATGTTATTCTGATGGGGGAAAAAAAGAAAAGAAAAGGAAATAACATTAGAATAGAAGGAAAAAAAGAGGAGAAAGAGAGACAACAGGAAGGTTGGGGTTAAGGTGCTCCCTTCCTACCCTTTCTCCACACAGTTGATTGACAGCTAGTCTTTCACTGTGTCGGGCTCCTGGTGGCGTAATTGGGTTGCTGCGCAACAGCAGCTCACCGAAGGTGCCGAATGTAGCGATAAAGATGTCATGGTACTGTTCACCTAATCACATCTCCACTACACCACTCAACCCAACCACAGCCATTCCCCTTATTCAAACACCCACACATTCACACTTCATCCAAAGCTGGCAGAAAAGAACCAGGAAACTCATAGTGAGAATAATTGGCATGAGCTGGAGCTAAGAGTCACATTTTCTGAGATCACATAGGTTTATTATTTTTTTTATTTCATTGTAAATTCCTCCTTCTGAAACATGGTTTATTCTTGCCTTGTCTGTCACATCACATGACATTGCGATATGCGCGACATCGGCACAGCAGCCTATTTAAAACAATAGGTAATGACAGAGTGTGTTTTAAGCTAATAAGAGCAGAACAATGGCACAAATAGGCTAATGTTGGCGAAAAACTCACAATAAATACAAACACTTACTCTGTTTTATACACAAACCAGCATAGATGCAAACCTGCAATTTGTTTATTAGGCTAACTTTTTTTGCCTTATCCTATTGTCCTACCATCACGCATACTGTCTTTCTTTATGAAAAACATTCAATATAAATAGACTTGTACTGCTGTAAACACAATAAATACCCACACTGACCTGAAATGTTTAGAATGTTTAGTTTAATTCAAATCAAGATGTAAACCTGAAATTCAGTAATGTTTCATTTCTCTGAAATGCAAGGTTTTGCGTTCTGTTTTGTAGTCTGTTTGACTACTGTGGCATTAAGACATCTCTGATGAGAAGAAGACTGGTGCGTGTGTTGTCCGCCAGTACGAAAGGGTCGGGCACATTGCCACAACGCGCAACATTGTGACGTTACCAGACACGGCGAATAAAAAACAAAGCTTTACTGTATTCTTCGCAGGCCATTTAAATTCATTACTTATCAGACAAAGAGTGTGTTGGCTATGACAAAACAGCAAAGTCATTACCCTGTCATGACGTTACTATACGTGTTCATTCGGTTTCAGCTCATGCCACTGCAGGAGTGTTTTATTTCCCCTTTGGTGACAGCAGGAGCCTAAAAGATTCTCTTAAATCGCAGAGCCAGTGCTCAGTTCAAGGATCCGCTCATTTATCATGCTGCTTTGCTTCTGCCATAGACTTTTTACTGTGGAGGGGCCTCGCTACATTGCCTCTCGGGAAACTTGAGCCTTGGTTCATCCCATTTAACTTAGCTCATTTTCCAGTTGCCAGGTGTTTATTGAGTGTTAAATGAACTTTTACATCAAATTGTGAACTCGTACTATTACTTAAAACATTAAGGCTCAGTGGTTTCGCTTAGTATTTGTGCAAGTGGCTGAGTCAGAATTTTGGTTTTGTTCCTAATTCTCTCTCTCTCTCTCTTTGTCCCTTCCTTTCTCCCTCTCTCTCTCACAGGTGTCCCCCAGAGGCGCACCTTGGCAGTTAGAGGAGAGGTTGGCCTCCGTCACCATGACAGCATTGCCACGGGACGTCGCCTCCCTGCCTGCATCCATCCTCTTCGGCTCCTCTCTCCTCCTCATTCTCTTCCTGCTCCCCTTCCCACCAGCGTTGTCCCAAGGAGCCCCCCCTCCCTCGGCCATCCCTCCTACCCTCACCCCCACCCCCCCAACCCCCGCCGTGCCTCTTCCTCCCGAGTGCGCCCGCAGGGAGCACCCCATCATCTCTATTCAAGGTGAGTACAGGGGCAACGCTTCGTCCTTCATCACCACAGTAAAACCTCCAAGTGTTGTCTCGCTCTCGCACTCTCACACAGAAGCCCTCCCCATCTACACTAGAGGCCCACAGAGTGCTTAGCTATAACTTTAAATGACAATGACATCACCATCATGAAGAATATTCAGCTCACTTCAGCTGGAACAAGTTGCACCCCTTAGAAGGTCACGTGAGTTATTTTGGGACTTTCGGGAATATCATAGCTACCGAGTATATAAACTATAAACTTGCGAGGTCGAATGACCGTGATAACGGCTTTAGCGGGAGTTGGTTGGAATAAAAAACATAAAAAATGAAACCCCTTCGCCCCTTGAAACAACACTCCAGCGAGCGATGTGAATTAAGCGCTAGCGTGTGTCTGGTAATAAAAGCAGTGAGTGTTTGCTTAGTAACATGGAAAAAAGCAGGGTCAAGCCTCATTCTGGTGGCTCGCTACATTTTTGTGCTGTACTGTGCGGCTGTACGCCCCCATAACTCAAGCAGAGATGGATTTCAACACGGCTCAGAGCAACTTGATAGACGTGCTGCATTTTCATTTCTCAAAAAATTCCCCAACATCTCCCAGGGTAAGTGCTACGTGTTTTGTTTTTTGTTTTTTTTTGTTTTTTTACCACCCGCTATGAAGGAGTGCAAACGTGCGCGCGGTGGCGACGCAAGATCATCATCACAAATCTTTCTAAGCCAGGTGAAACCCTCTGAAGCTGATCTCTGTGTGAGGTAAAAAAGATGATGTGGGGGATTAGTGTGTTTGTTTTCCACGTGTGGAATGTGGCAGGAGGAGGAGCCACATCCCCCACCCCCTACCTGAAGAGCACGACAGTGGCACCAGGTGAAATACGCAGGGGCATGACTAGCAGTGGGAAAGAAAAAGAGAAGTGACGGCCACAGGGCCTTTTAATATTGGAAATCTGCCTGGACATTAGCTGTGCCATAGTTCATGTGAATGTTGCTTGAGGGGGAATGCACTTTTCTTGTTTATTGCCACCCAGAAGGCCCAAGTGTTGTTTCTCAAAATAGTGTTTCTCCGTGCCGTTTATCAACGTTATGATCCACGGCGTTGGGGGGCACGGAGGCCTTTTAAATAGTAAGGTTTGCCAGAGGCCCAGCCTCACCCTGCAGTGTCAGAGGAACCTGGGAATATGCCACATCTGCAAAACCAAATGACAGAGAGAGGGTGTTAGAAGGAAAAAAAAAACATAAAGAAAACGATGAAGCCCAGGAAGAGGATTAATCTCCTCTCTGTGATGTCCTTTGTCCCTGCTCCCTGGTGCAGCAAAGCCACTGTCCACGTTGTCCCGCCTCTGTGGCTGCCTCACTGGTCGGCTCAGGCTTTTCTCCTCTGCCGTTGTCCTTTTCTCACACCACGTCCAGATGGGGATGATTGGAGCAGTGAAGAAAAAGTAACAAAGGGGGGGGGTACAAGTTGGGGTAGCTGTGGAAAGGGCCATCAGTCCAAATCAGCGGTAAAAGAAAGAGCCGTCCCACAGCTTTTATGTTAACGCGATATTGCAGGAATTTCATTACAATAAAGGTGTCGTGCGCACACACCCACCCCAAGATTAGGCCCTTTGATGGATGAGCGTCTTAAAGCGGGGCACTCATGCGTGTTCCCGGGGAGGCAATGGGTGGAGGTGGGAGTCGGGGTGGTGTTGGTGTGGGGGTGGGGGTGGTGGGAGCTAAATCACCTGAAGGGGCCCTGTGCCTCCAGAACAGGTTAAAGGGGGTGTAAGCCCACCACATCCCCAACACCTCCCCACCGCACCCCCCCACTCCTCACCCCTCACCCCTGCTGCCTAAGAAGCCTCAGATCCGCTTTTTTTGGGAGTCAACCTGGGGTATTAGAGCGCAGAAGTCACAGCCATCTTCCATTGTCAAGCCCTTCCGTCGGCTTTCCGGTCTCCCCCGGTGAGACACAGTGGGGCCGCAGTACCGAAGCCCCTTCCTGCTTAAGACCCATGTAAAATGGGATAAGAGCTTTGTGATACTGACCCTGATGGTCACGGTTTGATGACAATGCCAAGTATGAAAATTAGAGAGGCTCATGTTAATATACTGGCTAATACCCAAACGCCGCTAATCTGAGGATTTGGAAGTGCTAGTCAACACCGTGGGGATCACTGTCGCCCTTTTGTGCTCTCGCTCATGCCCCAGTCTGCTGGTGTGCTGAGACGTGCTAAAAGGAACAGATAAACACAACCAAAACTTGTTTTGAACAGATAGAATCGTATGCAAGGGCATGTAGGGATCCGACTGATCTGTATAAGATAGTTAGAACATCTTAACAGCATTTATCTTGACGACGGCCAGTTGTTCTGTGGTTGTGAAATGCCTCTGCTATAAAGGTATTTTGTTTACCGCAGTGAAGAAGAGCAAACACTATGTCAAACAGCAGGGGGTGAGCGACATGTTCGTCTGCTGAAAGAACAAATATCAGCTCAAACACCTGCTTCTCCAGCAGTGAAGTGGTGCACTGGTGCGTGTTTCCGAGCCAAGTGGTGGCGTTGCGATGTGTTGCACCTAAAGCAGTTTGGCAGGAATTGCACAGCAGTTAACATAATTGCTTCCTGCTTTGATCATGTTTGTTACCCGTTGACCTGAGCCTAGCTGAAGTAATGCTGCAATCACAAGTAATTCAACTCGCAACCAGTGAGCACTGATTGGTTTTCACTGTCGATGCGACACTGTGGCAGAATAAAACCATAGGCGCTGTCCCTGAATAGCAATTGATTTTGGAGATGATGACAGGAGAGTGAATAGGACCAACTATTCCTATTACGCACTGGAAGAACTGGCTGTACAATACATTCTGTTCTGGATTGTGATGGGCAATTCTGTCTCAAGTGGCAGCTGTCATGGCTGAAATCATTCTAATCTGTCCCAGTAGTGCCATAAAGGTGAAAGACAAAGAGGAAGTATCTCTCTTTCTCTCTCTCTCTCTCTTTTTCTTTCGGTCATTCTCCAAGTCTCTCTCTTCTCTTGCTGTCTCATTCTTTCTCTGTCCTCCTCCTTCCTCTCTCTGTCTTTCTGTCTGTCTCTCTCTCTCCCTGAAACACAATCACACCCTCATTCTATCTCTTTCCATTGTGCAGTCTCCTGGCTCTCCCTCTTTTTTCATTTGCGCCAACCTGTGTAATTGGCACCAGACTGTTAGTGTGGATTGGGGGAACTGTGGTGCTATCTGTTCTCTAGTGGGTAATGGTGCTTGGCGCGTAAGCCCCGTCACTGCCTGGACAGGCCCTCCAGTAAAGGGAAGAACGCCGTCCTTGGCGCCCGATAATAATGGAGTGCGGCTGCCGGCGGTGCCATGCTCGCATGCCCTCCACCAAGAGGAGGCGGGTAGTGGCCATTGTGCCATTTCGACAGCCCCTGATTTTTTTATTTTTTTGCCCATTATATCGGGGTGTGCAGGCAAATGAGTGCATCGGTCTCCATCTTTACAGACAGCGACTGGCACGTTTCAAGTGCGTGCTTTGCCTGGCTTATCAGGCATCCCTGTTCCAGCCGTGGAGTTGCATCAGCACGGATCGCTGGAGTCTCTGTGCTATGGGCAAGTCAGAATGTGGACGTGCTTCAGCAGAGATCTCATTGAGGCTCCATGTGTGTCACAGCATCCTCTTACCTGTCCATTTCATCTTTTTGTCTTTTTTTTAGGGTGTTGGAAGGATGTGCTTGAGTGAATGGGTGAACAGAGTTTTGAGTCATTGTTGTGCATTGCTCTCCTGTTTTTGTGAAAGGAGGCCTCCATCGACATGCTCGGGCCACCCTGTCCCTTTTTTCCATAGCCCCAACTCCACACACCTCTCCCAAGTGCCCCAAAAACAGCCAGCCCCCCCATGGTCTTCAGAATGACACTTTTGTTTTTAAATCATTGTTCGCTTCCACAGTGTTTGTTGAATTGTCTCTTTGGAGAGAGCATTTTGCGTTGCATTTTGCTCCCACCCTTCCGACACGCACACACAAATACACACACACACACACAAATACAAATACACGCAAACACCCCAGATAAGAGACTGGCCCCAGCCTTCCCAGATGCAAGCAGCAGTATGCAAACAACACAGCAGACCGAGGGAGGGCGAGGAGGAGGAGGAGGATGGGGGAAGACAAAACAAAAGCAATTTTTTTTTTGGGCGGAATTTGCTCGGATAAGCGCCGGTCTGCCTTGGCTGATAAGATCCGCAGTGGGCCAGAGAGAGATGGGTGTTCTTTTGAGTGGGAGGGATGAAAACAAAACAGGAGAGAATGAGGCGAGGGAGGGGGTGGGAGTCAGAGGAGAATCGTGTGTGAACGTGTTTGTGTGTGTGTGTCTGTGTGTGTGTTGCGCGGGCATGCACGTTCACCTGTGTGTACGTGTGTGCTTGTGTGTTTCTGTGTGCATATGTTTATCTGTGTGTGCGTGTGTGTGTGGTTGACTTCAGTTCCCAATGGGAAGCTGTGGTTTGTGTTTGTTGTTGCTCTGTCTACCTGTGTCCCAGAGCTCTTTTTTTCCCCTTGCAGCTATCTCTGTTTATTGCCACGTGAAGTGGTGCTATTGAGTGCAAATGAGAGCAGTTAGAGTGGTTCAGACAGCAGCCATCAGCCATCAGCCAGGCTCTCCCCAGCCCAGCGGCCCTAACCAGGGAGCTGTTACATGAGCTGACTCTAAATGCGACAAAGGGAATGGACAAGGCAACTAGCGACTGTGGACAACTGTCAGCACAAGGTTCAGATTAGCACGGCATTAAAGTGTACCAGTTAGAAACCACAGAAGCGCTTCTTTGGTTCGCCCTCAGTGAGTAGGAGGAAGGATCTCTTGTTTCTTTGTGTGCTCCGCTGATGTGTCTGGGGACGGCTTTGGCCCAGATGTGGTGCGGAGTCCACAGTGTTCTTTCTGTCAGAGTTTTGCAAGCAACAAGATGTCAAAAACAATTCCCGTGCTTTCAAAGACAGAGCAAATATAGCATCTCTTTGAGATTCCAGCAAGGTGTGAAAGATTGATTTGACAGTTGAATTCTCTCAGTCTCCAAAGAGATTGAGGAAGACTGCAAACGAGAACCCGTGAAAATCCAAATGATTCAAATCAAGCACATCCTCCCAGGAAGGAAGTCAGGGAATATGGTTCAGTTTTGGCCCATACTGGACACGTCACCCGGGACATGTTGGTCTTAGTTTGTTTAACAAAATAGCGTGTTTGGTTTTTTTTTTTTTTACCCGTTTGGATTTTCTTCCATCCACATGATTAGATTTTTCTTCTTTAAATTTAATATGCTGTCACATTGGATGTTGACCGACAACTACTGAGATGAAATGACTGTTCATTTTTTATTAACAACTTATCTCCTGAAGGGTAAACAATCAGACCAGATGCGCAATTACAATGCTAATGAGAAAAGGGTTTGGCGCTAATATTTGTTTTCCATTCAGGCATGGATGTAATTAGGCCCACACAGCGGCCCCCAGTCTTTGGAATCAGACAAAGGCTTTGAGGTTAATTTGATGTTTGATACATTTTTAATAAGTTCCAGGCAGTTTCAGATGTTCTTATGAATGTAATGCTTGAGTAGGCCGGAGAAAGCGTGAAATGGCCAAGCTTGATGGTGCATTCTAATTGTTTTACCAGCAGCTGTGTGGGTGGGTCAGGGCCAACCGTGGATGCCCCATAGAGTGTGGCAGCTCTTTTTTTTTCTTCAACAACAGGGGTTAAAGGTAGTGGAGAAAGGAGTCGCCATCACTGTCAAGAAATAAGACGCACTTCAGTGTTCCGTGAATTCTTGGCCCTTCCTCCCCCGCTTCTTAAAGTCAGAATGTCAGGAATGTGCCTGTTTGCACCCCTGGCTAACCTATGCATGATGTATCTCCTCTAAAAAAAAGCTTTTAGGATTAAAAAAAAACAGATTTTCGTGGGATCCTTATCTTCTCTGATAGAAAATAAAATGGGTGAGTCAAGAATAAGCTTTAGACTGTTTCTCACCCCCTTCAAGAACTGACTCAAAAGCTATCAGATTTAACTGTCAATTCAATCTTACGATCTCTGCTAAAATATGCAAAAGTAACTTGGGATGTTCATCATAAATGTTCACAGCTATTCTCTCTCTTATTCTACAGTCTCGCACTAAAGCAATTTTGAGGCACTGTCATAATATCTCACAATATCTCTGATGTGGATGAAAGTATTTCCCTTTGCAATGCGCATGGCGGCTGTTTTTAATTCCGTCTGGACAGGTGGTAAAGGGCTTGATTTATGACCCCCTCGGTGGCTTCACGCTGTCTTCCGAGGCTGCCCTCTCCCCTTTGGGGTCTTTTTACTAATGCATTAGTGTGACACACCAGAGATTGGTGTGGGGGGGAGGAGAGAAAAAAAATTTAATAATCGTCCATCAATTTTGAGATCTTGCCTAGAAGGCCTAAGGGTAAGTTGGAAGGAAGCAGACACATATTATCCCCCCTTATCTGTCTGCGGATTGCCAAGACTCTATGGGTTGCGGGACCTGGCTTAGCATGCATAAGCCACTGGGTCGTGTGTAGCAGCTGAAAGTCTTTCCACAGCCCTGGCCCTGCACCGTCACAGCAGCATTTTAATGACGCAAAACAAGCAGTTCTCATTAGAGAATAAATCCATCTTAGTCTGCCGTCTCTTGTTTTAGGAACGGACATTTGCCAAGTCATTTTTTATATTGTACACACATTTTTAATTTCATAAATTGCAATGAGCGTTCTTAAAGTAAAGTTTATATTTTGCTTAGCTGGCATTAATTAGTGTAGATTTTGCCTTGTTTCTCGCTCAAAGAAACAAGCTTCATTTTCATTACTTACATTGGGTGCCTTGATGTAGCCAGTGTAATAAGTCATTACACGGAGACTGTGGGAAACTGCTTGTGATGGCACAATGAGGTGCTGGAGTAGGCTAAGTGTTAACATTAAACTCCTGTGGGCTTGCAAAGCCTCTTATATTCTACACACAACTCACCCCATTCCAGTGCTAAGAGTGATGAGCAAAAGCCTGAAATTACGTTTCTTTTTTTTTCTTTTTTGGTCTTTTTGACATCATATCCTTGAGTCTCAGTTCTTTAGAAGTCTCAGTTCTTTACGAAAACCTGAAAGGTGCTTTTTTTTACTTTGTAGCCTTCAGTCTCAGTTCTTTGAGTCAAGACGCGCCTCTGTCTGTTAACTTTATGAAATAAAGCCGACAGTTCAGATGAGGGGGGGGGGCTCCGTTCTCACCTCTCACCAATGTGAAGAATGTGAACGGGTTCAACTCCTCCCAGCTGGTGAGGGGCCTGGAAATAAAAATACCCTCTTGATGCTCTCTCTTCGTCCATTAATCATTCGCTCCCACCCCCTGTAGACCCTTTGTGCTTTGCCATCAGCGCACTCCTTCTGTGTGAGCATATCCCGACAGAGACAGTAAAGTCCATAATTACACGGCCAGTGGATGAGAGATTGATGCCCGGCAACGTCTTGTAATTCCCTGACATGTCTGCCCGACGGATTGAGAAATAACCGCCGGGTTCCGCCGGCCAACCGCTCTGCTGCCAGCAGTTAACTCCACTCTTGTTAGAACTTCATAAAGTATGAAGGGTTTGAACGCGCCATATGGCCACAATCAATCCTTAAATGTTTAATTTGGTGGTTTTTAATGTGGTGGGTGGATGTGGGGTGGGAGACACTCTCTCTCTCTTTCTCTCTTTCTCTCTTCTCTCTCTCTCTCTCTCTCTCTCTCTCTCTCTCTCTCTCTCTCTGTCTCTCTGTCTCTCTCTCTCTCTCTGGAGATCCTGCATCGCTTATGTCTGCAGAGACTCTCACTTCCCGAGGGGCACACACAGTAAACCACAAAGCAACCACTGCAAATGACAAACATCTGGATGAAAAACAAATTAACAGTGAGTGGTTTCCTGCAAGCAAAGTAAAAGCTGTTTAGTTGCCATGTTCATTCAGATGGGATTGCACCAGGAGGAGTCACTGAGGAACATTTCAGTTTTAGTTGTTGGGAAGCAGTGAGTGTGGTGCTTTGAAACAGAAATTATATATTTAAATAATGATTTTTTTTTTATTTGAATAATGTCTTTCATGGTGAAGCAAAGCATAGCATGCCTGCATTAGTTTTAGCTTTGCAGTCAGCGTGAGAATCTGAAATAATGTAGGCTGTTCGTGCTTGGCGTAGATATTGAGACAATGCTTCTGTGACTCCATTTTGGCTGAACAAAAAATGAAATATCACAGTCCCAAGTGCCAACCTTTAAAACAGGATTATCAGAATGGGGGATTGTTCACCCATTTCATCACAACATTGTGGTGGAAGAGTTTGAAGAAACTGCTGTGATATTGTGGTTTGTACTAAAAGATAACACATCCTCCTCATCCTGTTCTTGTCACCCACTGATGTTAAAATCCATTTTCAAAATCGTATTAAGGTCACCACAAGATCAAGTGACCCTTCTGTACAGAATCCTTTTGTTTTGTCACCCTAATAGAAAGCTGCGGTGAGCTAAACTGTTTTGATTCCCTCTAAGCGGGTTTTAAATGGTGCTTGTATTGGACGGGCCTCTGCAGGCTGCAGGGGGAAAAAGAAATGGTCCAGTTTTGACAGGATGTCCTATCGCATTAGGATCAGCCCCGCTGACACGCCCCAGACAGCATTGTCCCCTCGCAGCCGGGCCACCTGACATGTGACCCCGTACCCAGGGCTTGAGTGGCATGGTGTGGTTGGAGTACGCTGGGGTCCCCCACTACTCGGGGGCCCATTAGCACAATCGCCAGACAGGGTTAGACCCAGTCCGCCCCACACGTATTCCCGGTGTGGGATTGGGAGGGCCTGGCCAAGGCCCCGTACTGATGGCCCACAGACCCCTCTAGCTCTAATAAAAGGCGTCCGTCTGCCAGCAGCCACCATGGGGATCTTTGGGGATGAGACTCAGATTACTCAGATCTGCACGTTTCTATTCAGTCCAGTTGAAGAGGAGGGGAGTTTTTAAGAGTTGCATTGAAAAAACGACAAGGGAAAGATGTCGCTAGCAGACGAAACAATCGTCCTGTGGGAAGGGTGGCCAGAGAAAGGTTTTCTCAGTGCTGTGTGTGTCTAGTGCTTCCCAACCGAACCCTGAAACACAGTGTTGCTTGTTCTTGGGCCTTCGTCTGACTGCAGTCTACTCGGATATGTTCCACGATTGGTTTCCAAGGCCTTTTCAGGTGCACAAAAACTCAGAGATGGTTTCGATTAAGCCAACTAAAGACTGACGTACCCCAGATAAAGATCTAGATTCAGATTTCAGATTCATTTTTTTGTGGTCACTCTTTCAGCGCTCGCCTCAGCATGAAACGCCATTTCCTCACCGTCTCAAAGTGGACATACTATTATTTTTAGAGTTTGCCTAATGTTTATTTTCACGTCCTTAGACACAGATTTATTATCGAGAAGCTGATCTTTTGTTCAGTGTACACGGTTGTTTTCTACTCATGGATATGAGGATATCACATGTATTGTTTTTTTCTGCTTTCTTGCAGAGTTAAGCCCTTGGATTTCGACATTTTCTCACCCTGGAGTGGGCGAATACTCCCTTCTGACCCTTGACCTCACCAGGAATGAGCTTATCGTCGGTGCAAGGTAACACCTCAGTCTTTTATCCCATGACCACCCATGCTTGTCAAGATAGGATGTTCTCTTATGTTGTTTTTTTCCTATTCCAACAACACTAGTTGGTTCAAAGATTGTTTTCCTTTTTGATTTGATAAAGTGGTATCAAAGTGTTATTAATGTCTGCTTTTGCCTTTTGCTAGTGTTATTATTTTCCACACTAAGATAACGGCAATAGTAGTCTAGAGCATCTGCTGTAGTCAGTCAATCTGCTCCGCCAGTAATAAGTCCTAGACCACGACTATTTCAACTCCAGGGTGCTAGGTCTTCACACTGTTGTCAGTTTGGATGAAAGCACCTGTTACGAGACCGACTGCAAGCTTACCTTTAATTCTCTCCCATTTTTCTACAGAAACTACCTCTTCAGGCTGAACCTGAGCAACATTTCCCTCATACAGGTCAGTGGCTGAACAGAGTGAGGTAAATCTTTGATCATGCACTGTCATTCAAGTGACCCCAGTCCTGCCTGGTCAGACTTCACTGCTAGAGGTCTGCTGTCTGAGTCTAGAACCTGGGGGGGGTGTTACATTAAAGAGCATATCTGGGATAACGATTGCCTGAAAACAAAGACCTTCCCCCTACCACCTTTAGAAAAAAAGACCTAGACCTTTCACAGTAGTGTGTCTTGAAGTTGTTAGTCTGAACATCTCAGCAGTAGGGGGTTTCTTGTTTCACCCCCCCCTTCCCACTCCCAACTGCTCCTATGCTTGTAAAAAGTTTATTTTGTTATAATGAATCATAGACAGTCAGTCTGTTGTTTCATGATTGTTAGCCGTGGCTGTGACCTTTCAAGCCCCCTTAAGGGCAGTCAAGGAATACTTTAAGGTCTCTGCAGTGGTCTGTAATGTGAAGGAAGCAGAGAGAGCCACTGCTGTGTTTGTGAGCCTCAGTGCTTTTGTTGGCCTGTTTACTTTGGCTCTTAAAGTCTCATGGCTTCAACTTGTACTGTTCCAATATCTCTGCAGAGGAAGGCAGAAGTGAGTGGACCAGCCTGGGCTGTTTTGGTTCCTTTAGAGGACCAACCTGAGAGATATTGGATGACATGCATTATCAGCGGTGTCAATGTGCATCATCCTGAGTTTCAGTGGCCACACACAAAGTAGTTCACTTTTGCATAGTATCCTTTTCTGGACTTACTATATGGGGTTCTTCCCAAGTCTCTCCCTCTCCCTCTCCTCTCTCTCTCTCTCTCTCTCTCTCTCTTTCTATCACTTTCTCTCTCCAGTCCTGTTTTTGTGTTTTCTGTTTCACTCCTTCTTTCTCTCTCTTTTGCTGTCTTTCTCTACTTCTCTCTTTGTGTATTTATCTTTGTCAGTCTTTCGATCACTGTCTTTTGTAGTCTTCCTCTGTATTACTCCTCTGTTCCCTCTCGCTCACTGTCTTTTGTAGTCTTCCTCTGTCTTGTTCCTATACTCCCTCTCATGCTTTCTCTGTCTGCTGTGCTGGTAGTCATCTACTTCTGGGCTGCATCCTCTCGTCCCCTGAACCCCCCCCTCACCCCTCCCCCTCTTCCCCACACGGCCGGGCGCCCTCCTCCCTCTAAGCGGTCCCGAGGGAGAGGGTTAGCCGCAATCTCATTCTGTTCCATTCCACCTCTGTCTAGTTCGCCCCTGCTCCCTGGGAGAGAGGGAACGGGAGGCTGGGAATAAACAAGATGGATCTTTCTTCATTTGGGCTAACTGGAGCGTCACGAGCGGTGCCAGGGTCCAAATCGATGAGCAGGGAGGGAGGGGGTGTAGGCGGGGGGGGGGGGGGGGGGAGTAGTGTGTATTTTGTGTTGTGGGGATGGCGGGGATGGAGTACAGAGTCCATGCCCAACAACAGTGCACCAGACAAGCTGACAGCAGGAAGGGGAAGGAAGGATGAGGGGGTTGGAATGGGGGGGAGGGTGTGGAACGGGTGGGGTGGGTTGGGGTGTGAGAGAATGCTGTCAAACGCTTGCTGTTATCCACCGCTGTGTTGGACAGGGAGAGAGTTCACCTCAGCACAAGGTGATCTCTGTTTCTTGAAGGAGGACAGAAATGCCAGTGTACATTATTTATTTGTTCTGTTTTGTTTTGGTTTAGTTTTTTTTTTACTCTGTGCACTGAGAGATTCTGTGCACAGAGGTCGATAAGTACAGCAAGAGAAGAGATGCATACATATATAATAGAAGAGATAGAATCTCTCAATATTTACACAAACACACACACACACCGCATACACACACACACACACACACAGAGTCGCATACCCATTCATACTCATCCCATTCTATTCCTGTGGCGCAACTCCTTGGCGTGACGTCCACAGCTCCTGCCTCCCCCTGCTTCGTCCACGGACTCTCCTTGCCCGTGCCGTTGGGGCACTACTGTGTGGCCATGCCAGCAGCGTAATGGACCTGAGTGGACGCCAGCTCATCCCAGAAATGCGGGTCCCCGTGCCAACCACGCAGGCTTTGGCAGGCACCGGCCGCCATGGAAGGGCCAAAAGTGGTGGGTGGGGTGGAGGAGTAGAGGCTTTTTAACTTTGACCGGGCAACAGAGGGGAGGTGAAAAGTGCTGATGTCGTTCCTGTGAAGTCAACACACCCAGGGACTCTCCGCAGGTGTGTGGGTGTGTGTGTGTATGTGAGGACATAGGGCAGGGTGGTGGCCTCACCTGAAGAGCAGCTGGCTGTGGAATAGATGTGTTGTGGGAGTGGATATGAAGCCTGATTATAAAGGCTCTGAGAATAAAAGCCTGCAGTGTCACCTTGCAACGGCTAAAAGCATATTCCTGATGAATAGTAGCCTGGTGGACCGGACTTTTTCACTTTGTTTCACTTTGTGCAAAGAGTCTGGCTACCCGTATACGTTTACTTCCTAGTGAAGGGGTACTTTGTGTGATTTTTTAAACCCATTGGCTCTGCCTTATCAACCAATAACAGCTAATTGGAAACCCATTTGGTTGATGCAAGTCAGAGCCTTGGGAGTGTTGCCTGATGTGAAGTACTGTTACAAAATACAAAATTGCACTGAGGTGCTATGGTGGTGCTAGCCCGGCTAGATGAATAGGGCAACAGTGAGCATTTCCTCTCTCTAGGTTAGACAATGTAGAAACCCAAGGGATACACTCTTAAAAGAGGATACAAAGAATATTAGCTTTGATATATCAACACTAATGGTGGATGATCCTGCTTTGGGGTGATGAGCCCTTTTTTGGGGGTGGGGGGGGGGGGCGGTAGGGGTGCACCACTTGATCATCCAGTAGGAATTTCTGACATGGCGACATCATGGGAAATAAATTAGATATGATTCTTTCTCCCAGTTCCTTCATATTTCATCATAAAGGGAGTTTTTGCTGGGCCTGTGATGATGGTGAGCGATGATTTCCCTGCCTGGGAGGCACCGACGCTGTGATGTAACCCGGTGATGAGTTTCACCTTTGGCACCTACGCAGCGCTTTTCGCAAAGTCCTACGGAAGCACGAGATGGGACGGAGATGATCACGTCTCTATTCCCCCTCCATCTGTTCGTTCTCCCTTGGGAACTGCATTGCGTGAGACAAACAGGGGGGACATCCGGCGATGGAAATAAAAGCAAAACGTCCTGCTGAGAGGATCTGACGACCACTCCAGGGGGACGTCTGGCTTCATGGAACATCACAAGGTGGCTGGTGGGGGGGGTATGGGGAAAGGAAGGAGGAAGGCGCCGGCAACATGTGATGAAGCCCTGCCCACGTGCTATGTTTCCCAGCTGGGTGTTCACTTACTTACTAGAAGGATATGTAATTCCATGGGGGGTGTATTGGATAGGAGAAAGGTTGTTGGGCAGGGCTCATTTAAGCAGCAAACATCAATCTCTGTTTTCTTTTTCTTTTTTTTGATATCTGCATTCAGAGTGTGCATGTTTTTCGACTGCAAATGAAGGAGACTGGCCCTGAAGGGCATGGCAAGTGATTTTGAGAGAGAGCGCGAGACACAGAGAGAGAGAGAAGGCTTTCATAAGTTTGTCTGTTCCTTGACCAGTTGGGATTAGATGGAGCTAATCCAGCATCTAATGATCTCATTTTGGCTCCTTATTCCAATCGATCACCCTTACCTCATTAACCGACGACTGAAGATCATGCATTCTTAATTGTGCAAGAATTTGTTCTTTGAAGATATCTGTGCCAGTAGTCAATCCTGCTGGATTATAGTGCTGCTAAATTCTTAATGCTCTTTTCTTTCATCTCCCGTTTAAATACTTTATGATATAAGTGATATTTTCCTGATGTTTATGTGATTGTGAGATGAGACAGTTATTTCTAGGGAGCCTGCTCGTATGTCACTCCTGGCACACTGATGGCTTATTCCCTCTGTTCTGGAATGAAGAAAGTGAGGTTTGTGTGTGTGTGTGTGTGATGTGCATATGCTTGTGTGCCTGTGTGCGCACTTCAATGTGAACGTGTGTGTGTGTGTGTGTGTGTGTGTGTCTGATTTGCATATGCTTGTGTGCCTGTGTGCACACTTCAATGTGAACGTGTGTGTGTGTGTGTGTGTGTGTGTGTGTGTGTG
Source organism: Setipinna tenuifilis (assembly GCA_030347295.1). Classification (NCBI taxonomy): domain Eukaryota; kingdom Metazoa; phylum Chordata; class Actinopteri; order Clupeiformes; family Engraulidae; genus Setipinna; species Setipinna tenuifilis. Next base: position 20,749,677 of record CM059269.1, read on the forward strand.
TGTGTGTGTGTGTGTGTGTGTGTGTGTGTGTGTGTGTGTGTGTGTGTGTGTGTGTGCGCGTGCACACTTCAATGTGAACGTGTCTGCCTGTGTGTGTGTATGTGTGTGTGTGTGGTAGCAGTGGTGTAGATAAGTGGGGAGACTGCTTCAGCCTATAAGGAGGGAGCTGCAGAGATGATGATGATGGTGGAGTGAAGGGATCAGGGTGCTGTTGACTCGGAGTCTGGATCCAGGGGTCAGGCGGTTGACCTGGGGCTGTTGGCCGTGACGGATCAGAGCTCTCAGGTTTCGTGTGTGTGTGTGTGTGTGTGTGTGTGTGTGTGTGTGTTTTTGTGTGATGGGCAAGTTAAGAGGGAGTGTGTGTTGAGGAGGGCCGGGGGTTGTTTTGTCCGTGGAGTGTCTGTTTGTTAGATAAGAGCCCTGAGATCCATGGGTTTGGAATGTAAACATCGGCCAGCTCTAGAGAAAACCAGCGGAGAGGAATGGAGGGAGGGAGGAAGAGGGAGGGAGGGAGAGAGATACAGGTATGAGGTCTTTTTTTCATCTTGTTTTTTTCTAACCACTTCTTTCTTTCTTTTTTCATTCTTTCTTTCTCTTTCTCTCTCTCTCACTTTAACAATCCCTCCACTTATTTCTTTCTTTATTTCTTTCTTTCTGTCACTTTAACAATCCCTCCATCTTTCTGTCTTTTTCTTTTCTGTCTGTGTACACAGTCAGTCACACTCAATCCCACTTCTCTGTTCTGTTATTCTCAGTGTCTCTGGTACAGGCTCCCTCCCTCTCTCTTGTTTGTGTACCTCTGTGATGATGACAGCAGTGTGCCTGCCTCTGCTGAGAGAGAGGAGAGGAGAGGAGAGGAGGTGGAGAGGAGTGCAATGGCAGGACACCCTGCTTGCTTTACATGCGTCTACAGTGACAACAACATCAGGGTGTCTGAGCGGTATTACTGCATCCCGCAGAGAGCTTGATCAATTCATTTCTCAATTCAAAACGTAGCAAATCCCAAAATACAAACACAAACACAAATCCATCTCAGTGTTGCAGCAAGAAAAAAAAAAACCCTACGGTGGTTCTTCCCATGGCAAGGGGATAAGCGCTTCACGATGCTGATCCTAAATCATTAGGCCGCACGTCTGAGCAGGCTTGTGACCTCACTGGGGTTATTTCTCCATCACTATGCATTGCTTTTTTGACTTTGCAGGATTATACACATCTAAAGGTTTGCCAATGCCCACATAGGACACGTTTTTGAAAAAGAAATGGGACACTAAAGACTGAACAGATTTATTTTAGAAACAAAGTTGATCTTCACAATAGCTTGAAAATAACACTTGTTTTTCAAAGCAGTGGTCAAGTTGTGAGTGCAATTTTTGGCCTATTCTATATCATTTTTTCCCCTTTGCGACAGTCTTTACTGTTATTTCCATTTAAAGCAGTCAGCAACTACCTTAAGACCATCATCCCAAAACCGGTCTATCCAGAGCAGGCATTAAGGTGAAGGGTGGGATGTACTTGTGTCATTTAAGTAAAGAACAGAAGTTATTTGTGATTTGGTTCTGGAAATCTGTTGTAGCTCACCAATTAACTCCAGAACTGGCCTGGCCTGGCACGGCACAATGGTCTGAAGGTGGCTAGTGTTGCCTTGTGGAACTTTGAGGGTGACATTCTCTTGCCACTCTACAGATAGAGCCTTTTACTGTGCTCTCTCTAATGGAACCCCAGTGAACAGGAGATTTGGACCTGCTGGAGAGCAGCAAGCACAATGCCGCGCCTTTTTGTTCCTGCCACATCTACTTCTGCTCGCCGACTGAAAAGAAATGTGTTTAGTCTGACCCCCCCCCCCCCTCTCCGCCTCCCCATACATCTATTTTTTTCTTTCTTTCCTCTATTTTTTTCTCCCCGTGAGGTTGGGTGCGTGAAGCGGCGTGCCGTTTTCTCCTGATTGTTTTCACCTGCTGGGTGTGCAAGGGCAGGCTGAGAACAGAAAAAAGAGGGAGCCTAGAACAAAACACACACACACACACACACACACACACACACACACATAAACACCAGCACCGATTTATTTCTTCCCCATTTTGTGGTCCTGGCTGCTGAACAGAGTCGTCGTCCTCCTGCAATCAGTTGACCACTTTGCTGTTGTCCTCTCTGATGTTCCTGTGAGCTTTGTGTTGGTGCAGATATATATGTGCAGGGTAGGTGGCTGTGCGCCGTGGGAGAGTTCATTCCGGGTTACGTTTTATTAACCTCACACAATATTTATGCTGCCATACATCAAACCCAGGGGCTGTGGGGGTATAAATGCAGCAATCGGATATGCTTGGCACTTTGACGTCCATAGGAAATGCGAATTTGCCATGGCATAGTAGAAAATCAGAAAGAGCATTGTTTGGGTGACCTCAACTTCCAGGTCAGAGGTCGGCTGACCTCATTAGCCCTTAACCCCCCCCTTTGAATAGAGAAGCGCTGAGGCAGGACCAAGATGAAGAAATGTGCACAAATTCACATTTAGCTAGGGTTTTTTTTTTTTCAACTTTTAGAAATGACTGTCCGTTGGTGGGGGAAAAAATGCAAAGTGACGTGCTATTGCTGATGGAGCGACTGCAGAGGTGTTTTGACATTTAAAGCAGCGGCCTGTTCCAGGAGTCCTCCGCAACTAACTCCATTCCGAGTCTCCGCTGAAGCGAAGCGGATCACATCCTACTCCATGCAAGGGGGGGCCACACAGTGATTCCACTCGTGTCATGCCACAACATCGCGCCACAGGGAGTTTGGGCAACGAGGGAAGTTAGTGATCCAAGTGGGCTGATGTAAATTTGTAAATATTTTTTAAAAAAAAATAAAATGTTGCAGGCGCATTTTGATATTTACAGGGGTCGCCAAAAGGTGCTGGTGCGGTTTCTTTGCTCACCGACCTCATCTTTTGATGAGTCACGCCCGATTTCATCCCTCCCCAAATTGATTAATTTGCCTTCCACAAATTTGGGGAGATTTAATTATTGATGTGGCCGCTGTCACCCACGGGGGAAAAAGTAGTGGAGGGTTGGGAGGGTGGGGAGGTGGGGGGGTTGGTGGATTTGCGAGGCGGAGTGGGGGCAGCAGGGTGGTGGAGGTTGGACACCCAGCACATTGTGTAGCTCAGAGTCACCTTTCTGACAGAGCACCGTTACTCATCCTAATATGGCCAGCAGACACCGCTGACATTTCTGACTGCAGATGAGTTTGGGAATAAAAAAAAGAAAAGAAATGCTTTCCAGTCGACTCTAAAAACCTTCACTTCTCCAGCAGGTTCTGGCTCTTGGCCTCCTGTTCTTCCGTGCTAGGGGAGAATTTCCGGCTGGAGTGCCGCTGTGCACAGGGGCGAAGCAAGACCTATCTGACTCACGTAGGCCTGATTTGAAATTAAACCCATCACTCACTTCCACTCCGCAGTAGCACAGTGGGACCGTTGGGGGTTTGGTGTTTGTTGAGGGTGAGGTAGAGGGTTGATGTTTTGACCCCTTTGGGATAGCATTGCCACAGAGTTAAAGTAATGTTGTTGGAATGCTGCCCAAGGCGCTTCTGTGGAATTACCTGTAGCTTGCCCCCCCCCACCACACCGGCCCAAAATCAAACACACATAAAGACATACACATACACAGACACACATACTTTCACTAGCCTCCCTGTCCTCTTCTAATATATAAACACCTAGCAGCCAGGACCACTGTGAAAAGTGTTTTTCTCAGTCCTGTATGTCCATCTGTCTCTCACTTTTTCATCCCTCTCTCTGTCACTCTGTCTCTGTCTCTCTCTCTTCTTCTCTCTTTTGCTCTCTGTTGCCAACTCTCGCCTTTCTCTGTGAGCGCTGTTGCACAACACTACCAACACTACGCCGTGTCTAAACCCAGGCCCTTCATGTTGGGCCGCAGTGGGCGTGTGTGCCTAACCCTTTACACTACACTGACTCCATTCTTCATAGTGTTAAACAACAATGTGCGGCATATGTGTGTGTGAGTTTCAATAAGAAGGAGAGAAAGTGGGAGAGAGGGAGAAACTAGGAAAGAGAGAGGGAGAGAGAAAGTGTGTGAGAGAGAGTGGGGAGAGAGCGAGAAAGTGAGAAAGGGAAAGAGAAGGTGAGAAAGGGAGAGTGAGTGAGTAAGAGAGAGAAAGTGCGAGAGAGAGGGAGACAAAATGGGAGAGAGACATAGGGGGAGAGAGAGACAGAGAGAGGGAGAGAGAGAGAAAGAGAGAGAGAGGTGGACTGTGAACAAGGGTGCGAGAGAGAGAGAGCGGCGTTGGAAATGTGAGTCTGGAAACCCTATCTGTGCCCTCTTGGGTGAGGATCAGTGTAGGGGCACAAAGAGCCGGGGCCATTGAGAGTCCCGTCACATCTATCAGGTCGACAGTGAATGGAGGAGCGCTGAATAGGGAGCTCTGTTAAAGGACGAAAGAGGGCGGGGCCTCTGCCAGGCCTATTGAAGCGGAGGGACCTTGAAGCGGCAGCCTGTGAGGAGATAGATGGCCTTCCTCCCTCGGAGGGAGAGGAGAGAGAGAGGGGGGGGGGGGGAGGAGAGAGAGAGAGAGAGAGAGAGAGAGAGAGGGAGACTGAGGGAGGGAAAGGGTGAGAGGGAGAGCGAGAGAGAAAGGGAGAGGGAGGGACAGAGAGGGAGAGAAAGAGAGAGAGAGCGAAAGTGAGAGTGAGGGAGAGAGAGGAAAAAGAGGAAGGGAAGGAGAGAGAGTGAAAAAAGAGAGAGAGAGAGAGAGAGAGAGAGAGGACGGGGCGGGGCTGAGGGGCCTTAATCAGCCATGCCATTGGAGCACAATCATGACTATGCAAATTGAAATCCTTTTTTCCCTCCAATGTCACCGCGGATGACTGATTTGAATTGGATTTGGATGTGATGGCGGGGAAGGCGTTGGAGGGTCTTTTTTTTATTGTTGTGCTTGTGGTTTGGTGAAGAAAGAGCGTAGAGAACGATGTAGCCCTGTTGACATTTCTTGTTAAAAAAAAAACGTGCTGAATTTTTATTAAAACTTCATAGATGAGACATTTCCAGGTGGTGACAGACAAGACAGGAAAGGAGGTTCTCGCTGTCCGGCATCGTTCGCACCTCAATTAGAACATTCCGGAATCCGTAATTAGTTGTCACACTTGATATTTGTCAACGGTTGCCCGAGACAAGAGCCTTCTTGGAGGAGGAAGAAGAAGCAGCCCGTTGTGCTGAAAGAGCTGTGTGATTCTCACCGCGTCTCATCTCTCTCTCCTCCGTTCCCCGGAATCTGAATCTCCCTTAGGGCTCATAGAAGTAACAAACTTTATTTTTATATTTTTTTCTTTGCTCCTCCATTATTTCTCTGTCAGGCTAATTTTATTAGACTTCTTTTATTATTCTGCCCCAGCTAGTTCGTTACCCCCATGAAAAATTCATGAATCCTAAAAAAAAAAAAAAAAAGATTTTTTTCCCCCCTGTTTCTTCTTTGTTTGTTTGCTCAACTCGACACTTTGTCTAGCTTTTATTGCCACCCTAAAATTTGGTGAGGGGGAAAGAATAAAAAAAATAAAAAAAACTTTGAAGAATGAGGTGTCATCATGTGGTTTTTGTGCAAAATAGCACAGCGACTAATTGAGCGATATAAAACCTCAGCGACTCATCAGCATACTGGGGCATGACGTTATCACAGATGATGTACTGTGGAGGATGGGGGGAAATAAAACCCTTCTCATCTACATTCGAGGCATTCTGGTCGGTCTTTGTAACCCCCACCCCCTCCCCCTCGTCTCCCCCCTCTCCCCACGCGACTTGTCAACCGATTTTAATATGAGGAAAAATGACGACCCATATGCCATACTCTCTTTCATGGCTGTACTTTAGGACCATGGTGGAGTAATTTGTCATTTCCAGTCCAAATGCTAAGTGCCCAAACAACTAAAAAAGATTGCCTATTTGACTTTATCAAGATCTCTTCTTGGGGCTGGATGACTTTTTCCGGCTACTTTTCTACAGTGGAGACACCGCATCTGTCCTTGCTTGCTTTGAGCCATGGCTCGACTATTAGGCCCGTCCTTCCTCTCCTCTAAACGGCTGTCAGAGGAGATTTATCATTCTGCCGCTTTGGTGCGTCCATCAGGGAGCGTCCAGACCGTACTCGGCTGACGGAAGCCCGCTGAAGTGGAGCCAACCAATGGTTGTTGAGGTGGCACAGGAGCTTTGTACATGGTCCCAAACACATGCAGCCTGCCTGTCTGTCTTTCACACGCAAGCAAGCACACAGCCTGCCGCAGTACTCTTTCAGAGCCCTTTCTAGCCTCAGAGTGGGACCGAAATGCTGGCTTTGTCTCAGATCAACATAGAGATGGAAGGGAGGGAGTGGAGTGTTTGAGGCAGACAGGGAGACAGAGAGAAAGAGAGAGACAGAGAGGGAGACAGAGAGGGAGACAGAGAGGGAGACAGAGAAAGAGAGAGAGGGAGAGAGAGAGGGAGAGGGAGAGAGAGAGGGAGACAGAGAGGGAGACAGAGAGGGAGACAGAGAGGGAGAGAGAGAGGGAGAGAGAGAGGGAGACAGAAAGAGGGAGAGAGAAAGGGAGATGGAGAGAGAGGAGGGAGAGAGAGCATGAGGAAGGCAGAGTGCTGGAGAGGCATAGGCTGCCATGGCAAAAGGGTCAGCGGGTTAAATAGACGTGATCCGTGCTGCCTGACAGAATAGGCGATAATGCCTTCCCAAAGCTATGACTCACCGCATAGGCATCCATCTCAGATGCCCCCCCACCATGCACATAAATGGTGCTTTAGAGTGACGGCAAATAGTGTTTTTCACTGTGTGTGTGTGTCTGTGTGTGTGTGTGTATAAGAGAGGGAGAGGGAGAGAGAGAGAAAGGGAGGTTATGGAGGTGGGGGATGGTCTGTTGGGTTTGTTTAGAATTGCGTCACTCCTCCACTCCTGACAGCTAGGTTGTGTGTGTTTGTGTGTGTGTGTGTGAGAGTGTGTGTGTGTGTGTATGTGTGTGTGTGCTTGCAAGGAGGGGGCGCTTGGGAGTGGGCATGAATGTAGGTCTCCAGGCAGCACAATGCGAGTGGCAGGCTCACAGGAGACAGTGAGTGCTGGTCTACATGCGAAGCCCCCTGCCCCTTAGCTCCAGCTTGAGTGAGGGTCCTGGGTCGCCGGCTGCCCTCCTAAGAGGCCTCTTGGCAGCCATTGTGGCATAAAGAGCCTCCCCCCAAAAACCACATACACACAAGACAGGCACACACACATGCACTCAGTCATGCACAAACTCAGACACATAAAGGCAGGCACACACACTCATGCACAAACTCAGACACATAAAGAGAGACAGACAGACAGACACACACACACACACACACACACACGCACACACACACACGCACACACACGCATGCTCTCGCGCACACATGCACGCACACACATGCGCGCACCCACATATACACATATACACATACAGATGGAGAGACAGACACATGCAAACTTACTTATGCACAAACAGACACAAGCATGCAATTGCACACAGACAAACACAAGCTCACACACATGCACTCATGCACAGACACACACACACACACACACACACACACACACACACACACACGTACACACATTCCTACAAACAGCAGTAACTTCTACTTTGTTTCATAGGAAATCTGCACCACCACCCCCCAACCCCCACCCCCACCCCACCTGCTCTTGCTTGGCCCTGGCTGGAAATGCTCACGCGAGACCGATTGAAAATCCAGCACAAATATGGCTCCATTATGGCCCTGTAATTGGCTCTCTCTATTACTCTCTCGCTGCTCCACGAGGGAGGTTAATTGAATACTCCTCCGACGGAAAATGGAATCAAGTGCTCTCGCACTCACACTCTTACGTAGTCTAGCGGGCAGTAACTTTGTACGGCGAGCCAAGCGTAGATTTATTTCTGCAATCAATTAGCCCCTTTTTTTCCTCCTTTTTTTTGGGGCGGGGGAAAAAAAAAAAACCTCCAATGGCTTCTAATCTGGTTCCAGACCCATGATCTGTGCATTCGGGTCACGATCTAGCCTCTCTCTCTCTCTGTCTCTCTCTCTCTCTCTCTCTGTCTCTCTGTCTCTGTCTCTCTCTCTCTCTCTCTCTCTCTCTCTCTCTCTCTCTCTCTCTCTCTCTCTCTCTCTCTCTCTCAAGGCCTAGACTGCTGTGCTTTGAGCCAAAATGGTGAGCACTGCTCCAGTTGCACTACCACAAAACCACCTCCCCTTACACCCTCCAACCCCCACCCACCCCTCCACCCCACCTCCCCCGACCCACTGAGAAGATCCAAAAGAGGCTGCTTTACTGCCTGGCTCAGTGAGTGATCACTACGGCCCGTGCTTTTATGACCTCTCCATGTGTTTGACCACGCGGCCAAAAAAATGACAGACTGTGATTGCGCTCGCATGGCATCCCACAGATCACAGGGCACGGAGGAGTGGAGGCTGGGAAGGAGAAAGAGAAGAAAGGATGAGATGAGAGGGAAGTAGATGGGAAGAAAAGGAAGAGGAGGAGGAGAAGAAGGACAAGTGGCATAGAGACAAGAGCTGATGACGTTTCCTCAGATCCCTGCCAGCTCCCCCCGCCCCTCATTCTCTCTCTCTGTCTCTGTCTCTGTCTCCCTCTCTCTCTATCTTTCTTTTTCTCTGTCTTGCTCTTTCTCTCATATTATCTCACTCTTTTCTTTGTTCCTATCTCTTTCTGTCTTTCTCTCTCTCATATTATCTCTTTCTCTCACTCTTTTTCATTCTGTCTCTATCTTTCTCTCTCGCTCTCTCTATTATCTTTTTCTCATTCTTTTCTTTCTGTCTCTATCTCTTTTCTATCGCTCTCTCTATTATCTCTTTTTCTCACTCTTTTCTTTCTGTCTCTATATCTTTCTCTCACTCTCTCTCTGTCATATCTCTCCTTCACTCTTTTTCTTTCTGTCTCTCTATCTCTTTCCCTCTCTCTCTCTGTTTCTCTCTCTCAGCAGTAGCGTGTCCACCTCAGCCATCTGATTATTTCTGCTGGTGGAGGAGAGCTAAATGCAAAGTGATACCCATGAGATAGGCAGCCCTCTCTCTCTCTCTCTCTGAGGCCCCCGAGCACAAAGGAAGAGGGCGGCCCTGCTCTCGCCTCACCTCGCTCAGCCAGAGGAGAGAGTGTATGAGGAGAGAGAGAGAGAGACCGAGAGGGAAACAGAGACTGAGAGAGTGTGAGAGGGAGAGAACAACACAGAGAGAGTAAAAGAGCGAGACCGAGAGAGTGTGAGAGAAAGTAAGAGAGAGAGAGACGAGAGAGTGTGAGAGGGAGAGACCAAGACCGAGAGAGTAAAAGAGCGAGACCGAGAGAGTGTGAGAGAGAGAAAGTGAGAGAGAGAGACTGAGACCGAGAGAGTAAGAGAGCGAGACGGAGATAGAGAGAGAGAGAGAGAGAGAGAGAGCGAGTGTGGTTTGGAAGGGTCCGGTCTCTTGCTGTGTCACCGCTAACGGCCGCAAAAGCCCCATAATTGGTGTAGTAAAGAGGGGCGTTGCGGTTGCGGTGAGCGTCTTGTGTGTGAGAGAGGGGAAGGACTGGGCAGCTCCGTGCCAGGAGGGCCGGCGGGGGCAGCAGCAGGGGGGGTGGGGTGGGGGGGCTGGCATTAGCATGAAAATGGCATCCGGTCGTACAGGCTCTCCTGTTACCTTAGCTCCCCCATGTGTGTGTGAGTGTGTGAGTGTGTGTGTGTCTGTGTCTGTGTCTGTGTCTGTGTGCGTGTGAGAAAGACACACTGTGTGTGTGTTGAGGTGCAGGGGGTGGGGTGTGTGTGTGTATGTGTGTGTGTGTGTGTGTGTGTGTGTGTGTGTGTGTGTGTGTGAGTAAAACTGAGTGAGTATGTGTGTATGTGGGCAGCTTTTTGGCCCACTTATCAATCTGTTTGCGCAATTAAGGAAAACGACAGTGGCATTCTAATGTGCCATTCATGTGACAGTACTCGGGCACAGTGTTACCGGCACTCAGTTGCATAACAGCGTCCCAGCAAACCCTGCCTTCCTTTGAGAAGCAGCTGTTGGCTGCCTGTGAATGGGGTGAGCAAGTCACTGGCTCTCGCTCTCCTTTTTTTTGTTTTGTTTTGTTTTGTTTTTGTTTTGTTTTTTGATGTTGTTTATTTTTGGTTTCCTAGGCAACCGAATGGAGCCCGGACGAAGACACCAGGAGGTCCTGTCAGAGCAAAGGAAAGACAGAGGTAACTTTGAGACCCTCAGGTTTACCCCCAACACCCCCACAATAAAGACAAAAAAAAATGACTGCCCCCCCCCCCTCCCCAGACAGACTATCGTGCCATGTGCTAGACCGTATGTACCAACAAGGAGTGGTCAACACTGGAATATTTCTGTGTGTTATGTCCTGTTGTGCTGATTCTGAGCATAATTGTTAGCATCTCGCATGAGTTGAGGTTGTATTTCAGTTCCAAGTGTTCAAAGTAATTGTGATGGGGCACACAGGCAGGTAGTGCAATAGGCTTAGCCTGACTGTAATAAAGGCAGCAGACACAGGCTGGCTGAAAGTATCTGAAAGGTGTCACAAAGTCTTTGGGGGGGGAAAAAATAAAAGAAAAATGAAAAAGAAAAAGGAGAGATGCTGCCTTTCTCTTTAGCATGCGCGGATGAAGGCAGGTTTGGCTGCTGGCTCTGATAACTGCTGCCATGATCATTTTGTTGTCGCGCTTTCTTTGGGGGGAATTGATTACCATGTCATTTTTATCTCAAAAGGCCGGCAGGAGAAAATACAGCACACAGAGAGAAAGCGAAAGAAGGAAGGGTGGGGAAAAAAATGAATGTTTTGGGCGAAAAAAAAATTGTAATCACTTGGAGCCTGGAAACAGGGTCAGATCTCATCTCTTTTTATATAGAGAGGGCGTATTAAAATATTCTAATTTCATTCAGGGTGAAAATGAAACGTAAACTTTTCTCCTTCATATGACAGCTGTTGCCAGTATTGATGGCAAGAACCGCAAGGGGAAAACAGCTCCATCTTTTTTTTTTTTTGCTGTGTCTAATGTAATTCTGTCACTGGCTAAACAAATTGGGAGGCACACTCTTGTCTGTGATAGGCAGTTCGGTGACTGCTTGTTCATTAAGCAAAAGTTGGGAGGCAAAACAAAACAAAGAAACTGCAGCAGATATGAAATCACTCTGTTATGAATGCACACTTCAAGGAAACCCGACCTTTGACATTATTCATTTTTCGTCTGGGAAATAAAAAATATTATAAGCTGAGTTCTGTATTCCCTTCCTGTTACGTCTGAGCCAGCCTTTACCTTGGTGTGTGCAGTATTCTGGGTTCTGTGATGTGATATAAATAAAATGGAGTTGAACTGAACTGAATTAAATTAAATAGACTTCAGTTGGAGTGCTCTCCCATGGCCATGGTTTGCCAAGTCTAAGAGTGGACGGGCCATTCATGTTGACCACAGAGAATAGCCCAGAGCACTGCGGGCACACACTGCAATAGATATAACAAAAGCATTCAGAGAATATCTTGGCACTGTGTTATGGTTTGACTCTATAAAGTGAATTTGCTGTTGGCTGGATTCAATGCAAGCCCCCAAATCAGTTGCTTAGTGTATAGTGGTGTCCAGAGGTATTAGGATCAGAGAGCTGTTCTCTTTCTGCTGTCTACCTAAAGATCTTCTCTTTACATTATGAACACACTGTAAATTTGAAGAAATACTTTAGTATATATAATGATGGATTAGATTGGATTAAAGAATATTTGAGGAAAAGCTCCCCTTGTGCCTTGACCCCCATGGAGCAGCCATTTTTCAGATAGAGCTTCATACAGTACCACATGGTAAAATGGGTAAAAAAAAACTGCCTTCCGGAACTATGGCCTGAGTCATCTAATTCTCCAGCAGAAGAGTGCTGAAGGTTAGTGGGAAAAGATGGCAGGATCACTCAAGAAACCATTTTCATTTTCTTTTTGGGGGTAATCAGGCAGACATTTATGGATCAAGTGACATCAGAGCGTTAAAACGACATCTCTACTCCAAAGCACTATGTCCAGCCGTATCCAGCACATTTTGAAGAATAAAAAGGTCCCTACTATCTTGTCATTGCTTTGGATACAAATGGAGAAAGTAAACATGGAATTTCCCCATTTGTCTCAATGCTTTGGCCACCAATGTAAAACTCAGATTGTTGTTACTTAGTAAGTGTGCAGTTGTAATTCGGGATACAACTCACCGACGTACTGCCCCTTACAGGTGGAGTGCCAGAACTACATCCGGGTGCTACTGCTCAACAGGACAGAGGTGATGACCTGTGGAACCAACGCCTTCCAGCCTCTCTGCATGATCCGCGAGGTGGGTGAAGAAAGTGTGTGTGTGGCAAGGAGTACTGTGTGTGTGTGTGTGTGTGTGTCTGTCTATATGTGTGTGGGTGCCATGCACATTTGTGTGTAGTTTGGTGGATTTATGAAGTTTTTTTTGTGTCCTAATTCAACAATTGTGATGGCGGTGGGGATGTTGTGCTCTCTGATAGCAGCAGGCCAACTGGGGTTAGCACAGGTGAATAAGCTGAGGGGAGCTGAACCTGCCCGGCTGGTTCTTATCTTGATCTTCCCTCAAGCGCTCCTTCTTCACTAACACTCTCGCTTGTGCCACTTGCACTCTTCTCTCTCCTCTCTCACCCGCTCTCCCTTACTCTTTCTCTTCCTGTCACTCTGTCCTGCTCTCTCTCTCTCTCTGGCTCTTTGTCTCTCTCTCCCTCCCTCCATCCCTTTCCCTCTCTCTTTCCCTACCTCTTTCTCCCTCCTCCTTTGTCTCTCTCTGGCTTTCTCTCTCTCTCTTTCTCTCTCTCTCTCTCTCTCTTGCTCGCTCGCTCTCTCGCTCACTCTCGCTCTCTCGCTCTCTCTA
>CM059269.1:20770056-20775056 GCA_030347295.1 Setipinna tenuifilis
ACAGGCACAAATACCCACAGACACACACATGCGTAGATACACACAGACACACACACAAATGCATAAACAGACACACACACACACACACACACACACACATATGCATGCATACATATATACATACATACACACACACACACACACACACACACACATATATATGCACACGTATACACACACACACACTGCCCACAGACATGTACGGTCAGATGCACATAACCACATACACCTTAATAGACACACACACCCATACACACATATGCACACGTACATACACACACAATGCCCGCAGACACGTACTGTTAGATGCACATAACCATATACGTATAAATAGACACACACACACAGGCACATACACACACACACAGGCACGTACATACACACACAGTGCTCGCAGACACGTATTGTCAGATGCACATAACCAGATACGCATAAACAGACACACACACATACACACACACACACAAACCCACACCCACACAGCAAAATAAAAACAAGCACACACACACACACACACACACACACACACTCTCGTACATGACTCCGTGCACATCTCCCCCGCCGGCAGATGCGTAAATGGAGGTGCGCGGGGGATCGGCCGTTCCCCTCTGCGGGGCTTCTAGTGTTTACAGCACACCGTGCACTCTCCTCGCACCAGCATTTAAACACGCCGGATAATAGGCTTGGTGGCGGTGGGGGTGGGAGTGGGGGTGGGGGGAGGAGGAGGTAGCCCGCCGGGGGGGCGGGATAAGAGGGGGAGAGCTGGAGGGAGGGGTGGTGGATCAAATCAAAAAGCAGTTATTGTTACTGATGCCTCCATCGCTCCCCCGAGCGTCATCCTCCTAATCTCATTCTCAGTAAACGCACGCCGCCGCCGCCACCGCTGTTGTTGCTGCCGCCACCACCACTGCCTCTGCCTCTGCCTCCGCCTCTACCTCGCCTCGCCTTCCATTTGGCACTGTGTTTCTTTACGGTAAATGGTTCTGTGTGTGTGTGTGTGTGTGTGTGTGTGTGTGTGTGTGTGTGTGGCGCATGTCGGCTGAATTATCATTAAATTAAAAGAGGGCCCCTGTGGTGTGGGAGAGTGATGACTGCTGCAGCGGCTCTTGCGATGGCCGTACCTTTCAGACCGAGTTAGGGGCGCATCTATACTGGCAGAGATGAACACAGAGAGAGCTATACTCTCACTCTCTCTGTTTCTCTCTCTCTCTTTCTCTCACTCTCTCTCTCTCTATTTCTCTCTCTCTCTCTCTCTCCTTTTCCCTTTGTGCCAAAGACCCTACACTGAATCTTGCTCCCGCTCCCGCCTCTGTCATCACCAAACAGCACTGCTGGAATACTAATGGCGTCGGCCTCTGATGTATTGTGTGTAGCACCCTCGAGTTTCAGTAGCTCTGGGTGTAATGGAGAACTCATTCAAACAGGAAATGATGAGCCATTTAGAAATAATTACCCGGAGATGCTTGCCACCAATGTGAGGTGGGGTGTGTGTGTGTGAGGGGTGGGTGTAGGGGGGTGTTGCAGGGGCAGAAAGGGTCCCAGCCATCCTCTTAGGCCGCCAAAGCTGTTTTGTCCAAAGCGCCCCAATTACAACTGTGTAATTGCCTCTGTGACTCTGTTTGTCAGCAGTAGAGCTGAGGGGACCAGGCGTTTTTAGTCGATCAATGGCCTCAAACGTAAAACTGCGAGGAAACAAATAAAAAAGCATACACATATCAGCTAAACTGTCTAAACGCACACACACGCACACACACACACACACACACACTTGCTCCACTGATGCACATGCGCAAACACACATACACACACCATGTGCTGTCCACTTTTGCAAAATCATCATTGCCGCTTTTTGGGTCCTTTTCTTTTGTCCCCCAACAGAGCCACACTTCATCTCGGCGTACGAGGTGGGCCTGTTCACGCTCTTCTTCCTGCGGGAGAACGCGGTGGAGCACGACTGCGGCAAGACGGTGTACTCGCGGGTGGCGCGCGTCTGCAAGAACGACATCGGCGGCCGCTTCCTGCTGGAGGACACGTGGACCACCTTCACCAAGGCGCGCCTCAACTGCTCGCGCTCGGGCGAGATCCCCTTCTACTACAACGAGCTGCAGAGCACCTTCTACCTGCCCGAGCAGGACCTCATCTACGGCATCTTCACCACCAACGTGTAAGGGCTCCAGAAATATATCTCTTTTATCTGTTCTCTGTTGTGTTTGTGTGTGTGTGTGTGTGTGTGTGTGTGTGTGTGTGTGTGTGTGGTTTTTCAGTTGGTCCTGGCAGGCTGTGACCTTTTGTTTCTTTCTTTCTTCTTTTTTCTTTGTTTCTTTCTTTGTTTGTTTGTTTCTTTGTTTGTTTCTTTCTGTCTTTCTGGCTTTCTAGCTTACTTTCTTTCTGGCTTTCTTTCTTTCTGGCGTTCTGTCTGTCTTTCTTTGTCTTTCTTTCTGTCTTTCAATCTGTCTTTCTTTCATTATGTCTGTCTGTCGGCCTGTCTGTCTGTCTGTCTGTCTGTCTGTCTGTCGGTTTGTTTGTCACCAAAATGAGTGTTTTGTAAACAGTGTTGGCGAGGAGTGAGTCCAGAGGGAGTGATTGATGGCCATGGCACTGTAAGGCACCCTGTGTCCTCTCCTCTCCACTCTCCTCCGTTTCACTCTCAGCTCTGATCTCACATTACCTCTTATCCATAATGGGTGTCAGCAGAGCGCGTTTACACACACACACACACACACACACACACACACACACACACACACACACACACACACACACACACACAAACACACACACTGCACTGTAGGGATCCCAGGAGTGCAGCCAACTACCAAGCACAAACACACTCCTTATCAGCACTCTAAATCAAGCATCCTGATTGGTACATTAGTGGCCGTAAGGTAGGTAGGTAGGGGTGTGTGTGTGTGTGTGTGTGTGTGTGTGTGTGTGTGTGTGTGTGTGTGTGTGTGTGTGTGTGTGTGTGTGTGTGTGTGTGTGTGTGTGTTGGTAGGCAGTTTCAGAAGCTGTAGGTGTTCTCGTTTCAACCTCACTCATTTATGGGTTTAATTAAGACAAGGTGAATGAGAAGACAGCGATGTGGTTTGCATATATTCGTGTTTTTTTTTACTGTCCGACGACCTTCCCACGCTGTTTGTGGTCATCTTTGGGTGTGTGCTGGACTGTGGCCTTTGGGTGTGTGGTTGCGCTAACCCTTCACCACTATCCTCATTTCAGATTTTTACCCAGACACTCAGAGACACTCGGCTCATCAATTAGTGTGATAAAAAAAAAATAGCTGAGCTTACACACACACTCACACACACACACACACACACACACACACACAGCCAATAGTAGCATCCAAGTATCTCCACTGTTGTACAATAGCATTGAGATGTTTATTCATAAATGGTGATGGTTGTTACTGATACTAGATCAGTACACTCAGTGCCAGCAGTAGAACACTTTATGAGAAGAACAGGGTTTATAAAGCTATTGGAAGGTCTGGCTCCAAGAGAGAGAGATAGAGAATTGAATTTTCTAAATTATTACTTTATTACAAATCTTAAAAATACAACAAGGTCAACTTCTCACTCTATTCAAAAGTAAAAGAAAATAGTATTAAAGTTATATGTCTTGTTTCTCAAAAAAAAATGTGCAAACTGTAGCTTGCCATTTTCAACAGAACACAACACATTGTTGTGGCACCATCTTTCCACAATTACATCAAGGTTTCTTCATAGATTTGTAAAAAGTAGAGTCAATCAAAATATGATGAGTGAGGGAGAGAGAGAGAGCGAGAGAGATGGAAAAGAAATCCTTAGGGGTGTTATGTGCTTGTGCTTTTATCGACTGGTGTTCCCTGCTGAAGGGGGGTGAGCTGCTCCACATTCAGGGCACGGCGGAGCCTCATAGGCAGACATGACTAATCCCACAGGCACACACACACACACACACACACACACACAGGCACACACAGGATGCCCGCTGCATGGCCCTTGCTCCGCACTAATCAGCCAAATGCATCAGAGATGGGGTCCCACACACTGGCACGTCTCTCCCTCTCTTTTGCTCCCTGTCTCTCTCTCTGTCTATCTCTCTCTCTCCCTCTCTCTCTCTCTCAAACACATGTGTGCACATACACACACACGCTGACTTTCTGTCTCTCTCTCGCTCTCTTAAGCTCTCTGTCTCACTCTCTCTCTGTTTCAAACACACACATGCGCACGCACAAATAGACACATACAAATACATACATGCACACACACACACACACTCTAACTTTCTCTCTCACACTCTCACTCACACACACACATACAGACTGGCACACACACATTCGCATAAGCACACACTGACACACACACACATTCACATATATAGACACACAGAGGGCCAATAAAGCGGCATCTCATTTGGAGCAGAGGCAAATGATATGGTCTGTGACGGGCCCTGTGGGTCTCCTGTGCTGATGGTAATGCGCACACACACACACACACACACACACACTGCTTAGTGCTGTTTACAGGCTCTGACGCACGTGCTCTACAGAGGGCTCCCATTCATGCTTGTGTGTTAAACATGCATATCACTCTCTGGGGCTGTGTGTGTGTGTGGGGGGGGGGGGGGGGGGCTCTGTGTGAGCATATATTTTTCAGTAAGTGTGTGTGTGTGTCTGTGTGTGTTCATGTCTGTGTCCGTGTATGTGTGTAATGACTGTGTGTGTGTATGTAATGACTGTGTGTGTGTATGTGTGTGTGTGTATTACGATTGTGTGTGTGTGTGTGTGTGTGTGTGTGTGTGTGTGTGTGTATGTCCGTGTGTGTGTTCATGTCTGTGTCCGTGTGTATGTGTGTGTGTGTATTGTGTGTGAGTGTGTGTGTGTGTGTCTATGTGTAAAACAATGACCGTAATTTGTCATTCAGAAGTCAGTGTGTGATTATGGGAAGTGAGCGGGGTCCTCCTGCCTGAAACCAGAGTCATTATGGCGGGGGGGTTGGCGGGGGGGGCACATTATA
>CM059269.1:20782556-20790689 GCA_030347295.1 Setipinna tenuifilis
CTCTTTTTTTTTTTTTAACGGCTGTTGTCCACACGTCATCGTGTTGTGGCACGGAGGATTTTTTTATGCACAGCCAGCCAAGGCTTTGGTCCTTTATCGGCGCACACATCCTGTGAAAAATCTGGTGTGCGTGTGGCGAGGGGTAATTTGTCACTGCTAGCTACGCGCAATAAGTTTTCTCGCATCTTCTGCTGAGCCATATGCTTCCCATATGGGGAAGAGAGATTACTTTTAGCCGTTAGCACCTTGTAGCATTAGCGCCAAATGATGTCTCACTCTTTATTTATTTCTTTTCTTTTTATTTTTTTTTTGGGGGGATATAGCAGATGTCATCCTCATTCTCCAAAATGTAAACAGTGGCCACCACCGCTATGGCCATCCAAAATCCTCACAACAATTTATCTGAGCCCTAAATTCGAAAAAAGAAACAGAAAAACAAAGTGACGTCACACAGCTCTTTCAAGGCCAGACCAAAGAGGTATATTTGTATCTCTGCTGTCTGGCTGGGCCACCTGCGTCTGTGCTCCTCAGCATGAGAAAGGGAGCTCATGGAGTGAGCGGAGTGAAAACATACAGAGGTGCTGTGCCATTATTAAGGGACACGTCATTGTTTCACTAATTGGCACTCCCTCATTGCATTCAGCATTCAGGGCCCAGTGTGCAAGACAAAGACACACGACACCACATCGTGACGATATCACACAGACCTGTAATCCATTGGAGCTCGCTGGCACCTGTGAAGCAGATCATTGAACATCAACCACTGCACACACACACCCCGCCACCCACACACCTCTCCTTTTCATTGCTCCAGAGAACACCTTTATTGGACTGTGCTTTTGTTGTCTTGGGAAAGAGGTGACTGATTCATCAGATCAGTGCATAAACGAATCATCAGGCAGTCAATAAACTAGTAACTAGTATAGTATCAGATTAACAAACCTCGTCACTCGATAAAAAGGGTGGCAGTAATGATAGGACATTGGATGTTACAAATGACAATCATTTGTTTTGTTGCCACTTTGTTGCTCACCAATGCGTGTGTGTGTGTGTGCCTGTGTGAGCGCGCTCTGTTGTGTGATGAAAGCCATTGATCTCTGGCTGCCGAGTGTTGGATGGGTTGTCGGTCTGGCAAAAAGGGAATAGAATTCCTTGCAAGATTCCCATCCATGTAAATGCGGTTAACAAAGCAAATTAGAAAAAGAACGCAAATGTAAAATACAGACAAGGCAGATGATAAAATTACAGGCAGATGATAAAAATGTAGGATAAAGGAAGATTAAATGTCTGATGTAATGTAATAAAGCCCATCCAGACATTGACCTACATTATCATGCATTGTTTTGCTTGTACACATAAATATGACAAACACACATGATAACTGCCAGTTATCACACATATGATAACTGTTTGTACGCATAAATATGACAAACACATACGATAACTGTCCATGTTCAATCTTGGTCTGAGTAGGTTTCGGCTTTTTTATTTCCAGTGTTGCTGTGCTATGTAGCACTTTTTTCCTCTCGCTGTGGATTTTTAATGGCAGCTCCAGCATTGCTGAAAGGCAGCATCAGGGACCATTTTTTGGTTGTAATGTGTGTGTGTGTGTGTGTGTGTGTGTGTGTGCAGCTCTGAGTGGCCCAGAGCGAGAGGAGAGCGGCGTGTGTGTGCGTGTGGAGCGCTGGCCTGCAGTTTAAAAGCTCATTACAGCCACGCTGCGCCTCTGTGCCCTGGGAGCCTGCAGATTGTTGGGATAACACCATCACACACACACCACCATCTCCCAACTAGCAGCATGCGCAACGCAGACAGGTTTATTTGGTATTTGGTGTGTGCGTGCGTGCGTGCGTGCGTGCCTGTCTGTCTGTCTGTCTGTCTGTTTGTCCGTCTGTCTGTCTCTGGCTGTGCGTGTGTTTATGTATGCGTGTGTGTATGTCTGTGGGTGTGCGCGTGTTTATGTAGGTGTGTGTGTATGTCTGTGGGTGTGCGTGTGTTTATGTATGTGCGTGTGTATATGTCTGTGGGTGTGCGTGTGTTTATGTATGTGCGTGTGTATATGTGTGTTTGTGTGTGTTTGGGAGTAGCATTTGTATGTATGGGAAAGTGTGTGCACCCATATGTTTCCACATGCGACTATCAGTGTATGTGTGTGTGTGCAGACCCCTGCCCTCTTTAGCAGATGTGTGTGAGTGTGTGAATCGCTGCATATGATAAGTGTGTGTGTGTGTGTGTGTGTGTGTGTATGTGTGTGTGTGTGGTTGGGAGTAGCATTTGTATGTATGGGAATGTGTGTGCACCCATATGTTTCCACATGCGAATATAAGTGTATGTGTGTGTGTGTGTGTGTGTGTGTGTGTGTGTGTGTGTGTGTGTGCAGACCCCTGCCCTCTTTAGCAGATGTGTGTAAGTGTGTGAATTGCTGCATATGATAAATTTGCACATGTGCTGCGTGTGTGTGTGTGTTTGTGTTTGTGTGTGGTTGGGAGTGGCATTTGTATGTATGGGAATGTGTTTCCACATGCAAACATGAGTGTATGTGTGTGTGTGTGCAGACCCCTGCCCTCTTTAGCAGATGTGTGTAAGTGTGTGAATCGCTGCATATGATAAATTTGTGCGTGTGCGAGTGTGTGTGTGCATAAAGTCAGCATAATATATCAGTTTCAACTGCGTTTTTAGTGCGCAGGGATCTGTGCCTCTCGGCTGGCATCTTGTAGCTCCAGCAGTGGCCGGATGGCTGCGTCATTAGGCCCAGTAGCGCGGCCGACCCACATAGCTCTGCTAAATTAGAGGCCCAGTAAGACACTTCCTGCACCACGGCTCATTTAGCCCCCGGCACCAGCCTGCTCCGCGAGAGAGACTTGTTTACTGCCATCTCTTCACTGTATTTACCAAAGGAAAAAACTATTCTCTTTGTGTCTCCTCACTTACTTTTTGTGTCGCATTGTGGTTCTGGTATCACACCAACTTATGCTTTCTGTTTTTTTGTGTGTATGTGTGGGTGTGTGTGTATGTGTGTGTGTGCGTGTGTGTACGGGTGCATGCGCTGGTGCATGCATGGGTGTGTGTGTGTGTGTGTGTGTGTCTGTGTGTGTGTGTGTGTGTGTGTGTGTGTGTGTGTGTGTGTGTGTGTGTGTGTGTGTGTGTGTGTGTGTGTTTTGTTTGTGCTGTGCACAGGAATAGCATTGCTGCATCTGCGGTTTGCGCGTTCAACCTCAGCGCCATCACCAGGGCCTTCAACGGGCCGTTTCGCTCCCAGGAGAACCCCCGCTCCACCTGGCTTCCTACGCCAAACCCCAACCCCAACTTCCAGGTGAGAGAGCTCACTGGAGATTATGTCTCTCTCTCTCACGCTTTCGCTCTCCCTCCTTCTCTCTTTTTCACCTTCACATTCTTTTTTTACTTTTAAATGTCACTGCAGGAACATTCGCTGAAAAAGTGGAAAATACTAAAATGAAAACCCCTCTCGCTTTCTCGCTCTTTCTCACTCTCTCTCGCTCTCTCTCTTTCTCTTGCTCCCTCTCTCTCTCTCTCTCTCTCTCTCTCTCTCTCTCTCTCTCTTTCTCTCTAGTCAATTTGTCACATCATAAGATGATTTGAACAGAATGATTAAGAATAGAAAGTATTACTCAAGGATTAGAGCACAAAGGCCTTAGCTTTGAGCCGGCGCTGATGACACAGTGGGATTGTGTTATATTGCTTCTCAGTAGGGGGGTGGGTCTCATTCATTGTGTGTGAAATTCGGTTTTATGTGTAGTATCTGTCTTTAACATGCTCTGTGTCATGCGAAGAGGAACACACACACACACACACACACACACACACACACACACACACACACACACACACAGCCTAGAGTGATGGGCTGTACCTCACCAAGACTTACTGGCTGATGGTGTAGATTGGTGAATTAGTTAGAGAACAATAAAGGGCGTTCTGTTGTCAGGAAGTATATGATGATCCATGGCTCCCACACAGGCATGAAGATGCTCTATACATAGGAAAATGGCTTCCAAGGCACAGTATTAACAATATGTACAATATGTTTAGTGTCTAGGACATGTCTCCCCACTCATGTTGGTTTTAATAAGGATTTATAATAAGGATAAGGATTTAATAAGGATTTCTCTCTTTACAATACTGGAATTGTCTGCTTAGGCCTTAAATTTAACATTCTAAAACGCTTTCCTTTTGGTACTTGGAACTGATGATTCAATGCTAGATGTATTTCCAAACATTGCTGATCTTTTGAAGCACTTTGGGTCAACTCCTGTTTTTTAATGTGTTATAGAAATAAAATTATATGACTTGACTTTTATTTTTACAGCCTTTATTTGGACAGGACAGTAAAAATATGGCAGGAAAAGAGTAAGAGAGAGTAATGGGGGTGAGGTTGGGAAATGATCGCAGGTACGGATTAGAACATGGGTCAAACCTGTGCCATTTGCCCATTTATGGTATGGGCGCTTAAAGCCACTGCGCCACAGCACCCCTGACTTCATACTTTCAAAAATGATTCAAATGTCTCATATTATATTATCATACCACTTCACCTCCTATGGATCATCATCGTGTTCTCATCACAGTCAAGACATACCCCTTCCTGCTGCCATATCATATTTTTTTAAAAACTATTTAAACTATTTTCTGATGTGTGTGATATTTCAGTGTGGCACCATCGAGGACGACGGTCCGAACGAGGGTCTGACGGAGCGAAGCCTGCAGGACGCCCAGCGCCTCTTCCTCATGAACGACGTGGTGCAGCCCGTCTCGGTGGACCCGCTGGTCTGGCAGGACGACGTGCGCTTCTCCAAGCTGGTGGTGGACATCGTGCAGGGCCAGGACACTCTACACCACGTTGTCTATATTGGCACGGGTATGTCAGGCACTGACCGATGACAAACATAGGCACAGCCAAAGTGTATTTACGTGTTGCTTATGAATGTGTTATTAACATGTAATAAATAATGGACATAAAACTTTAAAGCATTGTATTAGGAATTTGCAATGCTGTGCTAGTGTATATACTGTATTTTGCAATGCCAATCTATGATTAACTTTTTTGTAGTTTTCAATAATTGTAGAAATGTATTTACTTTGAAGCATTATATGGTGGATATAATTTTAATAGGACTTTTAAGGCTGGGACTTTAATTTTCCAACTTAAGATCTGTAAAATACAGCTATCGTCTGTCTGTCTGTCTGTCTGTCTATCTATCGATCTATCTATTGATCTGTCTGTCTGTCTATCTGTCCATCTGTCTGTCTGTCTGTCTGTCTCTCTCTCTCTTTCTCTCTCTCTCTATCTCTCTCTCCTCACCTTAAATCACATCTCTCTCTCTACCTCTCATCCGCAGAGTACGGCACCATCCTGAAGGCGCTGGCCACGACCAAGAAGAGCCTGCAGGGCTGCTACCTGGAGGAGATGCAGCTGCAGCCGGCGGGCCAGCGGGAGCCCATCCTGAGCCTGCAGATCCTGCACGGCGAGCGCATGCTGTTCGTGGGCCTGCGCAACAAAGTGCTCAAGATCCCCCTGGCCAGATGCGCCTCCTACCCCAGCGAACAGAGTGAGGTCCCCCCCCCCCCCCCCCCCCCCCCCCCCCCCCCCCCCCACTCAGACCTATGAATTGCTTACCGGCCGCCACCATTGTGTGCCATCATGAGTTCCGTATCACTGGCATCAGCTGAATGATTTGCCAGGTCTGTTATTGGTCTGAAAATCCTCTTCTCGAGAGAGAGAGAGAGAGAGGGAGAGAGAGAGAGAGAGAGCCAGAAAGTGAGTGAGAGCGCAACACAGAGAGACAGAAACAGAGAGAGAGAGAGAGAGAAAGAGACAGAAACAGAGAGAGAGAGAGACAAGATCCCCCTGGCCAGATGCGCCTCCTACCCCACCGAACAGTGAGTCTCACCCCCCCTCAGACCTCCCTCCCCTCCCCACCACTCCGCTCCAGCTCCAGCACCGGTGTGTGTTTGACACGGTGAAGGATAACATCTGCGCTGGAGCCCTGCGGTGCCGGTGCCGGTGTGCTCACAGGAACGGGACCGCTGTTGAATCAGCGTGTAACAGCGGATAATGGGCCACTTAAAATTATTGAACCCAAAAGAAAAATCCAGAGCACAAGGAAGAGAACTTAATGGAGTTTTTAATAGGTGCATACTAATTACGGTTCAGTGAATATCATCTTCAACAGAGATTAGCCCTGATGGCTTGAAAACCTTGTGGTTAAGCTCTTGATTAAGACACTATGCGTTGAAACAATATTCCTTCGAGTTACAAAAAAACCCTCCTAGAGCTATTTGCGCACTACTGTTGGGTTCAGGCATTTGAATTGACCCATGATGTGAGGACCCAGAACATTCAATTCCTCTTCCGACATCACTTGTGTGTATGAATGTGTGAATGGCACCAGCGTCTCTGTATTAAATGCATTCAGCTAGCTGCGACTGGCAAAAGAATATCTGGATAGTAAGGGTCAGCCCCTTAGATTGAGAAGTGCCAGAGAGCATTCTGAGATGCTGCTGCTGCTGCCTTGCTGTGCTCTTCGTGCTTTTGGGGGCCTCATAAGCGCTGTCCTTGACACAGATTGAATTTGAAGCCTATGAATTGCTTACCGGCCGCCACCATTGTGTGCCATCATGAGTTCCGTATCACTGGCATCAGCTGAATGATTTGCCAGGTCTGTTATTGGTCTGAAAATCCTCTTCTCGAGAGAGAGAGAGAGAGAGAGAGAGAGAGAGAGAGAGAGAGAGCCATAGAGAGAGAGAGAGCGCCAGAGAGTGAGAGAGAGCGCAACACAGAGAGACACAAACAGAGAGAGAGACAGAGACACAAACAGAGAGAGACAGAAACACAGATAGAGAGAAACCGAAACCGAGAGAGAGAGAGAGAGAGAGAGAGAAACGGAGAGAGGGGGGAGAGACAGATAGACAGACAGAGAGCAAGTAAGATGAAAATGGGAAGAGAGG
Organism: Setipinna tenuifilis; assembly: GCA_030347295.1. Taxonomy (NCBI): domain Eukaryota; kingdom Metazoa; phylum Chordata; class Actinopteri; order Clupeiformes; family Engraulidae; genus Setipinna; species Setipinna tenuifilis. Next base: position 20,789,523 of record CM059269.1, read on the forward strand.
AAGACTGAGGGAAGGGGAAGAGTGCTACCTTTGCCTGCTTGACAGCCCCGGTGTGTTTTTATCAATGTATTCAATCACAGCGTGTCCTCTCTCTAGGGGTGAGGCAATGACGAAAGTCAGGCTCAATTTGGCTGTGGGGTCGGGGAAGGATGCTTTGTCAGCTCTGTGTGTGCGTGCATGAAGGGTGAAAGACTATTTGGGGCCGGTGTGTGTGTGTGTGTGTGTGTGTGTGTGTGTGTGCATATGTATGTATTTGTGTGTGTGTGTGTATGTGTGTGTGTATGTTTGTGTGTCTGTATGCAACTTTAATATATTTGTGTGCAGGCAGGTGTGTATGAGAGTCTTAGTGTGATGAGTCAGCTCTTGGATTTCAACCTTTATTTTAAAACACTATATAAAGCATGCACACACGCGCGCACTCTCACACACACACACACACACACACACACACACACACGCACGTACACACACGCACGCACGCATACACACACACATACATATGCACACACAAACACAGGAACGTACACACACACACACACACACACACATGCACACACAAACACAAGAACGTACACACACACACACACACACATACACTTACACACACGCACGCACACACACACACACACACACACACACATCACACACACACAGTACACACACACACACACACACATGCACACACAAACACAGGCGCGTACACCCACACACACACAGACATACACACACACACACAGAAAGATGAAAGGGTAGAGGCGGTGAAAGCGTTTGCATAGCAAACAAGATGTGTGGGTGAGATGCGAGCGAGCGAGCGGCATGGAACAAGAGATGGAGAGGGGGAGAGAAAAGGAGGGAAAAGAGAGAGGGATGGAGAAGGAGAGAGAGAGAGGGGGGAGGAGAGCGGAAGCGGCTGTAGCCATCCCTATTTAAAAGGCAGCAGGGTGGAATAATCACACAGACTCTGAGGGACGGACAGCAGAATGAGAGAGAGAAAGAGACGGAGGGAAAGAGAGAGAGAGAGAGGGAGAGAAAGAGAGAGATGGAGGGGGGGGTGCACAGAGAGATAGAGAGAGAGACGGACGGAGGGAAAACGAGAGAGAGAGAGACGGAGAGAGAGAGACGGAGAGAGAGAGACGGAGAGAGAGAGACAGAAGGAGAGAGAGACAG
>CM059269.1:20790789-20803289 GCA_030347295.1 Setipinna tenuifilis
TCTTGCTTGGCCCTGGCTGGAAATGCTCACGCGGACGATTGAAAATCCAGCACAAATATGGCTCCATTATGGCCCTGTAATTGGCTCTCTATTACTCTCTCGCTGCTCCACGAGGGAGGTTAATTGAATACTCCTCCGACGGAAAATGGAATCAAGTGCTCTCGCACTCACACTCTTACGTAGTCTAGCGGGCAGTAACTTTGTACGGCGAGCCAAGCGTAGATTTATTTCTGCAATCAATTAGCCCCTTTTTTTCCTCCTTTTTTTGGGGGGGCGGGGGGAAAAAAACCTCCAATGGCTTCTAATCTGGTTCCAGACCCATGATCTGTGCATTCGGGTCACGATCAAGCCTCTCTCTTTCTCTCTCTCTCTTTCTCTCTCTCTTGCTCTCTTTCTCTCTCTTTCTCTCTCTCTTTCTCTCTCTCTCTCTCTCTCTCTCTCTCTCTCTCTCTCTCTCTCTCTCTCTCTCTCTCTCTCTTCCTCTCTTTTAAGGCCTAGACTGCTGTGCTTTGAGCCAAAATGGTGAGCACTGCTCCAGTTGCACTACCACAAAACCACCTCCCCTTACACCCTCCAACCCCTACACCCCACCCTCCCCCCGGCCCACTGAGAAGATCCAAAAGAGGCTGCTTTACTGCCTGGCTCAGTGAGTGATCACTACGGCCCGTGCTTTTATGACCTCTCCATGTGTTTGACCACGCGGCCAAAAAAATGACAGACTGTGATTGCGCTCGCATGGCATCCCACAGATCACAGGGCACGGAGGAGTGGAGGCTGGGAAGGAGAAAGGGGAAGAAAGGATGAGATGAGAGTGAAGTAGATGAGAAGAGAAGGAAGAGGAGGAGAGGAAGAAGGACAAGTGGCATAGAGACAAGGGCTGATGACGTTTCCTCAGATCCCTGCCAGCTCCCCCCGCCCCTCATTCTCTCTCTCTTTCTCTGTCATTCTCTCTCTTGCTCTCTCTCTCTTTCTGTATCTTTCTCTGTCTTGCTCGCTCTCTCATATTATCTCTTCCTTACTCTTTTCTTTGTCTCTATCTCTTTCCCTCTCTTTCTCTCTCTCTCTATTTTTCTCTGTCTTGCTCTCTCTTTTATATTATCTCTCACTTTGTCCCTATCTCTTTCTCTCTTTTTCTCTCTCGCTCTCTCTATTATCTTTTTCTCACTCTTTTCTTTCTGTCTCTATCTTTCTCTCACTCTCTCTCTCATATCTCTCCTTCACTCTTTTTCTTTCTGTCTCTCTATCTCTTTCTCTCGCTCCCTCTCTCTCTCTCTCAGCAGTGCCGTGTCCACCTCAGCCATCTGATTATTTCTGCTGGTGGAGGAGAGCTAAATGCAAAGTGATACCCATGAGATAGGCAGCCCTCTCTCTCTCTCTCTCTCTCTGAGGCCCCCGAGCACAAAGGAAGAGGGCGGCCCTGCTCTCGCCTCACCTCGCTCAGCCAGAAAGAGAGAGTGTATGAGGAGAGAGAGAGACCGAGAGAGACAGACCGAGAGTGTGAGAGGGAGAGAACAACACATAGAGAGTAAAAGAGCGAGACCGAGAGTGTGAGAGAGAGAAAGTAAGAGAGAGAGAGACCGAGAGAGTGTGAGAGGGAGAAACCAGGACAGAGAGAGTAAAAGAGCGAGACCGAGACTGAGAGAGTGTGTGAGAGAAAGTGAGAGAGAGAGAGAGAGAGACTGAGGCAGAGAGAGTAAGCGAGCTTGACGGAGATAGAGATAGAGAGAGAGTGAGAGAGAGAGAGTGTGGTTTGGAAGGGTCCGGTCTCTTGCTGTGTCACCGCTAACAGCCGCAAAAGCCCCATAATTGGTGTAGTAAAGAGGGGCGTTGCGGTTGCGGTGAGCGTCTTGTGTGTGAGAGAGGGGAAGGACTGGGCAGCTCCGTGCCAGGAGGGCTGGCGGGGGCAGCAGCAGGGGGGTGGGGGTGGGGTGGGGGGGGCTGGCATTAGCATGAAAATGGCATCCGGTCGTACAGGCTCTCCTGTTACCTTAGCTCCCCCATGTGTGTGTGAGTGTGTTTGTGTGTGTGTGTGTGTGTGTGTGTGTCTGTGTGCGTGTGAGAAAGACACACTGTGTGTGTGTTGAGGTGCAGGGGGTGGGGTGTGTGCGTGCGTGCGTGTGTGTGTGTGTTTGTGTGTGAGTAAAACTGAGTATGTGTGTGTGTGTGTGTATGTGGGCAGCTTTTTGGCCCACTTATCAATCTGTTTGCGCAATTAAGGAAAACGACAGTGGCATTCTAATGTGCCATTCATGTGACAGTACTCGGGCACAGTGTTACCGGCACTCAGTTGCATAACAGCGTCCCAGCAAACCCTGCCTTCCTTTGAGAAGCAGCTGTTGGCTGCCTGTGAATGGGGTGAGCAAGTCACTGGCTCTCCCTCTTTTTTTTTTTTTTTGTTTTTGTTTTGTTTTTTGATGTTGTTTATTTTTGGTTTCCTAGGCAACCGAATGGAGCCCGGACGAAGACACCAGGAGGTCCTGTCAGAGCAAAGGAAAGACAGAGGTAACTTTGAGACCCTCAGGTTTACCCCCAACACCCCCACAATAAAGACAAAAAAAAAGACTGCCCCCCCTCCACTCTCCCCAGACAGACTATCAGACCGTGTGCTAGACCCGTATGTACCAACAAGGAGTGGTCAACACTGGAATATTTCTGTGTGTTATGTCCTTTGTGCTGGTTTTGAGCGTAATTGAACACTTGGAACTGAAATACAACCTCAACTCATGCAAGATGCTAACAAGTAATTGTGATGGGGCACACAGCCAGCTAGTGCAATAGGCTTAGCCTGACTGTAATAAAGGCAGCAGACACAGGCTGACTGAAAGTATCTGAAAGGTGTCACAAAGTCTTTGGGGGGAAAAAAAATAAAAAAGAAAAATGAAAAAGAAAAAGGAGAGATGCTGCCTTTCTCTTTAGCATGCGCGGATGAAGGCAGGTTTGGCTGCTGGCTCTGATAACTGCTGCCATGATCATTTTGTTGTCGCGCTTTCTTTGGGGGGAATTGATTACCATGTCATTTTTATCTCAAAAGGCCGGCAGGAGAAAATACAGCACACAGAGAGAGAAAGCGAAAGAAGGAAGGGAGGGAAAAAAATGAATGTTTTGGGCGAAAAAAAAAATTGTAATCACTTGGAGCCTGGAAACAGGGTCAGATCTCATCTCTTTTTATATAGAGAGGGCGTATTAAAATATTCTAATTTCATTCAGGGTGAAAATGAAACGTAAACTTTTCTCCTTCATATGACAGCTGTTGCCAGTATTGATGGCAAGAACCGCAAGGGGAAAACAGCTCCATCTTTTTTTTTTTTTGCTGTGTCTAATGTAATTCTGTCAGTGGCTAAACAAATTGGGAGGCACACTCTTGTCTGTGATAGGCAGTTCGGTGACTGCTTGTTCATTAAGCAAAAGTTGGGAGGCAAAACAAAACAAAGAAACTGCAGCAGATATGAAATCACTCTGTTATGAATGCACACTTCAAGGAAACCCGACCTTTGACATTATTCATTTTTCGTCTGGGAAATAAAAAAATATTATAAGCTGAGTTCTGTATTCCCTTCCTGTTACGTCTGAGCCAGCCTTTACCTTGGTGTGTGCAGTATTCTGGGTTCTGTGATGTGATATAAATAAAATGGAGTTGAACTGAACTGAATTAAATTAAATAGACTTCAGTTGGAGTGCTCTCCCATGGCCATGGTTTGCCAAGTCTAAGAGTGGACGGGCCATTCATGTTGACCACAGAGAATAGCCCAGAGCACTGCGGGCACACACTGCAATAGATATAACAAAAGCATTCAGAGAATATCTTGGCACTGTGTTATGGTTTGACTCTATAAAGTGAATTTGCTGTTGGCTGGATTCAATGCAAGCCCCCAAATCAGTTGCTTAGTGTATAGTGGTGTCCAGAGGTATTAGGATCAGAGAGCTGTTCTCTTTCTGCTGTCTACCTAAAGATCTTCTCTTTACATTATGAACACACTGTAAATTTGAAGAAATACTTTAGTATATATAATAATGGATTAGATTGGATTAAAGAATATTTGAGGAAAAGCCCCCCCTTGCGCCTTGACCCCCATGGAGCAGCCATTTTTCAGATAGAGCTTCATACAGTACCACATGGTAAAATGGGTAAAAAAAAAACTGCCTTCCAGAACTATGGCCTGAGTCATCTAATTCTCCAGCAGAAGAGTGCTGAAGGTTAGTGGGAAAAGATGGCAGGATCACTCAAGAAACCATTTTCTGTATGTACATGGCCTTTTTGGGGGTAATCAGGCAGGCATGGATGGATCAAGTGACATCAGAGAGTTAAAAGGAAATCTGCACTCCAAAGCACTATGTCCAGCCATATCCAGCGCATTTTGAAGAATAAAAAGGTCCCTATTATCTTGTCATTGTTTTGAATAAAAATGGAGAAAATAAACATGGAATTTCCCCATTTGTCTCAATGCTTTGGCCACCAATGTAAAACTCAGATTGTTGTTACTTAGTAAGTGTGCAGTTGTAATTGGGTATGCAACTCACCGACGTACTGCCCCTTACAGGTGGAGTGTCAGAACTACATCCGGGTGCTACTGCTCAACAGGACAGAGGTGATGACCTGTGGCACCAACGCCTTCCAGCCTCTCTGCACGATTCGCGAGGTGGGTGAAGAAAGTGTGTGTGGCAAGGAGTACTGTGTGTGTGACTGTGTGACTGTCTGTCTGTCTGTCTGTCTGTCTGTTTGTGTGGGTGCCATGCACATTTGTGTGTAGTTTGGTGGATTTATGAAGTTTTTTTTGTGTCCTAATTCATCAAATTGTGATTGCGGTGGGGATGTTGTGCTCTGTGATAGCAGCAGGCCAACTGGGGTTAGCACAGGTGAATGAGCTGAGGGGAGCTGAACCTGCCCGGCTGGTTCTTATCTTGATCTTCCCTCAAGCACTCCTTCTTCACTAACACTCTCGCTTATGCCACTTGCACTCTTCTCTCTCCTCTCTCACCCGCTCTCTCTTACTCTTTCTGTCCCTGTCACTCTGTCCTGCTCTCTCTCTCTCTCTGGCTCTTTCTGGCCCTTTGTCTCTCTCTCCCTCCCTCCATCCCTTTCCCTCTCTCTCTCCCTACCTCTCATTCTCCCTCCTTCTTTGTCTCTTTCTGGCTTTCTCGCTCTCTTTTTCTCTCTCTCTCTCTCTCTCTCTCTCTCTCGCTCTCTCTCTCTCTCTCTCTATTCTCTCTCTCTGTCTCTGTCTAGGTTGGTAACCTGAGCAATGTGCTGGAGAAGGTGAATGGTGTGGCGCGCTGCCCGTACGACCCGCGGCACAACTCCACGGCCGTGGTGACGGAGAGCGGCGAGCTGTACGCCGCCACGGTCATCGACTTCTCGGGCCGCGACCCTGTCATCTACCGCAGCCTGGGCGGCCTGCCCCCCCTCAGGACGGCCCAGTACAACTCCAAGTGGCTCAACGGTAACCATGGCACTGTCCACTACCACAACCACCACCTCCTCCACCCCTACCCCGACCCCCACTCACACCACCCACCACCCTCCCCTCTCTCTCTCTTGCTCTCTCTGTCAAGCCCACTGCCGCCGTCAGCTTACACTTACTCCACTCCAGCCACTCGAAAGGCTGGCCAGCTAACACTCACTGAGCAAGAAAGGCAGAAAATCTGATTGACAGTGGATAAATCGGGGGTGAGAGAGCAAAGCTGGCCTACCGTTTTAATTTTCTTTTCTTTTTTTTTTCTTGAAGGGCGGAAATAAAAAACATTTTTTCTCGCACTGTAAGCGAGTAGACCAGGTGTTGGAATAGAATATTAATAGCGCTGATGTAGGTTACTTCAGTCCGCATTTAACAATTTTTCCACATACGTAGGATCCACTTTACTTACTTCATCAAATCTTTGCTCCAGTGTGCTACAGGCTGTGCTACTTTAGACCTCAGACCTCAGACACCCTGTTACAAACTGATGTTAAAATGTAACATAGATGACACCAGTCACCGGGCTCGTAAGGTCTAGGGGATATTTTATTTACAAAACAATAAGGAAACATAAGACAAAAACGGTAAAGGGAAACCAAGGGCAAAAATGGGGAATCAAAAGTCCAAAAGGGGGAGAAAACCAGGTGCCAGGTGTAGCGGGATGCGACCACCAGGTAGAGAGAGAGGGATATGTCGGGCTGCCACCCCGACATATATACGAGGGTCCATCAAGGCACCTGAAAGATAATTAAGGCAGCAATATGGACAGAATGTGACAGAGCCACCTAGGGGCAGGAGGACGTAACACCTTCCCACCAAGATGGTGACTCAGTCTCCATAAACTGAAAAATACATGCTAATTGCGTACATAACGTCCATTGATAAGGACGCATGCAGCACATTTCACACTACTGGCACACTTAAGGGCACAGTAGCGCACATTCACAAAAACACAAACAGAAACGGTAATGCACATATATATACGTATATATACATATACAATTACAACAAAAGAAATAAATATATATAAACCATGACTATACGGGTACTAAACCGTAAAAATGAAAAAAAAACTAAGGCACTCTGGACAGTGCGTCGGCAATGACATTGTCAGTGCCACGGATGTGCTTGATTTCGAGATGGAATGGTTGCAAAATCAAACTCCATCGCATGAGCCGCTGATTGGAATTCCGCATACGAGACAAAAACTTCAAAGGGTCGTGGTCGGTGTAAACAACTACATGCTGCGAAGCACCTAAATACACTTCAAAGTGTTGCGCAGCCAGGACTAGAGCTAATGCCTCCTTCTCGATGGTGGAATAAGAGCGCTGGGCATGGCTAAATTTCTTAGAAAAATAACACACAGGATGATTAATACCATCCTCACCAGGCTGGAGAAGGACCGCACCCGCACCATAGTCGCAGGCATCGACAGCAAGAGAGAAAGGCTTTGAAAAATCCGGAGCACTCAACACCGGGGCAGAAATAAGAAGACACTTAAGATTTTCAAAAGCCTTACGACAGTTTTCCGACCAAGTATACGGAACCTTCGGGCTCAACAAGTCAGTTAAGGGCGCCACTACCGCGGAAAAGTTTTTACAAAAAGCGCGGTAATAGCCCGCCATGCCAAGGAACCTACGCAGCTCACGGCGATCAGCAGGGGCAGGGAAATCACATATTACTGAGATTTTTGCGTCCAATGGACGCACCTTACCCCCTCCCACCAAGCGGCCCAAATAGGCAACAGTCGCCTTCCCAAATTCACACTTTGCCAGATTGATGGTAAGATTGGCAGATGACAACCGATGGAAAAGGTCCTGAATCTGGGCCAGGTGACTTGGCCAGTCTGAACTATACAACACAACGTCATCTAAGAAAGCCTCACAATTAGGCATACCCAGCAACACCGTGTTAATCAGACGCTGGAAGCTAGCAGGAGCATTGCGCATGCCGAAAGCCATGACCCGGTATGACAAAAAACTATCAGGAGTCACAAACGCAGATATCTCCTTGGCCCTGTTGGTTAGCGGTATTTGCCAATAACCCTTGAGCAGGTCGAACTTGCTCACGAAAAGAGCTGACCCCACACGGTCAATGCAGTCATCCACCCTCGGCAAAGGATAACAATCCGGTTTCGTGACAGCATTGACACGGCGGTAGTCAGTACAAAACCGATACGTCTGATCAGGTTTTCCCACTAACAAACAAGGAGAACTCCAAGGGCTTGTACTGTGCTCAGCAATGCCATTAGCCAACATGTACTCAACCTCCCTTCTCAAAAGTTCCCTCTTGGCTGGATTAACCCTGTAAGGGTGTTGTTTAATAGGAACCGCAGAGCCAACATCGATGTCATGTTCGAGGACATGAGTTTGTTTTGGAACATCCTCAAACAGCTCAGGAAACTGATGAACCAGTTCCAAAATGTCAGCTCTCTGAACCTGAGAAAGGTGAGGCAGATGGTCAATAAGTACAGCAAGCATAGCAGTGTTATTTAAGCGCCCCTCAATCACCGCACGACACGGGCTATTCCCGACGTCGTCATCACCCTCCACCACAGCAGACATCAGCACCGCTTCACTGGACAGCGCAGAGTTGGAAGACGGCGACGGCTCAGGACAAACAGAGGGGGAGTCACGCTCATAAAAAGGCTTTAACATATTTACGTGACACAAGCGCTTAGGTTGTCGTCGGTCTGGAGTGGAAATTAAATAATCACGATCAGACACTTTGTCCAGGACTAAATACGGACCAGTAAATCGAGCCTGCAAAGCAGATCCCGGAACAGGTAGTAACATTAAAACTTTATCGCCCACTGCAAAGTGGCGATCCACAGCCTTACGGTCATACCACGCCTTCATTTTGCACTGTGCTTGCTTAAGATGTTCACGGGCAAAACCCCAAGCACGATGCAAACGAGTACGGAAGTCACTTACATGGGACAGGACATCCTTAGATGGTTCAACACCAAAACATTGGTGTTTAAGGACAGCCAACGGCCCTCGTGGAGTGTGCGCAAACACGAGATCAGCCGGGCTGAACCCTAGAGATTCCTGTACCACCTCCCTACAGGAAAACAACAACCATGGGACTGCATCAGCCCAATCCTTCCCCATCTCCGAGCAGTACTTGCGTAACATACTCTTCAACGATTGGTGGAAGCGCTCAAGCGCTCCCTGGCTTTCAGGGTGGAAAGCGCTGGACATGTTGTGCTGTATGCACAGCTGTTTCAGCACACGAGCAAACAACCTCGAAGTGAAATTAGACCCACGGTCCGTTTGAATCACTTTAGGCAGACCGAATACAGAAAAAAAATTAAGGAGCTCCTTAAGTACAGCGTTGGTTGTTATAGTACGCAGAGGAATGGCCTCTGGAAAACGAGTTGCTGTACACATAATCGTCAACAGATATTGATACCCACCCCTTGCACGTACAAGTGGGCCAACAATATCAGCAATTACGTTTTCAAATGGTTGACCAAGCACAGGAATAGGATATAAGGGAACAGGCGGAATCGTCTGATTAGGCTTGCCAGCTAGCTGACAAGCATGACAGGTCTTACAAAATCGAACAACATCACGCCTGACCCCAGGCCAGAAAAAATGCTGGTTAATACGATTTAATGTCTTCGCTATTCCCAAGTGCCCCGCTAAACCATCATGAGCCACACTTAACACTTTAGCCCTGTATTCACTAGGCAGCACAACCTGGATGTAATCATTCCCTAGGTTAGGAACATGACAAGGCCTCCACTTCCTCATCAAAACACCGTCTCTGAGAAAGAAACACTGCGGTTCTTTATCAAGGTCAACATCTGACGCGGCCAGCTGGAACAGAGGAGCAAGCGTCAGGTCAGCCTTCTGAGCAGACATTAATTTTTCCCGAGACCAATGCAGGGAATGCAGGACCTCCCCAGAGGTACGAACAGGCACAGAACTAGTGGCAGACAAAGGAAATACACTACCTGGATCAACATTAAGAAAAGAATCAGACAGGTTAACAGACACATCAGCGGAGGGCAAGCATAAACTCGCATCAGCAACTGAGCGCTTTGCCATAGCGCGAGTTACGGCACAAGCAGGAAACACGTCAGGATGCTTTTGCACACACTCATGGACAGAGGAGTCAGGGGCAGAAACCTGGGGCAGAACGTTAGAATCTTTATTGGCCCAGACATTACCAAGGGCAATGTCATTACCCAATATAAATGTAACACCTGGAATTGGCAATGACCTCCGAACACCAACAGCAACGCTGCCAGTGACAAGATCCGATTTTAATTCAATTCTATAAAGTGGAACATTAACAGAGCCCATTTCAAACCCCTGAACAAGAACGCTAGTCCCCGTCTTCGAGTTATCAGACAAAGGCAAGACACCCTCTAATAGAAATGACAAAGCCGCTCCAGTGTCGCGTAATATACGCACTGGTACAAGATTTTGATCGCCAGATAGAGAAACAAAGCCATCGCTAATAAAAGGTTCGTACCCAGTCTTAGACTCGGACACGAGTGGAAAGACAGATGAAGGAGATGTTCTAATTAACCCTATTGGCTTGGTGTCAAGTTTTGCATGCCGTTTTTTTAATACAGCGCAATCAGCCACCAAATGACCAGGCCTCTTACAGTAATGACAGGTCAGATCTACAGTCGAAGACTTAGACTGCCCAGACAGATGTTCAACACGACTTTTATCTTTAAAGGTCAGACGATGAGTCAACACGAATTCATCAGCTAAAATAGCAGCCTGTTGCAATGTTGTAACCTGACGTTCCCTTAAATAAGTGGTAACTTGAGCCGGAAGACAGTTTTTAAATTCTTCTAACAGCATCAGCTCACGCAGTTGCGCTTTGCTGTGCACGTCGCTAGCGGAACACCAGCGATCAAACATTACCTCCTTATCACGAGCGAACTCGACATAGGTCTGGCGCTCTAATTTCTTAGAGCGCCTGAACCGCTGCCGATAAGCTTCAGGCACCAACTGATATCCGCGCAGAATAGCAGATTTAACGACATCATAGTCTGAACTCTGTTCATGAGACAACGAGATAAAAATCTGTTGTGCCTGCCCCGTCAAAACAGACTGAATCAGAAGAGGCCAAACATTCCTAGGCCAACGTAGGGTCAACGCAACCTTCTCAAAATGCGGAAAAAAATTCTCCACATCCTTTTCTACAAAGGGCGGTACCAACTTAATATGCCTAGACACATCAAACGATGGTGACGCCAGATCAAAATTGCCCAATGTAGCCTCGCTTTCAAGTGTGCGTAAACGTAGCTGACTCTCAGCCACTTGCATTTTCAGTTCCTCACACTTTATATCTAATTCTTTCTCCTTAATGGAGAGCTCTTTCAGACGGATGGTTTCAGATAGATCAACCGGAGGCAATATATGCTTTTCAATTAAGGCGGGATGAACCACAGCTTTAACTGATGTTTTTAAACGTCTTTCCGAAGCACTCAACTCTATATCAAAAAGACGAGCCACTTCGATCAGTTGATCTTTGGTTAACAAATGAAACGCATCCTCCGACGGATCGTCGGCAAAAGCTTGCGCTCCCGACGTCATGGTTTTATTAAACAAATACAAACAAACAAAACACTTAAATTGTACCGGCTGCTACAGTACAAGAAAAGCTGCAAACTTTAACGTAGCCACAAAAAAAAAATCCCCACAAAAATGACTACAGCTCTCTCTCACCCCCAAAAGAGTGGTGGTTCACACCACGCGAACTTAACAAGATGGCCCAAGGAATGACACACAAACGGCTTTCGCCCTACAAAACAGCAGCACCAAAGTCAAACCTTTACAAGAGACCAACCCGTAGCATCGAAAAGACAATGCACACTAAAGCGACAGAGTACTGACCGGAGTGGTTCGCACTGTATTGCAACCCCTTCACTTACCTGAAAAAAAAAACTTACCTATACTTAACCTGAAAACTAGTCTTCAGTGGTTCCCCTAAAAGGCATACTTTAACCGCTGAACTCGCAAGGCGAACAGTAAACCAGCAACGCAGTTCACTAAACACCCTCGAAGCGGGCCAACTAAAGGCTACCACCAGAAAACAACAAACTAAAATAATGAAGTGGTGGACTCTGTGTCCACCCGGCGGCTTACTAATTGCAATACAATGCCAAACACACACAGCCAAACAAATGTACTCACCTTTACGTCGCAACAACAAGCAACCTACTTCTCCCGTACACAAAGGGAAAAAAACGCGAAATAGACGAGCGAAATAGAGGAGCGCCCAAAAGTTGCAACTCGGACGAGGCCCCAAATGTTACAAACTGATGTTAAAATGTAACATAGATGACACCAGTCACCGGGCTCGTAAGGTCTAGGGGATATTTTATTTACAAAACAATAAGGAAACATAAGACAAAAACGGTAAAGGGAAACCAAGGGCAAAAATGGGGAATCAAAAGTCCAAAAGGGGGAGAAAACCAGGTGCCAGGTGTAGCGGGATGCGACCACCAGGTAGAGAGAGAGGGATATGTCGGGCTGCCACCCCGACATATATACGAGGGTCCATCAAGGCACCTGAAAGATAATTAAGGCAGCAATATGGACAGAATGTGACAGAGCCACCTAGGGGCAGGAGGACGTAACACACCCATCGTCTGATTCATCACAGGGGCATTTGCAGGGGCATTTAGGGTTGTAGCCTGGTGAACGAGCTCCTTATACTTCACTTTGTTTTGTGAAGTATGGCTGTGCTGTATTGGAAAACGTTTTTCTTCCTGGAGGTGTGGACTCTGCTGAAATTTAAAACGATTGGATTTGCCTTTACGCTAATCGTTAACGTCTAATCATGGCGTTAGTTGTTAGTCCGGAAACTAATCGACTAACAACTAGCGGAGAAAGCTGGAAGATTAAAAAACTCTCAAACCCCATGGGGAATAGGGCCACAACGCCTCTTAATTCTTTGATATTCCAAAGTGTTGCCACAACAGACTGAATGGCCTTGCTTACTTTGTTCTCCGCTGCCATTGCCGAGCTACATCCACAGATAGAAGTGAAATGTAGTACACAACGACGTCATCGC
>CM059269.1:20810789-20818289 GCA_030347295.1 Setipinna tenuifilis
TGTGTGGCATGTCGGCTGAATTATCATTAAATTAAAAGAGGGCCCCTGTGGTGTGGGAGAGTGATGACTGCTGCAGCGGCTCTTCCGATGGCCGTACCTCTCAGACCGAGTTAGGAGCGCATCTATACTGGCAGAGATGAACACGGAGAGAGCCATACTCTCTCTCTCTGTTTCTCTCTCTCTCTCTATTTCTCTCTCTCTCTCTCCTTTTCCTTTGTGCCAAAGACCTTACACTGAATCTTGCTCCCGCTCCCGCCTCTGTCATCACCAAACAGCACTGCTGGAATACTAATGGCGTCGGCCTCTGATGTATTGTGTGTAGCACCCTCGAGTTTCAGTAGCTCTGGGTGTAATGGAGAACTCATTCAAACAGGAAATGATGAGCCATTTAGAAATAATTACCCGGAGATGCTTGCCACCAATGTGAGGTGGGGTGTGTGTGAGTGTGTGGGGTGGGGTGGGGTGGGGGGGTGTTGCAGGGGCAGAAAGGGTCCCAGCCATCCTCTTTGGGCCGCCAAAGCTGCTTTGTCCAAAGCGCCCCAATTACAACTGTGTAATTGCCTCTGTGACTCTGTTTGTCAGCAGCAGTAGGCTGAGGGGACCAGGCATTTTTAGTCGATCAATGGCCTCAAACGTAAAACCGCGAGGAAACAAATAAAAAAGCATACACATATCAGCTAAACTCTCTAAACACACACACTCACACACACTCACACACACACACACACCTGCTTGCTCCACTGATGCACATGCGCAAACACACACACACACACACACACACCATGTGCTGTCCACTTTTGCAAAATCATCATGGCCGCTTTTTTGGGTCCTTTTCTTTTTGTTTGTCCCCCCCAACAGAGCCACACTTCATCTCGGCGTACGAGGTGGGCCTGTTCACGCTCTTCTTCCTGCGGGAGAACGCGGTGGAGCACGACTGCGGCAAGACGGTGTACTCGCGGGTGGCGCGCGTCTGCAAGAACGACATCGGCGGCCGCTTCCTGCTGGAGGACACCTGGACCACCTTCACCAAGGCGCGCCTCAACTGCTCGCGCTCCGGCGAGATCCCCTTCTACTACAACGAGCTGCAGAGCACCTTCTACCTGCCCGAGCAGGACCTCATCTACGGCATCTTCACCACCAACGTGTAAGGGAGCCAGAAATATGTCTCTTTCTGTTTCTCTATGTTTGCGTTTGTGTGTGTGTGTGTGTGTGTGTGTGTGTGTGTGTGTGTGTGTGTGTGTGTGTGGTTTTTAAGTTGGTCCTGGCAGGTGGTGACCTTTTGTTTCTTTCTTTGGTTCTTTGTTTCTTTCTTTATTTGTTTCTTTGTTTGTTTGTTTCTTTCTTTCTTTCTGTCTTTCTGGCTTACTTTCTTTCTGGCTTTCCTTCTTTCTGGCTTTCTTTCTGGCTTTCTGGATTTCTTTCTGTCTGTCTTTCAATCTGTCTTTCTTTCATTACGTCTGTCTGTCTGTCTGTCTGTCTGTCTGTCTGTCGGTCTGTTTGTCACCAAAATGAGTGTTTTGTAAACAGTGTTGGCGGGGAGTGAGTCCAAGGGGAGTGATTGATGGCTGTGGCACTGTAAGGCACCCCGTGTCCTCTCCTCTCCTCTCCACTCTCCTCCGTTTCACTCTCAGCTCTGATCTCACATTACCTCTTATCCATAATGGGTGTCAGCAGAGCGCGTTTACACACACACACACACACACACACACACACACACAAACACACACACTGCACTGTAGGGATCCCAGGAGTGCAGCCAACTACCAAGCACAAACACACTCCTTATCAGCACTCTAAATCAAGCATCCTGATTGGTACATTAGTGGCCGTAAGGTAGGTAGGTAGGGGTGTGTGTGTGTGTGTGTGTGTGTGTGTGTGTGTGTGTGTGTGTGTTGGTAGGCAGTTTCAGAAGCTGTAGGTGTTCTCGTTTCAACCTCACTCATTTATGGGTTTAATTAAGACAAGGTGAATGAGAAGACAGCGATGTGGTTTGCATATATTCGTGTTTTTTTTTACTGTCCGACGACCTTCCCACGCTGTTTGTGGTCATCTTTGGGTGTGTGCTGGACTGTTGCCTTTGGGTGTGTGGTTGAGCTAACCCTTCACCACTATTCTCGGCCTGTTCTCATTTTTCTTTCAATTTACACACATTGGAAATGATTTTTACCCAGACACTCAGAGACACTCAGCTCATCAATTAGTGTGATAAAAGCAATAGCTGAGCTTACACACACACGCATACACACACACGCATGCACACACACACATGCACACACCACACACACCCCTACACACACCGCTACACACACACACACACACACACACACACACACACACACACACACACACACACACGGCCAATAGTGGTGTCCAAGTATCCACTGTTCTACAATAGCATTGAGATGTTTATTCATAAAGTGGTGTGGGTTGTTACTGATCCTAGATCAGCACACTCAGTGCCAGCAGTAGAACACTTTATGAGAAGAACAGGGTTTATAAAGCTATTGGAAGGTCTGGCTCCGACAGAGACAGAGAGAATTAAATTTTCAGAATTATTACTTTATTACAAATCTTAAAAATACAACAAGGTCAACTTCTCACTCTATTCAAAAGTAAAAGAAAATAGTATTAAAGTTATATGTCTTGTTTTTTTCAAAAAAATGTGCAAACTGTAGCTTGTAATTTTCAACAGAACACAACACATTGTTATGGCACCATCATTCCCACCACAAATACATCAAGGGTCTTCATAGATTTGTAAAAAGTAGAGTCAATCAAAATATGATGAGTGTGTGTGTGTTAAAGAGAGAGAGAGAGAGGGAGAAAAAGAGAGATGGAAAAAAACTCCTTAGGGGTGTTATGTGCTTGTGCTTTTATCGACTGGTGTTCCCTGCTGAAGGGGGGGGGTGAACTGCTCCACATTCAGGGCACGGCGGAGCCTCATAGGCAGACATGACTAATCCCACAGGCACACACAGGATGCCCGCTGCATGGCCCTTGCTCCTCCGCACTAATCAGACAAATGCATCAGAGATGGGGTCCCACACACTGGCACATCTCTCTCTTTCTTTTGCTCTCTGTCTCTCTCTCTCTCTCTTACTCTCTCTCTCTCTCTCTGTCTCAAACACACATGTGCGCACCCACACATAGACACATACACATACATATATGCACACACACACTCTAACTTTCTTTCTCTCTCTCCCTCTCTCTCTCTCTCTCTCTCTCTCTCTCTCTCTCTTTCTTTCTTTCTCTCTCTCTCTCTCTCTCACACACTCACACACGCACACACAGACAGACTGGCACACACACATTCGCATCAACACACACACATTCACACATTTATAGACACACAGAGGGCCAATAAAGCGGCATCTCATTTGGAGCAGAGGCAAATGATATGGTGTGTGACGGGCCCTGTGGGTCTCCTGTGCTGATGGTAATGTACACTCACACTACACACACACACTCACACTGCTTAGTGCTGTTTACAGGCTCTGACGCACGTGCTCTACAGAGGGCTCCCATTCATGCTTGTGTGTTAAACATGCATATCACTCTCTGGGGCTGTGTGTATGTGTGTGTGTGTGTGTGTGGGGGGGGGGGGGGGGGGGGGGGTCTGTGTGAGCATATATTTTTCAGTAAGTGTGTGTGTGTGTCTGTGTGTGTTCATGTCTGTGTCCGTGTATGTGTGTAATGACTGTGTGTGTGTGTGTGTGTGTGTGTGTGTGTGTGTGTGTGTGTGTGTGTGTGTGTGTGTGTCTATGTGTCTATGTGTAAAACAATGACCGTAATTTGTCATTCAGAAGTCAGTGTGTGATTATGGGAAGTGAGCGGGGTTCCTCCTGCCTGAAACCAGAGTCATTATGGAGGGGGGGGGCACATTATACGAATGGCCACTTCACCACACAGGAAATGAAACCTGCTTCCTCTGTGTCTGTGTGCGCGCGCGCACGTGTGTGTGTGTGTGTGTGTGTGTGTGTGTGTGTGTGTGTGTGTGTGTGTGTGTGTGTGTCTGCATGTGTGTGGCACATGGACATGCATACATATGGACACATATGGGTGCATTCTTTTTGTGCCTCCTTTCTTTCTCTCTCTCTCTTTCTCTCTCTCTCTCTCTCTCTCTCCCCCCCTCTCGGTCTGTCTCTCTCTCTGATTCTCGCCTTTCCTCTCTTGCTCCTTCATGTTTCTCTCTGGGTTTTTTGCCCCAAAAGGTATGGAATATGGTAATGCAATCACACAAACAGTGCCTCCATCTGTCCACAGTAAATTGAACACCTTCAGCGTTACTCCCCAGAGTCAAGGGTGGTTAAATGGGCAAAGAGACAGGAGGAGGGAGAGAGGGAGGCAGACACAGGGGGAGAGACAGAGAGGGAGGGAGACACAGGAGGGGAAAAAGAGAGGGAGGGAGAGACAGGAAGAGAGAGGGGGACAGAGGGAGATAAAGGAGGAGAGAGGGGGACTGAGAGAGACACACACACAAAGAAAGAGGGGGAACAGAGAGAGTCACAGACACAGGAGGAGAGAGGGGGAGAAAGGGACTAGAGAGGGACAGATGGGACCGAGAGGGGGAGAGAGAAACACACACGAGGAGAGAGAGACACAACAAGAGAGATGGTGAAAGGGGACAGTAGGAGACAGAGAGAGAGACAGGGTAGTGAGGAAGAGAGAGAGACAGGGTAGTGAGGAGGAGAGAGAGACAGGAGGAGAAGGAGAGAGAATGGGGCAGAGAGGGGGAGAAAGAGACAGGTGGAGAGATGGGGGGGAAAAAAGAGGAAGTAAGGCACCAGGCTGCCTGTCTCACTTTTTCTTCTGACTTTCTCTGAATCTCTTTCTCTCTCTTTTGCTTCTCTATATCCCTCCTTCCCTCTATATCTCCCTCTCTATGTTTCTGTGTCTTTTCTTTCACTCTCTCCATCTGTCTTTTTCCTGCCTATCTGTCTTCCTCTGACTTTGACTTTCTCTCCGTCTCTCTTTCTCTCCCTTCCTCCCTCTCTCTCTCTCTCTCGCTTTCCCTCTCTCCCTCCCTCCTTCTCTCTCTCTATCTCTCTCTCCCTCCTTCCCTCTATTCCTCTCTCTCCCTCCCTCTGTGAGTGTGTGTGTGTGTGTGTGTGTGTGTGTTAATGCAGGGCCTCATAATAGAATTCTAGCAGTGGTCCGACATGGCTCTTCATCAGTGCTGGCAGAGAAGCCTCCTCCTTCTCCTCCTCCTCCTCCACCTTTCCTCCTCCACCTCTTCCACCTTTCCTCAGCCTCGCACCATCAGTGCCACCGCCCTGCCAAGATGGCTAATGACATCACCTCGCACTGGCCTCACCACTGCCACAGCTCTCCTCCAGAGTTTTAATGGCCACCTCCACCTCCTCTTCCTCCTCCTCCTCTCCTCCTCCTCTCCTCCTCCTCCTGGGTCCTGCCATCTGCGCTCTCTCTCTCTCTCTTTTTCTCTCTTTCAGCATCCCCCTCTCTCTCTCTCTCTCCTTCTCTGCTTCAACATCCTTTCACCCCTCTCATGTTTTCTCTCTTTCTCTCTCTGTCTCTGTCTCTTTCTTTCTTTCTCTCTGCCTTTCTCTGTTTCTGTCTCTCTCTCTCTCCTTCTCTCTCTCTCTCTCTCTCTCCCTCTCTCTCTCTCTCTCTCTGTCTGTCTGTCTGTCTGTCTGTCTGTCTCTCTCTCTCCCTCTCTCTCTCTCTCTCTCTCTCTCTCCCTCTCATGCAGACAGCCCAGAGTGCCACAGCTCTCTCTGTCACCAGCACTTTCCATGGGAGGGAAGGCAGCTTGGCAGAGGGCAGGGAAGTAGGGAAGGCTTGTTAACAGCATGTCACTGTGCACCATCAGTGATGGGAGACTGGTTAGCCTTTTATTATTTATTTATCTGGGGGGAGCGGGGGAGTGTGTGTGTGTGTGGGGGGGGGGGCTGTTGGCAGCAGGAAGGAGTATGTCTCGACTGTGATGAGAACACGGAATCCATAGGAGGTGAAGTGGGGTATGTGTGTGTGGGTGTGTGTGTGTGTTGTGGGGGTGGTGGTGGTCTGTTGGCAGCAGGCAGGGTATGTCTCGACTGTGATGAGAACACGCTATCCATAGGAGGTGAATTGGAGGGTGGGGGGTGGGGATAGTAGTAGTGGTGGTGGTGGGGGGGGGGGGCGGTCTAGGGGGGGGAATTCTTGTCCCCTGAGTGGCTCGTCGCGTGTCTGAATGACTGGTAATTGGAAGGAAGCGTGGGCCGGGGCTCAGAGATATACGCTGGTATTAAAGCGCTCCCTGAGATAAGCTCCGTGGCCCCTGGTTGGCACTGGAAGCGTGTGTGTGTGTGCCGGCGCTGCCTGCTGCTGTGTGATGAGGGTGTGATGATGATGATGAGGGTGTGTGTGAGGATGTGAGTGTGTGTCTGCTACAGATGTGCGTGCCTGCGGTGGCATGTATGGAGTCAGCCCAGCGGCACATAAACACTCATTAGACACGCCACATTGGCTCCATGTGCGTGTGTGTGTGTGTGTGTGTGTGTGTGTGTTTGTGTGTGTATTCGAGTGTGTGTATCTGTATTTATGTGTGTATATGTGTGTATGTATTTTATGTGAGTGTGTAACTATGTATTTTGTGTGCGTGTGTGTGTGTCTACATATTTTGTGTGTGTGTGTGTATCTATGTGTTTTGTGTGTGTGTGTGTGTGTGTGTCTATGTATTGTGTGTGTGCACGTCCGTCTGTACATGCCTGTGTGCGTGCGCATGTTTGTTGAGTGTTACTGTGTGTTTGTTTGAGTGTGAATGTGTTTTTGAGTGAGTGAGTGTGTAAGCGAGTGTGTGTGTGTGTGTGTGTGAGTGTGTGTGAATGTGTTTTTGAGTGAGTGAGTGTGTAAGTGAGTGTGTGTGTGTGTGCGTGTGCGTGTGCGTGTGCGTGTGCGTGTGTGTGTGTGTATTTGCTCTTCTCCACACTAGCACCCCTTAGCTCTGCTGCTGCCGCATTGATTTGGAGAGATGATGCATTACTCTGCTGTCTCCCCTTAACTTCGTCTCCAACAACTCCTCCTCGCCCCCAGAGTGTGTGTGTGTGGGTGTGTGAGTGTGTGTGTGAGTGTCTGTGTGTGTGTGTGAGTGCGAGTGTGTGTGAGTATGAGGGTGTACGTGTGTGTGTGTGTGTGTGTGTGTGTGCGCAAGTGTGAGTGTGTTTGTACGCGTGTGTGTGCGAGTGTGTGTGTGTGTGCGAATGTGTGAGAGTGCGTGTGAGTGTGTGTGTGTGTCCGAGTGTGTGCGCGCGCAAGTGTGTGTGTGGGCGAGTGTGTGTGTGTGTGACTGTGTGTGTAAGTGTATGCGCAGCCCCCGGGTGCCGACGCTCACCCGCTGGCTAATGCAGAGAAAATATTTATGGAGAGTCCTGCCAGCGCCGCCACTGGAGCTGGAGCTTAGTGTGTGTTATAGTCCCTGCAGCTACGCCTTTGCTGAGTGTCCTCTTTGTTTAGCCCCTCCGCTCCGCTTCACTCCGCTCCGCTCTGCTCTGCTCCGGG
>CM059269.1:20823289-20828289 GCA_030347295.1 Setipinna tenuifilis
TCCAAAATCCTCACAACAATTTATCTGAGCCCTAAATTCGAAAAAAGAAACAGAAAAACAAAGTGGCCTGGCCTTGAAAGAGCTGTGTGACGTCAAAGAGGTATATTTGTATCTCTGCTGTCTGGCTGGGCCACCTGTGTCTGTGCCTCCTCAGCGTGAGAAAGGGAGCTCATGGAGTGAGCGGAGTGAAAACATACAGGGGTGCTGTGCCATTATTAAGGGACACGTCATTGTTTCACTAATTGGCACTCCCTCATTGCATTCAGCATTCAGGGCCCAGTGTGCAAGACAAAGACACACGACACGACATCGTGACGATATCACACAGACCTGTAATCCATTGGAGCTTGCTGGCACCTGTGAAGCAGATCATTGAACATCAACCACCCACACACACACACACACACACACACACACACACACACACTCCGCCACCCACACACCTCTCCTTTTCATTGCTCCAGAGAACACCTTTATTGGACTGTGCTTTTGTTGTCTTGGGAAAGAGGTGACTGATTCATCAGATCAGTGCATAAACGAATCATCAGGCAGTCAATAAACTAGTAACTAGTATAGTATCAGATTAACAAACCTCGTCACTCGATAAAAAGGGCGGCAGTAATGATAGGACAAATGACAATCATTTGTTTTGTTGCCACTTTGCTCACCAATGCGTGTGTGTGTGTGTGTGTGTGCCTGTGTGAGCGCGGCACTCTGTTGTGTGATGAAAGCCATTGATCTCTGGCTGCCGAGTGTTGGATGGGTTGTCGGTCTGACAAAAGCCAAATAGAATTCCTTGCCAGATTCCCGTCCATGTAAATGCGGTTAACAAAGCAAATTAGAAAAAAACGCAAATGTAAAATACAGACAAGGCAGATGATAAAATTACAGGCAGATGATAAAAATGTAGGATAAAGGAAGATGAATGTCTGATGTAATGTAATAAAGCCCATCCAGACATACATGACCTACATTATCATACATTGTTTTGATTGTCATATTTATGAGTACAACCAGTTATCATATGTGTGATAACTGGCAGTTATCATATGTGTTTGTCATATTTATGTGTACAAACACATATGATAACTCTCCATGTTCAATCTTGGTCTGAGTAGGTTTCGGCTTTTTTATTTCCCAGTGTTGCTGTGCTGGGTAGCACTTTTTTCCTCTCGCTGTGGATTTTTTTTAATGGCAGCTCCAGCATTGCTGAAAGGCAGCATCAGGGACCATTTTTTGGTTGTAATGTGTGTGTGTGATGTGTGCGTGTGTGTGTGTGTGTAGCTCTGAGTGGCCCAGAGCGAGAGGAGAGCGGCGTGTGTGTGCGTGTGGAGCGCTGGCCTGCAGTTTAAAAGCTCATTACAGCCACGCTGCGCCTCTGTGCCCTGGGAGCCTGCAGATTGTTGGGATAACACCATCACACACACACCGCCATCTCCCAACTAGCAGCATGCGCAACGCACAAACGGTGGCCCTCTGCTTTATTTAGGTTTGGTGTGCTTCTTTCTGTGTATGTGTGTGTGTGTGTGTGTGTGTGTGTGTGTGTGTGTGTGTATCTGTCTGTCTGTCTCTGGGTGTGCGTGTGTTTATGTATGTGTGTGTGTATGTCTCGGGGTGTGTGTGTGTGTTTATGTATGTGTATGTATGTCTGTGGGTATGCGCGTGTTTATGTAGGTGTGTGTGTATGTCTGTGGGTGTGCGTGTGTTTAGGTATGTGCGTGTGTATATGTCTGTGGGTGTGCGTGTGTTTATGTATGTGCGTGTGTATATGTGTGTTTGTGTGTGTTTGGGAGTAGCATTTGTATGTATGGGAAAGTGTGTGCACCCATATGTTTCCACATGCGACTATCTGTGTATGTGTGTGTGTGCAGACCCCTGCCCTCTTTAGCAGATGTGTGTGAGTGTGTGAATCGGCGCATATGATAAGTGTGTGTGTGTGTGTGTATGTGTGTGTGTGTGTGTGGTTGGGAGTAGCATTTGTATGTATGGGAATGTGTGTGCACCCATATGTTTCCACATGCGAATATAAGTGTATATGTGTGTGTGTGTGTGTGTGTGTGTGTGTGTGTGTGTGCAGACCCTTGCCCTCTTTAGCAGATGTGTGTAAGTGTGTGAATTGCTGCATATGATAAATTTGCACATGTGCTGCGTGTGTGTGTGTGTGTGTGTGTGTTTGTGTTTGTGTGTGGTTGGGAGTGGCATTTGTATGTATGGGAATGTGCTTCCACATGCGAACATGAGTGTATGTGTGTGTGTGTGTGCAGACCCTTGCCCTCTTTAGCAGATGTGTGTAAGTGTGTGAATCGCTGCATATGATAAATTTGTGCGTGTGCGAGTGTGTGTGTGTGTGTGAAAGCATATGCGTGCCTGTGTGAGTGTGTGTGTGCATAAAGTCAGCATAATATATCAGTTTCAACTGCGTTTTTAGTGCGCAGGGATCTGTGCCTCTCGGCTGGCATCTTGTAGCTCCAGCAGTGGCCGGATGGCTGCGTCATTAGGCCCAGTAGCGCGGCCGACCCACATAGCTCTGCTAAATTAGAGGCCCAGTAAGACACTTCCTGCACCACGGCTCATTTAGCCCCCGGCACCAGCCTGCTCCGCGAGAGAGACTTGTTTACTGCCATCTCTTCACTGTATTTACCAAAGGAAAAAACTATTCTCTTTGTGTCTCCTCACTTACTTTTTGTGTCGCATTGTGGTTCTGGTATCACACCAACTTATGCTTTCTGTTTTTTTTTGTGTCTATGTGTGTGTATGTGTGTGTGTGTGTGTATGTGTGGGTGTGTGTGTATGTGTGTGTATGTGTGTTTGTGTGTGTGTGCGTGTGTATATGTGTGTACGGGTGCATGCGCTGGTGCATGCATGGGTGTGTGTGTGTCTGTGTGTGTCTGTGTGTGTCTGTGTGTGTGTGTGTGTGTGTGTGTGTGTGTGTGTGTGTGTGTGTGTGTGTGTGTGTGTGTGTGTGTTTTGTTTGTGCTGTGCACAGGAATAGCATTGCTGCATCTGCGGTTTGCGCGTTCAACCTCAGCGCCATCACCAGGGCCTTCAACGGGCCGTTTCGCTCCCAGGAGAACCCCCGCTCCACCTGGCTTCCTACGCCAAACCCCAACCCCAACTTCCAGGTGAGAGAGCTCACTGGAGATTATGTCTCTCTCTCTCTCTCTCTCTCTCTCTCTCTCTCTCTCACGCTTTCGCTCTCCCTCCTTCTCTCTTTTTCACCTTCACATTCTTTTTTTACTTTTAAATGTCACTGCAGGAACATTCGCTGAAAAAGTGGAAAATACTAAAATGAAAACCTCTCTCTCTCGCTCTTTCTCTCGCTCTTTCTCTCTCTCTCTCTTTCTCTCTCTCTCTCGCTCTCTCTCTCACGCTCTCTCTCGCACTCTCTCTCTCTCTCTCTCTTTCTCTTTCTCTCTAGTCAATTTGTCACATCATAAGATGATTTGAACAGAATGATTAAGAATAGAAAGTATTACTCAAGGATTAGAGCACAAAGGCCTTAGCTTTGAGCCGGCGCTGATAACACAGTGGGATTGTGTTATATTGCTTCTCAGTAGGGGGGTGGGTCTCATTCATTGTGTGTGAAATTCGGTTTTATGTGTAGTATCTGTCTTTAACATGCTCTATGTCATGCGAAGAGAAAAACACACACACAACCTACATTGATAGGCTTTACCTCACCAAGACGTACTGGCTGATGATGTAGATTGGTGAATTAGTTAGAGAATAATAAAGGGTGTTCTGTTGTCAGGAAGTATATGATGATCCATGGCTCCCACACAGACATAAATATGCTCTATACATAGACAAATGGCTTCCGAGGCACAGGATTTAAACGTGTACAATATCTTTAGTGTCTATGACATGTCTTCCCACTCATGTTGGTTTTAAGAAGGATTTATAATAAGGATAAGGATTTAATAAGAATTTCTCTTTTTACAATACTGCAATTGTCTGCTTAGGTTTTAAGTTTTACATTCTAAAACACTTTCTGTTTGGTACTTGGAACTGATTATTCGCTGCTAGATGTATTTCTAAACATTGCTGAGCTTATGAGGCACTTTGGGTCAAATCCTGTTTTTTAATGTGTTATAGAAATAAAATTATATGACTTGACTTTTATTTTTACAGCCTTTATTTGGACAGGACAGTAAAAATATGGCAGGAAAAGAGTAAGAGAGAGTAATGGGGGTGAGGTTGGGAAATGATCGCAGGTACGGATTAGAACATGGGTCAAACCTGTGCCATTTGCCCATTTACGGTATGGGCGCTCAAAGCCACTGTGCCACAGCACCCCTGACTTCATACTTTCAAAAATGATTCAAATGTCTAATATTATATTATCATACCACTTCACCTCCTATGGATACTGTGTTCTCATCACAGTCAAGACATACCCCTTCCTGCTGTCATATCATATTTATTTAAAAACTAACTTTAAATGTCTGATGTGTGTGATATTTCAGTGTGGCACCATCGAGGACGACGGTCCGAACGAGGGTCTGACCGAGCGAAGCCTGCAGGACGCCCAGCGCCTCTTCCTCATGAACGACGTGGTGCAGCCCGTCTCGGTCGACCCGCTGGTCTGGCAGGACGACGTGCGCTTCTCCAAGCTGGTGGTGGACATCGTGCAGGGCCAGGACACTCTACACCACGTTGTCTATATTGGCACGGGTATGTCAGGCACTGACTGATTGCAAACATGGGCACAGACAATGTGTGCTTACACGTTGCTTATGAATGTGTTATTAACATGTAATAAATAATGGATATAAAACATTAAAGCACAATATTAAAGCATAGTAGGAATTTGCAATGCTGTGCTAGCTTATATACTTTATTTTGCAATGGAAATCCATGATTAACTTGTTTTTTTAGTTTTTACTGAAATAATTGTAGTGATTTATTTACTTTAAAGCATTATGAGGTGGATTTCATTTTAATGGGACTTTTAAAGCTGAGACTTTAATTTTCCAGCTTGGGATCAGTAAAGTACAGCT
>CM059269.1:20833289-20903289 GCA_030347295.1 Setipinna tenuifilis
TTAATGTCCCTCATGCAACGTGGTACTCTCTTTCCTCTGAGTTACACTGCTCTACAAAGGCAAAAGTGCAATAACTACGCAAACATTGAAACTGAGAGAAAAATGCCTTCAAAGTTCTCATACTGCCCAGTCAAACATGTTGTTGTTATAACAATAGTGATGCATTTATGTAGTTTCTTAATAGGAAGAAGCAAGGCATAGTGACAAGACAAAGGAGGTGTTGTGTGGTTAATATCCTGTCTAAACTCAGTTTTGACAAAGTATGCAGTTACTGCTTTTTGGCTTTGTAGTAGCAGTACAGGTATTTGCATTTGAACCACCCCCAAAACCAGCAGTGCCTGCCAGCTCGCCTCATATCCCCATCCCAGTGTCCCAGTGCCCCCCTTCTCCCCCTCCCCCTCCCCCTCCCCTCCTCCTCCTACTCCTACTCCGCATCTCTTCCTGTTAGTTCAGAAGCTCATTGGCTCTGCTCTGGCTACTGTTTGTGGGGCTGACAGACTGCAGTATCATGTGAGCGGAGCGTCTGGCGGAGATTATTCATCTTCACCTCACATTAGATCAGAGAGAGAATGAGAGAGAGAGAGAATGAGAGAGAGAGAGAATGAGAGAGAGAGAGAGAACGAGCGAGCAAGAGAGGGAGAATGAGCGAGCGAGAGAGAGAGAACGAGCGAGAGAGAGAGAGAATGAGCGAGAGAGAGAGGGAATAAGAGAGAAAGTGAATGGTGAATGAGAGAAAGTGAATTAGAGAGAAAGGGATAAAACATGTAAATTCAGAAATGTAAGTATGAAGCTATGTGGCTGGAAAGACGCTTCTCTATGCAGACTCAGAAATGCAGAAATGTTGGCATGGAGCTGTTGTCGCAGTGTTGTCTCTTCCGGTGCCTCCCCATAACTGGTAAATCCTAATATGAATCTAACCTGACAGCCTTTGCCAGACCCTCCAGTGTTGTAACTGAGTACCCCATTAGAAGACATTTAACTCATTATTTTTAACTCTGACTTTACCTCGTGAATGTACACAATATGTCTCAGGTCATTTACCCGATAGCTGGTGAACAGAACAGCCTGTTTAGTAAAAATCTGGGAAGGGAGAAGGGAATGCTAAGCCTGATTACCCCACTGGGAGCGGAGATGAAACGTGATGGTTGTGTTTACGCTTCAAGTGCCGAAAGCTTGGTTTCAGCTCTCTCTTTTTTCTCAGGCGAATTAACTCGGTGTTTGGTGGCAGTGTATGGAGTTGGATTAATTATATCCCCGAAACGCGGAGCGTCGGGGATGTAATGGTTTTGCGTGCGCCGCCGCCGCCGCCGCGTCCGCCGCGTCCGCCGCGTAAGGTCTTTCGTGTTAACGCGATAACTTTTGAACGGATGTTTGGATTTGTCCCAGATTTTTTGGGTGAATGCTCTAGGGCAGGTTCATGAACTGATTCGAGTTTGGAGGTCAACACTTTCAAGATGGCTGAATTCAAGATGGCTGAATTTTGGTTTGGCCCATAACTTCTGACCAGTTGGATGGATTTGTCCCAGATTTGGCGTTTCAATGTTCTAGGGTAGATTAATGAAATACAGTATGAATGTTGGGGGCTTTGAAGCATCGCGTTTCGGGGATATACCTTTAGCAGTCGAAGACGACTGCATAGGCCTAGTTATAGCGTTGCATTTTCCCTGGATTGGAGGGGGGTTGGGAGGTGGGGGGGTGGTTTGGTCAGCTGTTAAAAGCCTGTGTGAGTGTTTGGACCGCAGAGGTTGGGCAGGGACGTGAGAAGGGCCCCCCATGCGGCACTGCCAGGAAACCACAGATGGTTTTCACAGCTGAGGTCCCCAAGGGGGGGGGGGAGAACAGGAGGAATCCGGGATTGAGCTAGTGCTCTCCATTGCTTCAGATGTGGTGGGGGTGGGGGTGGGGGTGGTGGTTTGAAGTCCTGAGAGTCCTCTGTCCCTTCTTGATGGATAAACAAACCTTCCTGTCCGTATGGGGTGGGAACGTCCCCACTGACATCCTCCCCCCCCACCACCCTCCCCTACCCCCACCCCACCCTACCAATGTCCCCAGCCACCCGTTGAGAGTGTTTTCATGTGTGATGCAACTTTTTAGTTGAGTCAACACAGCACAGGTGTGAGACGTCTCAAAACGGAGAGGGAGATGATGTGAAGGATGGGAGGAAGGAAAGGAGCGGTTCTCAGCACCCCAAAAACCTTCACAGCCAACTGCGGTCAATGGTCACCGGGAAACAGTCTTCTCCCCATCTTCTCCGAAACCAGCTGGAAAAGCACAGCCGGCCTGCGTGTTGCGTAAAATGTCTGGACTGCCGGTGCGCTGGTCACTTAGCAAGAAGCCCCGGGATGCTTTTCTGGGAAAAGGCATTTCACTTGGGGGTAGGGGGGAGGAAGAGGGTCACGATAGGGTGGGAGGGATCACTGCTTGTTGCCCCACCCACAACAGCCCCTCATTCCAGGGAAGCAGTGCTTCTTTCCTTCCTTCCTTCCTCTCTCCCGCAGACACAAATTTATGGCTTGTTGCTGCTGCCAGCTTGTCAGTGGGGCGCTAAAACACACAGCGGTTAAGAGCCCGCGGCTCAGTCTGAGTGCACCGTCAAACACACGAGAGAGGGGGGAGAAAGAAAGAGAGGGAGAGAAAGAGAGGAGGGATGGGAGGAAGAGAGAGGGATGGGGAAGAGAGAGAGTAGAGAGATGGAGAGACTTAAAAGAGGGGAGTAGGGGGGGGAGAGAGAGAAAGATGAAGAGACCTAAGAAGATAGAGGACTAGAGAGTGAAAGAGACTGATAGAGAGAAAGAGAGGGAAAGAGAGAGAGAGATTAAGTTTTCGTAAAGATGAGGGAGGGAGGAAGGAAAGAGAGAAAGAGGGAGAGAGATGAAGACTTACTAAAGATGAGGGCGGGAGGAAAGAGAAAAAGTAATCAGGAAGTGAAAGTATTTATTACTGGTGCAGCATGTTTAGGTTTTAACAGTTCTCCCCTGGCTTGTTTCCAATATTGGAGCCATTTCTCTTGCAGCCCCTTTCCCCCCCTTCATCCCTCCTTCCCTCCCTTTCACTCTCTCTTTCCTCTCTTCCTTTCTATAACTCTCTCTGTCTCCCTGCATCATCCTCTCCTCTCCTCTCTCTCTCCCTCTCTCTCTCTCTCTCTCTCTCTCTCTCTCTCAGGTAATAACATCACAACTGCCCTCCAGCCTGAACTTCTGACAAACTCCAATTTTTATTCCGCTCCACTCGTGGTTAAAGCATGACAGAACAGTCTGCCTCTACCTATCCTTTGATCATTGCGGATTCTCTCTGGTGGCTCAGTCCCAAGAAATTGAGACTGCGTGTGCATACTCACACACACACACACACACACACACATTGGCGCACACACACACATACCAACGTGTATATACACGCACACACAGCTCGATATCATAGGGATCATAGTGTTTCAGAACATCACATTTCAGAGTTCACCTAAAGCATGTACCTGCTGTCCTTGATGAACCATATACAATAACATACGCATGACACCAATCGATTATGCCCAGAAGGCTCTCATCATATCATGCAGAGCCAATACGCCGCATAAGGACATGGAAGACGTCTTTGAACGAAAAGAAAAATCAATATCGTTCAAAAAGCTTTTTTTTTTTTCCAAATCAGAATGAGAGACCACAGAGAGAGAATTAATGGTCATTAGTGTCCATTTTAAGTAGCCTCCAGTAGAACTAACCTCCCGTAGCTCGCTTTCAAAAGCAATCCACTCTCCGTCATTTATATTCTCAATGGGAAAACTCCGAGAACAAAAATCAATGACTGAATCCTCTCGCAAGAGATAATAAAGGCGCCAGTCAGTCAGTAAGTGTCATATGTATGTAGTGAAAGCTGCTTTTTTTTCACTGAAGTAAATTCTTGGCTGCCCATTGAAGACCTCGAGAGTGCAGCTTCCAATACACTGGACTGGTACCTGGTTTACAATCCTCTTCTCCCTTAGGGTTTTTTTCCCACCCCTGTCACACACACACACACACACACACACACACACACACACACACACACCGATAGAGTCCCCACAGACTCTCGCTTATATTTACACTGATGAGGTCATGATTTGCAGTTGAAGGCATACTAATAACTGTTTGCCTTCATATCTTACTTTTAACAAGCCTGTAAAAAAGGGGACACTGGTTTTACGGCCCTCCCAATCCCTTTAAAATGTCCATTAGGGCGGTGTAGAGCCCGCCGGAGATTTATCACGTGCCGTCCATCCTCGGCCACATTGTTTTATGTGTTGGTTTATTTTTACCACGTGCGCTCTTTAAAAATTTAATAGGCCGTTCTTTGTGGCTCCGCGCGCTTTGATATAGTGGGCTATCAGGAAAGGGTAGGGCTGTTGAATTATACAACAGTGTGGTCACAACACTGCCAAAACACCCAGGAGAGGTGCCACAAACACACACACATTCACACACACACACACACACACACACTCACTCACACACACAAAAAAAACAATCACTCATTCACACACCCGCAAAGATCTTCCTTTCATCCTTTCAACCGCACCCACTGTCACCCCACGTGTCTTCAGAGAAAAGGGCCCTAACTCTTTGCCAAGGAGGGGTTGCCTGTTTATTGTGTTTATGATTTATTCCCCATTCATAATGATGGCACTCCTCACCCTCCCAGGTCTCCACATTGTTGCATATAGTGGTGGTGGTGGTGGTGTGGGGGGTGTTGGTAGAGGTGTGTGTTGGGGTGGGGTGGGTGGTTTTTGTGATTGGAGCTTTTTGTGCCTCTGTCAGGTCAAGGAGGAGGTAATTCTCCGTCGCCCCAGGGCTTGGCTGTAAATCTAGCAGCTAATGGCCGCTCAATAGACAGTGAGCAGGAACAGGCACGACATCAGCATCTCTCTCTCTCTATCTATCTCTCCCTCTCTCTATCCATCTCTCTCTCTCTCCTTATTCTCTCTCTCTATGTCTCTGTCTCTCTCTGTCTCTCTCTCTCTGGAGCTTTCAGCTGAAGCCATCTCTATCACCTATCTAGACTGGGTGGTGGTGGGGGGGGGGGGCTGTCTGGCACAGGCTTGGACCAGAACGACCGATGGGCCTGGCAGTTAGTCCCCCGTGGGGCATGTTTTTCTTTTTCTTTTTCTCTTTTTTTTCTTTTTTCTTTTTTTTTGAGGCGAGCGCTCGTCAGTGAAATTAAAAGAAGGGCCCCCCATCCTGCCTGCCGCACTGCCCTGTGTGCCGTCAAACCATCAAGTCAGCGTTTCTCTCCCAGAGTCCCCCCACCCCACCCCACCCTCCACCTTTTTCCCCAGTCTTAAGGGCTTACACGGCTGGCTGGCCTTCATCGCCACTGATAAAACCAGATAGGTTTTTTTTCGTTTACTTTTTTTCCCACAGACTTAATTAATGGAGGGAGGAGCAGGAGGGAGGGGTTTTGGTAGTGTAAACGGACTAAACGGCTTGTTGGTGAGAGGTCTCTAGGCACCAGCCTCTGGACCTCGGGGATGACCAGAGTTAATAAGGGCTGTTAGTTTTCCTTCTACTTTAATAGTGCAATTGTTTTTCTTGCACCTGAAGTCACCAATTAAAACCTAGCCCACACCAGCATCAGTTATCACACATACAAAACCTAAAAAAAAACAATGGTCACAATAGTCTATTGTGGGCTACTGGAATAACAAAGAAATTGTTTTGCTGTGAAGATAGGTAGCAGTTCAGGTGCATACCAGAGATGAATAGTAAAAAAGTAGCGACGCCGTAATCAAGATGTGACACTGAGTTATGAGTCTCGAAACGAGCCTGTTAAAAAAAAGAAGTTTATTGCTGTTGCAAGAAGACTGGACCTTGTTTTCCTTTTCCTTTCTTTCCTTTTTTTTGTTTGTTTGCTTTTTTTATGTGCTCCAAATCTGGCCTGAAGGCGACAGGTCCTACGGCTGATTTATGTCCCTCTTCGTTCCCACTCCGCCACAGCGCAGCGAGGGAGGGCTGCGAAGGTTTTTATTAGGTCCCACGCAACCGACCAGCCCCCCGCACCCCCCCACCCCCCCAGCTGAGCCGTGGAACCGGGCCCAGATTGTGATTGCCCCATCATTGGGGGGTTTTTGCAGGTCTTTTCCTCTCCCGCTGGCTGACTGGAGCTGGAGGCACACGTGATTACTGGCAGGATGATAACTGAGGATAACTGGTCCAGCGGCGGCAGTCGGTTCGTCTCTTGTTAGCGACAGCAGGAGTCTAACGATGGTGCCGCCCGCCGCTGCCGTGTGTCTGAGCAGGATATCCTGTTCTCTCTGCCACGGCTATGACAGAATGAGGCGCCCAGCGGGGGGGTGCTGTTGACAGGTATAATATGTGTGGGGAGCCCGGGAGGCCTCCTGAAAGGTAAATGACTTGAAGGAGACTTGCTTAGTAAGACAAGAAGTGGTTGAAGCAGAAGGTAACAGACTCCTACCGACAAAGGAAAAAAAAAAACATTTTGACCTGTACCCTGCATGATGGAGGTGTGACAGGAAATGTACAGGTTTTTTTTTTTTTTGGTGTGTAACAATCTGCCTTGAACCCGCCAAGCTCTTGTTGACGTGCTGTTTGACAGTTAACACGGCACGTTGTCAATCATGTGCCAGAAGGTGTTGAGTCGACAGATGTACTCCAAAGTCGCATTGCTGTCACAATGCCTGGAAGTCATGTCTAACAAGTAAGCAGAATGTTCTGTAGGCCACAGAAAAGCCGGTGAAATATGTAACGTATCGCCTAGAATTGAAAATACAGAACGATCATTAAAAATCATTTTCCTTGGCCACAACAGAAACTGAAAGAGTGACCAACAATAACCCGTTAACACCTCTCAAAGTGGTTCCACTTCAACTCAACTTGACCAGCTCTCTCTGCCCCCCCCCCCCACTTACAAGATGTTCCTCTTGGCTGTGGGTTGGGGTTGCTGTATCAACACCGCCTATGTTTTCGTAACCTCCAAGCTGGACGGCAAGCAGCCCGGGCACAAACAAACTGGCTGTCCAAGTCTCTGCCAGAAATAAGAGTCCCGTGTCTGTCTCTCTCTCTCTCTATCTTTCTCCTTCTCTGTCTCTCGCTCTCTTTCTCTGTCTCTCTCTTTCTCTGTCTCTCTCTTTCTCTGTCACACTCACTCTCTCTCTCTCTTTCTCTCTCACTCACTCTCTCTTTCTCTGTCTCACTCTCTCTTGCTCTCTCTTTTTCTGTCTCTCTCTTTCTCTGTCTGTCTGTCTCTCTAACTCTCTCTCTCCCTCTCTCTCTCTCTCTCTCTCTCTCTCTCTCTCTCCCTCTCCCTCTCTCTAAAGCCAGGGTGGGTGGGAAGGGCCTTTGGTGTCACATCGGGGAGGAGGGGGGTGTAGTAGAAGTATCAGACCGCCCCCATCATTCTCAGGACCTCCCCTGATCAGCCAGGGCTCCTGTGGCTTAGCTTCATTAGCCGCTTTGGATTTAATTACTGCTCATTAGGCTGCTGTGTTTTCGGTGGCTTACAAATATTTAATCGGCGTGTCGTCATGCTGCTTTGTGGGTGGCACAGGGATGCAGTGGGCAAGGGGAGGGGGGGGGCGGGGGGGGCGAGTGGGTTAGTAAGACAGTGTCAGGGAGTGGCGCTGGTGTGTGTGTGTGTGTGTGTGTGTGTGTGTGTAGGTGGGGGAGGTGGAGAGGGGATTACATGGAGATTTGTTTACCTCTCCTCCCTGACGGCTTTGTAGTTTTGGATCACAAGGTTTGGGTAAGCCTTAGGCAGAAATGTGTGTGTGTGTGCTGTGTGTGTGTCGTGTGTGTTCATTTGGTTTAAACAAACAAAAAGGGGGTGGGGAGTGGGGGGTGGGGATTAGAGTGCAGACGTGGGATTTTAGTCAAATTTATGTTCCTATTCTTTGTCCTCTCCTCTCTCCTTGTCCGCTGCTGCAGGGCCTGCCTGGATGCGAGGGACCCGTACTGTGGCTGGGATCAGAAGCAGAGGAGCTGCACCACCATCGAGGACAGCTCCGACATGAGCAAGTGGACCCAGAACATCACCGCTTGCCCTGTAAGCACCACCAACCTTCAGTCCCTTTTCCCTGCTGTGTTTTCCCCCAATGGCCCACTATTGCAGTATGGATGACTGCCATCCTGAAGTGTGCCTATATCTTTCAGTCTCCAGGGACTGTTTCTCCACAGTTTTTTAATGATCTGTCATGGGCCATGTGGGAAGGCTTGTCACATGCTGCCATGTCAGACGAATGTCGTTTGTTGTTTGTGTAAGACAGGTGTTTGTGTATCATTCACTCATATTTTTGGCACATTCTGGAGGTGTGTGTGCTCTCAGACGTGTCGTTGCATGTGTCATTACAGCTACAGAACCAGACCACCAATGGCATGTTCGGGCCCTGGGCGCCATGGCAACCGTGCAGCCACAGCGACGGCGAAGGCTCCAGCGCATGCTTCTGCCGCTCCCGCATGTGCGACAGCCCGCCACCGCGCTGCGGCGGCAAGAACTGCGAAGGCCCCACCATTGAGGTGTCCAACTGCTCCAGGTATACAAGGCTGCCATCTTTGGATGTTTTTAGTCTCATGAGGTACGGCGCTTAGTCGGAAGCCCAAGTCTCCTGTTGTTTCACCAACAGAGACGTTGCGCTCGCAGATACGCCTGTCAGAAATATCAAACTGTCCATGTCATTATCTTTAAATAGGCCGAATATCGTCACAGCTTCTCACAAAGCCATCATCAAAGGGTAGAAAAACTCTGGCGTGGCGTCTTATTATTCATAGGACTTGGAGAGCAGGCAAAACCAGAGTGCTTAATCATTAAAGGTTTCGCTTTTTTTTTCTCTGTTTGTTAGGAACAGAGCACAAACAGCCAATTTATAATGACTTGGTCGACTTTGTGCGGCTAAAAAAAAAAAAGAAAAAAGGCAGCTTTTGCTGTGAGCGCATGCAAGATTAAATCCAACGTGGCGAAATTGGATTGTGTTGTCGGCCGAAGTGGCAATTAAATCATGAGAGGTGCGCTACTGGAGGAAAAAGCACTCAAGCAAATTGAGGGAACATGTCGCCACATCAAACTCTCGACGCCCAACCGCGGCAGCCCCTTTTGCGGCAGGGCCGGTGACAAATTGGCGTGGGCTTTTTTGACACATGGCGTCACCAAACGACAACTCTCTTTGCGTCCGGAAGGGAGAATAAATCCAAGACGACTGGTAGAAGGGGCCTCAAACTGTGTGTTCCTGTTGTCAGCAAATGTTAAATTCTCTTTCCTAATTCTCTGCTGCAGAAATGGAGGCTGGACGCCGTGGTCGTCTTGGGGTCAGTGCAGCACCACGTGCGAGATCGGTTTCGAGGTGCGCCAGAGGTCGTGCAACAACCCCGCGCCCCGACATGGAGGCAGAGTGTGTGTTGGACAAGCCAGAGAACAGAGGTGAGAGACAGAGGCCATAAAACACCATCTTGGATGACTGCCACTGTGGTGCACCTGATTTTATGGATGCTGATGGTATTACACTGCTTATTTAGCTACTTCATCATTAAAGGTTTTGAATTTCAGTGTTGTGTTTTTATACTACGCATAATATTATTTATAACTTTTATGGGCTCTTTCCATTATGTGTCTGTCAACTCATGGTGTATGGTCAACCTTCCAGATGTTTGTGGTTCCTGCTCTCTGAAGCCTTATGTATCCGTCAATTGTCTTTGGGCCAAAGATAAAACCTTACATGCATGTACAATAAATTACATGTTCTTCTCAAGATCAGAATAGTCAGGTTTTGCATTGACCCACTGCTGGACATTACCCAAGTGGTCATTAATTTGACATACATATGCTTGGGCAGGTTCTGCAACGAGAAGGTGACGTGTCCCCAGCCGGTCTTCTGGTCGTCGTGGGGCTCCTGGACCAAGTGCAGCGCCGAGTGTGGTGGAGGGGTCCACTCCCGCGTGCGGACCTGCGAGAACGGCAACAGCTGTGCCGGCTGTGCTCTGGTAAGGAGGAGACTGGATACTGACATGGATAGGAGAGCAGAGCAGAGCAGGGGACAAACCGCAGGATAATAACAAAGAAACATGGAGGAAAGGCATGCTGAAAATGATCCAATCGGGAAAAAAAAAAGCCAGCGTTACCTTGTTTTTAAGTAGCATAAACAGTGATCGAAAACAAACCTAAGAGGATACGACTTTATATATATGGGCGGTACCCTAAAAACTGGGGGGAAATAAATAAAACTATGATTACCATAAGTTGGAAGAAAGTGAGAACATTCATCACATAGCAAAAAAACTAATTCAGCCACTGCCTGGATTTAAAAAGCTCCAACTGGTACAGCACAGAAGTTATATGGAGGACCCAGCCCCTTTCTGAAATCCAGAGGGCGAATTTCTGTGCTCAACAAAATGTAACGCTTGCCCACCGCTGACCCCACTAGCAGTGCAGCAAGGGTACAGCGAGTCAGCTGAGAGCTGCCCACCCACAACCTCCACCCCCCCACCCTTCCTCTCCCGCTACCCACCCATCCCTCCACCCTGTCCCTTCAGCATGGGGCTTTTTAGCAGCCATCCCATTACACTTAATGACCCAGACTCACTCGGTGGATTTTAATTAACGTTATTAAAACTCCAAATGAAGTGTCTCTGGTTTGGCAGCTCCTCTCTGGCCCCATTGAGTTGCTGAAGGAGAGGATGCAAACACTGTAATATGCAAATGCTGCTGTACCTGCCGTCAAGCGGGAGGAGGGGGAGGGGAGGTGGGAAAGTGGGAGTGGGAGAGGGAGGGGGGTGTGGGAGAGGGAGAGGGGTGGGTGTGGGTGTGGGTGTGGGGGTGGGGGTGGGGAAGGAGTCATAGAAGCCAAACAGGTGCAGCGACATGACTGCTCTAAACGGATGATGGATGGATGGAGGGAAGAAGGGAGAGGGTGGATTGAATTGAAGGTGAATGGAAATTTGAAATGAAAGGCATTGAGCAAATAA
The DNA here is from genome assembly GCA_030347295.1 of Setipinna tenuifilis. Taxonomy (NCBI): domain Eukaryota; kingdom Metazoa; phylum Chordata; class Actinopteri; order Clupeiformes; family Engraulidae; genus Setipinna; species Setipinna tenuifilis. The sequence continues at coordinate 20,844,230 of CM059269.1, forward strand.
AAGGGAAAAGCGTACAGTATATGAAACTGAAACGTATGCAGGTCAAACCTTAAGCTTTAGCCCGATTCAGTGCCTTACCTCTCTCTTCTCTTTGCCTCAACTGTCCTCCTTTTCCTTTACTGTTCTCTCTTTATTTACTGTGACCTCTTCTCCTCTCTTCTCTTTCTTGTCCCTTCCCTGCACCCCCCCTTCTCTCCCATCTCAATTCAACACCTTACTTCTCCTTGAGTTTTCCTTGACTGCCCTCCCTTCTTTTTTACATTTTCTTTTTTCCTTTCTTTGTTTTTTTCTTTCTCCTTTTCCTCTACTCTCCTCTTTTTTTTCTTCACACCTTTCCTCTGTTCTGTTTCTCACTTCTCTCATCCCCATACCTGCCCCCCCGCCCATCCCCACCACCCATCTTCCCACTGACCACCCCCACCCCCCCCCCCCCTGCAGGAGTATAAAGCCTGTAACTTGGACGCCTGCCCGGAGGTGCGGAGGAACACGCCGTGGACGCCGTGGATGCCGGTCAACGTGACGCAGGGCGGCGCCCGGCAGGAGCAGAGGCTACGCTACACGTGCCGCGCACAGCTGGCCGACCCGCACGAGCTGCAGCTGGGCAAGCGCAAGGTGGAGACGCGCTTCTGCCCCAACGACGGCTCGGCCGCCTGCGAAACAGATGGTGGGTGAAAGATAGGAGAGAGAGGGAGGGAGGGAGAGATGGAGGGAAAGAACGATACAAAATATTGGGGGGGGGGGGTGGAAAGCGGGAGAATGTATTTCGTTCTCGTTGTTGGTGTGAGGGAGATGTTATACGACACATTAAAAGAAGATTCAAAGCGCGGTAAAAATTATAATATCGTTAGCACACACAGATACAAACACACAAATATTTACACAGTCTTGTTTATAGACTAATAAAAAAGACATCAAAACTATGGACCCCCAAAAAAACATTCAAATGATGTGATGTATGGGAAATTGAGAACATTCCACACACAGCCACTTTGAAATAGTATTGCCTTTGGACATGACAAGGTTCTTGGTGATATTTTTTTATTATTGCCAGTCTCTGGTGGCTGTCAGAGTTGCATTCAACACAACCGAGAACATTTCACAGTCCACTGCCACCGTTTCCTCTTTTTTTTTCTCTTTCAAATTGTGTTTTTATATTGTTTGTCTTCTGGTTGGGTTAGCCTTGAGGCTCCCGACAACAGCTATTAATACAAGCAAGCAAATGTCAGAGATGGGAGATCAACAGTTAGTGTAGACAAAGGGATCTTAACGTTGGTTGATGTATTTGAGTGCGTGTCTTGTGTTTGTGCGTGCGTGCGTGCGTGCGTGCGTGCGTGCGTGCGTGCCCGCGTGTGTGTGTGTGTGTGTGTGTGCGCGCTCACATATTTCAGTATGGCTTTCAGTGTATGTTGTCATCCAAGCATGAGTTGGTCAGGCTGCCACCATGCCCCCAGGGATGCCTTGTCTGTCTCCAGTCCCACCCACCCCCACCACCCCCCTGTGCTGACAGCCCAGGGCCACAGTTCAGTGCTTAGCCAGTTTATGCTTGTCGGCCTTGGCATCGATTAACCATAGCTTCCTGTCAGGGGCTCGTGTCGAGGAGATACGGCTGATGGGCACCGCAGCCCCCTCTCAGCCCCCCCCACCCCCCACCTCATCCTGCCACAGCGAGCCCTCCAGCAGGACGATTCAGTGCCGTCGTTAAAAATAGGAAACAACAACACCACAAAAAAAAAACGAGAGAGGATAGGATAGACGAAATGGAGGCTTCCACACAGGTAGCCACGGCACACTTCCACTGTCAAATGATTCTGTCACTGGCGCTATAAAACTAACCGACCGAATCAGCGCTAACCGCTAACCTTGGCGAGGATAGGCGGAAAGAACAAGGCTGTCAGAGTGTAGGTGGGTAAATTATGCAGCAGCCTGTTGAGCATTCACTTAAACCAGGGTAAAACAGGAGTTAAAAACATAGAGAAATGATCTATATATTACCTATAGAAACTATTTAGCATATTATTATTATTATTATTATTATTATTATTATTATTATAAGTAGCATTAGCAGCAGTAGTAGTAGTGAAGTGGTAGTATTAAAAGATGAAAAAGAAAAGTATAGCAATAATAATAATAGTAATAATAATTGTTAATAAACGTCTAAAGATGTGTGATAGATTGCCTTTTATGTATTCCCCTTCCTAATCTGGGCGTGGTGTTGTGATTGCAGCCTTGGTGGATGAGCTGCTGAAGACTCCGGTGGTGCGGCTGACGGGCTCGGCCTGGTCGTCGTGGGAGACGTGGTCATCGTGCACGCAGGACTGTGCCAAGGGCTACCGCACCCGTCGCCGCTCCTGCTCCACGGCCGAGGGCAAGAGCAACCCCTCCGCCTGCCGGGGCTCGCCGGTGGAGTACCAGGACTGCAACCCTCAGCCCTGCCCAGGTAGAACACACACACACCTACACACAGACACAGACACAGACACACACACACACACATGCACACCTACACACACAAACACCTACACACACACACACACATACACAAACACCTACACACACACACACACACACACACACACCCCTACACACACACACACACATATACCACTCAACACTATCACAAATGTAAGCCCTTAGAGAGAAAAATAAGATGGGCTGTTCCATTAAGATGGTGCTAAGTGGATTACTAGCTTCCATTAGCTAATGGACAGCTCAGAATTGCGATAGTGGCCCCTGGACACTCCACGTCTCCTCAGGCAGGCAGGGAGCAGACTGCATACCTGTCCACTGCTCTAAAGGAGCTAAACACACTGGAATATCTCAAGTTAGTATCAGACTCCTTAATCTCTCTCTGTGTTGACTAGTAGCTGTGGACAAACAGAGAGCTCGTCTCAGAGATTACCGCGAATGAGCAGCCGTGATTAGATGCGGATCTGGAACTTCCCGCCCGCCCGACCCTACCAACCCAATCGTCTCTCCGTACTGAAGTGTGTGCAGAGGAATTAAATGAATTAGAGGAGAGTTTCATCTCGGCAAGAGAGAGTGACAGGGAGAGCGTAGGATGAGAGATAGGAAAGGAGAGAAGGTGGGAGAGAGAGAAGGTGAGAGAGAAAGAGAGAGGGAGAGGGAAGGAAAGAGAGACAGAGAGAGGGAGAGGGAAGGAAAGAGAGACAGAGAGAGAAGGAGAAATAGAGAGGGAGAGAGAGAGATGCCACTGCCTCCCTAGTCCCTAGTCTCCTCATCAGACGCATGCCAATGAACTCTGCTTCCTCCTCAGCGTCAAACCGAGCAGAGCGCTGCTCTTAATTAACATCGGCAAACTGGTTTACTCAGCTTCTGCCTTCTGAGACAGCCAGAGAGGACGAGAGGGAAAAAAAGAGAGAGAGAAAGAATGAGTGACAGAAAGAGAGAGAGAGAAAGAGAGAGAAAAAGCGAGCGAGCGAGTGAGAGAGAGAAAGAGCGAGAGAGAGAGCGAGACAGAGAGAGAGAGAGAGATTGACCGAGAGAGGGGGGGGGGGGAGAGAGGGAAAGAGGGAGGAGAGAGGGGGAGGGAGGAAGATGTCAAGAGAGAAATGGCTGCTCCTAATTTATGCAGGTCCCTCATCATGGAGCTCAGGTACTGGCCTTATGGACACGTATGTTGAGGCGTGAGCCACAGCCACTTCAGACAAATGGCTTGGTCCCCTCTTCCTCTTCCTCTCTGACATCCCACGAGCTCCCGCTCTCACTCTCACTCTCACACCAACTAGCACTTGACAACGGCCATCTTCCTCACCTTGTTGTCGTCATGGCCGAGTTCGTCCAAGTAATCCTCAAGAGTAAATGGACTTTTTGAGAGATTCTTTTTTTTTCACTACAGAAAGAAGGGCTTGAGCCACTCTCGCCATGTCTCTATCTATCTCTCTCTGTCTCTCATACTCCCATACTCCCTTTTTCTCTTACCTCTCCCCCTCCACTTCCCACACGTCTTTTCCCCCTCCCCCACACCGCCATGAAAGCTGATGAAATGTGTGAAAGAGGGGGGGGGGGAGTGGAAGAAAGACAAGATGGAAGCTCACTAACACAGTCGAAAGTGCTGAATGAAGCCCTTACACTCTTCCCCCCACCTCTCTATCGCCTTTACTCTCTCCTGCCCCCACCTCTCTATCTCCTTTTACTCTGTTCCCCCCCACCTCTCTATCTCCCCAACACTCTTTCCCCCCCACCTCTCTATCTCCATCTCTCTCCCTCTCTCTCTCCCTCTCTCTCTCCGTCTCTCTCTGTATCTCCCTATCCCTCTCCCTCTCTCCCCCTTTCTCTCTGTCTTTTCATACGTTTTACGAGAGGTGAGAGTGTGGAGCCACAGGGAGAGCCGGGCTGGGCGCCGGACGTGTTGCTCTAATGATGACTCTGAGGTGTGAAAAGTGCTTATATAGGAAGGTTAATCAAGACATGCTGTGCGAAGCTCCAAAAAAAAAAGGAGGGAAAAAAGCGACAGTGCCCTTGTATAGCGGTGCTAGACTTTTCCTCCTCTGGGTGTGAGGAGAAAAAAAAAAGATAAAACCCCCCATCATTAAATCACCCCACATCACCCTACCTTCACCAACATTTCAGTTTCCATCTTGTCAGCGATGCGAGTCTGAAATCCTGTCATGTGTGCTTTTGCTTTGCTTTGATATGATTTGCTTTTTTGGCCCTTGGTTTTTAATTATCTGCCTGTGTTTTGTGTTTGTGTTTTGTGCGTCTGTGTTTGTGTTTGTTGGTGTGCTGTCTTGCTTGCCTTCTCTCTACTCGCTCTTTTTTGTTTGCTCTTTGGCATCTTTTTCCGACCTCCCTGCTTGCTGTGGATCTGTGTTTGTGCACGTCTGTGTGTGTGTGTATGTGTTTGTGTGTGTTTGCTTCTCGTGTTTGGGTCTTGTGTCGCCATGTTGTTTCTGTCTCCCGTCGGCTTGCACGATGGATGTCTCGTCGTGTTTGTGTCTCGTCTTTGTGTTGTTTGTCGTGTTGCATTCCGTCCACTCGTCTGTGTGTGTGTGTGTGTGTGTGTGTATCTGTCTGTGTGTCTGTATATGTGTGTGTGTCTGTGTGTGTATCTGTGTGTGTGTGTGTGTGTGTGTGTGTGTCCCGTCCTTGCCGATACTCAGTGAATGGCGCCTGGTCTTGCTGGTCGCTTTGGTCTCAGTGCTCGGTGCCATGTGGGGGGGGGCACTACCAGCGCACGCGCACCTGCACCAGCCCCGCCCCCGCCCACGGAGGGGACATCTGCATCGGGCTGCACACGGAGGAGGCCCTCTGTAACACACACCCCTGCGACGGTAAGACCCCCGCACCCGCAACCACCCCAAATGACCCCTACCCCCCCCCCTTACCAGTGCCTGGCTCTGGGCAAACTCAACATGAAAGGGCTGACAACACTTGGTTGCAATAATTGAATAAGTACATTTATAAAATAATGATGTTTAATAACTGAAGTCACCCTTACCACTACCTGGCTCTGGGCAAACTCAACATAAAAGGGCTGACCACACTTGGATGCAATAATTAAATAAGTACATTTATAAAATAAAGATGTTTAACAACTGAGGTCAGCTGAGGTAGTGTAAATGCAAGTTTGTAAATGAAAATCAGTATAAATGAAAGTTTGGAAAATAAAAAGTGTAAATGCATTCAGAGTAATGAGGTGTAATTAAGGGGCATAACTACGAGACCACCAAACAGTAAGGCTGGAGAGCTGGAGACCAAAAACAAAAACAGGTGGCAGTGGCTGAGGTAAAAATGGCAGCCAACCCCAAATGCTTGGAGAACGTCCACATTTCAAGCTCTCCCCAAATCAGGAAGTCATTAGCCATGACTCCACACCACCTGTAGCACTCAGCACTTGGGTGAAGACAAAGGAGAAATCAGGGCACAGACCCCCAGAGACAACATACAGAAACCAGGCAGCCCACCGCCCACTCAAACACACACACACACACACACCCTTTCCCCTACATCCAGACTCACTCCACTCTATCAAAAGACGGATGCTGTCAGTAAGAGCGTAGTACCGCCGCAGATAAGGAATGGTAGGTAGGTATGCACCCCCCCCCCCCACATGTATTTCATCCAAACAATATAAGCCTGATAAGACGTGCTGCCACCTGAAACCACCTAAAGAGGTCGGCAGGTTTGCTCCGCCAGCCGACTGACTGACTGCTGCTTTATCAGACTTTTTTGAAAATAGTGCAGCGAGAACGAGGGCATTTTATTTTCATTTGGAGGTCATCCTCCCAGCTATTGATTCGACTTCCAAATGTTGCGGCAGCGCCCCGGCACGCGTGAGAGTGGGTGCAGGAAGGGGAGAGTGTGCTCGGGAGACGGAGATAGTTCGTTAATTTCCTGTGGATGGATCCGCACATTGTCTTTACCCGCTGCAGTGGAGTTCACTCCAAAACTGCCAATCAGCCTGAGCCTGGTCTACATCAGCTGTCTGCTCCGGCGAAAACTATCTGCCAGGGGATTAGAGTGGGGTTTGTGTGTGTGTGTGTGTGTGTGTGTGTGTGTGTGTGTGAGCAAGTGCAAGTGTGTGTGTATGTGTGTGTGTGTGTGTGTGTGTGTGTGTGTGAGAGAGAGAGCGTGCGAGCAAGAGTGTGTGTGCGAGCAAGCGCGTGAGTGTGTGTATGTGTGTGTGAGAGAGAGAGAGCAAGTGTGTGTGTGTGTGTGTGTGTGTGAGATTGAGCAAGAGTGTGTGTGCGGGCAAGAGTGTGTGTGTGTGTGTGTGCGTGCGAGCAAGATCGTGCGTGTGTGCATGCGTGCGAGCAAGAGTGTGTGTGCATGCAAGTGTGTGTGAGCGTTTGCACGAGGGTTCGTGTGCACGAGGGAGTGTGTGCGTGTGAGTGTCAATGCAAGTGTGCATGCATGCGTGTGTGTGTGTGTGTTCGTGTGTGTGTGTGTGTGTGTGTGTGTGTGTGTTGTATGCTCAGTGCAGAACTCTCCCAGTTTATGCTATTCTAGCATGTATGTCAAGGGGCCCACTTGACTCCCTCGCTCCAAATCCTCACATCTGCTCCCAAAAGGCCAATGAAATATGTATGAAGCCGGCTAATCTTGGACCCGTGTGTGAGAGAGTCAGAGAGTCAGCCTCACCATAGAAGAGCCCCAGTAGACTTGCTGCAACAGAACCCAGTTTTCCCACTCTCTCTCACTCTCTCTCTCTTTTTTAAGACCTAATCCGTGCTTAATTTCCTCAAGCTCGCTGTGGCGTGTATATCCGTTGCAGGCGGTCACAGGGTGGTGTTGGAAAACGTAAGCCACACCAGACATCTGAGCACCTCTGGTCCCCCTCCAATACCCACCCACCCTCAACCCACCTCCCAAGAGAACCTGTTGCCTTTACATTTAGCCCCAAGTGGCCAGTGTCTGCCAGTGCAGTTAATGTCTGAGTGTAAGCAGAGTGTGGTTGTGGTGGTGATCCCAGAGGGAGCCCACAGCTTCAGAGTAGAGCAGAGTGTCAGTTAGAGCCAAACCTGATGGCTCTGCCAGTGGAAGGAAGAGGTTTACAGCCCGTCCACACAACAATGTTTTTTGGTCGAAACAGTGGAGTTTTAACTCGTTTTGGCCTTTCGTCCACACTGCGCTGGCGTTTTGGGTGGCCAAAAACTGTGTTTTTTTGAAAATGGGTTCCAGAGTGGAAAAATCTGACAACGCTGCGATTGATGACATCACCTAATATTGTGGTTTAATTACCCTGCAATGTAGGCTAGCTGTTATGCAATTGTTTCTATCCGTTGCCATTAAACAAGCTGTATGGCTAGTAGACTATGGTAGGCTTTAACAAAGACGAGTTTTTTTCAACCTGCGTGTGTGTGTGTGTGTAGGCAGGACTGGTAGGATTGGCTGCAGGGAGTGCATTAAATGAAGTGGTACCTCCGTCCATCAATGGCAGAGGGCCCCCCTGCTCAATTTTATTTTTTTATTTTTTTAAACCCACTGAGCAAACACTTAGTGTGATTGGAGATGGATAACACAATTATCTGGGCTGCTTAACATCATTATTGAAGTCATTTTTCGTGGGCCATGGCAAACTTCTGAGCTGGAGTGCAGCCTCGAAACAGTGTGAACTAAGTTTTGACTGACAGAAAAAATCTTCGCAAGTTCAGGAGGCAAACTTCTTAACGAGCATCTTGGCTTTGATGTTTAGAGGGTGAAAGACAAAAACATGCCCCCAAAAAAGCAAGTTATGAAGTGAAAAACAAACGAATTGTCGTTATGATGTTTGTACTTCTGTTTTTATTGTGTCTGGAGTTTAAAAAAAAAATAAAACAGTGTTTTGTTTTTGTTTCTTGTTCTGTGTCCCCGTGTCTGTATGTGTGTGCTAAGATGGCTGCTGCTGCTGGGCTGCTTGTTTGTTTGTTTCCCATGTCTGACCAGACTCTTGTGTTGACATGAAACTTATCTCCCCAAATGTCTGTTGCCATAGCTTCTCACTAATCTCTATGGAGAGAAATACTGTGTGTGTGTGTATGTATGTGTGTATGTATGTGTGTGTGTGTGTGTGTGCGCGTGTGTGTGCGCGTGTGTGTGTGTGTGCGCGCGCGTGTGTGCGCGCGCGCGTGTGTGCGCGTGTGTGTGTGCGCGCGTGTGTGTGCGCGCGTGTGTGTGCGCGCGTGTGTGTGTGTGCGCGCGTGTGTGTGTGTGCGCGCGTGTGTGTGTGAGTATGTATGTGTGTGTGTGAGTGTGTGTATGTGTAACAGAGAGAGAGAGAGATTGTGTATGTATGTGTGTGTGTGTGTGTGTGTGTGAGAGAGAGAGAGTGTGTGTGTCTCTTTGAGATTCAGCATGTCTCTTCTGATTGGCAGGCGGCTGGATGGCGTGGTCGGTGTGGTCAGCCTGCGATGACACGGGGCTGCAGCTGCGTAGCCGGGCGTGTGGGCACCAGGGCTCCACCCCCTGCGTGGGGAACAGCACCCAGCACAGGGACTGCAACGAGATCCCAGGTAGGTCGGGGGGACACCACCATCATCTTACACACCACCATCATCTCACACACACCAGCTTACTGGAAGCATTCTAGCCAGGCTAGTGTGGCTGTAGTAACTTCGCTCAATACTGACTTGTGACACAGTACTTCTTCAGGCAGCTCTCCATAGGCTCTGACTTGCCTCAACTAAATTTTTCAGAAAAACACAAGCTTTCGATTACCTGTGGTTGGTTGAGGGCAGGCTCAATGGTTTTAAGAAAACTCACAAAGTACCCATCAACCAGGAAGTAAATGTCTGGAGAATAGACAAGACTCTTTGCACAAAGGGGCTAGAAGCAGGCTAGAAGCTGTCTCCATGACGACACAAAATAAATTTAAAAAGGCAAATCTTGAACAACGGTTAAATTAAATTTGAATTTATTTTTTTAGGATAAGCCCCTTGAGATTCAGCCCCTTGAGAAGAGTCCTTAAAATAACATACAAAAACAATACAATACAAAAAAACAAATTACACATGCACTCAACCAACCAAAATTAGTGGTCTGATTTATGGCCATCATGTTGTAGACATTAGATCTTACATTTACACAGAAAGCTATTTTGTCGCTCATGTCGTACCGTTTTGGAGCAATGTCTCTTTAAAGCTTTAAAGCAGACAGGTTTGTGACACAGCTGAAATAACATCACCCATAGAAGGTGACACAGCCGCCAGAGGATGTTTTAGAGTTTGCTTAGTTCTTTGGCAGGTGAAAAAAGTTTACTACACATCCTGGCATGCTTTTAAAAGGGTGTGTGTGTGGGGGGGGGTTGGGTAACAGTCTTCAAGCTATCTACATTGATATATCAGTTGGCGTCAGGTTAAGCTGAAAGGGGGGGGGTGGGGTGGGGGGGGAGTATTTCAGTGCCAGTAGACTGGGTCTCAGCTTTGGGGGGCGAGCAGCACAGAATACCAAGTGAATGGAGTGTAATTAATATTAATGTGATGTCACTACACCACATTCACATCCAATCTCCCTCCAGGTTTTTTTTTTATTCCAGGGGGTGTGGGGGTGTGGGGGGGTGGGAGTCGATGCGAAGGATGAACGGTGAGGCGAAGGGGCCAAGATTTGTCTGAGATTAATCAGGATGGGTGTGCATCTCAATTATGAAGCCTTCGAGCGCTCATGCACATTTTAAAATATGGGCACACACACTCCAGACACAGGCAGATACACACGGGCACATACACACCACACACACACACACATACAAAGACACACACACACACACACTCTCACGTGCACAGAATGAGAGAGTGTGAAGGAGATAGACACACACACACGCACATACTTATGAGATGGCGTAGAGGTGACTGTGTGTGTGTGTGAGTAGTGGAAGTCTCTAGCTCCGTGGGGATTTGGGAGCGATTGCTCTAATGCAGGCTGATCCACTGTGGCTCACGTCCGTGTAGTCGCCCCCGCAAACCAACCCCCCTCTACTCACACACACACACACACACACACTCCGCAGATGCACCATCAGACAGGGGGCAGGACAGCCGATTGATGGTCACTTTGGCTGCGCACCAAAAGAAAGACTGGAATGTAACTGTCTGTGTCTGCTTTCTCCTCCCTCTCCCTGTCTACCTCTCCTCCATCATTCCCTACTCTGCATCTCTCTCTCTCTCTCTCTCTCTGTCTCTCTCTCTCTCTACTTTTCTCTCACTCACTCACTCTGTCTTTCTCTCTCTCTCTCTCTCTCTGTCTCCGTAGTGATTCTCCCAGCGTCTGGCTATGATAAAGAGCAACTATGTGGAAGTAAGTGGATAAATCTCTCCCCGTCCCTCTCTGTCTGCCCTCTACACTATGGCATGTGTTTCTGTGTGTGTGTGTGTGTGTGTGTGTGTGTGTGTGTGTGTGTGTGTGTGACTCTATGTACTGTGCTTGTGTGGATGCATCCGTCTGCAGCATGTGGCTATTTGTGAGCTCGCTATATATGCGCATGTGTTATTTTGTGTGTGTGTGTGTGTGTGTGTGTCCGCATAAAAGTGTGTGTGTGTTCTGTTTTTCATCCAGTCCTCAGGAGGTAATGGACACATGCCAGATGTGAGCTCCCCTTCAAACACCCCCATTTTTCATTCGTGATTTCTCCCCTTATTCATACATCATTTATGCGCCCCCCACCCCCCCTTGCTCTCTCTCTCTCTGTCTCTCTTTCACACACTTTCTCTCTCTCTCTCTCTCTCTCTCTCTCTCTCTCTCTCTCTCTCTCTCTCTCTCTCTCTCTCTCTCTCTCTCTCTCTCTCTTAACTCTCTATCTGTATCAGAGGAGCGTGCAGGCAGGCGTGAGAGAGTGAGAGTGGGTGAGTGAGGGGGAGGATGAGGGGCTGCTGATGGTGGCGGTGATGGTGGAGCTGGCTGTAGTGGTCTGAACTCCGTTGTTCATACCGCGGTGCTCCACTGCTGTTCTCCATAACCCTCCCTCAAAACGACCCCCTCCTCCCCTCCCTGTAGTGGCCTTCTAAACACACACTTACAGACACAAACATACACACACACACACACACACACACACACGCACACACAGATTCACCCAGTCAGCATTGCACTTGCCTACACATGCACACACAAAAACACCCCAGACACGTACACTCTCACACACACATTCACAGACATGCCAACAGTCTAATGCCACCAAGCATGCACATACATAGAAAAAACATTCACCGAGGCGTACACACCAACCCAAAACACGCTCCTGTAGCACTCGGCTAAACTATACATTAGATGGCCTTAAGGGGTTTGCTGAAAGCCTTAGAGCAAAAGGGCAACTTATTTTAGACCCTCCACCATAGGTCTCTCTCTTCATCCACCCTCCTCGTCCATCATCCCTAAACCCCCAACACACACACCCCTTACACACACACACACACACACACACACACACCTATACACACATATACATACACACACACATCCAAACTGATGAGTGTCCTGGCCAGTGGCGAGGGCCTCATTACCCATCATTCCTTTTGTGTCAGTGGAGTGGAGCCACTTCCACCGCTCTTCCTGGCTGTTCTGCAGCCCTGCTGCTCCTGGTCCAATTAGAGCAGCTGGGTTGAGTGCTGAAGACGCTGGCTAGAGATAGACAAGACACACCTCTCCCACACACACACACACACACACACACCCAATCTCACCCCTATCACACAAACACACACACATGCACACACATACTCACACACACACACACACACACACACAATCTCACCCCCATCACATAAAAACACACACACACATACTCTCTCTCTCTCACACACACACACACACACACACACACACACACACACACACACACACACACACACACACACATACTCACTCACACACACACGCACACACACGCACACACACATACACACACTAGCCTGCAGCCCCTGTCCTCAACCTCTCATTATGGCCCAGCTTATGACTGAGCCGTCCCGGGCGCACAAACTGCTAAGCCAATCAGAGCCCTGTCCTTCAGCGAATCGTCACACAGCTCAGCTCAAGACGCCGCTTGGCATCGCTGGCTATATAACACCGATACCGCGCCTTCCTGTCTTTCGCTTTCCGCGCTTGTTATACCAGGGTTGTTAAAATAACTCTTGCAGGGATGGAGATGTCACCTTGACTCTTTCGAAAATAATTGCTGATTATGTTAGACAGCCACCAGGGAGAAAGAAGCTGGGGCGACAGAAGAAGAAGGAAAAAAAAAAAAAAAAACTTTGGGAGAGTCTCAATGTGTGCTGTGTGCAAAAAGTGGCAAGCTCGACACTTTTTTTTTCTTTTTTTTTTCTTATCGTTGTCCCTCCTGCCTGCCTGTAGGGTTCACGCTGCTTCACCTAATAGCCACGGGCGTGTCCTGTTTCTTGGGAGCTGGCCTGCTGTCCTTCCTCGTCTACGTGTACTGCCAGCGCTTCCACAAGCAGTCGCAGGAGTCGGCGGTCATCCACCCCACCACACCCAACCACCTCAACTACAAGGGCAACACCACGCCAAAGAACGAGAAGTACACGCCCATGGAATTCAAGGTGGGAACACTTAAGCTCAACAGGAATTTAACCCCCCCCCCCCCCCCCCCACACACACACACACACACACACACACACACACACACACACGCCCCCGCCTCCGGATATGTCCCATGATTGAACCCTCTCGCTCCATTCCACTGTGCCATAGTGGTATATCCTGAAAATATGTAAACAGTATAGAGAGGAGGGTTTATGTACTTCTCATTATAAGGTTTCTTCCATAATATTCATGTCATGTTTTTAAAGGATCAAGATTAATTATGCACAGGTCATTGATGTTTTTTTTTGTATGTTAATTTATGTATGTTAATGTTCAGGTAAACAAATACATACCTCCCAACCCATGGGTATACACACACACACTCATACACACACTCATACACACACTCATGCGCACACTCATGCGCACACTCACAAACACACACACAAACACACATGCACGCACTTGCGCGCACACACAGAAACAGGCACGCACTTGTGCACACACACACACACGCTTGCAAGCACACACACACGCGCGCACACACACACACACACACACACACATTCACACACATACGCTCACAGTAAACAGGGAATCCTTCATCCAAACTTTAGCTATTGATCGCTAGTCTCTGGGGCGCCGTTCCTCTGGAGAGCAGCCTGGAGTTGTGGGGCGAGGCGAGGCTGAGCTGGGCTCATTCTGCTCCAGGCGAGCTGGTTAGCCGCCCCCCTCTGCCGCCTCCACCGTGGCTCTGTGCACACACTCACTCTTTATTAATGGGCTCCATTAGGCTCTTTTAAGCAGTGCTTGGGCAATGGACTTCCACAGCTGGGTGTGACTGATTGTCTTGCCCATCCAATTACCCTCCACCCCCCACACACCTCCACCCCCCACACACACACATACACACACACACACCTCTACCTTCTGCTGTGCCACCTGTGTGAGTCCTGTGACATGGATATTATTGCTCTACTCTCTGTGGCTTTCTCTGATATCATTGCTGCCTTTTCATAAGTCGGGTAATACCAGTGGCTGAACGTAACAGAGCCAGCCACAGCTGCTCACCAACATTACCACAGTATTCACCACAGTATTCACCACAGGATTGGCAGATGAGAAGTGAAGTTGTGAAAAGTCAGGAGAGAATGTAGCCTGGTAAACCAGCCCCTCGTACTTTTGTTTCATTTTGTTCAGAGGGTCTGGCTGTACAACTGTGCTGTATTGGAAAAACGTTTTCTTACCTGGAGGTGTAGACTCTGCTAAAGTTTCAAACGATTGTATCTGCCTTTACCCAATCGCTAACGTCTGGTCGTGGCGTATGCATTTAGCCTGGCTATAAGCCTGCCTATGCACTACAATTAAAATGTATCATACAAAGTCTATGTCATCGCTCACAAACATTCAACCTGTTCTTTGATTGGTTAGGCAAGATTCTGCCTGAGACAACCATGTCAATAGAACCTCAGCCAGACCCTCTGTCCACAATGAAATAAAGTATAAGAGATAAATAAAGTATGATATATAAAATTAAGTATGAGAGAATGTAGACATCTTCTTCTACAGTAAAGAACCTGGCAACAGTTTGGGGGTATTCAACTGATGAGAGACCTTTATCACACTAAAATCTTGATGGAATATTCAGTTCATTGCCATTCAGTTGTACTAAATTGCCACTGAAGTTAGGACAGACCCCCTGTGTAGCTTCGACACTATTAAAGAGGAAGATCACAGGAGACCGCTCCTTAGTATAGTACCCACAGTCACCCAGGTGTAGCAATAATTGTCAAACAGTTTTATAGGTGCGATGGAAATACTGTATGTGTGTGTGACAGACCTCTTAATTCTTTCAGGCCTACCACAACCAACTGTGAAAGTAAGAATGGTGTGTTGAATCTCTTTACATTACGTACACAACTGCTTTTTGCCCAAACAAATACTCACCCACAAAGTGACCCATTTCAGACATATGGCTGTGCATCTCACACATTCTCTAATGCAATTAAGAGCTGCCTCTGCCGTTACTCATGAGCCCTTTTGGAAATAAAATTACTTTGTGTTTTCCTCACAAGAAACTGTAAAAAAAGGGCCCCTTTCCGTGACACCTTCCGTTCATCTGTGGCCCATAGGTCTCCGTGCACTTTAATTATTGATTTGCTTTCCTCCCCTCAGATGCATTAGATATTACTAATGAATAACACCGGATGTGTCACACAACCCCTATTGCCCTTTTCTCTCTCTCTCCAGTCATTATATGGTTTTGTCTGTGTGTGTGTGTGTGTGGGCGGGCGTGCGTGCGTGCGTGTGTGTGTGTGAGCGAGCGGATGTGCGTGCGTGTGTGGCCGTGTGTGTGTGTGTGGCCGTGTGTGTGTCTCCGTGCGTGTGTGTGTCTCTGTGCGTGTGTGTGTTGCCATGCGTGCGTGTGTGTGCTGTGCGTGCGTGTGTGTGTCTCCGTGCGTGTGTGTGTCTCCGTGCGTGTGTGTGTGGCCGTGCGTGCGCGTGTGTGTGTGTGTGTGTGTGTGTGTGTGTGTGAAAGTGGGAAAGAGCAAGACAAAGAGAGAGAACACTTATTCTTATCCCTTATCATGGTGCCTTTTTTCGTCCCTATTTCTGCAGACTCTGAATAAAAATAACCTGCTACCCGATGAGAGGACCAACTTCTTCCCTTCGCCGCTCCAGCAGACGAACGTCTACACCACCACCTACTACCCCACGGCCCTGGGCAAGTACGACTACCGGCCCGACTCCTCCCCCTCCCCGTGCAGAAACTACAACAGCTGAGACTTGTCTTGTTCCGCCACCTCCCATAAGGGCCATTGCCATGGTGACAGGACTCGCTATAAGCACTGGACTTCTCTTTGTCTCCTCTCCCCCACTACCCCCACCCCAACCCCAACCCCCCCTCCGCCCTTCAGCTCCCGTCTCCCCCAAACCCCATGAGTCCTCTGCATCCAAGGAGGGAAGCTCTTATGGAACATTCCACCCACAACTGTCCTTACCTCATCCCTCCCCCCCCTTCCCCCCCTTTCCCAATTGGAGGAGAAGGCTGTCACTTAACCCCCCAGCTACGTTCCTATTGGACAGGCTGGAGAGCACCACAGGCTTTGTGTTTTTGTTTGCGAGGATGGTTGGCAAGGCGATGGATGGATGGATGCAGGTAATGGGAGGAGGGGGTGCAGAACTCACTGTATGGAGCCCCCCCTCGCCCGTCAGCTCAATAAAAAGTGACTGAGCGCTGTGGCTCCCTGGATCTGGATCCCTCTTCTCATAAATATGAAATCAAACGGAGGCTGTTACTGGGAATCCTCCTCTGACTGTCAGTGACACTCTGTGAGGGGGTACAGCAGCAGCAGGGGATGGAGGAGAGCAGTGCAGAGAACAAAGGCAGGACTTAAAGAGCTCAGTGTGGAGCCCTACTGTCACACACACGACGGATATTAAGTATGGAGGAGGACACTCTGTGGAGTCCCGACTGTCACACGAAACGGATATTAAGTGAGGAGTAGGACACTGTTTGGAGCCTACTGTCACACACACACACACACACACACACACACACACACACACACATACACACAGCACTCACACATCTCCCACGAGACAAAAATCTCTGAACCCCCTTAGTGTCAGTTGGACTCCAGGGTTTGTAGGTGTTTTTCACACAAATGGACTGATGCCCGTCTGGAGGACAGCGTTGCAGGATAAAGGCATCCTGTGTGTGTATGTGTGTGTGTCCGTGTGTGTGTGTCTGTGTGCGCGCGTGTGTGTGTGTGTCAGTGTGTGTGTGTGTGTCAGTGTGTTTTATGCACACAGAAAACCCAGTGTCAGGGGGGAAAAAAAAGAACAAGATTTCCAAAAGGATAAAACGCCGCCAGTGCTGGTCTCAGGAGCTTCTAGTTTGTGCCACACTTTTCACCCGCATCCTCTTTGTGTATGAGTCACAGCAATCGGTGGGCTTTTGGGAGTAGAAGAGCCAAGCGTGGGTGGATGGGTAGGTGGGTAGTCGGGTAGGCGGGTGATTGGTTGGGTGGTTGCTTGGTTGGGGATGGATGAGGGGAAGGGACTACAGCTGGGTCTGGGTGGGTTTAGGTGCACCATTGCTATGGCACCTGCTTCTATGGAGATGGATGTGCATATTTTGAGAGCACCGCTTCTCGTCGTGTAAGTGTTAGGGGGTTGGGAGCACCACCGGTGCCTGATTATGAAATGGAGGAAAAAAAAAAAACAATATTGGAGAATAACTTCTATTAAAAAACGTTTTGTTTATTTGTTTATTATGATGTCGTTTGTTTTTGTTTTTGTCTTTCTTTTTTTGCAGGAAAGGGGAATATTGCTTGTGTCTCTGAATGGAGGCATCCTACTGAGTACTGTATGCCTTGGTGGTCATATGAAATATGCCAAATGAACCAGGGTGGACTGAAATTTAATATGGTAGAATATACTGATAGCGTGGCACTTGTTTTTTAATGGTTATTTTTAAGATGGAAATATTTGTTCTTCGTAGAATAGAAAATCGATAGTTATGTCTATTTAAAGTGCAGTATGTCAGACCATGGATGTATTGAGAATGGTTACGGATGTCTCTCCCACTTTAAGATACACATATTCTTTTTCAGCTACGTAGAGGCAATATATTATTAATCACTTTTTTGCATATAGGAGAAACCCCATAGAAAATTATATGTAATGGAAAATATTCATAATTTATAACTGTAGCAGATATCACTGGCTCTGTTCTTAACAGCTAAACCATGCCTTTCCAAAATCAGTTGTAATGTGAGCGTTAATTCACATTCTACATTTATTTGTTTTTGTTTGTGTGTGTGTCTGTATCTGTGTGTGTGTGTGATGGTATGTATGCATAATTTGTGTGCGTGTGTGTGTGTGTGTGTGTGTGTGTGTGTGCGTGCGTGCGTGCATGTGTCTGTGCACGTGCTGTCTGAGTGTGTGCACGTGTATGTGTGCATGTGTGTACGAGCATGCACATGTGTGCATGAGCTGTATTTGTATGGATAAGTTTGTACCTTGTTTTCCAAGTTCTACTGTCATTTATTTTGTCACTTTGTGGGGACTGTGTACCTGTCTAAAGCTAAAGCCAGACTGCACTGTGCCCAAAACACTCGTCCTGTCTGCCTGTCTCTGTATCTCCTTGTGCATCATCATGTAAGACAACACGAGTGAGATATCATTATCAGTTACAAGATGGGGATATTTATATTGAAGCCTGGTTTCAAAGGGGGGGAAAAGAGGGGCACTGGAAAAACTATTTTTATTACGCTTGTCCAATGAATGCAAACCAGCAGTGCTATCAGTTCAGTTCAGCTACGCACGAGAGCTCTTGTCTGTACATAGGAGATGCCCTTCTGCGCCTACAAAAGAAATGACATCTTAAAGGGTAATGTAATATAAATGTATATTGTATAGCTAACACTGTTTTTGTTTTCATTTGTTTTTTTTGTTTTTTAAAAAAAAGGCCTTATAGTTGTTTAAAACAAAGAACAGCATATGTGTACACAGTATATACCAACCATATTTGAACGTGTGGGGATAGATCATGGCAGTGAACAACCAGTGGCGTAAAAACAACGAAAACGCAGATTTGATCTTGAGTAATCACAAACAACAACAAAAAAAAAGATGTCTGGACAAACGTGTGCTTGCGTGAATGAGATCTCACTGTAAGGAAATCCTGTATGGGTATTTATGTCCATATGTCACTTGTCGTTCCGTGGGCCCCTCATTCTACCAACCACTCCTCATTATGATGAACAACACTGGTGTGGGACCTGTGTTGTGCGAAAAAAATAACAGGGCGTCTGACTCAACATAACTGTCCGTATCAAATTGGTGATTTATGGCGGGAGAGGATCAAGTTAAATGGTCGGGGCTTCCAAGGTAGCTCGGCATCGCCGTCGCACAAGATTTTTGCGCTGTGGTCATTGCGGTCTGGAAATCCTTAATGGTCATTCATTTGAGACAGGGGCGCAAACGCTGCACCATTTAGGATGATTGGACCGTTTCAAAGCCCATTCTCATACTGAAACCTGAGCTAACGGGCTGGAGGGGAAGAGAGAGAGAGAGAGAGAAAGTGAGAGAGAGAGAGAGTGAGAGAGCTTTTTTCCCCATCTCCTGCCAGATGAAAGGCTGTAAGCCACAGCTTACTGGTCAGATTTTAGTGACTTTATTTTGTAACGTTATAATGAAGCTGACCCAGATTTTTAGTATTAATGCGATGCAGCATGCAAGGATCCTGCCTCCTTTGTCATCATCAGAAGCACTCCTCCAATTTTACCAATTTGATTAGATGTCTTACCGGGGCCCACTGAATGTCATCTAAGGCTTTCATTACAGCTATCTGTGGGCAGGTGATTTGTGTGCCCTTTAAAACTTCAAATAAATGTAGAGAGCAGCTGATTTACATCCTGCCCATACAAGAAACCCTCGGGGCCGTGGGCTTGTCTGAGGATAAAATTAGGTACAGTGCTCCTGTCATCCGCTGTCATCTCTCCGTAAGGTGTCCTCTTACTTACTGGCCATGGGTAATGCTCCGCATCTGGCATTTACGACCTCCATCCCCACAAGGCGTGGTAACCTTCTATGCAACTGACCTGGTGGTACTGTTAGATATGTGATGTAGACTGTAATCACTGCCTTTTAGACACTGTGAATTTTTGGTACTCTATATTTTTGTACATTGTACATTGTAAAGGATAATAAAAAAATCTCGATGCCAACCGAAAAAAAAAAAAAAGTCTGTGCCTCCTCTCTGTGAGTCTTGTGTCCCCGGATGGCGGCCATGTTTTGGGGGGTATCTCTCACTCTGTCACTGTTGGTGCTGACGAAAGAGGTAAGCTCTGGTGAATGGGCCGTGGAGTGGTGCCATCCCTATAAATTGTCCGTCAGGTTCCCGCTATCACCCAGCCCCATTTGTTTGTGCAGCGTCTTGCTCGGCTGGCTCCAATTGGGGGTGTGAGTGATGGGAGCCCCCAACTGTGCTGACGGGACACATCCCCACACAATAGAGCTACACCTTCCGCTGTTTGGTGTCATCTCACTATGACGACACACGTGGCTCCGCTGAGAAATGTGTGTTTGTCCCGCCGCTGCTGCTGCTGCTGCACTATGTTTTGTGAGGATGTGGATGTGTTGCTCCGGTTGAAACCAACTGCCTGATAAGCCACAGGCACAACACCGTGACGAACTGGCAGAGTGCTTGTTATTAATAAGCAGTTTTGCCTGCCAGTTCTGACTTTGCAACCTATTGAAATAGTTTGCTGACATTGTGCACAATAAATTACATGTTACAAAAAAATTGTTGATTAAGAACTGTCAAGATTGTCACCAAACATTTCTTCTGAAAACCTTTTTTCCTGTAACAGATTCCAATATTAGGCCTTAGCCTTGATTTGTGTAATCATCAGTTTGCTCAAGGATGAGGAGAGATGTTCTACTTAATAGTGTATGATGACATTTTAAAAATGAATTCTGCAAAAAATATTTCCCACACTAATTCATCTGAGAATTTTTAAAAGCATGACCAAGTGGGCCGAGACCACTGTGTAGAGCACGCAAAGGCCAAGGAATGGAATTGATTTAGGCTAGTAAAGCTGTCAAAAGCGGATGAACGGAACAAAATTATTGATCATGTCTTGAGAGGGGCCTTGGTAAGGGTACACTGAGGGACTGCCTTGGCTCATAAAGTCCAGCGATCCATGGTGGCAGGAATATTGTTATTGTGTTGTTTTGTTTTGTCTCAACCCATTCAAGATGAGGAAACAGGTTGCCTTGACTCTCCTCCAGCTGACTTTAAAAGTTTTTTTTTTGTTGTTTATTGATTGGCCTGCAAAGTCCTTACACAATCATTTCCTTGGGATAACTACAGGGAAAAAGACTTGGAATTGACCAAAAGAATCACTGAATCCTTGCCTAAAGGTAAAATTGATTCACATGAATGTTGCCGTGACTTACATATCATACATCTTTACTGACGTGGACTTCATGTAATCCAACGAATTGCAGATGTAGTGTAATACTGTCCACGTTTACAGACTGAGACATGAGACTACAGATTTGAGACTTTTTAGCTTCTGAGGGATAAACACATTAATTAATCATAAGGAGAACTCAAATTTGCAGTGGACCGACTCCATAAATCAAAGTTGTGCTCATTATTATTTCAGAGGGAGGCAATAATTATCACACTGTTGCACCATGTCACTTGATATTTGCCTATCAAAAAATAAGACCTGCACAAATACCCTTTTTCCCTCATCGAATTAGTCCACCAAAACAAGACCCCCATGACCCACACTGCAGACTAGCTAGCTCACTCGAATATCTCATCAATATTTAGGATTGACTTTTAAACTCAGAATGAGTGAACTGGAGAAAGAAAACAAGCGAGAAAGATAGACTGGACAGGCAAATTGTCGATGGAACGTGTGCACTTGTAGGGGGGATGCGAAAGCAGTTATATCTGCATATTTTCCTCTCAGCTGAGCGTTTTGAATGTGGCCGGTGATCAATCAGATAGCCTGAGCAGGGCATTATTGATGAGCACCAGGTGGCATCAATCACTGGCTATCTCGTGAACAGACTGCCACTGACGGATCACAGGGCCCCTGCCGCTTCACCCGTGCCCTGTGGGTGGAGCATCGCCAAGGCAGACGAAGCTCACCAGCTGGGGGCACAGCAAGGAGCTGAAGGAGAGGAAGGGGATGATCCAGCGTTCCAACCTAAACCATCTTTCTGCTCTCAGCATAATCAGTGACATAAGGGGGATGGATGCTCTCAATATGTGCCTGCTGATAAGCACTCCCCCACTCATTTGTTATGGGTTAACAATAACTACAACATTTTCTGAGATACTTCTGTAAAATAGCTGTCAATTGGAGCAAAATGACAGATCTTCATAAAAACAATGATGATGAAATGGGCAGCCTACCAAGTTTCTAATGAACACTGTCTATGTGCAAACAACTCTAGCAGAATTAAGAAGTCTGTATAATATTCAGACACTTCTATCTGAGATGGTACACCATTTATTCTCTGGACTTATCGCATTGCTGGAATACTGTTGTGTTATGATAGAAATGTGTTTGAATTGTGCTTTACTTGTGGTCTCTGAATGGGGTCTGCCTCAAAGAGAATTAATTAAATGCTTCCCTTCATGTTTGTGTTTCTGAATGTATCCAGTTTTCATAATAATTGTGTGTGTTGTGTGTGTGTGTGTGTGTGTGTGTGTGTGTGTGTCCTTAAGTCACTTAACATGCATATGTGGTTGTAGGCCAGCCCAGCATTTGTATTGATGTGGAAGACACAAAATGCTCTTTGCGATTATTTGGGTGCTGTGTTGCTTTTTAATAAGTATTGGGCCTCCCAAATAAAATAATCCAAATGTGTGTATGTGTGTGTGCAGGACATTTGTGTGTGTGTGTGTGTGTGTGTGTGTGTGTGTGCGTGTGCGTGTGCGTGCTGAAGCTAACCAGCAATTTCTCCCATGATTCTTTGTCGTTCCTCTGTATCCAGGCTTATTAAAGGCCCTTCCTGGGTGAAAGCTACCAATCCATCTATACACCGTTAAAACATGAACCAGCTAGAGTGAGCATGAGGCTCCAGTTCCAGAGTGAGCTCGGCCAGGCTCGTGCCACCCAGTAATGTTGAGCAGGCTCCCTGCGTGGGGCTCCAAACTGGAGTATGACCAGGGGGGAAACTACATCCAGACTGGCTCCTTCAAATAGAAAAGAGCATCTCTGTTGTGGAGTGGAGTGGCTGGGAGCAGCTGGACCATGTTAAAGTGGCTGGGTTTGTAAGCTCTTCTTCATGGCTCTCCTCACGCCATCCACTCACTCACGCCAGCTGCCTCTGAGTCCACCCAAGCTAGCATGCCAGGGAGAGGAGAAGTGGATAGAGATGGTGCATCTCGATTAGCCATGCCAACCCTCACACCGCCACTCAACTCCTCAGTCCACTGTGGTCAACTGAGGCGCTCAAATGCTAAGTGTGCTTTCACTCTTTCTTCTGTAGTGGTTGGGGGCTGGTTGTGGGGAGGGGTGGGGTGGGGTCTGTTTTTTGTGATGCTTAAAGAGGACCCAGATTGTTTTGATGTGAGTGTCCCCGGGGTGAGAGACCAAGGGAGATTGGGCTCACATGTTTACAAGACAGGAACATCACAGAGCTTCAGATCTATGTGCCAGAAACAGGTCTAATTCAGGCTAGTCTCTTCTCATTCTCATTCTCTCTCTCATTCTCTCTCTCTCTCTCTCTGTCTGGCACTACAGTACTCTGTGCTTTTATTAACCAAATACACAACATACCAAAAACAAAAATCTCAGCTGTGTTGCCTTCAAAATGTGTTTCTTCTGTTTGTCCCCAAAAATTAACTGTATGCAAACACATCAGGTGGTCCTATTCGTTAACACTAACTTAGGCTACTTTTCTTTTTTTTTAGCTATTTCACATTTTCTTGCATCAACTCTTGTTTGGAGTAAAAGCCAGAAACCCTTAACAGCAAAGCCCTGTGTGCAAGACTTTGTCAATAAACAGGTTGTCTCCAACTAGGCGGTTTCTGAACCACATCAGGCACCTCGTAAAGGTAAGCTAGTTTTGTATCTGTATGTGTGTGTGTGTGTGTGTGTGTGTGTGTGTGTGTGTGTGTGTGTGTGTGCGTGTGTGTGTTTGAGGGGAGGGGGGTGTTCCTCATGGCTAATGTCCTGTGACGGTGCATGATGGGTGAGAAGTGGGCGGGACATGGGCAGTGATATGGAACCTCCCTCACAGAGGCATTCTCTGTAATGAAACTGAGGGAGGAGGAGCCTAATCACGCTAAATCACCCTGAGATACTGTGGGGAGTTATATTTTTTTGTTTTGTTTTTCTTTTGAGGAAACTTGATTTCCCCATTCATATTATGCTTCCCAATTTCATAATAAATATGAATGGGGCCAAACTCTTTTGGGATAGAAGGCAAAGCAAGCAAGCAAAGCAAAGCAAAGACTCATTTAGACAGCTCCAGGGTGGCGTTTGCGAGGCGAACCATTGATTTAACAAGCCGTTTGGGTTTTATTTAATTTACCTAACTACCTGATTGCTGTCATAAATGCGCATAACACATTCTCCATCTTCACAACCGTACCCCCAGCTGCCAGCAGCACAGTGGAGGGCCATAATCAAATTTGCTGATGAGGCAAAAAGACGGGCAGAGAGAGAGAGGAGAGAAAAAAAAACATGCCTGTTTGAATTCAGTAGGAGGAACTAGAGGCTTGTTGGCTCAGCACCCGGAAATGTAAATGAAATGCAGTTGCTCAGTTAGAAAAAAAAAAAAAGACCAATTTGTTTCCCTCACCTGTCTTTAGATCCAGGCTATTATAATCCTTCGGTGCAGGGACATTTGTATGTCCGCTTCTTCGCTCACGTGATATTTATTACACAGTTAGAATGTGTACGGCAGTAAAATCTTGCCAAGATTGTCTCCTAACCTTGGGCAAGGACAGACAGGAGTCATTAGTGTTCATGCGTGGAATATGGATGCTGTTTGTCAGAGCTACTACACTGTCAAATGGTTTGTTTGTTGTTGATGTGCTCTGGCTGGTAATAGCGTGCTTTGTAATACAGGAGGAAAGTATTCACAGAATAAAAACAGTGAAAGTCTATACGAGTCCACACCTGCTGATGTACTTTAAATCTGATAGTTGGTGCACAGTAGAGAGGCAGAAACACTACAAAAAAAACGACCACAAAAGAAATAATATAATCTGCCGACTAAACTGTGTTTCTTGAGAACTGGCATATTGGTAAATAGTCTCCATTTTGGTTAACCACACTGGGCAAACAGTGGGTAAAGTGGGTTCTTTATAGGACGAGGAAACCGAATTCCAAATGAGGCAGCCAAAATGGCAAGATGTAGTGCATGCATAATGCAAAGAGTCGTGTGTATAACATTCACTCACATGGCCAGAAAAAAAGATGGGATTTTCAGGCAAACCCAATTGATTGACATGTCCATGACCCCCCTCTGACAAAATCTTACTGTCTGAATCTTAAACCTTATAGAAATGCATAACTACCACAATGTACTCCTGGTAGCACTGACCAGCTTGTTAAACTGAGTCCACAGGTGATAATATCTTCCATATGCATTCATATCTGACTTGAATATGTTAGTGAGAGTTTGACTGGCTTGACATCCCATAATAACCCATTAAGAAACATACAGCACTAGTATTAACAAGGGTAGTACCAGAACAGTCTTGTCCAAGGATGCCTTATATCTGTCAGATGAAGCTTTATTTTACCACTGAGAAGTTTGAAAGTGAAATAGCCTTCAGTCTCCAAGGCTAAATCTTTAATCCTCTATGACATGCTACATGTGTTAAGAGGCTCTCTGTCTCAGTACCAGCACTCTGCAGGACCTTGGCAGTGCAATCTCCTGTTTCCTTGCTCTTTTTAATGGGCACCTATAAGGATTGCAGCTGATTTGGAGAACCTTGCTCAAAGCATTGCTCTCACACGGCTAACACAGGCCTGACTGATTTCGCAATAAAGTGGACCCATATATGCAAAAAAAAAACAGTCATAAATAATCGTTGGTATTAATGCAATGTGTGCAGCATGCATACATGTCATAACAAAACCAGCAGCAAGGTATTTTCAATGGGCCAAGACATCCCCTTAAAAGTTCTTGTCATGGAGTAAAATATACATCACCCTCCCCATTATTCCAAACACTTTCATTTTAAGTAGCTTTGAAAGTGCATGACAGCTATTTAAAAATGGAGAGAGCCAGTTCTTAAGAGCAAGAGAGATAAAATCAGGCCTGCTCCAGGAAAAGGGAATTAAATCCAGTCTGTATTCACCCCAAGCCCCACTCCTTGACCGCCCAGAGTGGGCAAGTCAGTTGTTTCAAGCTCTTAAGGGGAAATGCTCTCTTGCCGGCCCACCAGCTGTTTGGCCTGACACTTTTCTTTAAACAACAGCACTCCCATGGCAGATTTAATGCAACCTCACGGAAGTTTTCCCCCCCTTTTTCCTACTCTAGGAGCATTTGGCCTTCTTGTTCTCTGGTGAATGGAGTGGCCTGGGCTGGAACGCTCATACACAGACACACTTTTTTACTTTCTTTCTGCAGGCCTTGATGTAACCAGAAATTGCTGGCAGCTCTGAAAAGGGTGATTACTCGAACAACCAGGGAGACACTTTTCGGTGCATTTAATGTGTGAAGTAGAGGGAAAAGAACAGTTCTGAGAGTAGAGAGGGAAAAATGATCCTATTACTCTTTCTGGCTTCAGATTCACTTTAGCCATTTTCTTGTCCTGTTCCTGTTTGAAAGGCACTTTGAAACACATTCTTAAGGCCGCAAACATCAAGGGTATTTTTTTTTTTAAGAAAAGGAGCACAATCAATTCATTGACTCTGTTTTTGGTACATAGAAAAACAATTTACATGCCATTCAGTGCCACAAATGGCCCTACAGGCAAATAATGGAAATGACTGCAATTTCAGTGCATTAGTCTTTTCCAAACTCCAATAGGCTGCTGCTTAAAACTATACTACGCACAACAGGACAGAAAAGTCAGTCACTGCGTGGCAAGCATATTGCTTTTGGATTGCCTCAACCGGTCGGGGGATATAGGATATCCATCGCAATTTTCTCAGTGTGCTGTGCATTACCCATTGTGTCCTTAATTTCTCAAACTCTTCCACTCGCGTGAGTCCTGCACAGCCCTCCTCAATCTGCAGTGTCGCCATGCGTCTCAGTTTTGATCTTTGATTCAACCCCCCCACTCCTACCCCCACTCCCTTAGCCCTTCTGAGGGAAAACATCGGCATTCTCGTGCGCAGGGCCACGGATGGACGGCAGTGGTGCTTTTCTACTCGAACAAGAGGAAACAATCCATATCCACACAGGTGCTGTGCATTAGTGCTGTCAGGGGACGTGACTCTGTGGATTTGGAAAGCGCCCCACACCCCGCGCCCCATATGTTGTCAATATCTTATACCCTGACCGGGACCAACGTTGGCCTTCGCGAGGCTGTCTTCATCACGGAATCCTCAAATGTATCATGAAGTCTTGTGTCCGTGTGAGTAAGATGTCTTTTACTGAGTCGAGTGATGGTGACAACAAGCATCTTTTGTTTGTGGAACATTCTTGCCGGCGGCACTGTTGTCCAGTGAGATTTGTTTTGAAATAGGGATGACTTGGCCTCTGCAGCAAACCTTGCTACAGCCCAGGCATGTGCTATGTTCTCTGGCCACCCCAGTGCTGCTGATGACAACAAGCTCCCATCTAAGGTATGAATGAATGATGAAGTGAGAGAGAGAGAGAGAGAGAGAGAGAGAGAGAGAGAGAAGGGCGGTAAGACACTAGGAAAGAGAGACAGACAGAGAGAAAAGGTGACTGAGAGAAAGCGAGATGGGGGGGGGGGGGCGGCAAGACACTAGAAAAGAGAAAGACAGAGTGAGAGAAAAAGTGAGTGAGAGAGACAGAGCGAGACAGAGAGACAGAAAAGGGGGGCAAGATACTAGAAAAGAAAGAGACAGAGTGAGAGAAAAAAGTGTGAGGGAGAAACTGAGAGACAGCGCAAAAGACAACAATAAAGCCCTTATGTAGAATGAAAAAAGGAGAAACAGAATCTGATAAAATGATTGATAAAGGACTAAATTGATGAAAGAGGAAAATACAGATATTAAACATAGGACAAATAGTTCTGTGAGGTTTCTTGGAGGAGTTACCAGACATTCAACATATATTTCTTACACATTAATACTATGCTTGTGTGTGTGTCGGTGAATGTATGTATGTACGTATGTGTGTGTGTGTGTGTGGAGACAGTGTAAAATAAAACGCTTCTATTTACCACCAGAAAGCCATTGGGAGTGTGTGTGAGACAGTGTCATTTTACATCATCCCCCTGCATGCACTGTGAAGCATATCCCACTGGACAGACCACACACACACACACACACACACCAGCTCAAACACACATGCTTACATACATACACACACACAGCCACTGACAAATGATACGGCCTTTCACTGAGATAGGAGTGGAGATATCCCACTCAGACACACACAAACACCCACACACACCCACCCGTGGAGAGGCAGCCGGCCAACCTACACAAGGGACTCAGCGTGGAGCTCATGCTCTCCGTCAGAGTGACCCCCGGAGGAGGAGGAAGAGGAAGAGGCGTGATGAAGGAGATTTATGGACGCCTCAGTAAATCCATCTTGAGCCGAGGGGGTGGGACAATGACCACCCCCTCGCCCATGATAAACTGCCACCTGTACAGTCTCTTGCTGCTCCAAAATTGAAGCTGCACTTAGTCTGTGTGTGTGTATGTGTGTGTGTGCGTGTGTGTGTGTGTGTGTGTGTGTGTGTGTGTGTGTGTGTGTGTGTGAAAAAGAGAGAGAGATAGAAAGAGAGAGGGAGAAGACGCTGTTTGTCCTCATTTCCACTTCACACTACCTTGTATTGATTTATGACATTTTGTCCTTCTTTCCGAACGGGCACAAAAAAAAAAAGAGAAAAGAGGTTTTTCGAACAGTGAATTCTGAAATAGGTGCCTGCCAATCAGGGCTGGGGCTGGGGGCCAGTGGGCGGCATTGCGTGGTTCAGGAGCTGATGAGGCATTATGCTCCCTTCATTTGCTCCATACAAGGGAGCTAAAAAGGTGGAAAGCCATGAATGGGCTCGTCTGTGTGGGTGCGACCACCCACCGCCACCTCCGCTGCCCTCTCCTGGATGCTGGCCATCTCCGACGGACCGGGGGGAAGAAAAGGTGAGGAAGGTGGAGGTGGCTGAGTTGGAGTTGGAGGCGGAGGAGGAGGAGGAGGAGGAGGAGGTGTCCTTGACGTCAGCGTTGCTGAGGTGATGGCCACGGCAACAGCTGCCCGAACAGCGGTGTGTCACAGCGTGACTGCGCCAGGGCTGCTGCGACAGGTTAATGAAGCCGATGACCCAAGCTGGCTGCCCCCGGCAACCTTTGCCTCCTCTCCTCTCTCTCTCTCTCCATACTTTGCTTCCATGTCTCTCTTCCTCTATGTCGCTCTTGCTATCTAAATGTGTCAGCTAAATGGTACACCATGACCCCCTGCTCCTGCCAATCATACAAACATACAGACGCAAACGTGCTCTAACACCCACTCTCACTGAGGGCCATAAATAAAGACATCATGCACACACACACACCAACACATACACATACACACACACACACACACACACACACACACACACAAAGACATATCATTCCTCACTCTCTGTCTTGCTCTATTAAAGACCCTAAAGCTCACAATGATGATCTGCTGAGTCAAACAGGCTAATCAAATAGAACATTTCTTCTGAGCTGAGCTCATCCCTCACACAAAGGGCCAAATCTTTTTCCTGAGATAATAAAAATGACACTGCACTGTTCTGCCTCTCTCTGTCTCTGTCTCTCTCTTTCTCTTCAGGGCAACATCCTGTGAGGCCCTGGCTGTTGGTTTAAAGCCGACAGTCGTCAACAGGCTTTCTGTCCTCTGTATTAATAAGGTGAGAGAGAGAGAGAGAGAGAGACAGAGAGAGAAAGACAGAGAGAGACAGAGAGAGGTGGTGCTTTGGGCAGAGGTGTGCCGTGATTTAGAGGAGTTGCCTGCACGATCAAAGGACCTCCATCCCCCCTCTGTCAGCTGCTCCAGCATTTCCGCTTGCCTGGCCCCCTTAATTGCTTGATGTCTGCCAAGACATGCTGCTTTGGTTAGTGGCCACATCTCCCTATGATGTAGAGGCACAACTGAACCCAAGCCCAATTCTGCATGCTTCACTCTCCCTCGACCATAATCACCCTCCTTTTTTTCCCTGTGTTCAGACATTTTTTCTTCCACCTAGCTTCTGCTCAAATCCTTAACTAAGCAAAATATAAAAACAGAACTGACCTCATCCCATCTGTTAAGGGCAGCATATATACACACACATATGCCAAGACAGCAAAGAAGGAGGTTATGACAGATATCTCCAGATGAGGCCACAGATGGATTGTCCTGCTGTACTGCAATTACAGTACTAGTACATAAAATACATATCATTTGCTCGTTGTCTTGGTGTACTGTTGACTGTACTGCTGTGGCTGTGCTGCTGTGTCCAGCCAGTTCTTTTATAAAAATGGCTACAAGGAAGACACCTGCTAATCCTTCAACAGTTTGTTTGTCTTTGCCACATGAAAGCCAGTCCTTCTGTCGATGTCCATCTCTTATTTACAATTTGTCAGAGCGAGATGTTTACTTAGGCTTTTGTTGCGCGGGATCCTCTGAGAATGATGGCGCGTGTCAGAGCATTTCTCAAAGTCAAACGCTGATGCGCCTCCTAATGAACGAACATCTGTTGAATGCTCGCGACTCCCATCTCCCCTTATATTTCGGAAATGAGTGACAGACAGAGCCGAAGCCACCGAACCTAATGAGACGTTAAAGAAGCGAGGGAGGCCATTTGTCTTCGGTACAGGTAGCTGTTTAACCAACAGGTCGTCTTTGTCACGTCCGGACCGTGGGGAGTGTTGCTGAACAACAGCATCTAACAGAAATAAATAGCTAGGCTAATGTGAGTGTTGGGCAAGCACAGGGGCTGGCTATTTTGAAACAGTAATATTTAAGTCAATGACAGCAGCAGTAGCAAATCATCAGAGCGACAAAAAAGCCTTACGGACTGACAAAAAGGCTCACATATTTTTGTTTTGCTTAGTTTTTGAAATACTTTGTTTTGCCAGCCAAACTGTTGACAGGGCTGTGATGCAATTCAGGGACACTTGCATTTCAAAAGCGGATTTAAGCTTTCTGTCGTCTGAACAGCACATTTTATGCTACAAAAAGGTAGTAGGATGGATCATTTGTTTCTACATCAGAGTGTATGGAGCTTTGCTCCCAGCTTACCTGATTCGTAGCCTTTTTAAAATATTCAGCAAGACTGTGCTTGGGCCTCCAGGGCCGGATTATCCATAGACGTGATCGGGCGAGTGGCCAAGGGCCCCAGTCAGTGATGCCTTCCATAATTTACCACAAGTAGACCTTTATGTATATTTTCAATACATAATATGTACACTACATTATGCATATAAAATACATTAAGACCCCCCCCCCCCCCCACACACACACACGCACACAGTTATAGTAGTTGCCTAAAGATAAAAAAATGGATCGACAATACTGAGTGGTTCGAGTGGTTGCGCTAAAAGAAAGAAAAACAAAGCAGGCGTTTGTGCAGTTCTGCTGAAGGTAAGGCCCATTACATCTACCATTTTTAAACTGGTGTGTCTGGTTCTTGTTTAGGCTCTGCTGCTGTTTTGTTCCCGTGGGTCAACCGTCCTGTTGCAGTTCCCATGATGTGTTCTGGAGGCGGGACTGTCTAATATTTAGACATTATGACCTTTGTGCTTAAGTAGCTTGTTCTATTGGCACCAGGTCTGTTTCAGCATAGTGGACATTGGTTTGTATGCATGTTCTGCAAGTTGAGGTGTAATTGCCCTAGTAAAACAGCCCCTCATACTACACTTCATTTCATACAGAGGTTCTGGCTGTGCTGTATTGAGAATTGCTGTATTGTTTGCCTCCTAGAGGTGTAGACTCTGCTAAAGTTTAAAATGATTCAGTCTGCCTTTACCCAATCACTAACGTTTGGTTGTGATATGCAGCAAATCTGGCTATAAGCGTGCCTACGCACTACAGTTCAAATGTCGACGTCATCGTAACAAGCGCTCCCTCTGTTCGCTGATTGGTTAGGCAAGATTCTGCCTGAGACAACCATCTCAATGAAACCTCAGCCATACCCTTTGTACAAAATGAAATAAAGTACTAGGGGCTGGTTTACCAGGCTGTAATTGCCCAGGGACCCACACTATATAAATCTGGCCCTGATATAGCTGCCTTTAAAACCAAACACAGTCAGTCAGGACAAAGGAAGGCTGCGTCACAATATTTTAACTTTCATCTCTCTTTATATCATCTGAATTCTGTCTGTTCTTTGTCTTTTACCAACCACTGTCTTTGCAAAGCACTCTATAGAGCATTCCATTCTTAACACCATTTGAAAATGATGAAGATTAATTCAGTTGATTAGTTTTAGTTCATCTTAGAAATAAAAATGTAAGGAGAAGGTTCAGATGATTACAAGGGCTTCCACATAACCTCTATGGTTATTGTTGTGGAAGCCCAATGCTATTTTCTTTTCAGGGACCAAAGGGATTAGAAGTGGTAATTATTCTGTTTACGTTTAATCATGGTTTTAATCTCTTCTTTGTTTTATTCATTCTTTTTGCCTTTGTTTGTGTAAAGCGCATTGAACTGCCAGCATGGAAATGTGCTATATAAATATGCTTGCCTTGTCTTTGCAGCACCCATGTCTGCACATTTCACATTTCTCTCCATATCTTTTTGCAGCAGTACACTCAGACACACTATAAAATATGAGTTGAGTTGAGTTGAGGAGTTTGACTTGTGTAGTGCCAGTTTGTGAACCAGTTCCAGTGCATGCTAACGATGTTCTGGAATGTTCCTGAATCCTCGGCGGCTGCCATCAGGTTATCGTTCAGAGTCCTGCAGATGCTCAGCACTGTCCCACAAGACATGTGTTACACATTCGCAGGCAGAGAGAAACAAGCTGTCTGGCTAGGCAAGTGCTGCCCTTTGTGAATAACAAGTGAGGAACACTGAACAGTTTGTGCTAAAGCAGGGTTGCAGGACTTCAACACAAACACGCACACGCACACGCACACGCACACAAGCACAATCACACACACACACACACACACACACACACACATCAGTACTACTATCCCCACCCTGCTATCCATGACCTCCTTCTAAGCTAAGGGAGGCAGCGGTGGGGGGTGGGGGCTGGAGGGGGGGGTGTTGAGAGTGGCATGGCGTGCTTGCTAGCTCAACACATGAACTCACTCAAGTGGAAGGTCATGATTTGTTTCCATCATAAGAGGTGCGTGTGTGGGTGCACCTATCTGAGTGTACTGTATATGTGTGCGTAAGTGTGTGATGAGTGTTGGGAGTGGGGAGTGGGGTATTTTTATGTGTTGCCTGCTAACTGAAGGAGCGGAGGCTTGCACGAATGTCTCCCATTTGCCTAAGAAGTGTGCTAATATAAAAGTTTTATGACACTGAATTCCACTACATATTGACTGTGTGTCTTGAAGCATTTGCTGAGGAGTTGTCCTTTAGAGTGAGGCAAGGAAGGCAGACTCTATTTTCTGAAAAAGGAGAAGTCATTTTAATAAGGTGCAGAAAACTGTTGACGTACATCTCCCACAAAAGGGCAAGGACAAGGACAATCCGAGCGCGGCACGACTTAAAATTTAGAGCCGGGATGGTCCCATGACCCTGACACTGCATGAAGATGATGCCATTGTCACAGTGGGGGGAGAAAAGAGAGAGAGAAAATGGAGAGAGGGAAAGGAAAGAGCAAATAAAAAGAAGGAGGAGTGGGTAGGGAAAAGAATAAAATGTACAGTCACGGTTAATTAAGGCAATATTTTAACCACATAAAAGAGATACCATCTTTTTTTTACAAAGTGGAATCGTTTTGCATGGGCATTGTTAAATTCTACTCTTCACTCTGTCCGATGTAGCACAGCACAAAAAGACAGAGCAAAGGTCCACAGACAAAAAGGTCTTCTACCACCATTAAATCACTTTAAAACATCACACCTCCACACTCAACCCAGTTTAAAGTGGGTTTAAAAAAAAAAAAACAGGTCATGTGAAGTGCATGTGGAGCAGCTGATCTCACTGAAGATCCTCAGACATCTAACCAATCCTGGTCAGCTCTGGTCTCCCTCGTGATGGGTAAGGGGTGTGTGGAGAGGGGGGTCTCTCTCTCTCTCTCTCTTTCTCTCTCTTTGAAGCTCTGTGCTTTAATCAGGGGCGCTGGGCCACGGCCAGGAGCGACCCTCGCCGAATTACACATTTCATTAAGCCTTGGCCTCGCCTCATCGGGCCCCAAGCACATCCTCACACACCTCAAAGGAGCAGGGGTCCCCAATATGGGCACCCTGTGGAGTTAGGCAAGGGTGTGTGTGTGTGTGTGTGTGTGTGTGTGTGTGTGTGTGTGTGTGTGTGTGTGTGTGTGAGAAGATGGGGGCTGGTTAAACAACTTAGTAGAGGATTCAAAGGACACCAGAGTACATCTCCAAAAAGTCTCTGCACACAAGTCTTGTCAATGAATTGAGGTCACAGCTTACTGGAGGAATTCCCTCACCGCCAAAAAAAAAAAGAAAAGAAAAAAGACTCAAAAAAGGCTAATCAGATGTTTGATGTGGCATGGGTAGGGACGCAAGCAGGGATGGAGAAGTCGCTGCTGAAGGTAGGTCTGCTGGACACAGCGCTCCCTGCTGGTGAACTCTGTGCATTGCGGTTACAGCAGGTCATCTGTGCTACTTGAGCAGACGGTCTCTGGCCCTCCGTGTTGAGTGGGTCTTGTAGGCATAGTTCTCATGACGTGTTTTTAACAGTCCTTGTTATCCACAGCGTTATTCTGGCAGAATTAGTGTTTGTAATCCCTTGAATAAATAAACATCAGTATTAACAAGTACAGCAAATGTATCAAAACTGAGTTTCTTTTTTAAAAAAACAGTTTAAAACATGCTTGGCACAAGTAAGGTTAGGCTTCATTGAGAACCGGAGAAGTTGCAAAAAAGTTCCACGACTACCATTTGAAATGTCATCACAAACCCTACAGTGGTGCATGGTGAGGCGTCATTAACTGGGCCCCCTGGTGTTGTGGAAATGGTTCAAGTGCTAAATGCTAGCTCACCATTAATGTCCAGAGAGAAAAAAGTAAAATAAAATTTACAGCAGGTTTCTGATTGCCTGGCTGTTAAGCTACTGTGACAATGTAAGGTCACCCATGTCCAATCATAACCTGTGTTGTTTCTTTTGGGGGGGAGGCAATCAGCCAATCAACTTCTGGCCTAATTTTTGTCCCGAAACACACTTAGGAATTGGAAAGGGTCTACTCATTACCATTTACACAAGAGGGCTGTGGGAAGGGGAGTGGAGGTTGAGCCATATGGCATTAAAATAACTGGCTCACAGGTCATTAAAAGCGCTACACTACCCCCCCCAACCTTTCTGTTCAGAAGTGGAGGTTATGGGTGACACATACCACTGAGTGCTACCTGGTTACCATGGTGCCACAATCCTTGGGAGGATGTGTGGTTTATCAGCAGCTTCAATGAACCTAGCTATCTGGCAATTTGGGGCACCAGTGTGTCTGTCTACTAAGTACTTTAACTACAATTTTTAAAACAAAAACAAAACCAACACAAAAAACAAACAAAAAAACGAGCTATCGGGCAGTTGGGGGCACCAGTGAGTCTGTCTACTAAGAACTTCAACTACGACTTTAAAAACAAACAAACAAAAACAATACAAAAAACAAAACAAAAATATTCCACCTTCCGCCCAACACAAAAGAACATTGTAAACAACTGAAGTCCCTCATGCCATAAACTTAGGTGACACCATCATCACCTTTAGACAATGTATATATACATACATATATATATATATAATTTTAACATGAATAATTATAAAACGATATCAAGACAGAGAGAGAGAAAAATCTCAGTGTTGGTAAGATGACTACTCTAGTCGACATTGTACGACTTGTGGGTTTTTTTCCCCTCCCTTGTCATCACAATCGATATCACAAAAGCAACCGTCACTGTTGTTACATACATTTACAACAACAACACACCCACACGGCATATCCTCTCAC
Source organism: Setipinna tenuifilis (assembly GCA_030347295.1). Taxonomy (NCBI): domain Eukaryota; kingdom Metazoa; phylum Chordata; class Actinopteri; order Clupeiformes; family Engraulidae; genus Setipinna; species Setipinna tenuifilis. The sequence continues at coordinate 20,879,958 of CM059269.1, forward strand.
AATGTTGAAGTCGATTAAAACCAGGGACAGACACAGCGCCATATCTGTCCTGCTGTTTCTATTTTCAGTTTCCTCTTCTTTGTGCAATTTGGCGCAAAAACTGCTGTCCACTGTCCATGTCTTTATTTTGTTTTCTTTAAAAAATGGGGCTCCCATCCTCCTTGTCTAAAATCGTTTGATTGGGTGTTCAGACGGACACAAAGACGTCCAAGTAGAGGCGGTCGTAGGACTCTCGGAACATGAGAATGAGGATGAGACTGAAGACACAGGAGCCCGTCAGACACCAGTTCAACCATGACGTATCTGAAAAGAGAAGAGAAGAGACAAAGAAAACACAAAAACAACACAATTCAGTCTCGGCCAGGTTCAGACTTAATAACAGCACACAATGGTGAAGGCGTGTGGAGGCAGAGTGTTGTGTAATGATTTCTGTGGCCTGGGTAAGCTGAAAGGACAATTAGACTCAGGAGTGTTCGGCTAAAAACAGAACTCTCTGAAGAGTGCAGAGGTTTGATGAGTGGTGGAAGATGTACCCATCTGCCAAATGCTTCAACAGCTGTTGTGTTTTTTTGTTCCGAACTCAACTTTTTTTTTGTTTTGTATTGTAATTTTTCTTTAGGCAGGGCAGTCACATTGAGAATAAATCTCATTTTGAAATGCCAAGAAGGTTCGCTTTGGCAGAAACATCTCAGCTGAGCGAAACCAGGACCTGTTTTGACATTAAAACTTGATGAGGCCTCCGTGTTCACTCGAGCAGTCTGTGAAAACCTGCCTTTACTTCCGAAAAAACAACTCAAGATAATCGACCCTGTTATGGCTGTCACTGACTCAGAAAGACAGTGCTACCGTATTTTATCGTAGATTCCAATTGCACTGTGTGAAAAGACTGCATCATGCTCTGTTACGGAGAGGAATCTTTGCCCCCAGGATTGAGAACACATGACGCCTGAGCTCCCAAACACTGTGAGATTATCTGCTACTTTGCTCGTGTGAGAAGCCAATGGTGACAGCCTTTCTGCATCGTTACAGAACAGACATGCTCTAAAATTCATTCGACATCAAGAAAGTATCTTTTGACTTGATTTACTTGCCAATAGGATAGGACACATAGACAGGACAAACACAAATAAAAAAATGTGCACTAAAACAAAAAAAATGTGCACTAAAACAAACAAAAAAAAATGCCACGTATGAATAGCGTGATAGAAGTGTCAACTGTAGGGGGAAAGCGAAGCTGAAGAGGCCGTGCAGTAGGCACATCATTTGCCAGATGAAACGGAGCAGAGCAGACACCCTCTCTCCAGCGCAGCTGCATTCCCGGCGGGGGAGAGCTCCAAATATAGCGGGGGAAATAAGCAGGTCAAACAAAAAGACCCCGCGGGACTCAGCTGGCCTGTTCATCTTAATTCAAAATAGGTCTGTTGTGCAGGTCTTGTGATGTCTGGACTAAGATAGCAAAAGGGGGCTTGATCAATGGCCCCGCCGAGCTACATGCAGGGCGCTGGATCGATGCTGGAAGCAAAGCATGCTGGGTCATCAAGGCGTTCTGGGAGGACCAGTGCCCAGATCAAAACATGCAACATGGAAGCTGGGTTGAGCCAAGAAATAAACAAATAAATAAATGAAAGTAAGAAAGAAAGAGAGAAAGAAAGAAAAAAAGGAAAAGGAATGCTAAAAAAAAACACAATCAAGAGTGGGAAGACAAAGAACTGTGAGTTTCAATGTCTGAGGAGACTTTTTTTTTCACCCAAGTTTTCTGTCTGGGTCTTGGAAAGTAAGTTTAGGAACTTCGCAGGTGTAAGCGTATTCTGTGTGTGCTCATCTTCAAAGCAGCTACTTTACTGCTCATCTGTGCAGAGGGATGGAAACAATTCTAAAGAGCACTCAGGGTGTTTAAGGATAGAGACCAGACCAATAAAACAAAAATAATCAAAAACAAATAAACAAACAGGGGAAAGGCAAGTGAGAGGAAAGCAAGACTGAAGAAAGGATGAGTGTATACGCAGGGCAAGGGAGGATGATCTGTATGCCTCCGGTTCGCAGGCAAACATAGAAACATAAAAACATAAATACACACACACACACACACGCGCACACACACAGATTCACATTCATGCATCCCCACACAACACACACACACATGCACCTCCACACACACACACACACACACATTGAGCGAGATCGTTCTCATTAATCACACCCTCACCGCCTTTCGACCAGGTGAAGGCGGCAGCTCCATCGGGTTAATAGAATTGTGTTTATCTGCCCCGCCGGCCCCATCCGCGCCTCACGCCGACCAACCCCCGTCTCATCAATTTGGAGGGAGGCGAGACGGCAGGCAGGCAGGCAGGCAGGCACAGGTAGCGGAGCGCAGCGCAGCGCAGAGCCGGGCTGAACCAGAGGGGGCTAGCAGGCCGGGTCAGCGGCTAGCCAATGAATGCTAATGAGAGCGCGGCGCTCCCACTCACGGGCGGGTAATCCGATCAAACGCTTCCACGGAAGTAGGAGCGTCTGAGGGCACAGCTGCTAAAGTCTACCTCGGTGCTATCTGTCACCGGTAGGACTCGCGGTACAGACACTTTATAAACAGTATGCATCCTAACAGAACGTCTCTCTCTTGAGTGTTATACTGACTGACTTTAACTACTGGTATTCCTGCGACATTTTTTACATTTCTATTTTTTTTTAAACATATTTTCATGTTTTTCTTACCGCTTTTTTCCCTAACCACTCTTTTTCTGCTTCCATCTACTTCTTCATTGCCGTGACCCTCAACCAATGCACCCTCTCCTTGTCTCTTTCTGCTTCCTGCCTGGTCACTGGATGGGGGCTGGCACTATTAAAAAGTGGGCGTGTTGCCACCGCGATGCCTTCTGCCTTGTGCAAGCTGAGCCAGGACACACAGCTGTGGCCGTAAAGGCCGTGGAGGCCCCCACGTTTACGGTCACCGACACTGGCTTCCCACCTCACCGTCAGCTTGTGGTGGGGGGGTGTGGGGATGGTGGAAGGGCCTAGGAATCTCAGGCAGCTGACAGCTTTTATTGCTGTAATTACTCTTAATTGTTGATGATTCATCGTGTAGACGAACAAGAGTGCTGTTGCTGTTAAGTGTGATTGTGTGTGTGTGTGTGTGTGTGTGTGGGAAGGGAATGCATGTAGTTTAATGTCAGTGATTTTTGCCTTTCACCAGAGCGGCCAGTGGACAGCTGAAAGTTACGTTGTCCAATTATCTCCGCATGCAAGGACATCACAGCACACGAATACAACATCGACCCCTGAGAGGGTCTGACATGCAATCATGTTTGTTGCTATGGAAAACAAATTCCCCCCCATCATATATAGAACACTTTCATACTTTCATTAGGATTCTACAGCTGAATACGTGGTGAAAGGGCCAAATTATCTTTAAGTGGTCTGCTTTTGAAGATAGCTGTACATGTGCGTGTTTACGTTACCATGTGGTCAACAAGCATCACGTGGAACAGGAGATGGACCAACACAGCAAAAAAAAAAAAAAAAAAATTATAGATCTGCGAATTGGTATGCAGACAATGTCTTGTTTGGGAGATGAGAGGGAAAAGCTGTTGGAAAGGGGGTGGGGTAAAGAAAAGAAAAAGCAGGGAAGAGAGGAAGGAGAGGAAGGAGAAAGAGTCGGGTAAAGCTGTCTGACCCGGCGATGGCACATAAATAACAGGCAGAAGAGCCTGCGGAGGGGACCTGTGGAAGGGGGCACTTTGATGGAGACACAAAGAGGACGGGGCTCAATTGGGCTGTGAGTGTGTGTGTGTGAGTGAATGTGTCAGTGAGTGTGTGAGTGAATGTGTGAATGTGTGTGTGTGTGTGTGTGTATGTGTGTGTGTGTGTGTGTATATGTGTGTGTGTGTGTGTATGTGTGTGTGTGTGTGTGTGTGTGTGTGTGTGTGTGTGTGTGTGTGTGTGAATGTGTGTGTGTGTTTGTGTATATGTGTGGCGGTGGGGGGTGTGATCGAGGCCTGCTTTGCATTCCGCCCACTCACCTGTGCTAAATCACAGCGACATGCGACACAGGGAGAAAAATCACCGCCGGTGGAAAGTGACAGTGATGTTCTCATTCACACAGCATGCATCGCCAATGCTACAGGGTGGAGGTTATGCAGGGCTGGGGTGTTGGGGTTTTGGGGTGTGTATGTGTGTGTGTGTTTGTGTGAGGATATTTGGGAGTGTCATTGAGGTTTTTTTTTTTTTTTTACAGCAGCCTAAAGACTTGGGATGAGGACAGGAGGTAAAAGGACAGGCGGAGCGGAGGGGAGGGGAGGGGAGGGGAGGGTGGGCACACTAACGCTTAGTCCGTTTCTAATCCCAAACACTCACGGCCAAATCAACATTTACAAACACTGGAATTCATTTACTGCAAACAAAATCTGTACTGTGTTTACTTTTTTTTACAAGAACTGACATGCTTGTGCATCTTTTGTTTGAGACAAGGGAGGGGAATCGGGGAATGCGACCACAAAGCAGAACCAGCTGTGGCCTAGTGGCTAGAGTGATGGTTTTTGGGATCGGAGGGTTGCAGGTTCGAATCCCGTTCCAAAAGGCAGAATGGGGGTAGGGGAAGTAAACTACTAGTGCTCTCCTGCACCCTCATGCATTTCTGAAGTACACTTGAGCAAGGAATCTAACCCCACATTGCTCCAGGGACTGTAACTGAAACCCTGCACCTAAATAACTATAAGTCGCTCTGGATAAGAGCACCAACTAAGTGTACTGCAACAATAATAAAAAACAGAGCATGTTTGAAGTCAAGGTCCCCACTACCCTTTGTGTGAAGAGGAGAGACATGTGGAAATGAACAAGCAATGGTTTTGTAGTCAGTCTGTGTCTGTGCCTTTGAAAAGCTAATGAAATACAACGTGTGATTATAATATTTGGGCCAAAATGAAATGAAATTACTCTTACTAAAACACTAAATTCCTAAATACCCTACTATTTATGTTTCTGAAATCCCTCAACAAAATGCTGACATTTTTGTCCTGCAAAATAGACAACAATAAAGTGCACACAGCTGTGATTTTTTTCCATAATAAAATAAATGAGTGAAACATTTTCAGACAGCAGTGTTGTAATCATCGTTCCAAAATATACCCTGAAACATGCAGTCCCACGGGCGATAATCTAAGAATGAAAACAACTATATTGACCTGGACTGAGCTCCAACACACATCTGGGGTGGCTCAAATACCACACCACTGCAGTCTGCAGCGAAAGTTCAATTTGTTTTCTTGGTGGAGTAGTTTGTTTGTAGCGCTAAGGACATATTTGTGTGTGTGTGTGTGTGTGTGTGTGTGTGTGTGTGTGTGTGTGTGTGTGTGTGTGTGTGTGTGTGTGTGTGAGCCAGGGGTGGGGTTGGTTAGCTGGGCAGGGCTATGAGGGCAATCTGATGAAATAAGCAGAAATCCACATCAGCTTAAATTCCTATCAGATTCAGCTGTCTGCTTTCAATACAGGTGAACTGGGGGGACAGACATCAAAACACTCACGCACATGTGCCCACATGCTACACACATACACACAAACAAAAACACACACACACAAACACACACACACACACAAATAAAAAAGCCCATCCGCAAAAATCTCTTTATCTTGCTCTTTTCTGTCTCTCTCTCATGCACGCATATGCCTGCACACTGATACACACTATCACTCACACACACACACACACACACACACACACACACACACACACACACACACACACACACACACATACTTATTGCACTCAGGTTTTGAAAAGACAGTGGCCTGAAGAAGCTGCTGAGCATGTTGATCCCATGTAAGTTCTCTGACCCTGAGAATCCCAACATTGCTTCACCTCCAACCCACCTCAAGGTTGGAGGACTCAGCACACACATCTGACAACACACACACAGACACACACACACACACACACACTCTGCATGATGCAACGCTGACATAATTGCAATTATTAGTCCTCTCACGCTCACACACAGGCGCACATACACACGCACACACACACAAACAAAAACAGGTACATGCATATGTGCACATACACAACTACATATACACAAACACACATCTCTGCATAATGCAACACCAACATGATTGCAATTATAAGTCCTCACACGCACTCACACACACATATATGCACATACACAACCAAACACACACACACACACACACACACACACACACACACACACACACACACACACACACACACACACACACACACACACACACATACATACACACACAAGCACATGCATATATGCACATACACAACTAAACATACACACACAGACACAGACACACACACACACACACACACACAATCACATATTCTTCTGGAGCTCCAGCAGCCCACTCACCCCCACAGACAGTGAGAGAGAGGAGAGAGAGAGCGTGCGGGCGCTGTGTGTGATTTGCTGCCAATATTAAACAGATGAGATGGTAGGAGAGCTGAGCCTGGCTTAACTCATTCTGCCCCAATCAGGGTGGGTAGGTGGCTGGGCTGTGGCTGGGCTGTGGGTAAGTAGGGATGGAGGGTTCAGGGGATGAAGGGTTGGGTTGGGTTGGGGTGGGGTGGGGTGGGGTGGGGTGGGGTGGGGTGGGTATAGCTGGTGCCAATCAGCCTTCAGCATATTACTCCAGCCTCCAGCAACCCTTCCCTGAACCCACCTTTCTGCTGGCGTACAGAAAATATACCTGGACTGTCAGTCCAAAAGTTACAGTGGGAGGATAGCCAACAGAGAGAGAGAGAGAGAGAGAGAGAGAGAGAGAGAGAGAAGGAGGGGAAATAAAAAAGGAGAGCAATAGAGAGAGGGACAGAGCGGCAAAAAAAAGAAAAAAATTGCTGGTGATGGAAAGAAAGGAAGAGATATCTTCATCTAAAGGAGGAAGCGATGATGGAGTCTGGCTCCATCTCCACTGCAGCGTAATTCATCATGACTCACGGCTGCTTCCCTGTGCTTTTGCGAGCAGCCTCACACACACACACCTTCTCTCCCTCCCCATACTAATGCATATGAATGAGCACCTGTCCTCTGTCAACACCAGCCCCAGCCGCCCCAGCAGCCCCAGTCGGAGCACCACCACCACCACTACCATCATCATCATCATCATCATCATCCCTCTCCCTCAGCCAACCACCACTACCCACTGCTACCCACCATAACCACCCGTACACCAGCGCACTCACTCTCACAGTGATACCTGCTGGAGGGCTGCCAGAGGGGCAGGGGCATCAAAGTCGGGCAGGAAAGTGAAACTGACTGCCCATAGCCCCGAAAGGCAGCAGAGGGCCCTAGCAAGTCAAGTGCATGAGCAAAGGGGGTACCAAAAAGACTGCCCCCTACCCCCGGGGGGGCTAGATTTAAGTGCTATGACCCTGTTGGTGGGGGGTGGGTGGCTGTCTGTAGGCTTGTTCTGAAGGCAGGAGCAGATCACCTGTGGCTGCTGGTCAGACTTCAGCACAGGGCTGGTGCATCTGGTAGTATACGGATCACAAGCATGTTACCATGCAGCTGCCTGCCAGGTTAGTGCTCACATAACTGGGAGAGCAGCTTCACCTGCTACCTTTCACCAACCCCCACCCACCCACCCACCCAAAAAAATCAATCAGCAGATGAGGGATGGAGGTGCATACTGAGACTGAGAGAGCGTGTCTGTGGCTTGGGGGGTGGTGGTGGTGTCAGTATTCCCTGAGCACATTATTTACCTTTGATTTGGATTGGTTCTGTGATGCGCATAGCCTTCTGGTGACAGGAAAGAGGGAGTGGAGTGGGGGGTTTGGGGTGTGAGGGGGTGTGCGGGTGAGGTGGTGGGTTCTGGTAATCACAGCTCAGCTCGGGCAAACGCAGCAGGCTCTGCCTCCTAGAAAGGTGCCATCAAGGTGCCACTCTACTTTGGCAGCTTCTGCTCAGCTGGGTTTTTTTTTTTTTCGATCAGCCCTGCTATTTCGGTTCAATCCCCCCCACCCGAACCCCCCCCCAAACCCAAACCCAACCCCTCCAGAAACCAAAAAACTCGAGAGAAAAACCGAGAGAACCGAGAGAAAAATCCATCTTGTATTTGCCCAGGAGCATGGCTAAGCAAAGAGAAAGGCTTATACCTAATTTGAGCATGTAGAACTGTGTGTGTGTGTGTGTGTGTGTGTGTGTGTGTGTGTGTATGTGTGTGTGTATGTGTATGTGTATATGTGTATGTGTGTATGTGTATGTGTGTATGTGTATGTGTATGTGTATGCGCGCGAGAGAGAGAGAGATCAAGCAGGTATATGTAGTGTGTGAGAGATTGTGTAGGTGGGGGGTCAGGTACAAAATAAAACCATAAAAACTTAAAAAGACGCAGCACTGCTGAGTTCCAACACTGAACATAGAAAAACAAAACAATAAAGCAGCTGAGCTCCCTTTCATATCTGGTAGCCAACAGGGACAGTGAAATAACATATTGCACAGCTAGCCCCTTTCGCAAATGGAGACACATGGAACAGTGGTATGGCTAAAAAACACATACCAGCCTTAGGTAGTCTTCCATCTTGTGGAGAAAACAAGAGAATTGAGACTGATTGGAAAAGAGAAAGAGAGACAGAGAGAGAGACAAAGAGAGAGGCAAAAAGTGAGAGAGAGAGAGAGAGAGAGAAAGAGAGACAGAGAGAGAGAGAGGGAGAGACAGACAGAGAGAGAGAGTGAGAGAGAAAGAGACAGAGACAGAGTGAGAGAGAGAGACAGAGAGAGAAACAGAGAAAAAAAAAGAGAATGAGGAATGAGACGTATGGATGTGGATACCTGTAAAGTAGAAGGTGAGGAAGAAGAGGAGGAGGCCTGTGAAGAGGTTGCCGAGGAAGGTGACCACTCCGCAGGTGATGCCTTCGGGCACCGGGTAGACGGTCTCGATGAAGAGCTCGAAGAAGATGGGCACGCTGCTGTTGATGCAGACGCCCAGCAGGATGCAGGAGGTGTAGAGTGTAGCTGAGGAAGGAAGTGAGAGACAACAGAGAGAGGGAGAGAGAGAGAGAGGAGAGAGAGAGAGAGAGAGAGATGTCACACACATACAAATATAAATATGCTTGTAAGCAATCACAGACACACACACAAACATGCAGGCACGTGCACACACAAACACACACAGACACACACACATACACACGCACACACACACACACACACACACACACACACACAAACATAAACATGCATGCACACACAAACAAAATCCCACAAAAACATGCATGCACAAGGACACACACACACACACACCACACATAGCAGAACATGTCTAAACACTCACACACACAAACTAGATAACTGGGGAAAAGAAACATTTAGAAGCATCGTGTGTGTGTGTGCCACTGCCTCAAAAACAGCACCACACTCAGAGATGACTTCACTCTGTTTCGACTGCTGCGTCTCTCACACAGCACCAGTCAGTCAATCACCCGAGAGTACCCTCACACAGGGCAAAACACATTCACGCCACGCTCCAAATGACTCTCCTCCCAAAAATGTACACGTGATCTCGGCAGGATCTGCCGAGTGCCGGATGGCGATGCCAGGTGGATGGGTGCACACCCCCCAACCCCCCCACCCCTCCTCCCGCCGCCCGCCACTCTGATGCCCTGGCATCAACCTGCCCCCGGCTCCACGTGAGGCCAGAGACAAAAGGCAGGTGCCGCAGCACGAGCGCGGGTGATAATGGATGGCCACGCAGGAGCTGGCAGATCGGAGCTGGGCATGTGCTGGCTTTTTGTTTTTTTGAGTTTTTTCCTTTTTGGGGGGGTGGGGTGGGGTGGGGGCTGCCTGACTGTGCACAGGATACGTGGCCAGGACACTCTTGTTTCCCTTCACTGATCTGGACCTAATGATCTCCAACTCCTCCTTGTTTCCTCGTTTCCTCAGCCTCAGCGCTTTCTTTCATTCTTCTCCTGCTCTCTACACCACCACCACCACCACCATCACGCAGCCCTCCACCCCTTACAAACATACCCCCCACCCCACCAGCCTCAGTGCTTTCTTCCATTCTTCTCCTCCTCTCTCCACCACCACCATCACCACAACACACCTTACAAACAACCCCCCCCACCCCCCCCACCCCACCAGCCTCAGAGCTTTCTTCCATTCTTCTTCTTTCTCTATACACCACCATCACCATCACTACCACACACCTCCATCCCTTCCAAACAACCCCCCCCCCCACTAGCTTTCTTCTATTCTTCTCCTTCTCTCTCCACCACCATCAACCACACACACACCCCTCTGCCTCTTCCAAACACCCCCCCCCCCCCAACTTAGGTTTCTGTGACAGAGCCGGATAAACACAGCTGCACTCTGAACTGGTAGGCTTTTAATGAGAGGGATGTGCAACTGAGCTACGGTTGGAAAAACCTGACTCCCTCAGCCCCTCACCCCCCCCCTTCCAGCTCGACACATCTATCTTACAGAGGCCTGTGTGATCTTCTGTACAGCTATGAGGTAACTAGCTTCTGAGAGCCTCCGGAAGTTCAAAGGGCAGATGGCGGTACAGGAAGCATCTCTCGACTGGGCCGTTGCTAAGGAACAGACCTGGCCCTGGCTAATCCCCACCCTCTGATTGGATCCTGTATGTGTGCTCACTCACTTCTGGTTGAGGGATGGATAGATAGGCATACCAAGGGATGGAAATTCGTACCAGCCACCAGCCAAATGCTGGTAAAATATCAAAGTACACAAAATAACAATTTACTGTCAAGTGGCTGTTGAATTTTACCATTTGTTTCTGTCAGTGGCTAGTAACAGTTTATTTACCAGCCACATAAATTTTATTTCCACCCCGATGCATACTACAATATGTATTTTCTGTTTCTGTTTTTTTGCATTCTGTTATTTCTACGAATAAGAAGCAAACTAAACTAAACAGAGAGAGAGAGAGAGAGCAGAGAGCAGAGGGGAGAGGAGAGAGGAGAGAGAGTGATTGGTTGACCCTGACTGTGCTTACCTTTGGTGGAGGGCAGGTGTGTGAGTCTGGTGAGGCAGGTGAGGGTGAACCAGGTGGCAGACAGGCAGGCGCCGGCCAGCATCAGTACCAGGATCAGCTTGAGCATCCCTCGAATGGAGTCAGCAAACCTGTGCAGAGCAGAGCAAACAGCCTCCTTACAACCACGCCGCTGACCCAGGATCAGCCTCAAGTCAATTACGAGGCAAGTCGATCTGCTTAACGACTCTCAAGAATATGTGGCAAAAGTAAAAAATAAAAAACGCAAATTGAGTGTTGCCTACTACACAACCCCTCCTCACACATCTAATCATTCCCAGTTATGGCATAATTGAGTTTCTGGTTGTTAACAGCCGAATAAATGGCTACATCCACAAATGTCTCAAATAACAAATGGTTTAATAAGGAAAAAAATTGTAGGAGCCGTTTTTTTCTCTCCCCACAAATTGCCCTCCAGTCAGAAACAGAGTTTATATTACAGTCCAGACAGAAGTTAGACTTAGTAGGCAATGAATACATCTGTTGGGGCATAAAAAACCAGGCCCGTGTGTGTAGTTAATTTTTATTCAGCCAGTCACCTGTAACCAGTGCTAGGCGTGACTGTAAATCCACAGAAGAGATTGCCTCCATTGTGTGATTTCACCAGAACTCTTCAGGTGAAACATTCACATCCACCTCGCAAACGTAAACAGTTACAAAGTCACACCTCTCCTCCAATCAATTCTTGTAAATCTGATGCCTGAGGACTTCAAGGCCTCATGTCTTGACTAACAAAACACTACTGCTCCCTCTCAGAGCCACTCGAGCGCTTTCCTCCATCCTCTCCGTGAGCATGGCACCGTCCCCACACAGGGAGCACTCCTCCCCGGTCACTGTTGTCATGGCTGCCCCCTGCTCACACATGTGTGATGGGTTAACTGCAAAAGGTTGAATTTCATTGTGTGCACTGTGTGCTCACAGTGACAAATGGGAATCACTTTCACTTTTTTTTTTTTTCATTTTCTCCCATGACAGTTTCCCTGACCTCTAGGGAGAAGTTCCCCACTGACCTTGTGACATGGCAGCCTTATCTTATATTTTTAGCAAGCTAAAAGCAATGTGCTAATTGAGTCTCGACAGATTTTTAAGCCCAAATGGCTAAGGTCTGCTAGCGAACAGAAGCTTAAAAAACATCAGGTGCAACAGAGTAAAGACTGCAGGGAGATGATCATGTTAACAAGTTATTTTCCCTTCATTCTCAGAACAAAGTACAGAACAATGGGGGCTACAACAGATGTGCATCAGAACGTCTTCCAGTCTGATTTCGCAACAACTGATGCAATTTCTGGTTAACAATTGTGCAATTGATGACATGAAAGAAGATGACGACATCTTCTTTCATGAACTAGTAAATCAGTATACCTATCCCAATGTAGCTGAATGATGTGCACTGTTAAGCAAAAAACTGTTTGAATGAATGCATTAACACTTTTTTTGCTTTTTTATGCTGTAGCCTAATTAGGTTATTGGATGGCTGGCTTCTTATCACCACACACACACAAGTTACTTATGCCAAACAGATATGCAGAGTGTTCCATACAAACCAACTCGGCAAATTGTTGATCTATTTATTGCAGCAATACGATGAGCCAAAACACAAGAAATGTTACTCTCTTATACTTGTATAAGGAGGATCACAGATAATTTAAAATAGCCTTAAATATATTCGCACAAAGTGTACTCTCGCACCAGTGACAGCTGATTTTAAGATACACTCATTCCTTTTAAAACTGCTCTACCTGTAACGACAGAGAAGGGGGAGAAGGGTAATTTTCTCTAAACGACGCAACTGGGTTTTAAAAGGATTCTTCTCCTACACATGGCTTTGTGGGGGACATTTTTCACTTCTTGACATCGCACGTACTGTAAAAAACCTCACCACCCCCTGGTGATTTTGTAATAGTATTTCATGAAAACCAATGAGGCTGTGCTGGAATTATTGATGGGGGAGGGAATGGGGGTGGAGGGGGGGTGGGGGGTAATTTTTGGATAGTGCAGAAGAAGAGAAACTAAAAAAAAATCACAAAAGTTCTGAATGGTTTTTCTTTCTTTTCGTTTCCTAGAAGTGCCGTAGTTATTTATTGAAAAAGCCAAAACCCACAGCCACCTCTGGGAAGTGACTGGTCGATCCACATAACATCTGACGTGTCTGGTGACTCACATATATTCCCTGAAGCTATTTGTAAACCTGAGAATTGGGAAGGGGTTATTTGTAATTTTTTTTTTTGCTTCTAACTGGAATTCATATTTCATTATGTTGTGTTAGAGGTTTCCAAATACACACCCACCCTACTCCCACCATTACCTAAATGAGCCTTTAGAATTTCTCCTTCCATTATTTCTCACAAACACAAACATGATTCTCTTTCTCACACTCCTTTCGGTGTAAAGACTTTTATGCATGGCAGACCAATTTCTCTCTCTCTCAGTGTGTGTGTGTGTGTGTGTGTGTGTGTGTGTGTGTGTGTGTGTGTGTGTGTGTGTGTGTGTGTGTGTGAACTTGTGTGTGCATCTCTGTTCTCTGTATTCTCTCTCTCTCAAAAAACACACAAAGACACACAAGCGCAAGTAAGACAGACAGACAGACACACATACACACACACACACACACACACACACACACACACACACACACACACACACACACAGACACACACAGACACACACAGACACACACATGGCAAATCTCACCCTTCTCCCACCCAGCTGGAGGCAACCGCTGGCATGATATATTGTCTCTGTGCTTTGACCTGCACTGACGAGAATTAATCAACACCTTTAAAAAGACGACAGTCTGCTAGATAATTAACTCTAGACTCGTGGCATATGTATTAATTATCTGAGCCTTTCTATTAATTCACAATGAATAAAAGTCTCTTAATTGTCCTCCAGAGTCAAAAATTATTCTGCTCAGGCAAGTCGTAAAAGCTACATCCAAAGTAGCGTGATGGCTTCAGATGTCAGCTAAACTTATGAGTCAAAACTGATCTGCGCATCTGCTACTTGGTGGATATTTGGGCACTAATGATCGTGGGAATAGCAAATTTATTAATGCCCCCCCCCCCTTTCTCCTGCAAGCAACAGACAGTTGCCAGAACAATTAGGCACCAGGCCATTCCTTTAGCCAGGGCTGATCAGCAAATGAGAGAAACAGAGAGAGACAGACAGACTGAAAGAGAGAGAAAGAGAGAGAGAGACAGACAGACAGAGAGGGAGACAGAGAGACAGAGAGAAAGAGCGAGAGAGAGTAGAGTGACAGACAGACAGACAAACACAGAGTGAGAGGGAGAGAGAGAAAGACAGAGACAGACAGACAGTGAGAGAGACAGATAGAAAGAGAGAGTCAGGGAGAGCGAGCAAGTGAGGAGAGAGCGAGAGAGAGAGAGAGAGAGAGAGGGAGGAAAAGACAGACAGAGAGAGAGAGAGAGAGATAAAGAGGGAGAGACAGCAAGAGATTAGTCATTTGGCCCCTCATGCTAATTAGGGAGATGGCCGCCTGTGTTTGAGTTTGTGATTAGTCCTGGGGTCCTGGAGACGGAGGTGCTAATGTCTGATGTGGGGAGATCACGGCTGTCGGTCCCCGGTGTCACCGCGGGGACAAGCTGGCCAGTGACAGGGAACGGGCACAGGGCTGTTTGTCAGGTGTCCATGACAGCCATAGCCGTGCCTTCCAGGAAATGAGCTCTAATTGGCCAATGGTGGCGACGTGACTCAGCAGTGGTTAAGAAAAAGTGTGTGTGTGTGTGTGTGTGTGTGTGTGTGTTGGGGGGGTTGGGGGTTGACAGAAGGAGATGGCAGTAACTTTTTTTTTCTTTCTGTGAAGCACTTTTTTTTAAGTGTCACAAGTTGGCCCCAGTTGAATAGTTGAGTGCAATTTTGGTACTATTTTAACTGATGGGAATATGTTAGCAACTTCTGAATAAAAAAAATAAAAGAGGCGCTTCATTAGTCAAAAAAAAAAACCTACCAAGAGGTCATTGTAACCTTTAAGTCAGGCCAGAATAAGCTTTTTCTTTTCCCCTTGTGATGCATGGCGCAGCTGTGCAAGCCCAGGCCGTAAGGAGCTACTTTATTTGTCTTGACGATTACAATCTGGGTCTAATATTGAGACCAAGGAAAAAGTAATTAATCTATCGTAGGTTAAAAAGAATGCGAACAGAAGGTAATGATAATAATGTGTAACTCCTGGCCCTGCTTGGGGAGGGACGCCGTTTCTCGTTTTAAAAAAAAATGGTGCCGAGGGGTTTTAATTTGCGGGCCGTCTGTGATTGGTTTCTCGGCGCGGCAGTCACTTCCTCCTCCTCCTGCTCCTGGGGCGCCCCCTGGGTGGCTCTAATGACTCATGCTCTGGTCGCATTAGCGCCAGCCATTACCGCTGGCCCAGGAGAGCCGGCGCAGCAGACATCACACCACACAGCCCTCTGCTCTGCTCTGCTCTCTCACAAACTCACACAGCCACTTTATTCAGACGGAGCTCGGTGAGTGACTATGACTGCCACCGCCCACCGCAGCCACTGCCACCGCCACCGCCACTGCCACTGCCACTGCCATGCGGGACCCGCTTTGCTCACAAGCGGCGACAGGGGCATCTGTCGTTGTTGTTTGTGTTTGTTTTTGGTGCTCTCTTACACACCCGCCCTTTTCTTCACAAGTCCCTCCTTAGCATTTGACTCCAAGCACCCCCCCCCCACACACACACATACACAGATACACTCGCACCTACACACACACACACACACACACACACACACACACTCACAGACACAGAGACACACACACAGACACAGACACAGAGACACACAGACAGACATAGACAGACACACACACACAGACACAACCACACACAGAGACACACACACACACAGACACACACACACATACAAACGCACACATACAAACACACACACACACACACACACACACACACACACACACACACACACACACACACACACACACACACACACACACACACACACACACACACAAGCTTGTGGAGATGCCAATCAGGTGTGCATCCACAGTCTTCAATTAGATCCTTCCTGCCCGCAGCAGCTGGAGCACTAACTTCCACTCAACTCGGTTCCAGCTACTGAACCAGACAGGGTACAGGAGACAGGCTAAACATACTCCAGACACCTTTCTGACTACAGACAAGTGACAGTTTTATTAAGGATTTTTATTTTGATGGACTATCTTACAATCACAAACTTACAAGGTAAAACAGAAAGCACCTGGTGTTTTCACAGACTCTTTTTTTTTTTTTTGGAAAGAACACAAGATTTAGGTCATCCTCAAACAAACAGGCTGGTCGATGTTTCTTAGCAATACTGCCAATATCAATACGGCTTCCATCGATATTTCAGAGAAACTAGGCCAACGCATAATCAGCTTTAGACAGCCGACGCACTTGCCTCCAGTCAAAGAGATGATAGAAGCCAGGCCGAGCTCGCAGAGCTTATTTTCACCTCAGCTTAACCTTCTGGACGCCTGTTATCATCCACCCATTGATTAGCTAGGGGAGTTACTGCTCTATTTTCCTGCTTACAACATTTTGAAAAACAAAACACTGCTCCTGCTCCCTTGGCCTGCCTGTGCAAAGAACTGCTGATTGGACCTAATAACAAGCGTTTATCCATCAGCCCCAAGACAAATAAGGCCCTTCTGCCGACTGCACAGTTTGTGCACGCAGAGCCACCGTCCATCCATCACGGGGAGGCTATTTTGTTAGCATCACCCCGGCCCACTCATGTAATTGCAAAGGGCTGTTTAATACATTTAACAAAGAGGATGGACTGGTTTTATCACAGCACCTTCCAAATCTCTACCTTCACAGAGAGAGAGAAGAAGAGATAGAGAGAGAGAGAGACAGAGAGAGAGAGAGAGAGAGAGAGAGAGAGAGAGAGAGAGAATGAGAGAAAAGAAGAAGAAGAAGATAAAGGAAAAAGAAAGGCCTGACCACCACCTACACAAGTAAGTTTTAGTAAAAGTTACACGGTAAAAAGTTTCTACAACACATATTGACTCCACATGCTACATTTATTGTGCTCTGATGTAAAAGGACTACAGTGGTAATGTGAAATCAACAGCTGCACAGTGCAATTATCATCAACAAAACACAACAACAAAAACAGCAGCAGCACCACTATAACAGTAACTTGAATTGGTAAAGAGCAATCAAGACTGCTATTAGAATAGGAAAAGACAAAGCCACAGTCAAAACAACACGGATGATTTCCCAGTCCTGCCTTGAGTACAGAAAACACCCAATCCAGAAACAAACTGCTGTATGGGTGTGTGTGTGTGTGTGTATGCGTGTGTGTGTGTGTAACTGTTTTGTTAAATTTTGCTTACCTGGCCATTGCCACTCCAAACACGCAGCCTCCGACAGTGGACCAGAATCCGACCCAGCCCGCATCCACCTGTAGACACACACACACACACAAACAAACAAACACACACACACACACACACACACACACAAATAGGGATTCAGTGTTTTGCATGCACAGCACAGTTCCCGGGCATGGCTCACTGCTTCACAGCCTGGAGTGACCACCTTCGGCTGGCACTGCAACTCCCTCTCTTACAGATGATGAATTACCAGACGGTATTTGACCACTGGCTCTCTCCGATGCCAAATGAGGGTGATAGTTGAAAGCAAAAAAAAAAAAGCCCAGCATTGTCTGTGGGTCAAAATGAACCACAGCTTAGATGGCTTGGCAGCCAGCATCGGTTTGATTTAAAAACTATGTGACACCACAACAGTGACCGCTGGGTCTAATTTGTCAATTAATTCCACCCCCAGCTTAATTGACTAAAAGGAAAGCTGTGGCCACAACACAACCCATTGTTAATTACAGGGGAAATATTCATGCTTTACAATTTCCCTTATTGATAGCTTTTGTCTGTACATTTACGGCAATGAGGCTTTCTTAGTCACACATTTACCTCTCACTGATTACAATTCCAATGAAACCAGTTCAGTACTTTTTTTGTTCTTAGTTTATAAACTAACTGACAAAATAACATACAGTTTTAATACTGTACTACAGCTCTGACTACAGCTTTAAAAACAAAAGAATCCCAAAACATTCCACACATGGTGATAAGCAACAATAAGGTTAGCTTAAAAGTTATATCACGTAATTCCTCAAAAACTCCCAGAGCCAATGAAAATGTTCAGCATAAATCCAAATGATATTCTTCTCAGGAGTTGCACAACAATTATGTTCCCATTAGCAGTCGTAACACTTTTCTCTACCCCGTTTGACTTTTTTTCCTCTCTGTGTGCTAAGATCACCTTGAGCTTAGAAGTGACTTTCTGGAGAAAACGCGAGGCCGCCCATCTCTCCTTCATCAGAGCTGCGTGCCCGCTTTAGTGCGAGCCACTTAATGGCCATCCTCCATTAACGGTGCAATTAGACGTGACTGATTGGTGCGGTGAGGGGACGCGCATTCTTAGCGGATGCTAATCGGCGCCACAGCGCACGCCGTTGGTCTTGGTGTGCCTTCGCTTTGCTCTGACTGGGTAAGAAGCCTCCTCGCTCACGAATGCGCCCCCCCCCCCTCCCCTCTGTTGCCCTTCTAAGGCAAAGACGAAGACAGAGAGTGGCATGCCGGTGCCAGCAGACACTGTCGCCTCTCTCTTGATTGATGTGTCCCTGGGTTTGGGGACAATAATACCAAACAATTACCAAACAGTTGCAGCGTCCGTGACACAAAAAAGGGACACTTCCTGTGATTCTCTCACACACACACACACACACACACACACACACACACACACACACACACACACACACACACACACACACACACACACACACACACACACACACGCTGTCGTTGCCGTCGTCGACCTCTCGCTACGTCATGAGTGCCTGGCCCCTATTCTTTCTCGGCGATGTTGTTTGCGGTGGCTCGTTGACCTTGGGCTTTGGGGGTGGCCCGAAACAAAAAGGAAAAAAACAGCCACTGCTCCGTTTCCATTTCCTCTCCCAAATTGACCACCTCCAGCCAGGGTAGGGGGAAAGTGGCAGGTGATTGAGAGGCAGGTGGGGGCAGTAATGGTGATGGTGGTTGAGGTGGTTGTTGGGGTGGGGGTGGTTGAGGTGGGGTAGTAGGAGTGGTGGGGTAGAACAAATCGGGTCTGTCCTGACAGACACAGAGAGAGACACTGGCCCTGGATAGGGTAGGGTAGGGTAGGGTAGGGCCAGGACCTCCCGAGGGGAAATGCCTGACAGCATGCTCGAGCAGCGCTCCTGCCAATCGCTCCGTGAAGCCCGATAATGGCCGCGCGGGGGGAGCGGGCCTCGGTCCAAAACTGCGGGTCATCCTGCGGCGTGGGCTGAGATTGGTAACTGACATTTCATCTGCCAGCTGACAAGGAGGGCGAAACGGCTAAACTGCCGCTGTATTGATAGCCTGTGACGGAGGGATGCAGGATGGAGGGAGGGAGGGAGTGAGGGAGGGAGGAAGGAAAGAAGAGGAGGGGGAGAGAGAAAAAGAGAGAGAGACACAGAGAGAAATAGGGGAAGTGAACGAGAGAGGGAGAGAGAGAGAGAAAGAGAGAGGGAGAGGGAGAGGGACTCCAACAGTAATGGCAGGCCACTGATGGCCTTGCCGCCCACACAGTCAGTGCAACTTTGCCGGTGTTCTGTAGATCAGTGGTTCCTTAACTGGTGTGGCCTAGGGACCCACAATTTCTCATCACCAGTCTTGACCCAAATATTCAAACCAACTCAGTGACCCCCCCCGCCCCCCTCCATAGCCTAAGCATGTTAGGATGCATAGGCCTATTTCATCCATACAACCAGGTCACATCACAAACTAAACAGTTAACTGCTTACATTTTAACAAATGTAGCGCCCTGGCATCGGATCTGACATGGTGACCTTGTTTTTTTTTGTTTGTTTGTTTGTTTTTTTAACTACAAGTCCCAAGACTGACCTAGAACGTCTCCACAACCCACTTTTGGGTCCCGTCCCAGAAGTTAAGAAACACTGGTCTGGATAAAATGAGCAAGAGTACCGCGATAAGTAACCCAAACAACAATGTGACATCAATATCAAACACAAAAGGAAGAGGCAGGCCTGGCTGATGAGAAATGTATGGTGTTCTTTTGGAATGTATGCCTCAAAGATCATGGTAAGAACAAGGTTTCATTCACTCTGAAAGAACAATGAGTTTCAGCTGTCAGGGTTCCGGGTTGCTATGATTTTCCATCGCTAGTCTCTGCCAATCCACTGTCATACACACTGGTGGGGATGAAGGGCACCATAATATCAGATCTGGAAATTTAAACCTCTTTTGAAATCCTCATCAATAATACAAACTCAGCCCTCTTCATTACATTACAAATGGCACCTTATGACACACAGAAGGATCCCCATCAAAGTCTTTGAAGGCTGCTGGCAGGGAGAGGCTCAGAGAGTGTCTTTGAGAAGATGGTTTTTTGATGGCAGAGAATAAACTCGATGCTGAGCACAGAGATGCTGGAGAGGTGGAGGACTTTTCACGGGAAATAGAACTTGAGTGAGAGAATAAAAAATTTATGAAGCCACCCAAGGTGGCTCTGACAGCAGCGGAAGGATGATGGTGCGAATATGATGAGCACAGTCGTCTCTCCTCTCCTCTCTGTCTGTCCGACTCAGTCTCCCTCTCCCTCCCTCCCTCTCTCTCTCTCTCTCTCTCTCTCTCTCACAAACACACCTGTCTTTCTCTGTCTGACTCTTTCTCAAGTCTGTCTTTTTCTAACTTTCCCTCTTTCGGTGCACCTAAACACCTTTCTCCATCTCTTCATCTCTGACTATCTTGATTCCCTTCACACAGGGGAGCCAGTCTGATGATAACCTGGAAACAGACTCTCTCCTTGAGAACAAGACCAGATTTCCTCATCTTCACCTTCTCCTTTTCCCCCCACTTACCACTCTGGTTGGACACAGTGTTCAGAATCTCCCCCTTTTGTCCTCCCCATTTGCCTCAAACCATAGTAACATGGTCGTTTCGAGTGGAGCGTGAGTGGTTACAGCAGATAGGAAGGAAGAAAAAGGACAGTATACTACTTCTCATCTCCAGTAGCGTTGCAAGAAGTTCTCAATGGAGCCCCTGCAGACATACATGCAAATACGGTGCTCCAGATTTCTTCTTCTTGCGTGTTTACTGCTCATGAGAAAAGATGGACTCTGAAGACCGCACCCATGCGGCCGGCTCCTGGAGCTCTCGAAAGCGCTATAATTACGCCTCTCCCACCGCGGGGCCTCGTGTTCAAAGAGGTGGTGCGTGGGCTTAGCAAGTTTTTAATGACGGGGTCCAGTACTAGGGGAACATGCAGTTGTCAATGTTTTTTTTTCCCTGGGGCTCTGTGTAAAGCACTGACAAGTGTGTGTGTGTGTGTGTGTGTGTGTGTGTGTGTGTGTGTGTGTGTGTGTGTGTGTGTGTGTGTGTGTGTGTGTGTGTGTGTGTGTGTGTGTGTGTGTGTGTGTGTGTTTGTGTGTGTGTTTGTGTCGTGTGTGTGTGTCGTGTGTGTGTGTGCATGTATAAATGTGGCCGATATGAGTGGCAGTGAGTGAGTGAGGAAGTGAATAAGTTAGTGAGTGTGCATGTGTGTGCGTGTGCGTGTTTGTGGGTGTGTATATTTTTGGGTGTGTGCATGTGGAAATGTAGCTGTGGGTGGTAGTAAACGAGTGACTGTGCATGTGTCCTAGGGTTAATTAGGAGTTAATGTCCACTTCAGTGAAGGAAATAGCTTTTCTTGTGTGTCACGTTTGATGGTGATTTAAGCGATCATGTGCATTGGAAAAATGAAAGGCAAGTTTACATGTAATTGTGAATCAAATATGCACTGGCATTCCTAAATGTAAAATAGAGCCAGGACATGTGCGGTTGGTGCGTTTTTGTTTTGTTTTTTTCCGGAAAGCCTCCAGATATTTTCTCTTTTGTGAGCTTACGAAGGCAAACATTTGATGATGACAATCCTACCTTAAGATTGCCTGTTTCAGGACTCACTGAACCTTGAAATGATGTGAACAAACAGGTCTGGGTAAATCTGAAATGACTAAGAGTGAAATATACACACCTAACGCATTCAGTATAACTCTTTGGAAAAAAAACACCCTATCTTTACTCCAGAGCTGTGAGCGTCTTACCTGATTGATGTTGGCTGGGGTAAGAATCATATCCAGGACCCCCGACCAGCCCGCGATCACCCCCGTAGGAACCGAATAGGCCAGCGCGATCATCAAGAATCGGACATTGCTGCAAAGACAAGAGGATGGGAATGAAAACTAGTTAAAAAAGAGAAGTGGATTTGAGATGTGTCTTTGGTTAAAGGGGCTGCATTAAAGGAACACTCCACTTTTTTTGGGGAACAAAGGCTCATTTCCCAGCTCCCTTAAAGTTAAAGTAGAATCCATTTAGCCAATATTTGGATCTGTCAGTAGGTTCTCGGAATCTGGCAGAAGCACTTCAGCTATTAGTTTAGCATTAATGATTGAATCAGATTGGAGCAGTAGCATACTAATTGGCCTATTTGGATTCAACGATTTATGCTATGCTAAATAGCCAAAGTGCTACTGCCAGATCCGGAGATCGGCTGAATGGATTCAAAAACTGTAAAGCTCAACTGTCTTACTCAAAGGGAGTAGAAAAATGACCCTATTTCCCAAAAGAGTGGAGCGTTCCTTTACGAATCTGAAGGAACGGCATATATAAAACAGGACTAACCCTAACCCTAAAACTGAAATGAGACAGGGTTCAGCCTCTTTTCTACTAAGCAGCCTGTGACAAAACCACTGTTGTCTACCTAAAACTGTACTTCCTCAAGTACGTAAGGGGAGTGGCAACCCAGGGCGATGAAGAGCATAGCCAATTCAACAAGTCTAACATTCTTAACTTTTCCTTTAGCGGACTGCTAAAAACTTAGAACAAAAGTACATTTTACTCATTGCTTTTCAACTACACTTTTCAGCTACTGTATTGTATTCTCTTTTAGCCACACACAAAACAGATGGACACTTTGCTGACAACCAACGAGAAATGCTACTTTGCTAGATTGGGAGCAACAAAAGCCAATCTCCTTGAGTGGCAATACCCAGAAGTTGATAAAGTTCTTAGTGCACATTTGCAATGCATCCACAATTGGATAACCCTGACTCTTAGCATCTGCACAACTGAGAAGCAATTTATTTTGGGGCCCAACCCTTCTATCTATTCTTTCTTCACCATGTCTAACTCTGCAATTCACGGAAGAAAAAAAAGCACACACACACACACACACACACACACACATCCACACAAAATGGCAAAGCGCTGTGGCTGGGGT
>CM059269.1:20910789-21005789 GCA_030347295.1 Setipinna tenuifilis
GACAAGTAAGCCACATTTCAAAAAACTGTTTTACAAACAATATCATACTGTTTGTCAACTCCAGGAAGCAAATGACCTCTGGCTGAAAACATCCACGATATAGCCACAAGAAAAGAATTTGTTCTTCATTTGTTCCGATAACACTACAATTGGCGACAAGGACATTTGAAAGTACCTGGGCCTTTCAGTTTGTGAGATTGAAAAAAAAAATAGGAAGACACCACTACTAAATCACAATGTGTTAGGGAGAGTGTATGTGTGCGTGTGTGTGCGATTGTGTATGTGTGTGTGTGTCTGTTTGATTGTGTATGTGTGTGTGTATGTATGTTTGAGTGGATATGAGTGTATGTGTGTGTGTGCTTGTATTGTGTGTGTGTGTGCTTGTATTGTATGTGTGTGTGTGTGTGTGTGTGTGTATGTGTGTGTGTGCATGTGTGTGTGCGTGTGTGCGTGCTTGTACGTGTGTGAGTGTATGTGTGTGTGTGAGTGTATGTGTGTGTGTTTGCGTGTGGATGTGAGTGGGTGTGTGTGTGTGCTTGTATGTGTGTTAGTGTATGTATGTGTGTGTGTGTGAGTGTATGTGTGTGTTTGCGTGTGGATGTGAGTGGGTGTGTGTGTGCTTGTATGTGTGTGTGTGTGTGTGTGTGTGAGTGTATGTGTGTGCGTGCTTGTATGTGTGTGTGTGTGTGTGTCTGTGTGTGCGCGCTTCAGCAACTTTTAACTTCCCCCGTGCAGTTGCTCGCTGTGCCTGAGGATGGATGTGGAGTGCAGTGCAGATTGATTGTCTGTCGGCTCGCCCGAGGCACAGTGCCCTGACAGCCACTCTCAGGTAATGACTTCTGGACCAGGGGAGAGCAACACAGTCGTCTCCCGTCAAACAGACACAACATCTGCGCCTTCGATTTCAGAGCTCCCACGCAGGCGGCAAAAGATGGGCCTCATCCCATCAGCACTCGTAACATCCTGTTATGGCTGATGATGGCTGATAGGTGGTTTGGCGGAAAGATTACGATAACTGGCTTTTTGATTGACAAAGAGCTAGAAAGTTAGGATTTTTTTTTCTTTTTGAACAGAGAGGAGGAAGAGGACTTGTAGAGAGGAGGAAGCGTAACAGCGACGGAGAAGAACATTTTTTCGTGTGTCTTTGGAGAAGGGCCCAAAAATAGTGTGCATAAAGAGCCATATGTCCCAGATTTTTGCACCTCATCATTATCGAGCGTAATAGGGAGCAAAACAATCCAAGCTTTGAACACTGATTCTACTTGGAAACAATAGACTGCTCGCCCCCACAAACCCACTCACACAGACACACTAACTGTTCCATAAGTCTCCAGAAGAGATAGAGCTCATCTCCTACAGGTGGAGAAGAGCCGTTCCCATTCATCCGGCCCCCTCCATCTCTCCATTGGTCCACTCCCGAGATCCAGGTGACATTTTTTTGCCATGAAAGCCACGACTGTCCAGCCGTCACAATTGCTTCTGTGCTTGACTCGTCATGGGTGACGGTGGTGCTCCTGATTCAAAGCTCTGCTGGGCCTTGACATAATGAGAAAACGGTCGTAGTGTGCATGGCTCCAAAATTGGACACTGGCCCCTTACAAAGCTGAGCAGGTAGTGGCTTCCGCCTTTTTTTTTTCTACCAGTGTGGAAATCCACATGTTATTTAAATGGTAAAGAGGTGAAAGCAATCTGGAGGTAGGCTTTGGACCAGGGACCCCTAAAGCCCCCTCTCTCCGATTAACCAGCGTCACGGCCAGGAACATATAACCCTGCCTTTTGCCAATCACTAGCCTGTGACCTCTATGCGCTGCAGACTCTAGCGGACACCTGCCTTGGTCTGACAGGATCTCTTGAGCTCTTGAGGGGGCTAATTCACTTCTGTTTTAATTACATGAAGAACTCTCGGTACAATGTGTCTCCATGGTGACCTTTTCAGCTCCCACTGCCATCTCCGGTGACCCGCAGTGATTTATCTGTCTGACACGACGGAGGACCAATGTGGAAACGGTGTGTGTGTGTGTGTGTGTGTGTGTGTGTGTGTGTGTGTGTGTGTGTGTGTGTGTGTGTGTGTGTGTGTGGGAAGGGGGGGGGGGGCAGTGGCTGGTCGATGAATCAAGAAAGTGAGAGACTGAGCGGTGAAAAAAAAAGAAGAAGAATAAGAAGAAAAAGAAAGAGAGAGTAAGACAAGAGGAGGACTGAAGCAGAAGGACAAACAAGACACAGGGGGGGTAAAAAAGAGATGCTAGGCAATTTTGAGAGAAGATGATTAAGGTAATGGGTATTGATGATCTTCGTCAGACAGAGTCACAGGGAGCTGAATGACACAGGTAAAGTTGAGAAAGAGAGCGGCAGAGGGAGAAGGTAAAAACAAAAAAAAACGGAACAGAGGCATACTCCAGACAGACAGAGAAGAGAAAATAAAAAAGAAGAGAGACAAAGAAGGACGAAAGAACAAATGAGATGACAGACAGAAAGACAAAGGGAATGAAATAAATGAGGACAAAGAAAAGAATGAAAGTCTGGAGTGACAGATATGCAGACAAACAAGAAAAGATACATGGAAATGAAAAAATCAAAAACAAAGACAGAGAGAGTGACAGTGACTGAGAGAGAGAGATAAAGAGAGAGAGAGAGAGAGAGAGAGAGAGAGAAAGAAAGAGAGAAAGAGACAGAGAGACAGAGAGAAAGAGAGAGAGAGAGAGAGACAGAGAGAGAGAGAGAGAGAGAGAAACAGTGTGGGTGTCTGGCTTTTGTCAGATATCAGTGACTGATGCATTCTTAGCATGGCTGCGAGGGTAGGAACACAGTTCTTGGATCATTTGTGTCAAAGCAGATTGTTCCCCATTACGGTCTTGACAGATCCTTCTGCTGATTCACCTGAGAGAACCCCTCCCCCCAGCCCCCTCGCCTCCCCTGTCCCCCCCACCCGCACCCGCACCCGGTCCCGCACCTGTTACTGTGGCAATTTGGTTGGCTCCGTAATCAACATTTCATTACATTACACTACACTTAGCTGATGATCTTATCTGGAGTAACTTACAGTTATTAAGGTATAGGTTTTCAGTTACAGTCCCTGGAGCAATGTAGGGTTAGATGCCTCAAGTGCCTCAAGGGCAGTTCAGCCAGGAGAGCACTAGTGCTTTTTTTACTCCCCCACTCCCATTCTTCTGACTAAAAAGGGATTTGAACCTGCAACCCTCTGATCCCAAGACCAACCTTTTAACCTCTAGGCCACAGCTGCCCTGTCTCTGTAGTGCCCTGCCCTGTCAACAGGCTCCTGTCTCGTGTGTTTACATAAAGCAGTGTGTAAGAGCCAGAGAGCACAATCCAGGCTGATTGAAGAGGGCAATCACGCTTGCCTTCCCAATCAGCCACCATTGTGAGGGGGCGAATGTGCGGCTATGTTTTTCCCTCTCCTCTGCACGTTGGAGCGGTTCTCTGGCTGATCCACTCTGACAGGTGTCAGCTGGAACGAATAAACTCTAGGGGCTATTTCAATGAACGGACGAAAACGTGTTTGGTGTCCCCAATTCTTGAGCTTCTGATCAAGAGTAATCACACAAAATAAAGCTCACTCCCCAGAGAAAGGACTGAAAAGAGAGGGGGCAGGAGGGGGTGGGGGGTGGCAAAACAACAAAAGACCATCAAACGGTTGCAATTTATTTTTTATACTGACGGCGGGGAGAAGGAACGTTGCACCATGTGTCGTCGAGGGAATCCTGGCGCGGTTTCTAAATCGGGTGAGCGGAAGAGGCAGCTAGTCTCCTTCTTCCTCAGCGCAACTCTGCCGTGATTTGTCTATCAAACGCCGCTGTTTGATCGCTGCAGTGATGCCCTTGAACTCTTTTTTGAGGAGTTTGACTTGACAAACTCCACGTCTCTTCCAAGCAGCCTGGTCCTGCCGACCCAAATTCCCCTTTCGAGCTGCCATGTGAGCACCGAAACTCCACTGATGTTTGACGGCTCCAGGAAGAAGGCGCGCGCAGCGAGTCAAAAACAATACCCTCATCACCACCAGTGTCAGTGTCAGTGTCTGCTCTGTGCTCAGGACTCGGTCAAAGTACACACAGAAAGAAGCCGCTGCCACCTGCTGGAGACAATGGGATGTACATGGTGTTTGTGTATGTGTGTGTGTGAGTATGTTTGTATGTGTGTGTGTGTTTATGTGTGTTGTTTGTGTGTGTTTGTGTGTGTGTGTGTGTGTGTGAGTACGTGTGTTAATAGCACTTTATTCCCAATACATTAGGAGTGGATCTTTTTTAAAAATTGGCATTTAATATTGCAGTAATCATTTACACGTCTTACTAAACATACCAGTGTGTTTATAGATGTGTGAGTGTGTGTGTGTGTGTGTGTTTTAAGTGACTCGGGAAATTAATTTGCTTTGGTTCATACCAGTGACATTTACAGGCTGGATTGTGTTGCATTAAAACCTGTGTGTATATGTGTGTGTGTATGCGTGTGTGTGTGTGTGTGTGTGTGTGTGTGTATGCGTTTGACTGCAGACCTGTGTTTAAGTGCTCTGAACTCATGCTGGCTGGGTTAAATGTCTCTGCAGTGGGGAGTGCATAAATCCACACACTTTATGGATTAAAATGCAACCCGTTCTCATGACTCAGGCACTGTAAAACACTAAAAAGTTGCTGCCTAGGAAAATATGTGCCCTATATATGCCAATCCAGAATATACTGGTTACATTTCAGAGGTTTCCAGCATGATTATAAAGCATTTACGCGTGACTACCCTGCAGTACTGTCGGTGCTTAAAATACACGCCGTATGCAATATCACGTCACCTGAGACAGCCCTTCACAAATTAAATCTCTAGCCGTGTAAATTCTTTTTGCTGAAATGTCTACAAACTTCAAACAGGATTGACTCATTTCAAGCAGCTACATACATATAAATAGTCCATGCACTCCATGGAAATTTATATTTGTAGCATAAAACCTACTAAATGGCCTTTCTTAAGCTAACCTCCTAGCTGTCTATTATCCTTTTTAAAGGGCAGCCTTAATTATTACAGTCAATCGTCCAGGCATTTGAGTTTATGTACATACCAGACCCACTACAACACACCCACCCTTCTCTGTCCCATCCTTTTGCACAGGTAAGGTGTTGACTTGAGACTGTAGTGACTGCAGACAACATTGTTATTTTTTTCTTTAAAAAACTGAGGTTAAGAAAATATCTTCCAGTTCTTCTAGAATGTGACTCTGAATCTACAATTATTATGTCATCATTGTAATATTATAGGCTTGCATGGTTTTAACATTATCATTCAGTTTGTAATGCAGCAGGTCTTACATAACTGGATGCAGTGTTTTTTTTCTGACTAGTGCTTTTGTCTTACAATGACCCTGCCATAACATTAGGCAGAAAGGGCTGGGTTTTAATCACGGATATTGTGGAGGGCATGCCAAAGAGTTTTTGGTCGGGCCATTATGTCAAGTAAAAAAATAAAAAATAAATAATAAATACAGCAGTTGGGGAAAAAAAAGCCTTCTATCCGCCTCATTTAAAGGAATATGATTTTCATTCTCAATTGGTATCTCCTAATGCAGTTTTACATCACCGGAATAGAGTTCTTTGTGACGGCAAAAATGATATGGAAGATTAGCAATGGATGGCTTAATAAAATTACTTTTTTATAACCCAAAGTCATGCAGATAACCTTGCCCAGGTCTTCTAAAGGAAAAAAATGCAGGTAATATTTGCGATGAACTGAGAGGTGTGGTGCTTTGTCTGAAAACCACAGTCATTTTTTTCCAAGTGAAGGTTACCTTTCTACTGCTGTTTTGTTGTTTTGTTTTTCTCTTTCACATAAAGTGACAAAAGAAAAGAAAAATACAAGAATAAGCAATGGCAGTTTGTGAACACAAACACTTCTGTCATAAAACTCAATATGAAGAAAATAAAATGCAGGCACACAGCACACAGAAATGGGCAATGGCCCCCACAGTCTGTTTGAAAAATGTTTAAATGGGGCCCCTAATTTCAGCAAGTGAACATTGTCCCTCTGTCCTTTTGAGTCTGCCTGCCATTGTGATAGCGGCAGTGTGAATGTGGACCACTACCAGAGTAGAGCTGTGTGATGAAGCACAATAACAATAGACCTCAGTAAAAAAAACGCTGTTCTTAAATGGTTACCTTTCATTTTCCAAAAAATATTGAAAATGAAAAAAAAAAAGAGAGAGAACTCGTTTTTCTTGGCAAGGCTGTTATTATTGTCCTGATACTGGTCTCTGTACACCACAACAAAAACAGACCCCCTGGAGGCCTGGGGCTTGCTGTATTTTCTGAATGGTACCGTGGAATTACTGTACTTTCTTTCCCCACACAATGCATCAGTGCAGCTGATAAGACTGTTCAAGGTTTCTATTGAAGCTGAAAATATGTGTAATAATAACAAAAAAAAAGGAGCGCAGAATCTACTGTACGTCTCTTACAGTGTTGGAGGATGAGTTCAGCATGGCTCAGGTAGTTCAGGATGAAGGCGGGGATGTGTGTGTGTGTTTGTGTGTGTGTGTGTGTGTGTGTGTGTGTGTGTGTCTGTGTGTCTGTGTGTCTGTGTGTCTGTGTGTCTGTGTGTCTGTGTGTCTGTGTGTGCAAATATTTTGTCACAGAAACACAGGACTTGACGGCTTCAAACATTCATCGGCCAAATTTGGCTGAAATTCCTGCCTGAAGCGGATGTGCTAGTACGCACCAGCAGGTGAGTGATCCACAAGTCCAGTCCAGGGCTATGCGGACAAGGGACGAGAGTGTCACCCAGAACATGGCCAAGTCTAGACATCTAGCACACAAAATGGGCCACATTTTACAAGAGATGCAGTGCAGTGGACGAAATGGATGGTATAAATCAAAGTCAGATAAATCCCCTGCCTTCTCTCTAATGCAAAAAAACAATCTGTCTACATAAACGCCACAAAACATATCCTTACCAGAACTTTAACATTACTGGTGATTGGGAGGAACAAGTCACAGAGCTGCGTCATGAACACCAAGACACACACAGTGCCTCTGCCTCAATAGTTACACAACTCGGGCAGGGCAGAAAGCAGGTAATAACTCTATGCTTGAAATCATCAAAAAGTTTCAAAGTTATTATGACTACCTACTAGCAAATATTAAATGTACCCTACTGTCTCATGCCTGATTTCGGGCACCATGCCTGAGATCTTTCAGTCCTGCTTGGGACATCATCTTCCAGCCCCTCAGAGATGTAGGTCTGGGTGTCCCTAAAACTGAGTGGCTTTACAGCTCCACTAGGACAGGCCACCTGGTCAACATGTTAAATAATGACGATCCAGCCGACAGAGAACTATCATGGGAGTCGCTGTTTGTACATCTACAACGGTGCAATACCCCGCTTCTCATGACATTAAAGCAACTAAACTGACTAAACTAAACTGCCTGCCAACTAAACACAATGACAAGCCCTTGTTTCTCAAATCAATAATAAAGCAGAATGGAAAGCTGGACATCAAAGCTGCTGGATTCAGAGTGAGTTCCAACTGGCTGGACTTAAACCACCTCTGCTACCGTACAAGTTTACAACTGTTCTGGGTGAGACACGACAGAGAAGCCGATGCTTTTAATAAAAAATATAATATCAGACCTGCGGATCTCCATTCTCAACGGAGAGAACACACCCCGCTAGCTAGTACAAATTAAAAACACAAGAGTCTCTCCCTTCTTCACCTCAGACAAACTCAGAGTGCACAGTATTGGATGAGCCCGAAGCTGCAGGGGAAATTAGCACATCCACAATTTGCCGACCGCTTCGTTTCTCATTCTGTCCTGAAAACCCCACTCTATCCCGAACAAAGTCTTTGTCTTCGTGATTAAAGCTCGGCTACAATGCCTTCCAACTAAACACAACTTGGCAGTATGGTACCGATCAAAGCATGATCCTTACTGTGCACTACACCCACATCCCCATGAAAAAAACCGAAACAATGGCCCACATACAAAATGAATGCAACCAATACAAAGGGCTGTATGTGGCCAGACACCGACTGTTTGATCAATGCGGTTGCTAAGGAATTCCACAGAACATACAATATACATGATTGCAGGTTTTTTTTTTACACACAGTACTGTAAGTCTGTAAGGTTGAAGCATAGCAGATCTGACAACCATTGTTTTAAAAACGTTCCAAATACTCCAGATATGGTAATCACAGAAAAGTCTGTGAAATCTGTATTCATCTTTGAAGTTGGCTGCTGCTGCAAAGAACAGAGGCAGAAAGAGTGGAAAAATGATGTTCAATCTCTGCTTTGTTTGGTAGCATGAAAATATAGAAAAGATGTTTTGTCCATAACGGCTATATTTGTATGTGTGTGTGTGTGTGTATGTGTGTGTGTGTGTGTGTATGTGTGTATGTGTGTGTGTGTGTGTGTATGTGTGTGTGTGTGTGTGTGTGTGTGTGTATGTGTGTATATGTGTGTGTGTGTGTGTGTGTGTGTGTGTGTGTGTGTGTGTGTGTGTGTGTGTGTGTGTGTGTGTGTGTGTGTCCTTACCATCGCCTGAGCAGTAGGTCTGTGACGGGGACAGAGCGCATGGCTGATCCCAGCATCATGAAGAAGGCCGACAGCAGCAGAGAGGCCCTCAGACCTGTGGGTGACACACAACATGGAGGAGTCAGTCAGCGATGACAACAGGCTATTAACCTATGTGACATGTGACAGTGTTACCTAACTGGACACCATGGCAATGCTACCCTACCTAAATATACGACAGCTCTGATGTACCTGGACATAATGACATCACTGATATAAAGGGACCCAATGCAGCCCTTTGCTACCTAGACATAAAGTAGTGTTAACCAACCTTGAGGTATGACAAAGCTAAGTGACCATGTGACTGCTTTAACCTACCTTGATACAGTATGGGATGAGATTGAATGGGGCATGAGGGTGAAGGTACTGCATGTCATAACACCACTGATGAGATGACACTGTTATAAAGGCACTAAACATGATGAGAACAGCTCAATAAAATCCCTGACTCTCTGATCTATGAGAGTAAAA
Organism: Setipinna tenuifilis; assembly: GCA_030347295.1. Taxonomy (NCBI): domain Eukaryota; kingdom Metazoa; phylum Chordata; class Actinopteri; order Clupeiformes; family Engraulidae; genus Setipinna; species Setipinna tenuifilis. The sequence continues at coordinate 20,919,824 of CM059269.1, forward strand.
TCTCTGACACATGACGTATATGGGTTTTCCAGTGGGCCAAAAGCCTGATGTAATTTGAGTAAAACTGAAAGAAGTGAAAGATGCAACATTTAGAGAAAAAAAGAGAACTGGAAGAATTTTGGCTTCAATTTGACGCATAAGCCACAAACTCAGTGTTGATCAGGCGTAACCACTGCTGTGCTTTTGAGGGGTGTGTGTAGTGACATTTTCAGCAGCTTTCTCTAGCCATGCTTCACATCTTCAAAAATTTGTACTTATTTAAGTTATGTCAAAGTTCTTTCTCCAGAAGGGATTTTAAAACTAAATGCGATTTTTTTTTTTTTTTTTTTTTTTAGCTTACTTGTGATTTAATTGGACAACTATCTCCCTTTGGCGCCTACTGACAAACCATCCTTTAAAATGATTACATCTCCCTAATTAGTTATTTCTTCTAATTAACAGTTCATAATTAGGCTAGTCTCTACAGTCTAGTCAGTGTTTCATTCTGAATTTCAAACAGACTGTAAGGCTGTAAGGAGAGCAAAAGTCAAGCCCTCTTCCTCCCACATCCTCCCCTCTTGAACCACAGGGCGAAAACACTTACTGCTTCCTGTCTGGCATCTCTCCACTGCCATGTGAGAGTCACGTCAGCTGGCTAAAACAGAACTTCTCCCTTTCTCTCCACACATTTCCACTCTCATGGAGAAAGTGCCCTACGTGTCTGTGAGAAGATGCTTTCACTACAAGGTTCTGTTAGTAATGTGGAATGAGGATATATTCTAAGAACTATTCTCTGAACTCTGAATGTTTTCTTACCAGGATACATCTGGTGATTTTGTAAGAAGCAGTAGTAGTAATAATAGAGTAATAAGGCTCTGCCTAATGTTGTGGCAGATCCCTCTCTTTCAGACATCACAGTTGTAACGTTTACATGTCTTATACACATCAACAACAATTTCATATCTCTTTACTGTGTCTTCTAAAAACCTGCCATTAAGAGACTAGCCTACTGCTTTTGTGTAGTTCCAAATATTAAAGTACATTTTCCTTTCAAAGAAAAACATATTTGGATGTTTGAACATAGCCAAAGGCACTCTATTTCTAAAGTTAAGCAAGGCTATTTATTTATTTAACATTTATTTATTTATTTTTACTTTTTAACTGAGTGAGCCTTTTCTGTGAGGGAGCCGCACTGTCAAAGTCAGCATGTGTTGTGTATACTCAACTCTTAAGCTCCCTCTCTGAGTACCTGAAATTCCACTCTTTCGTAAGGGCTATGACAGGACAGGACTCACAAGGTTTCACAAGGTCACTCAACCCTAAGGACACATGGGGCATATTTAAGTGTTACTTTGGGTTGCTTTAGGCCAAACTTGAAGTCAATTTGCATTACCAACTTTAAGACTGTGAAGACCGTAAGCCCAATTTTAACTGTGTCCTGCTGAGCTCATACTGGACATCTCCTGAACATGGCAAAATCATATCGATTCTACCTCTAACTTGTCTGAACGATGTCCAAGACACTAACAGATTTGTAATTGACTCTGTTGTCACTCAGTGATTTTATTTGTGAGCATATAGTTTTTGTAACTTAAGAAATAAATGGAGTGGATGAAGTTTAAATGTTTAACCTGAAAAGCTTTAATACAATGACAGTAAATCTACATTGTTTAAAGTTTACAAAGACACTGAATTTATAAAATAAATAAATAAATGCCATCTCATTGGTGTGAGATGTGCCACAAGTGGTAGACTGAATACATTTTCTAATTAAATAACTATTAAGACAACAATAGGCTACATAATTAAAAACAGCTAATCGTGTCAGCAAGAGTTTGGGCTAATGTAAATATTGTAATGACTTTTAATTAACCACCTCTGTTATCTCTGACTATGCCAAATGTTTCTTTTGTGGGCGTATGCTATAGCCTACATGTGTAAATACACTTTTAGCTGGGTCATAAAAGAAGAAACTAGTATTATTCCCTAGAATTGTTTTCCACTGAAAAACAGCTTCAGAAAACTTTAGAAAAAATGGGAGAAAATCCGGCCAAACACTGTCCATCTCCATCCAAATTTAATAAAATCAGATTGGTAAATTAGATTACTTTATCATAGCAGGTGGCATGGCTGCCAAGATATCGAACAATGTGATACTGGATCTGAGCAAAACATTGAGGGGAAAAAAACCCCACTCTAGCTGATAAGGGAGAGAACAGCGATAGGAGAGAAAAGGAGGCAATGCCTAGCAACAACATCCCTATGTTATCAAATGTTCTGTGTGAAACACGCAATAGGCTCACAGTATCACAGACATCTTTTAATAACCCTCATACCTTCTTCTATACATGCTGTTAAAAACTTCAGAATCTAAAAGGCCTTTCTGACTGTGACAAATTGCCCCCAAACATTCAGTGTTACTTGAGGATACTGTTGTATACAAAAGTAGTAAAAACGTGAGCATAACATACAAGTCAACAATTATTTGTACGTGTGAGTGAGTGAGAGAGTGAGTGAGTGAGTGAGTGTGTGTGTGTGTGTGTGTGTGTACTCTGCAGGGTTACAGGTGTGATGTACATTAGGGTGTGATAGTTAAAGAAGATAACAGCCTGAATGGTCTATGAAGTAGGCTATAGGCAGTTCACATAACAATGGCAATTGTTTTGTTTTGGTTTACTTTTTCAGTGATTAATAATTCAATTATACTGAAATAAATCGTGATCAAAGTTTGGGCTGTACAATGCTTATTGTGGTGACTGTGGGTGAAATCAAATCGAAGATGCCACCTGACAGACATCAGCTGACTGTCATGTGCTGAAAACAATTTGTTGTTTGGCGACTGCCAAAACAGAACCCTTGGTTACTGTAAAGAATGGAATGCCACTGACTTGCCGAGTCTTGTCCTAAACTTTCCGGGCACTTCACCTGTCCTCTCATCCCACACAGATGCATAAGTATTACTGACAAAATGATGGTTATCAATCATACAATTATTTATTACATTAGTTTCATATTTTTTTGTCTTTACCATCTAAGATAACAACTTGAATGTGACTAGAATGTGACTAAATTTCAATTTCATTTAAAGAACACCAAGAAATTATTCCTTTTCTGCCCAGTCCTTTTAATTTATAATCTACTGGCTTACAACACTGAAAGTTAAATTGTGCCCAAAATAACTACTTTCACCATCACTTGGAGTTCTTGAGACCTTGTGCTGTTGAACATTGTGTTCCTGATCAAGAGCTCTTCCACACAGATGTGACCAATCTAACATCTGTCACAGCAGCTCAACCACTTGTCATATTATTGCGTGCGGGCAACTAACTTGAAACATTTTACTGTCAGCTTTTATTGACGTGAACAGACGAAAAAAAACTCACCTTTTTTATCCATTAGCCACATAAACAACAACCATGGCAGGAAGCCCACGGGGCCCCATAAGACCAGTACGGCGATGTCTGTCGAAGAGAAATTGAACGCCTGCTTGGCAGATATCTGTATTGGTCCCCAAGTGTTCCATACCATCCCTTGCATGAACCCACACAACGAAAACAGGGTCAGAACCAGCCATCTTCGTCCATAGACTCTGCTGTAGACAGGCTGTATGCTAGTCTCCGTTTGAGTTGGAACGAGCAATGGTTCCCTTTCCCCCTCTGTGCTCTCGATGGCACCCATTGAATTGGCTTTGGTATCACGTCAAGTAAAGCCTCTTGTAAAGTCCGTGTGGATTTCCGACGCCAGGTGAAAAAATAACCACGATTTCGAAATCCTCTCAATGGAACCGAGAAAACAAAAACAACCGCTACCATAACCCACAATTGAAACTTAACTGCGCATGCGTGCCCAAAACGGAAGCGACCACCCTTTAGTGAAACTGGGAAGCTTGGTTCGCCATGTTGGATTTCATCTTGCGTTTGCAAGACACGGATATTTGAAACTGCTAAGAGCCAAAATGTCATCTAATTCCACGCATCCCATTTCCTCTTGAAAAAAGAAGTGAAGCTCACGTGAGTTTTGTTTACTAGACGATGGAACGTTCTGTTCACTTCAGTTCCGTGAGTTCGAACGTATATTATTCACACGTGCTGAGTAATGTGAGCAGCGGGTCAAGTTTCACCCAAAAAGAGCCCACCCTTCTCTTTTGTGTTACAGTTTAAGCGTGTGATAAAGTTATTGTTGGGGAAGACCGTGTGCGGCATTTACATTAGGATTGTAGGTCGTTGCATGTGGATGTCGACAGTCTGCTTCTTATGGTGTCTTTTAAATACTTTTAAGTCTGTGTAGAATCAGCTGACCAGCATATGGTAAGGTGAAAATTAGCTTTAAGGTTAAACGCATACGCCTGTAATGCAATAAACACTCCTAACCATGCGAAACACTTAGCCACTGGGACAATTGTTTTTTGTGCTATTGTGTGTCTTGTTTCTTTTGCAAGAGGTAAGAGACTGTAAGTAAATTCACTAAACTTGAATTCCACAACTGCACAAGTGTTTCCAAAATTAGTGCTCTCATCAGATTATCTCGTCGGATAGGTTTTCATGCGACATGGCCAAAAAACCCTTTACTCCTGAGGAGGTGCGCAGGATAGTAGAGCACCATAAGGATCCAGCTGTGTTCCACAATATGACAAATGACTGGCCAGCATTGGGCTGGACAGTACAACGCCTTTCTCTGTGCCTGGAGAAGAAACCTGTTCGGTTTCGCATCGGAAAGAGGAAGGCAGACAAAAGTAAGCTGTTGTCCTGAACCCATACACCCTAAATCGTGTGAATTAGGCTTAGTTTACAAGTGATGCGAGGCCTATGTGATGGCATGTGGCATCACTGATTGTGGACTGCCTCCTTTGATATAGCCTAAATGGCCTTCTGCAGGCATTCACTCTGCCAGTGAAGTGGTTTTGCTTTTGCTGTATTGTGATTAAATTGGCTTTTGGAACTTTCACCACAAAATGGCAACTGAACTGTTATGGGCTGTAGACATGGGCAGTGTAAACACCTCTAGGAATATGTATTTCGCAGACCACACTCATACATTCTTAATCGCGGGAGTTCTGCAGTTCTGCTTGGATCTCCAATGCACCCTTTTCATGTCCTTAAGGGGCCCATTAAGCTGGCAGCTTATGGCACATAATAATTACCAATGAATGTGAAATCGTTCAGGGCAGAGCACATTCTCCTAAGATGGGTACAGTGTGCACATACCTTAGTGCGCAGAATATGTAATTTCTGTAACCAACAGAGTGTAGACATTATACAGCCTGGGGGATCTTGTATTTTGTGAATACTTGCTGTTTTTTTTTTCATCCTCAAAATGTCAATGGCTGAAAATTGAGATGAGGAGCTGACTCTTGTCAGGTAGTGTTATTTAATTAAATTCAGTCATAGTTTAAAGCAGTTCAGAGCTCAACTAATAAGAGAGTTCACACATTCTGAGTGGGACTAAAATGTACTCAGTATAGATATGAAAATAAGTTGATATGTTTCCATATGTTGAAAATATTTGAAAAATGTATAAAGCTGTTTTTGGGTACCTTTGTTGATCACATTGAAGCGTTTAAGTCAGGATCTAATTTGGGATCTGAATAACTGAGTCGCTAGGCGGGACCTCACGATGTATGTGTTCTTGTTTTTTTCTTTTTTGTCATCTTTTGTCTGTCTTCCCCTGGTTTCCTTAGCACCTCTCTTTGAAACCCAGTGTAAGTATGTGGAGGCAACCATTGGAGAGTTCATAGCCTGGACTAGCCAGCAGACAGGCCTTTCAGTTGGTCCGTTCCACGACTATCCCTTCTCTGACTACTGGGCCTATGCCGATTACAAGTACATCGCCAAGCTGTTCCAGCATAAAGAATCCATGTTTGAGGTGACTATTTCTCAGCATCTTCATCCTATTTAGGGTTATCTTGATGTAAACCAGTGATGGGCAATCTGGTTTCAGAACTTACAACCCAGTACAACATACAGTATCTCACAAAAGTGAGTACCGGTACACCCTTCACATTTCAGCAAAAATGTGCTATATCCTTTCAAGTGACAATACTACACAAATCAAACTTGGATATGTTTTTGAGTAGTCAGAAAAAGCTTGTGTAGTAGTATAGATTTTCTGCCCTCTGAAAAAAACTTAAGACACAATCATTTTTGTATACATAGCAGGCCACAAAAGTGAGTACACCCCAAAGTGAACATGTCCAAATTGTGTCAAAATCATTAATTATTGCCTTAATATGAAATTTACCAGAGCTGCACAGGTTGTTTTTGTGATCCTTTTCCATTCCTCCATGATGGCATTACGGATTTGGCAGATGTTAGACACTGGTCTCTTCCACCTCCTGCATAAGGATGCCCCACGGGTGATCAATAGGGTTCAGGTCTGGAGACATACTTGGCCACTCCATTATCTTTTTTGTGATCAAGCTTTACAAGAGGCTTTCCTCTCAGAGGATGATCATGCAGACCGGGTTGTTGCACTGTGCAGCATCTTATTTGAGCTCTGACAAGCTAACTTCCCACTTCTGCAACCTCTGCAGCAATGCTGGCTGCAGTCATGCATTTATTTTTTACAGCCAACTTCTGCATTTCACACTTAGTGTGTGTATCTTACTTCTTTAATTGATCCCGTCAATGCCTGTTCAAAGTGGAACCTGTTTTGGAAAACCACTTAATGAATCTGGACATAACATTGTAGCTCAGTTTCATGGTGCTGCTGATCTTCTCTAGATGCGCCATCATTGTGTACAGCAAATAATTCCATTTCTGAAATATTCACACAGTTTTTTGTCACAAGGAGCCATGTTGGGCATCCAGTGTCTAGTATGAGAGAATTATAGCCAAAACATTAAAATGAGTAGCTCTAATACATGACACACATATTTGTATGGTCCTGTTGAGCAGACCAAAACACAAAAATAAACAATTGGACAAGCAGAGTTTCAGAGTTGAATGATATGTACAGTTATCATTAAGGGTATACTCACTTTTGTGACCTGCTATTTAGACAAAAATGCCTGTGTGTAAAGTTTTTTTCAGAGGACAGTAAATGAATGCTGCTACACAAGCTGTACACTGACTACTCAAAAACATATCAAAGTTTCATTTCCGTAGCATTGTCCCTTGAAAAGATATACCACATTTTTTGTTGAAATGTGAAGGGTGTACTCACTTTTGTGAGATACTGTATTTATTGCAGCCATCTAGCACATTTAAGCAGTTATTCTTCCAGCATTCTCTGCAATATGTGCATTCACACTAACCAAAGTTTGCTTCTGACTTAAACTGTGTGAAAGATTTTTTATGAATAAAACGGCACAATGCAGTACAAATGTGTTTATTCGTGAAATTTCCCCCTTTTGATTTTTCCTCATGTTTTTAAACTAATGTAATAAATAACCCCTGCCAATTCCAATTGCTATGCTAAACTGCAAAATCACAGAAATGTCCTAATTTACAAGGCTGACTGACTCCAGACTGTGAAATAAACAATACATTGCTCAGCATCAGTATTGATCATCATTACAATTTAGACAAGAGATATTTCACTGTCAGTGCATTGATGTGGCAGTCAAGTGCTTTAAAATTATTTTTGTGCCTGAGGAAATCTCGCCCTGAAAGGTCTGCCAAATGATTTTGCCATTATTTCTGAGAATAGCCGCATATCTCGTAGGCCTTTTTTTTTTTGCAGCCCCCATCGTTTTTGTTTCATTTTCTTTGATTTCTTTTGAATGTTCAGACAAACCTGTGGGGCTTTTTGAGGCAGTCAGACACAGGGTCATTTTTAAAAAGATGAATGGGGCCATTTAAAGTTGTTGAAAGCCAGGGAGCGAGCAGTCTGTCATTCACAGCTGCATGGAAATGGTAATGGTCTCATTACACAGGGTATGGGGCAGCATCCCATAACTTTTCTCCCTCTTAGGCTCTTCATTTTTTAATCGTGACAGGAGGACTTGATTGACAGCATAAATGGTGCTTTGACACGGTGCAGGGAAAATGGTTGATCGTCATGTATTGTGAACCAGCAATCAAACTGTTACAGAGCTGTCAGGATAAGGATGAAATACTCGCATTACTGCATTAGCTGGTCATTTTTGGCAGTACTGGTACTTAAATGTGGGGTAGGAGATGTTTTCCTGGAGCACTTTTTACTATATTGCTTAAAATCCCCTTCACACCCCAATGGTACCCAATTAATTACGTAAATGCTCTAACACAAAAATAAAACATTAGCCACCTGTTTGACAGACAGGACTGAAAACACACCATCCAATCATTTTAAGTGGCAGTAGTTTTAGTTTTAGGGGAAGATCACGCAAATGTTAACATCCAGAATAAAACAATCAAACTTGATATATCTCTACAACACAATCTACTATGATAATCAAAGATGTGAAGTTTACAAATTCACCCAGGCTGGATTAAAAGTTAGAGCACTTTAAAAATGGTGAGAGGTAAAGAGAAGCATCAGAACTTTGCGCTCTTGAAATGCAAATTCATCTGTAACTCACTGTGAAAGATATAAATTACTTTTTCCTTATCTTAATGTTGTTTTATGTTAAAGTCATTTCCTTTTATAAGGTTCTATCATGGAAAGAAAGAAAAAATATATCAAGATGACTTAGTAAACATATAAACTCTGTAAATTGTAACTCTGTTACCATAAAAAAAGAGTTTTTTCTTCTCCGTCAGGTGGATGATGCAAAAAAGTGAAAATAATTTTCAAAAGAAACCACCTTGGTAGGACACTTAATTTGAGATATCCCATTTAAAAATCGTGACCCAAATATAGGAAATATACCCATGTTAAAAAGTGTAACTCCATTACCAAGATCCGTAATGGAGTTACAGTGAAGTCACAAGATGTTATCTTACATTAAATATTATTAGATACAATAAAAGTTATTGTAACTTATTTTCATTTCAGAAATAAAGATGAGTAATATTAAATAAGAGAGAAAATGAAAGCCTGTTATTCCAGGAACATGGGCACCTTTGAACTAAAAAACTTATGACACTACGTAGTATGGAGGACCTGAGGTCAGTAGTTTTTTACTGGCCAAACCCACACATCATTATGGCTGGTACCAGACAGATACATTTAGTTTCTTAAGGCTCAGCATTGAGGGTTTAATGTGTTTTTTTTATGAACAGTACCAGCCGAACTCTATCAGCTGTCCCCCTTATACACCTACATACAGTGTATGACTGTGTACACTTTGAATGGTATGGAGGAAAGAAAAAAAAAGCGACCTATATATTTTCTCAAACATATACCCTGCAAATGAGCTTTCCCATCCAATTTTATATTACCATTTAAGTACTTGTAGGCACATACAAACAGACACATTTTTATCGATTTATAATCTGCTGATTGTAATCAAAAATGTAGTGGGAGTGTAGCTCTATTGCCATGTGATTTTCCCCTTTAGCTTCAGTAGAATTTTTTTCTTAACTTGGAAAAAGTCTTGTTTTTTTCTGTCCTGTGAATGTCAGAATTAAGAATAAACCTGACTTTGACTTTGACTTAACAGGAGGTGGTGTGGTCTGACTTCGGGTACCCGGGTCGCGATGGAGCAGCCAGCACGCTTTGGGTTGGTACAAATGGGGCCAACACACCCTGTCATCTTGACACTTATGGCTTCAATCTGGTTTTCCAAGTGGAGGGCAGGTAAGTGATTACTAACACGTGTCTTCTCAAACTTTAATCCAAATCACACCAATTCACCTCAAGGGTATTGCATTAGAAAGTCATTTCTGCAGCACTATAATGAACCCCCAATCATTACTTTTTAATACAAGACCTTGAAATAGTATTACTTAATGTCTTTAACTTTTAATGTAATTTCAATATACAAGTGAAATGATTCTCAAAGATATAAATCTTTCCTCTTTTCTTACGAATATTATTATTCTCATTAGTCATATTACATTACTGCAGCCCTCCCTGTTAACTTGCACACGCAGTTTCATATTTATAAATCAGATGTAAAAAAAAGTAGAAAGTTTGCTTTGACCCATAAAAATGTTCACTGTTTTTTTTTTTTTTTGTTGCTCTGTCCTTTATATTTGTAAGGTAACGACAGCCTGTATTAGGCTGAAGTTCTTTGTTAGGACGCCAAAGGGAGCATAGGTTAGACCAGCACATGAGAACGGCCTGGAATGAGGATAACAAGCTGTTGCCTAACAGAAATAGGCTTTGACAAAAATTGAGCTCAGGCAAGCCATTGAAAATATGGAGAAAATCCTGTTTTCTCATGTCTCTTTCACTCTGTCCTCCCCTCTCCCTAGAAAGGGTACGAGATGAGTCTGGCTGATCCATTTTTAAGCCTTTGTGGTGAAAGTAATTTCTCGGCAGCCATGTGCGAACGAGCAGGGCCGAGCAGATAGCAGGGAATGGCCCCATTGAGCAGAGTGACTGAGTCGCCATTGTCGGGCAAACAGGGCATGACAAAAGCGAAGCACCTTAAAGTCCCATCTTATCATCAGGCCGGCCCCCTCTCATAAGAATGTGCTGTGCCGCTTGTTTCCGTAATAGGTTGCTGAAACTTTTCATGTCGCTCCGACCTGGATACAATACGGGCCAATCACAGAGAATTTAATTTGCTTTGCCATTTCCAGATTGAGAGCTGATGGATCTTGAATAGACAGGGGACACAGCTGTATATACGGCTTTTTTTTTTTTGCACAGAGAGTTTATTTGAAGCCTTACTGGCTATGGTTTCAATACAAGTTACACTTTAGTTTACACATTATGCTTGGAGTTTCTCTGTTTTTGTGAACAGCAGTTCCCGGTTTAGGAAGGAAGAGTCTTGCCTTGTTTCTTGCCATCAAGACATCAACACAGTTTACCAACAAAATCATAGACTATACTAACCAAGTTAATTATTTGAAATGGCTGACTCGTAAATAGATGGCTTGTGGTAGAATTGCAGATTGTCAGCACCATTTGCTGTTATGCACTCTTTTTATGCACACAACCATTAACTACAGTTACTCTTAAAGTTGTTTGACGAATTGTCAGTTCTATTCAACATTAATACATATAAAATGTACGTACTGTACATATTAACATCACTGTTTTCTGCTCGATTGAATAAATGTGTTATCACCTGCCTTTGCCCAGGAAACGTTGGCACCTTTTTTCCCCCGACGACACTGGCTGTTTGTACCCAACTCGCATCCCCTACGAGGAATCAAGCATCTTTAGTCAGGTCAACGTGCTACAGCCAGACCTGGACAAGTTCCCAGCCTTTGGAAGGGCCCGAGCACATGTTGTCACTCTGCAGCCTGGACAGGTGAGAGCAGAAGGTGTTTAACTTGTCCCTACAGTACTGGAGGTTGCACTACAAGTGATTCAGACAAAGAGGAGGTGAACTCATTTAAGTTAAGTTAGGCTTTAAGGAGAAAAGCATTGTTCACAAATCACAGTTTGTTACTGTTACTGTGCTGTTCGCCAGGAGAGGTTGTCGTGTGGCAATATAGTGTCCTTCACCAGCCCGTATTCGAAAAGCAAACATAAAATGCAAACATCCTCAAATGTATAGTTAAATCGACTTTTTCTGCATTTACAAGCAGGATCAGGTTCAAAGTGCCAAGGAGGAGTCTGCCCTCCGTGACTGCTGATTTAAATTAGACTGCGGTGCTTTGGTATTCCAAAACACTATTAGTATTCAGCACCGGTGGAACAATACATCCGCTTCAATCAAGAGCTAGCACTCTCAATAATGTATAACATACAGTATCTCAAAATAGTGTGACAGCACCGATACATTATGTATGAGGTTGTGAAGTATGCATTAAAGCTGATTGTATCATTCCACAGGCACAGCCTAGTCTGGGGAGATATTAGGAAAAGCTGATACTCAATTTGGGATAGTGCCATTTGGGCCGAAGCAGGTCCCAGTCAGCCTGACTGAGCCCTTGAACGGCTCTGCACTCAGCCGGCTCTCACCTGACTCTGGGCCAGACTACTTTCAGAGCACACATGTGTCTCATGGGCATCATCAGATCATTTGTATGTGCAAGTGTGCTCTAATCATAGCTCTTGTTTGAGGTTTCTTTTTTTTTGTCGAGGTGGTGTTGCTGTGTAATTCGAGTGTGTTGTTGATTATGTTGGCTTGGAGGTTGTTGTCGGACAGACTGGGTTTTCTCTTACTCTTTCCCCATTTTCTCTTATGTTCCTGAGAATTTTCTGCACTGAATCTATTTTTTTTTTCTGTAGTTAGAAAAATGCATATGGTTGATTTATGCAGTAAGGGAGTAATTAATTATTTAGGAATTAACCCTGAATATTCAGTTTCTTTAGTATATTAGTTCTACTAACTTGCTCAAGTACAAAAGCTGACAGTGCGAACTCAAAACTGCAGTGGAAATAGGAAAAGTAAGTGCCCTTCCATTCACTCTGGCTTTGTCTTTAGGGACTAGCGTTTGATAGAAATTAAAATGAAAAAAGAAAAAGAAAAAATTAAGGCCTTGTGCAATATCCCTTTTAACACTCATTATGCATAGTCTCTGGGATATAGTGCATATTTAGTGGAATATGTAGCTGTTGCTTTTCATTATTTCATTACTTTTAATGTTGAAATAAATCACAACAACCAAGTCAGCATCATTTGTACTAGAATGTAAGATCTTAAATGAACTAGTAACCAATTAGAATCAGTGGTGTTTACTGTTAATTCGTTTTAATTTGTTCATTTGTCTTTGGACAGAAAACAAAGCCAGTGCAATTTGTATCACCTCTGTTTTGACATGTACATAAATCATATTACCAAACCCCTCTGTTTGTTTGCTGTGAATCTTGAAGATCACAGGAATATGCAGGGAACTTCACAGAGATTCTTTGACAAGATTTAAGTTTATTTAATGTAATTGATGAGATCATGTTCATTGTGGGAGGTTCTTTGAGCCTCAGGAGAAATGTATACAGATGATACACTGGGGAGCTTTTCTAAGCAGCCAACAGTCTTGGACAACATATCCCTCCCTGCCATCAGAGCCCAAGACAATGACTATAAACAGTGATAGATGTTTAGTTATGATAGATGAGCTGTAATGACAAAGTACCGTCAGATCACTTTCCTTTGTGAGGTTGCCCAGTGACACAGAGCAAAACATGACCCACCCTCACACACTGCCTAAGGCTTTGGCCTTGTTGCACATCGTATTCAGTGCAAGGCAGAGGGTGTCATTCTCAGCTTATGAAAGTAAAAACCCATGCCATATGTTCCTCATGCCTGTGTACTCAATACAGGTGATTTCAGGAAATAGCCAACCTACCTGCCTGATGATTTGTCTGCTCAGTAGGAGCAGCTTCTTCAGAAAAAAAAAACAGTTGGATCAAATATGTGGCAGGGTTTTTACTTTCTAAAGCCGGGATTGACAGCTCTGATGCAAGGGCAGTCTGTTTATGAGGTAGGACGTCTTGCTTGTTGTCCCGAGCTTATTATTTTTCTTCTTCTGCATAGCCTACTACTCTGAGTACCTGTCCAGAAATAAACATACCAGAGAAGTCTGTTGCAAAATTAGGCGGTGTGTCTGTGAGCGTCTCAGACAGGCAGGGTGGGAAAAAGCTGTTTTTTGGGCTGTGTTGCCTGTTTGATCCCAGTGAGCTTGAAGCCCTGGGTGACAGTTCCCCCTTGTCTAGCATTTCAGGGGCTGGGAACACCATGTCAACCCCCCCCCACCACCCCCACCCCTCTCTGTCTCTCTCTCTCTCTCTCTCTCTCTCTCTCTTCTCTCTCTCCTCTCCCTCTCTCTCTCTCCTTCTCCTCTCCCTCTCCCTCTCCCCATTTCTTTCTATCCACTTTTTCCCCTCCACCACGCCTTCTCCATCTTCATTGGTGTGCCATCTCACCATGTCACCCTCCTTTAAATTCTTACGACGCAGCAGACCTTACCTCTGGCATTTTTTTCCTTCTCTCTCTCTCTCTCTCTCTCTCTCTTTCTCTCCCTTTCTTTCCCCCCTTTTTTGCGCTCTTTGAGTTTGGAGGTGGTAGTGGCAAGGCAATTAGTGGTCCGTCCCCCCACCAGCAGCCCAGCTCTTATTCTCCCCTGGCCAGGAGCTTGTTTCTCTGCATACAGATGAGACCCGGCCGGCCCCGTCCTCAAAAGACGGCTTTGACATTTCTCTCAGAGGACTTCCAACGCACGCACGGACACACACACATACTCACACGCACACACAAACACACAAACATAGACATACACACACACACACACACACACACATACACTCCACTTTTCTGGAAGGGCCAGTTGTGGGTGTGTTTGCATTTGATGGCTCTATGTATTTGATGACTCCATTCCTCAAACAGTTGTCCAACTCCCATTTGTTTATAGATTGTTTTGTGTGTGCCAGTTAGTATTAATTGCTCCAACCACCGTGTCAGAAAAGCTTAGCTGAGTCATTGAAGGACAGACTTTAAACAAGTGTTAATAGTTAGTACACTGTCTAGACAGTGCTATGAGACATCACTGGCTCTAGGGAGGCTAATAAAGAAAACATCACCAAAAACTAGAATGTTTTACTCTTAAAATGAAAGACCCAGGCAAATAAAAACATCAGTTCATATCTAGATGGTTTTTTACAAGGTACGCCACGTTATCCTCACTTTTATGATGTCATATACCCCCGAGTGAAGTCTTAAAAGACAAGTCATGTGACTGTGTTGAGGCACACTAACTTGAAAGACTGGGTCCTCAGCTATTGATAGATGTGCCTGAAGCAATCTAAGGAGCTATGCGGCCAGTGCCTGCCTTGTCATTGTCAGCACATGAGCTCGGAATGGATAGAGGCGGCCACGCAGCTGACCAATCGATATCGCCCTTATCGTTTGATCAGGATGAGCAGGTGATTGGGTTTGTCAGCCCTGTGGTTGTCCCCTTGAGGTGAGCAACACTGCCCTGTAGTGGAGAAATGTTAGCAGACAGGAGTCTCTTTGTTTCTGCTTCGTCATTGGTTGTTCTTGTAGTTGACTTGTACTTGTACTTGTTAGGACCAGTGGAATCACAGGTGAGGTATCATAGGTGAAACAGCCGTGGTAACCATTGTGTTTGACTCCGTACACCAGCATTTTTATTATGCGACTCCGCTGAAACCACCTGTCCAAGACACAGTGTCCTTTTCAATCTGACTAAGAGAAAAAAAACATTGTTCTTTTTAAAGTAATTCATGCCATATGGCCTTTTCCTGTTCCTGCAACCTTTCCCATGACCCTTGACTCTGCTGCGCTGCCCAGGTGCTGTTTGTCCCTCGCTACTGGTGGCACTACGTGGAGTCAGTAGACCCCGTCACTGTCAGCATTAACACCTGGATCGAGTTGGTGAGTCACTATTTGTGTGGGTATGTGTGTGTGTATATATATGTATGTGTGTGTCTTTTTGCACCTCTCTTCACCTGCAAATGGCCCAGCTTCATATTTAGCCCATAAAAAAACGCCAGCCATGATTTGGCACCTAACACCCAGAACCACAAAGCTGGATACAACAATAACATAGGATTTTTTTTTTTTTTCCACTGACTGACTTACTGATAGCATACCGTCAGAGCTTAGGTCACCCATGTCAGAATGACACCCCTGGGAAAGGAAAAAAATGGAATAGTGTTCCTGGTGGTGATGGAGTCTTTAAAAAGAAGGATGGAAACTTTTCTTTGTCCTGTCCCTAGGTGTGTGTGTGTGTGGGGGGGGGGACTGTGTGTGAGATGAACAAAGCCACCGAAGACAGCTATTGTAATTCTGCCCTTCTACACGGGAACATGTGAAAGAGCTTTTTCTCTTAAAAAAAGGTGTCTGGGCATCGAGAGTGCAGCTGCCGCTGTTGTGTGTGTCTGTATTGTTCTTTTTTTCACCACCACCTCTCCACATGGCAGGAGGAAGATGATGAGGCGCGAGTGGGGGAGGCTCTCACCAAGACACTGGTGTGTGCGCTGAAGACTACTCCCAGCCAGAGCAACCACGACGACTGGCTCAACCCCACTGAGGTACCTACAGCAGGTGTCTGGAGCTGGAGAAAACAGGCTTTCCGTGGTTAGATCTGTGTATCAGAAGAAGCAGCACTTGTGTCTGCATTCAGACCAGAATAGTGGTTTTCCAATATGACACACTCAGGTTTCACAGAAAGACCACTCTTTTTGATAATGGAGTTTTCTTATTGTTGGTAATTTTAGATATATGAATAGTTCAGCAAATATCCAAGAGTTAGTGGAGCATCATCCCTAATGAGGCATTTTTGCTTTTTTTCCTACAGTGATGAATGATCATTGACTAAAGTAATGATGCAATTTTAATAGTGTAGTCTTTCAGCCTAAATGTTGCTGCACTGCATTTTCTGTCATTTGAGGCAGCATTATGTAGAGATAAACCTCATTGTCTGTGGCTGGCTTAGTATATTTGATTTAGTACTCTTAACTGGAACTGTTAAAAACGGTTTGTTTCAGAGGCCGTCTTTCAACTATTGTTTTGCTACTTCTTGTCAGTTGAAATCTTAATTTTGTGAGTTGTGGGTTTCGTCAAGCAAAAGTTTTCTTTTAGTGTGAAACAACTTCACCATAAAGTCACCAAGTAGTTGTGATCTGGCGGCTTGTGTCTCACATGAAAAATCTTGTGAAGATTACGTTTATGGGCCAAACTTAAAGTTAAACACAAAAACAAACAGCAGAATTAGTATGACCTTATCAGTCCCATCTCCACAAACGGGACCTGATGACAGCAGACAGGCCCTTCAGAGATAGCATACTGATAAAGCCACAGATCTGGGATCAGATAAGGCCTGTAGATATGTGTTTAAATTGTGTGCGATAAGAAATGTGAAACTAACTGCCAAGTGTTTACAACTCTTCAGGGAGATATCGTATGTTTGTGTTTGTGTGTGGTAGGGGATTTGGGGTATGTGTGTGTGTGTGTGTATTGTGTATTGTGTATATTGTGTGTGTCTGTGTGTGTGTGTGCTTACCATTTTACATGCAAGCTATGTATGCTTGCCCTGCATAAGCTGATAGCATTGCTAACACCTGTGTTTTGTGTGTGTGTGTGTGTGTGTGTGTGTGTGTGTGTGTGTGTGTGTGTGTGTGTGTGTTCCAGGATGGAGTGCCATCTCTTGACGAGAACATGCAGTACCTGACCCTGGCATTGCAGGTTTGTATGAGGAAGAGAAGGCCCCTGAAGGCCCCCATCGAGACAATTGCCACCAAGGAAGAAAGTAAAGCCAGTTCATTTATTCCTCCATTTGGACCTCACCTTGTCCCAGTGTCCTGTTTAGGTCATGGTGAACCCGCACTGAAGGACCCAACTCTTAAAGACACCAGTTTGCCTAGAGACTGTAATCCTCAGAGTGCCCCAGTCTCTGACCCTGAGTCACGGAGGGCAGAGGAAGAAGGCCATGATGGGTGTGGCGAGCTCCCGAAGAGACAGGACGCTGCTGTGGTTTTAGAGTGCCACCAGGAGGGCGCTCCTCAGGCCTCTCTCTCCACCACTGACCTGCTGGAGTGCCTGGTCCACCCCAACGTCATCACTCTCGTGAGCCAGTTACTCCTGGACAGGCAGCGGGAACTCTCGGGCAGTTAGATTGCTGAGAAAAAGAAAAACTTTTTCACATTGGAGATCGTTCATGTTCATGAGTCTATGTAACTGTTGATGATGATACCCAGCAGAGTTGGTGGAAGTCTGGATTAACATTCCTTTTCCATTTCATTTAATTTGAATTCACTAAAGCTCTGCATCTTTCCACAAATTTCTGTAGGACACGGTCCTGTGTTTTTTTTTTTCTCTCTTTTTTTGGTACCTGTGGTGGCTTCTCCAAGACCAAGAAGGGATGAATTTGCAGTAAATATTCATTGCATTGTTACTTTCGGTGAAAATGTCATGTTGTAATGGTTTCAGTACGCGTATTGACTACATTTGCAGTTGGAATTTTCTACCACTTTAGCATAGTTTGGAAAGAGTAGAGCATCCATTGAACACTGTATGTGCCCTTATGCAAACAAAAGTAAACTCCCAGTAATATCAGTTTTTCAAAGACACAGACACAAATTTGCTTTGATCTCTTTTAGCACATCATTTGAGATCTCCAGGTAGTGTTGATTTTAGTACGTAGTTTTGATAAGGTTTTTTTTTTTTCATTTTCTATTTCGGTTTGGAAGATTCACAGATTCTGTAGGGTCATTCTACAATCCAGTTAAGCTTCCAGCAGTATCTGGAACGTGACGTTCATTAACTAGTGCAGTATGTGTTGACTACTCTTGTCGACTGTCAGGAAATGGGCAGACTACCCCCTAGTGGACAGAAGTGGCCTTAGAGGGGGAAAGGGGGGTTGAGGTGGTTAGTATTCTCTGTTCCTTGGAGAAATGACAGCACAAATATGTTGTCACAAATGACAGCACCTCTTCAGGTATGACCTTTTTTCAGTATCAAAATAAGAAGTATGCAAACAAAATATAGTACACAATATTGTATGTCATCGTGTCTGAATTTAATTTCAGCACTCATACTCTCAAATGTGGTCTCAAAATTCCAATTCCAGTATCGCTTATTAAATAGCCACCTGGTACAGTGCTTTAAAGATTTCATTTGCAGGGATTTGGATGCATCATAAGAAGCTATGTTTGAACTAAAATAAATATATAAACAATTCATGCACTGTGAAAATGACATTTCTATACAATTTGAAATTTATATTTTATACTAGTATCGCTACAAACCTGGTAAAACTAAAATATTAACAGAGACATAGCACTTTTCCTTTTTGCAAGAACACATCCTTGCCTCCTTTCCTAACTATGCATACAGATGACGATGAAAATGCATTCGAGTCTATTGAGTACAGTCTTACCTGTTTAATGCCAGCTGATGCAAATGACGCTGTTCATACACAAATAACAGATGGCTGTGTGGAAAGCACTTTAATCCATTTAATATTTACATCACTGGAGCATGAACACATGCTCCTTCTCTAGTACAGTATAGAGTATTAGGCAAAATGTGACTGTCTACAGAAGTCCTGAGATTTGAAATGTAGTAGGTATGTGTGCATTGTGTTCAAACATTTGTCAGTCACCTTTAATTGCTACACAAAGCCTACCCCCCTTTACAAAAACTCAGTGTAGAGTTCAACACTGATACCATATTTATCATAAATTACATTCACAGAGTTTATACAAAAAAAAAGACAAAAGTGAAGTCGTGTCACTTACAATAACATCAAGACACTAATACTTTTCCTCTATAATGTATTCTACATGTATTAAGAGATATGCTTTAATCATTTATGTCAGAAATTGGCTCTTCATAGTGTTCCACATTTAGCCTCAAAACAGGCCAAAAAAATCACTGAAGCTACTTTTAAACAGTATTGTCAAACTGAAGCCAGCTGAAGTGCTAAAGCAACTCGATGTTTGCTTAAACTGTGTTAACTTGTACAGAAAAAAAAATACTGCAAGAATTGTCTGTGCTACATTTTGGTACTTCGTTCACCTTCACTTTGTCCAATTTCATGCATGCCCATGCCGTCTTTGTGGTTCTTTTGGAGATCGTCTTCGGTCTCATCTGCTGCCTCATCTTTGTACATCTTGTCTAAGTTATCTGGGTCCACGTAAGTATAGAAGTGAGCCATGATTGAGAAAATGATACAGACGCCAACGAGCAGGCCACCAAAGAGAAGGAACTCCATCCACTGGGCAAACACACAAACACTGTCATTAGTAAGGAAACCTTCGCCTCTTTTAAACACAACATCACATATGGCTGTCGGTGGATGATCCTCTTCTTGTAATACTGTATAATTGCTACATTAAAACTACTACGAAGTAGTTGTAGAATTAAAGAGTAAACGGAAACGTGCCAGAAATGACAAAACTAAAGGCAAAGTAAAAAAAAAAACACTGACACAATATACAAAACTGTGAAGTACTAACAGCTGAAATACAGTTAAAGCATGATAGTCATTGTGCTGTGTAAGTGAGTTATCTGCTGTTAAGTGCAACCCTACCTGTTCCATGCCAGCTCCTTCTGCTACGATCAACACTATCACGTTCCCAAAGGCCACCGTCATCAGCCAGCCGGCCTGGAGCACTGACTTCATGTTAGCTGGGGCCTGCAGACCAGACAGGGAGGTGCCAACGGTGAGACCCATGCTTTATATGAATTGGAGATCCCTTGTATGTTTGTAATAGCTGGTGCATTTTAAGAAGGCACAGAAATGGCATTTGCACCACTGGGCATTTTGGGCCTCATGAAAAAGAAAAAAAAACAGTCCCCCAGTATTGTCAATGGCAATGCTGTGAATCCTCCATGTAAGCTTCCACCCCCCCACATCATCCCACCCCCAGCCGTTTGCAACACATATATTTTTGATGTACATAGCTAATTATAGATTGTTGGTTCTGACACCAAGGAAATATATGGAGAAAACATTCCAGAGGAGCCCACCTAAAGATGTCCCTTACCTGTGAGTAGGAGAACTCCAGGCCTGTGATGGAGAACATGACCTCTCCTGCTGTAATGAGAACATACTGAGGGATCTGCCAAGCAATGTGGACATTGTTGGCACGGACATCCTCCATTTTTTTAAGCACGATAGCCTCTGGACTCTGGAAAAAAGCCAAATCAGAACTTTTACGATGATGAACCCAAACAAAGCTGCTGTGCCCCTACCCAGCCACCCGTTCAGGTCATTAGCTTTCTGAGGGCTCCATGTAGGGTCATGTAGGCGACTAACTAATCAGACTTCTCATCAAACTTGAAAGAGAAGAAAGGAGAGTGCTGCTTTGGGTCAATTGTTTGAAGAAAAAATCAAGTGCTCTTCAGAAAGGACAAGAGAAGCTTCAGTATTTGGTTTGTGACTATCCCCAAAATGCAAAGGTCCAAAGCAGTAGGCTCCTTCGTTGGAGGTGGTAGTCTTAAAATCCGAGGCACACTGATTTTGGTGAGAAAGGTTTAAAATCCTTTATTGGCGTTATCCATTAAAATAAAAGATTTTTAACCTTTTTCACCAAAATCAGTGTGCTTCGGATTTTAAGACTACCACCTCCAACGAAGGAGCCTACTGCTTTGGACCTTTGCATTTTGGGGATAGTCACAAACCAAATACTGAAGCTTCTCATCAAACTTTTTTCATCTGCACCCTGTCTTATCTTCCCTTGCTCCTCTTCCTACGGGTATTCACTGCAAACATGCTTGCTTCCCTTCCAACTCTCTTGTTTTCCTAAAGGGATCTGCTCAAGCTCTGAAAGGCCTGGTTTAACATGGCGGCATGGTGACAGCGCAGTGTGTGGTCGGCAGCGGAGGTCTGGAAAATGGTGAAAATGACTTTTGAGGTCCATTAGCACAGGGGGGACGCTCTTACCCTGAAATAACACAAACAGCTGCATAGCTACCAAACCAAGCCATCGCTACTTGCCCGCCAGTGAGGGTGCATTAACTTTGATGTATTTTGGGCTGCCAACCTAAACTTTGCTACCTGTGATAGAGAGCAGAAGCCAAACCACATACACAGACACATCAAACATTTTTGACCTGACATGAAATGGCAAAGACCTAAAGGGCCATAAGGTCTGCCAGTAAGCTAGAGTTGACTTGAGTAATCCCAGGATTGTCATGTCATCATTTTTTATCATTTGGATTTTACTCAGTTCAAACAACAGCATGGTTTGCATACTGGGCCATCCCAAGGGAAGACTCATTTTAGCTGAGGCTAATCCCCCCTGGAAAAAGACATACCATTTTGACACTAACACCTCAGGAATGAGATCTATTCAGAGTGGGAGTGAACATGCATCTATACTCAACCATCTAATCCAATGTAAAAACACAATGTTATGTGGACACCATATTCAGAATGCATTTGACAGAATACTTCAACTGTTGTGGCTCAGTTGCCTAGAAAAAAAATGCTAAAAGCACTATGGTCAGAAGTACACACAAGAGACCTAAATGTCTGTAATTAAGACATGCTGCTGCCAAATGACTATCTGTTAATGTGCAACCCCTTTGTTGTAAATGTGCTGGGCTCAGTTCTATTTTATGTCTGGAATGTAGAGGCTGTCCAAGTTGAATTCCTCTGCTAAGGAGTAAAGAAAGAAGAGAAATGCCTTAAAAGCTCTTACATGGGTGCGAAGCTTCTGCTTACCCCTCTCAGGATAATAGTGTACGAGGCTCCAAAGTCAAGAAGCCCAAGGTCCAGCGTAACGTTTCTTGATCTGCTCTGACACCTTACATTTGGATAACTTAAATATAAAAAAATACAGAAAAATACAGTTAAAATACAGAGGGACACATACGAGGGAGTTTAATATATAATGGTAATGGATGTTTTTTTGAAGGCCATTTGTAGTTTAAGGGAGCTTTGATTCTGACTTTAGATTTGCTGAACACCTAAAATTATAAACAACTTTTTTTGTCTGGTTAACCTTACACAATTACACAACACTTAAGAGTGGAATAAGTTAGGAGAAGCAACAAGTAACTCCCATTGTGATTGTCTTTCATTGCCTTTCATTTTTTCATAGAGAGGTAAGCCATACATATCAGTTCTATTTAATGCTAAACTACTTCATACTACAAGGTTATATGTTTTGTGATGCATTGTGGAGACTCACGTTTCTCTATCCACAAATCCACCATTGGAGATTCCAAACCCACTTGGAACATGAAAATGTTGAGCTTCAACAGTTATATTGAAATCTTCATTGAGTGTGTTGATAAACCTGAAATCATCAAGAACCAATCGTCAAATGAGCCAAGTTCTAAGCCTACCTTTTATGCTTTTATATTATCCTTTGCTTTTATTTTTGTTAAGCACATTGAACTGCCTTTGTGTATGAAATGCGCTATACTAATAAATGTGACTTGACTTGACTTGACTAAGCAACTGGACTTCTTTTATTAGCTGGAAGCCATTTCACCTTTCATTCAGAGGGCTTCTTCAGTTCTGGCATGACAGTAGGGAACCAGTTCCCTACCATCATGCCAAAACTCAAGAAGCCTTTTGGATGAAACCAATTCCCTACCATCATGCCAGAACTGGAGAAGCCTTTTGACTGAAAGGTGGAACGTCTTCAAGCTAATAAAAGAAGTCCAGTTGCTCAGCTCATTTGACTAACATGACCTGAATGAAAGAGAATCTTCACAGACATCAAGAACCAATGTTTCACATGTCTCCCACAGAGTTTAGTGAATAACAATCTTAAAAATGAAACTGGTTAATCATGTTAAAGTTTAACAAAATGCACACTCTGGGATAAATGAGTTAGCTGGCACGCTTCATGCAAGAGAAACACTGCTGAATACATATGAGCAATCTGTATTGTATACCTCAGATGTGCTGTTCCATTTTCTGATTTTTCGATGTTGTCCCGTACCTGTGCATCAGAGAGCACAAGCAAAGATATGTGAATGAAAATAAACTGCAACCAACAGTGTATTCTGCAGTATCTATTCATGAATTACATATTTTTACTTATCTACGATAAAGTTAATAAATAGTACTCATACCCCTATACACAAAATCAAAACATAAAACATTACTTTGCCATTTTATGAAATAATCATGGCACAGTGGTTATTTTGGCGTTCGTCTTACCAGGTTGCAACGGACACCTGAAGCATTATTGTTTACAACAAGAGTATAGGCCTGCTCTTGGCTAAAGGACTTGACACAGTCGTGTTCTGCCCCATTGAAAGTCAGTTTCATATTTACTGACTGTGTAAGGTTATTCAGTGGAAGACTTTTGTACTCCTCATGATCCTAAAAGAGGGGATGGAAAGGATTTCAGTACAAAGGTGTACAGCTACTGCATGAAGAACAAAACATCAGATTCATCATTTCATTAGTCAAGGACTGTATCTGTATCCCCCTTTTTCTCCACCCACCTATGTCAATCAAGCTCCCTTAGACTTTTCAATGTCAAACATACCAATAATCATGATTGTCCATTCATAAACAGTGCAACACTTAAAAATCAGCTTAGTGTAGGTACATGTCTGGAAGACATACTCCAAATATCTCTAAAAGTTCTCTACAACCCATCATAGTTGGGTATTGCCATGTGATTCTTACAGCATAGGGTGTGATTGGGTGAGGAAAGAGGTCCGTGTGTCCCTCCACGCCCACTGTTATGTCTCCCTCTGCTAAGTTCAGGACCTTGAGCAGACTTGTCCTCGCCGGTGGGGTCTTCACAACTGTTTCCTTTTAAAAAGACACTGATTAAACCTTTGTACTGCATGATTATATGGTAAATATGGTCACTATATAGCAGTGTAACTACAGTACTAGATTCAGTCAAAAAAAAAATGGAAGTATAAAAACTTACAACGACGGCACGCTCTACAATAGTGGCAGCTCCGAAGGCCAGGGCGGCAAAAATCATGCCGGCAGCCATCTTCCTGAGAGGACTGAGAGAGACAGGGAAAGAAGAAAAAAAGAAAGAGAGAATGGCTGTTCATCCACAGTCCAGTAATTTTTTTGCTTCATGAAAATTGAATCAATTTTCAGTGTAATTTCAGTAGATGTTCAAAGGTAACAACCATAAGGGAGCCTAAAATGTATGACTTAACATTGTTCTTGTCATGCTTGTGTGACTCCTGATTCATTGGCCTTTTCTTATGTGCACTTTACGATTTGCGTAAAAATGTCAGCGCTTCATAAATGTTTGAATTTAACTTTAACATCGGAGGCAAAAGGATGGCTCACGTGAGCTTGATCTTGCACAGTCCGATGAGTGGGTACACACCCATGTCGAAGACAGGGACAAACACCAGAATCAGCAATGCGTTCAGCATCTTTTACAGGGGAAAACATGGCTCAATTTCACAATCACATATGAAATTGCCTGAACTGCCACAATGAAACGATGTTATAGGAGTGCTGCAGAGGTTGTAAAATGAGGGACAGTCACAGCGAGAGCAAATGACAGCCTGTTGCTAAACACATTTTATGGGTTAGCTAAGGTCAATAACATTTCATGTTCAGAGATAAATCACTATAAATCTGAGTAAATAAGAGTGTAAAGGAGTGAGCAAGAGTAGATTTGTGTGTGTGTGTGTGTGTGTGTGTGTGTGTGTCCTTACAGGCATATAACTAAGAGAGATGGATAGAGAGATAAAAAGATAGAGACAAAAAGATAACAAAACCTGTACCTGCATTTGGTCAGGTTTCAAGACAAATGGACCCTGTAATATAAAATTTCACCATCAGCAAAGTACTGGGAAATTGCTTTTGATAAAAGATTTAATCAACATTTATCTCTAGTTCATCAGATTACATTAGATTCAATAACAATAGACTTGGCATATTCTATTCTGTCATTACAGCCCTATTGTAATTGCAGGTCATAGCTGCTCATGGTAAATGTGAGTCTATTACATTATGGCATATTTTTGCAGGAAAACAAAAATGGCTGCAAAACCAAACGAAGTATGTGCCTGTAAAGCAGTGTTGTGTGGAGTCAGGAATATGACTTTTACACGAAATAATTAATGTAACAGTGGGAATTTTGACTGTCAGTAATAGAAAACCTCAACAATATTCTGACAAAAAAAGGCAAGGAAGGGCAACCGAAACAAAAAAGCAACAACAAAAATAACAAGAAAAACAATAACAAAAACAAACTCACAAAGTCCATGTTCATACGGTTGGCCTGTAGTGTCCATCTGGAACCCTGGAACAGAGGGGAGAGAGAGAGAGAGGGTTATTCCCCCACCGGCTTACCTCAGGAACCAGGCCCTCTTTATGGCCATTTCCAGTCATTTCCAGTCAACAGCCTCCATTAGGCTGTCACTGGCCCTTAACTCATCATACACTTGATTAAATGCCTAATAAAACACTTTGCTCTTCCTCCTTCAAGTGTGCAGTTTTGCTTTTTTATTTCAAGATTTTATAGAGAGTTGACCAAAGACTCTACATTTTTAAGTTGTCTGTGTGGCTCCATCCTATTCTACCTCAGCATACAGGTACAGGTCAATATTTATCACATTTCATGTGCTAAAATGTAATCATTCTTACATGTACTGACTTTTTGCAGACACCATGTATATTTCAGTGGCATTCTTAGTTCACCTCAGGTGTACACATTGGTTCTTTTTTGCCACAAAGTGTTTTTGGGCACAGAGTGTTTTTGGGTAGTCTGGCTGTCACACTCGACTGAGCTTGGTCTGGCAAGCCTCCCATAGACAGGAAGTTTTGAGAAGTGGGATCAACATGCCTCTTTCAAATGCCTGATTCATTTTTCATTGGTTCTGGATTTTTCTGGACCAGGAAGAACTGAGAATAAGCAAGTTGGCCAGACTGACTTGAATGCAAAATTCAGTGTAGCATCACAGACAGTATGAGCGGGCCCAGGCTAGTTTTTGGATATAATGTGAATAGGTATATGCGGTATGTGAACAGGTGTATACAGGATCTGTGGTGTCTTCTTACCTGCTGGTCAAACAGTGCCCAGAACATGGGCAAGGGGATGTAGAGCACCAACACCCTCAGCACCATCTTGATCTCGGCGATGAGGCGTTTCTGTTCACACACAGATAAGATGACACGGGATAGGATGGGATTAACTTTAATACTTCCCCAAAGGGAGAAGCTGAAGTGCTACCATGGACAACATTCAGCAACAAGATAGACATATAGCAAGCCAGCAGCAAAACAGTACAGCAGTATCAGGACAATAACAAAGACCAGGCAAGGACAACAACAGGACAAAGTACAACATAAGTCAGCGGCAGGACAGAACATAACATCTTGTTACTGGACAACAAACTAAGACCATGGCACGTAAGCGTGTAACATACAGGAATAATAAATAAAAGCATAACATGAGAGCTCAACAGTGCTAATATTTTATCTGAATCATGTACAACCTATTATGTGTTCAATCTACTACAGGCCAATCCACTGCAAGTACCCTGCAGTTACTGGTACTGATGCTGTGGGAGGGCGTTTATACTCCCCTGTGAACTGGCACACCTAATGAAAAACAGCGCTCATTAAAGTCATTAGGGCGAGAAGATCCGTTTGAATTACCGGGTATTTCTCCTCCGCCCAGTCCAGCCAGTGCTCCCGTTTGGCCTCATGGTCTGAGCTCCTGCACCGGTTCCGGATGGCAAACTACGACAGCAGAACCACACACCAGCTTGTCAGCATGTTTGACAGCCATGGCAACACTCTAGACTTACAGTTACAGTGATAGTATCTGGCAGATGCTTTTCTCTAGAGCACTATAAATGTAAAGCACTATAAACTACCATATTATACACCAAAATACTTTGCTAACTTTAAAAATATAACCAAAACATAGGAGGAAGGAAACATATAGATATATCATTGATATATGTGTTAAATAACACATCATGTTAATGGAGACCTAGTGCGAAAAGTGTGAGGATACTCACCCCCATGCATTTACACACTTGCAGGAGAACATTCCCTTCTGGCGGACTCTTCTTGTAAAGCCCACTGCCAGCGATGAACACCACTGCGATGGGAGAAATCGTGTAACTTCAAAGCACGGTAGTAAACTGCCAGAGTCTGGCATTTTTCTAACGAGCTCAGTCATACTGGGGCCTTGCGCTCACACTGTTATACAGAACAATACAGACATCAACTTGGGGAAAAGCCAGCTGGACAAAAAATTGGGACAAAATGACGGTACATCATTTAGGCTCGTACACATACTAATTTATCATCCTAGAGCGAATGAGGCGAGCTGATAGGCATCTTGTTTTCATAAATGTCAGCGCGAGTCTTTTGTGGCCTGCCCTGTTTTGACTGGCAGCCGAGAGGCTGCAGTCCTGTCAGTGCTCTGAGTGCTCTACGCTGATGGGCTCTGTTCATCCATATGGGCTTCATGGTTCAGTGGCTTCGCTCAGGCCAAGCATGGACTATCCAAACAAGCCATGTTTTTTCTCCCAACTGGCCATGAGAGACTGCCATTCACAACCAGCGCTGTCCAATGCATCAACATACTGGGCAATCCATAATAGGAATATAAAAGCCAGACACGTTTTTTTTCCCCCTCCGTGTGTGTGTGTGTGTGTGTGTGTGTGTGTGTGTGTGTGTGTGTATTGGTGTGTGAGTGTGTGTGTGATACTTACCCAGGGCAATGATCATTAAAGCTGCAGGAACTCCAAACGCAAGGGCATAGCAGTCATTACCGAAACACTGGACATCGTCTGCGAGTCGGAAGAGTGAAGAGAGGAGTACGTTACCATCTGACTGCAAAACAGCACCAGACTGACCACAGATCAGAGAGGAACTTAGTCCTACTGATCTGATTGCAAAATTTACAGACTGAGACAGACAGCATGAACTGCCAAGAATAAGAATATTTGACAAGAATATTTGACTTGTTGTAATGCTGTATTGCTTCTGGCTGACAGCGTGACTGTTAAACTCTATCTCTTGGATAAGGTGATTAACAGACAGACAGACAGACAGACAGGCGGGCAGACTTAGTCAGACTGACGTCTCAGTATGGGTGTGATGACGGTTGACAGGACGCTCCCAGCATTGATGGACATGTAGAAGATGGAAAAGAACTTCCTCCTCTCCTCAGTCTGTGGGGAAGAGGAGGAACAGTGAGTGCTGGCCAACAAACTGATAGAGTTATAGCTGCTACACTTTTTTCTCCCCAAAGAATGACCTGAACATCTGTTTGTCAGTTAACCCTTCGAGAGTTCAGAGGTTTTTTGGTAGAGCACTGTCATTTATGACAGCCGTTTGTATTCATTGCTGCTGATGCCTTCAGTTATCAACACTCACACAGAAAAATAGAATAGAATAAAACTTTATTAATCCCTTTGGTGAAATTAGGATTATTTGCAGCCGTGTAGGATATATGGGCTATTACATCAATGTCATCAGCCTGACTAATGGTTTTTTGTGCCAAGGCAAGTTTTTTTCCCCAGCAGGAGGATGTACAGTAAAGTGAGAAAGAGACTAGTCTCCTACAGCCGTTTGGGTAGATAGTGTTGTTGTTGTTGTGCATGTCTTACATGTTCCTCTTCAAACTGGTCCCCCCCAAAGGCTGCCACGCAAGGCTTGATTCCTCCAGTGCCAAAGGCAATGAGGATGAGCCCGGCCATGGACAGCACTCTGAAAACGCACGGGACAAACGGACGATAACCGCATTAGCAGCCAGAGACACAAACACATCATGCAGAGCAGTGAGTCATGCACAGAGTGAACAGAATTCAGCTTCAGTTCACAGCACATCAGTTCAGCTTAGGTGCACCAGATTTTCTGTTTGAAAGACCTTTAAAACACAAATACACACACACACACACACACACACGCACACACACTTGTGTCAACATCTTTTCACTTACATGTGCATAGTGTTGTCCCCCACATGTGGTATGGCCCCCACAGACTTGACCACATGGCCTATAACATACACTATGGAAAGGTAGATGATAGTCCTGTCAATTACACACACAGACAGAGAGAAAGAGACACACACAGATAGAAAGAAAAGAAACACACAGACACACACACACACATTGTGTAACTCTCATGCTCTCATCTCTTGAGATGAGATAAAACAGCACATAAGACAAGGGTGTTGTGAAAGGCACCAAGGGGAGAAAGCGCTAACTGAGGCCTCGACTCGGCTCATTTCGACTCACTTGAACTTCCCCAGCCATGAGTCAGCGATGAGGGCCCCCAGGATGGGGGTGAAGTAGCACAGGCTGCTGAAGGCATGGTACACCGCCGTGGAGAGGTCCTTGTCCCACTTGAGGTAGTATATGAAATACATGGTCAACACCGCTACACACCGAGTAGAGAGAAACACACAATATTAGTACTGACAACAAGGGACAGGATGAGACAATGCAAGAACACTCAAGTTAAACTGAAGTTAAAAATCTATTAAATTGAAAATGTTCATGTTTACATGTTAGAGGAGAGAACTGGTTTATTGATGATATGGAAAGAACACTATCACAGTCCTTCTGTTAAAGGGGTCTCCAGTACAGTGTACCCCCTCACTGGAGAAAGACTAACAGCACTAATTGGACTATGAGCAGAAACTCGATGGCTGTTGAAGCTAATAAGTGAAACAGTTTAATTCGTACAGCCACTAGAAACAGGGGCCAGTTTCAATGTCGTCTCTCCAGGCCCAAATACCTTTCATTCCATAGTAGGAAAATCTCTCGCAGAACTCGTTGACCACGATGAATCCGATGCTGACTGGGTAGTTGGTGCCACATATTGTCTAGGACAGAAAAAAAAGCAGTTGTGAGAGGAGACAGGCAGTAAATTGTCTGCACTGCCAGACTGACACAAACAGGACAGCCACTCTCTAAAGATCTGTGTACACCCGTTATGTCTTGTTTTTCACGACAGTCAAGGGCTGATGCAGACATACTTCTGCTCTGCTACGCATCGGTGGCCAAACTCTTACATAATGATCTACAGGCGCAACCTCAAGTGAGTGTTTTTAAGAGCTTGCATGAATTTTTACAACCCCAAATTACCCAGCACTTCAATGGAGTTGATGTCCCTACACCCCCACCCTTTGCCCCTTTCTTTCCTGGTTTAAATGATTTTAAAACTGAATGGCAGCCATGTGACAACAGATGGATTTTTTTTTACAAAACAGGAAGCTTTCCAACCCCCCCAAAAAAGTAGCAAAAGGAACAAATGTGTGACCAAAGTAGCTGGAGCCACATCTTTCACATCCTGTATCCACTGACATCTCAAGTAGAACTGAAAAATAAAAATCTGTACTCAAATGGCTGGTGAAGACCCTGAAACCACTGCAGTATAATATGATTAATGATCTCTCAGGCATGTTTTGCATGCTGTGGATAAACAGGTCAAGGGCTACAGCACGTTACCTTCTATGGGCTAAGCCATAACATTGAACAATGCAGCTCAATTAAACTATATATCATGTCACTGTACTTTACATGAAACTGTATGAGCGGCATCTTACTGGTGATTTCCTTTTCTTGTCCCCTCCTTGTTCCTCTGCTGAGTAACCTAAAAGAAGAAGATTGAGAAACATTAGTTACGAACCATACATACATTACGAACCATGGTGACACAAAGTTCATATACAACATCACAGAACTGGTGATGCATTTAAATTCTGTATCAAAGCAGACCTTTTTGGGAAAAAGACCGGAATATTTCAACCACCCTTATCATTTAACTATGGCAGAACTGAACTGTTGCACTCATATTGTCAGAATAAAGTCAGGAAAACAGCTACCTAGATTCACTGAAAAAGCTGAAATAATTCACAAGAACAAAAATATGTTGTGGGATTTGGGCAGGGAGTGTAACACTTTTGTTCTTTTCTCTGTAACATACCATTCTAAGAATGTCACAGCCACAATCACTTCGTATCAAAGAATCAATTTAGACACGGTAGCCTTCTTCAAACATTACATAAGTTAAAGACTAACTCCAATCCAGGATATGGGTCATACTCGATGTAGGCGAGAAAACGACACATAAACACAATAAAAAAAACACATAAAAACCATTTCCCTATCTTTTGTTTCATTATCACGGGTAGCTCTTAACTGTTACTCGGAAAAAAGTCATGGTATGATGGGCATCATGTAGATTTCTGACCCAGTCAACCCAACATCTGCATGCAGAAATGCACCGTGTGTCTTTGCACACGGTATAAACAGAGGGAGGAAAAGTTTAAAAAAAAAGAAGAAAAAGGAAAAAAAGAAAAGAAAGAAAAAACTAAAGAGGGTAAATCAAGCAAATAAGACATCTTGCCTGAAAAAAAAACTTGCGAACTGCTCTCAGCACTCCGTTACTCCTAAAACTACTTCACTTCACATGCATAGCCTATAGTTTAAAGTGAACTTAAATCCATCTGCTGCGCAGTGCAACATCCACGCCTGCAGCCGTCCACGTCTCCGTTCAATATTTACTGCCACACCAATAGCTTCCAGGAGGAAAGTCCGTTAGAAGCACACGCATTGTTAGGCTATTTATCCCAAAACTGCGTTGAAGGCCAAAAAAAGTTTCCAAAAGTCAGAGTTACCCTTCTTTTTCCCCATTTGATCACTGACGTCTTGAGTGTATATCTCTTACACACACACTCTCCCTTCTCGTTGCCGTCGTTAAAACTCTTGACAAACGTCCAAGTCCGTCCCTCTCGACAATGGTGCAACCAAGTCGCGAAACGCAGCTCTTATAGCATTTAACTTCCACGTTGGTTAATGTTCTACTCCCATTCCGAGAACGGATGACTTTGCCAGGTTTTTTAGTCGTTGTCATGCACTCTACTGTCACTCACGGGAATGCAAGGGGCCAGATACTCTC
Organism: Setipinna tenuifilis; assembly: GCA_030347295.1. Classification (NCBI taxonomy): domain Eukaryota; kingdom Metazoa; phylum Chordata; class Actinopteri; order Clupeiformes; family Engraulidae; genus Setipinna; species Setipinna tenuifilis. Next base: position 20,952,076 of record CM059269.1, read on the forward strand.
GCTCGCTGACTTGGAGATGTGGCCAGCCAGGCAGCTCTTTTGTGATGCACAGAGGGCCGTTTGTTTGGTATGGACCTCATGGCCCTGCACTGGAAATGTTTGGCTGAAAGAGCCAACCACTGCTCACAGAACTGTTTGGATAACATTTGAGAGGGGGGTTCTAGCTGATCAGACTCAGGCTCTTGCCCACTGTCAACGAAAAGTGTGGTTTAAGTTGGGGTTTTACTTAGCCTATTCTCTAAATTGCTTCCTCTAGCTGTCCATATGGGTATTATTAGGAAAATGGACTTTTAAAGATTTGCTCTTAATAAAACAGCAAATCAGACACATAGACGATTGTAATTTTTTCGTCCACAGTACCTTTTCATCATGTATATCATCCATTTGTAACATTCTTCGGAGAAAAAATCCCACTTCACGTAGCCTATTGAAATTTGACTTTTTAAAACATAGCCTAATCCAGCTAATAGTTCTTAATGTGGGATAATAATTTTATTCAGCCATGGCTTTGGTTTGTCTGGCTGTTTTAGGGTCATCCCCTTTCTCAGGTCTGAGGTGCTCATCTGGGGCCTGAGAGCAGTGATTCTCTCAGAGTAAAACAATTAATCTGTTGGAATGCCCTCTCTGCATTATGTTCAATCTCTGAATTAACCGATGAACTCACAATGCAAGGATTTAATTATTCTCCAGTGCAATCTGCCTGATAAACTCGTACCATGCAGAGACAGACCCAGCCAAAATCATCTAAGATGTCTTTGTTTCAGAATAATTTTACCTTTGATAGAGCTGATGACTGACTGCAATGCCTTCTTGTTTGAATACATCCAGTCAGGCTGTGCGTAATCTCTTGCTTACTCAGACCATTCAACATCACTCTAAAAGTGGAAACCCACGCATGGCATACCATGTTAATCGCACACTAAATCATTAAATAAAATTGTCTTGTGACATCTGTCAGATACAACTGACTACTACAAACTAAAATTATATTGCTTTATCTGTTATACACTGCTGTCACTGAATGGGTATTTGCTGTGTAATTTGCATTACATTTTACTATCACAATTCTGCCTCAGCCTTTAAAGGCACACCCCATTTAACTGATATTTTGAGCTTTCCACATATATGCACAACTTCCCAACGCAACAATATGTTGACTCCATTTCTGAATCACTATGACTGTAAAATGCAGTCAGTCTGTCAGTCAGTCTGGTCAGGATTCTAATTACACAACCTCTATGTGTTATTATGTATCCATATGCAGCGCTTCAATACATTACTCTAACCACACATTACTGAACTGCTCCAAATCAGGGTTAAGGAACAGATATACTCTCAGCTAGATCATCAGTTCGGCATGACCAAAATGAAGTTTTTGTATCAGTATAATAACAAGGACCATTCTTTACAGAAGTATCAAAAGTAAATCCCATGGTACAATAAACTTAACAATAACAAGGCCTAGTTCAGACTTTCTGCATATGCAGTGGGAGTGTTGGCATCCAAGCCACAGGCTAGAAAGTCTCTTATTCTTGGAGACTGCACTACCCACAATACTTTTACTGTTTGGACCCTGGCTTGGGCAGAGATAGACAGGCCATTCAATTACAATAAAGTAGGTCTGGGTTTTACTGATTCAGCTGTTTATGGTTTTGAAGGGAAGAGAGCCCACCATGTTGAAGTGCGAAATAGCTTTGAAGGAGTGTCCTATAAGATTGCAAGAGATAAACTATCACATTGTGTAGTCATCTTGGAACTGATCTTCTACTCAAGAGGTAAAAGGCCAAGAAACATTCTGGCAAAAGAGATTTCAGGCTAGGTCACACATGGTTGTGTTACAGGTTATAGTGTAGTTAGGTTAAAACCATCATTTCTGTTCTCTAACAACTTGAAGGTGTGATGTTTTCATTGAGTTTAGGTGTTATGATTGATTACTATTAATCAGCATATTCACATGGCTGAGTTTTTAATGTTTTGACTTGCAAAAGGCTAAGTTATTTGTTGACATTTACATGCGCCCTTAATTAGGTAGCATTATTGATATGCCCTTTGGCAAAAACTATTGCCAAACTATTTTTTAACTAAATTATGTTTTTTTTTCACCACTTGACTGGATTACTGCAATACCCTTTACACTGGAACTGACTCATCACTCTGTTTTCTCTTCCACAGCTGATTCAGTATTCAGTGGCCTGACTGCTGACCAGTACAAAGAAAAGAAAGCATGCCACTCCTTTCTTCGAATCTTGGTGTTGGCATCCTTAAATTCAGGATCCAGTGTAAAACGGCATAGACTGTTTTTAAAGCCCTACGTGGCCAAGCCGCCGTGTGTACTGTAGACATGGCAGGCCTGTATATACCATTACCACCCTTAAGGTCTGCATCACAAGGATGATTGGAAACACTACAGTCAGGACTGATATATAAAGGCAACTACGCGTTTAATGTTACAATGTTATGGAACAGCTTGCCAAATCAACTGAAAAATTGCCCTAGCTGTGATTGTTGTTACATCTGAACTGAAAATGCACCTTTTTGGAAGAAATACATTTCTAATGATGTTTTGAAACAAAAGTGCTGTCATAAAATAAATTACATTATTTTAAATACACTCAGCTTACCCCACTACTATGATATATATGTGTGTTGTTTTCTCATTTATAGGTGGGTTGATGCTCTTATTTCCTGCACTATGTCAGCATGAGAGAGAGAGAGAGAGAGAGAGACAGAGACAGAGACAGAGACAGAGAGAGACAGAGAGAGAGAGAGAAAGAGAGAGAGAGAGAGAGAGAGAGAGAGAGAGAGAGAGAGAGAATCGCTTGATGTAATTTGTGCCATAAATGTCATTTGGTAGTGCAATTTATTTTAATGGTGCACTACATGTTAAAGGTCTGAATTTTTATGTGTGCATTTATTTCTTTATGACAGTAACTAGCATGTTTGTAGTATTCCTGCCATTGCCTCACACACCTGACACAAGAGAAGCCTGAAATAGCAAAGCCACTCATCCTTTTATCTCACCTCACCCTTTGGTGCTGGTTGTCGTATGAGTCTGTTTTTCAGCGAGTCTCTCGTCATTATCCTCTGGCTTGGTCAATTAGACACTGAAAACCAAAACAGGCATCTGTAAACATATTCAACAAGAACATGATACTAATGGTCTCTCATTTAAGATTATGATATATGATTTAAAAACACTAATACTACTCACATGACTGCCTCATTTAATGCCCAACCCAACTTGTTCATAATCATCTGACACAAACTTAAGAGCAATAGGTCATTTGAGGGTAGGGCCCATATTTATCAAGCTTCTTAGAATAACTCCTAAGAACTTATGAGTAAAACATTTTTTCGCTGAGAGCTGTTCAGCGAAGTTAGTCATCAAGCATCTTACATGTTTACTGAAGTGTAGGACTAAATCTTAAGTGTCGGTCTCAGAGCTGAATTTCGACAGTACTATGTGCCATAAACAGAACTTTAAGTAAGGTCACTCCCAAGTCCATAGAAATGACCAATCACTGAAGGAAATCCCATATCTAAGAATATAGAAATATCTTACAAATATTTCAGTGAATTGTTAAATGGGCAATGGGAGTGTATATTTTGACAATAATCTACAAAATAATACAAAAGAAATATACTTTGGCAATAAATCAAAAACAAACGTTTCCAATTCAGTAATTAGGAAACTAACTTGAAACAGGTGTGCAGTATTGAGTGGCTTTATACTACAGGCAACCAACATGGAATTAAAAAGAAAATCAAATTGAAGAGATATGACAATTAGTGAAGTTAGAACAGGAAAGGAAGCTCATCATTAAAGGCAAATGCAGCCTGTGTGTAAACCATGATTAAAAAAAAGTATGGTAAGAACTCACAAATCAACTAAATCCCTCAGCGCAATCCTCTCCTAGCAACCTCTAACCACTTAGGACACGTCTGGAGGTCTCTGAAATATTCGAGGAGTAGGAGTGATTTTTAGACTCGAAAAGGTGGATAAATAGCTTTTATTCTGAAGTTTGAGAGTAGGGCTAAATTTCGCAAATTCTCAGCACTTCCAACTAAAATGGCACTCCAAGACGCTTGATAAATACAGGCCCTGATGTTGCAAGATAACATAGCCAAAGCTGAAATGGCCCTGTAGTTTTTCACTGCTCCACACAGCCCTCTGCTGGCCAAACTAAATAGATATTTCCAGTTACACAATATCCTTGCACATAAAAACATCTGGCATCTTATCTGACATTGGGTTTAACCCTTTGGGTATCAATATGTTATGCTGTAGCCTTTTTTGGGACAGTAGTCGATTTATCTTGATCCAGTCACATACAACACCTGCCTCTGCATTTTCCATACCACTAGATTCAAATTAGGCACAAATAAAAATGATAAAAAACATCTTCATGTTTCATTTTATTGTCTTTCAGAACACCAACAAAATATGTGTTGGACTTCAGTTTAGGACACTGATTGTCAAAAAGACAAGAGAGGCTTATGGAAAGGAATGGGCTATGTTTACTCATGGCTAGTGCGCTACTATGCAATTATATGGAAGACAGATCCGTCTTGAGAGGATTGGTGCACAGCCAAGTCCCTGAACACAGCAAACACTAATGATTCCTTACATCACCAATCTACATCTTAAAAATAAAAAAACTACATTTCCAGCAACTACATCCATCTTGCTGTCTTAAAGAACTTCAAGAGACATGTTCTTCACAGAAGCTTAAGTGCTGTCAATTTTGTGAGTGTGATTAATCTTCATTTCCTGCTCCAAGACAGCTGCCAGGTAGCATTTTATCTAACTCAGTCTGAAAACGGAGACGAGAACTTCACAACTGTTTAGCCGTCCCCTGGAGGACTACAAGCTTTTTTTTCCAACCTTAAAAACAGCAAACACTGCTGGTACACAATGGTCTGAAGAGAAGAGGCACTTTTAAGTTCAGAAGAACAAACCAGCCCAGTGTGTCATTCAGTCCAGTGTATGTCAAAACAACTAGAGTTATCACAACAGGAAACAACTTACAACAGGTGGCACAATGAAAGTCCGAGAGTCTCCTACCTTTCACCACAGATGTGAAATGCTCCCAATGTTGATGAAGGTACAAACTTGACAGGTTACCAAAATAGTACAGATAAAACAATATTGTTCACTTTTTTTAATGTCTTTCAGAGGTGATTGGAGAGGCAGATAGAGCAGAACTAGTGACCAAACATGAGTCTGTGCTTCAGACCAAACCTGCTGTCAGTGTGACAGTGCCAAACAACAGGTTTCTTTGCTTAGGATCAATAACTTAAACAGTGGGTTGGTACGTCATTGTTTTTTTTGTGTCTGTTTACAAGGAAACACGATCCATAGCATGGATGTCTCAGCTCTCAAACAGCTTCTTGAAGGCGGTGCTGATCTCCTGGATCATGTCGGAGGTGGTGGTGGAGCGGCCATGCTTGTGGAAGGCCTGCCGGTTGCACTGCCTGGTGAGGGAGGTGGCACCAAACGCCGCCACCAGAGTCGGGTTCACACTGAGGGAGAGAACACACACACATTACAGACATTACATTACACTTAGCAGATGCTTTCATTTAAAGCAATTTAGAAAAGAGGATATAAACAAGCTACAGATATGCAGAGAAAAACAGAGTATAACAAAGTTTGTGCAACCAGGGCACTGGACAGTGTTGGTTGAAAAGAAGTTAGCTTTGTTGGGAAGGGAAGTACTCTCGGAAAAGATGAATCTTTGCAATTGTTATATGGCCTTGCAGCTGTCTTTGGCCGATGTCCTAATACTGTGCTCTCCTTGTTTGCTGTAATTATTGTGTTCAGCTGTTTGTCCTAATTGAGCGTGGCTGGAGTGAGCAGGCTGAGCAGCATATAAAAGAACCACCCTTTTTCAACATGAAGAGAGCTCATCCCTTTGCCTTTGACACGTGACGCCCGTTTTCCCCCAAACTCTTTCCAGGCTGCCATTTTGCTGCTTTTTTTTTGCCAATACAACTTTTATAAAGGAAGCGAGAGATGACCCTACTCTTGCAGCAGCTGGTAGCTTGTTCCTCCACTGCAGGACTACAACAGCAGGAGAACAGTTTAGACTGAGATTGCCTTGTGTGACATGGGTCAAACGACACAGTTGTCACCTCAGAGCAACACCCTGAAGGCAGCTGTGGCCTTATGGTAAAGGAGCTGGGGCCTATTTCACAAAACCAAGATAAGGGATTAAGACGGGTTTACTTGGTCATCCTAGATGACTTTAGCCTTGAAGTCGTTTCACAGAAGAAATCGCATATAAGTTACCATGGGGATTTATACCTTGCAGCTAGCCTGCTCCCGACCAGGCTAAGAACCAGGATTAGTTAATTCTTGCCCCTTATTGGCTCAATGAACTGTCACTCAGAGTTGTCAGTGAACCTCAAGTAAAGAGACGCGGCCGGCCAGCCAGCAATGGTGTTAGCCAACTTTTAATGGCCTGTATGAAACACTTTGAATAGGCTAAATAAAACATTTTCTCTGCTGTTTATTATATTTGTTTGTTTGCTTAATATTTTGCTTTTAATTTCTGAACCAATTGTAATCGAATGGTTTCTTTTATTTATTTCATTAATTGAATGAATACGCAAACCAACTTCACGTGTGTTCTCAATTAAGTCGGTGATCACAGCCGTATATAATGACATTGCAGATGAGGAGGCTCTGCTCCGCCGGGGTGAAGTACTGCGCACGCGTCTTCTCCATTTCATCGCTCATTATGGGATCGATCCATGCCGTCTTTTATAGAATGACGTGAACGCGCTCTTAACAGGATTTGTTACACCTGGCTTGGCCTAGCCGCCTCAACTCATCCGTGCTCGGCGTTAGTGAAACGTATTGAGCGTGTTTACATAGACAAGGCTAGGTCAAGCCCCGTTTTCGTCACTTATCTTGGATGTGTTTAGTCAGGTTTTGTGAAATAGGCCCCTGGTCTTGGTTACAGTTGGTTACAGGTTTATTTCCTGTACGAAAAGTGTGGGTAGGCGGTAGGTAGACATGGCTGAGGGGCATCTGAGCTACCCAATTTACTGAACTTTCTCTGTATTAGAGCATCAAATAAATGTGAATAATGCAATGATTAGGCACAGAGTAGAGCAAGACACTGCCAATCTCTGCATCAGGTATTTTTTACATGCTGAGAACACGAGTCATTTCCCAGCATAGTGAGACGCATTTTACCAAAGAAGTGGCCCATAAAAATACACGTGGCACGTTTCCAGACTGCGTAACTAGGTCATAAGAAAGCATTCAGTTAGAACATTTCCAATCATAATCCAAAACATTTTTAATGTCCTAAATGATTGGTATGTAATCTGTGGGTGTGATTGATTTGGTGGTTCAAGTCACTGTGACACGGTGAGGTGACAATCCCGGGTAGTAAAACCGCTGACACATATTTTATTCAACCATCTTTTCACCAGCAGAAGAGGCCACAAATCATCATGCAGGGAGATCAGTTAATCAGTGAAATCACCTGTGTTTTAAGTGCACAGGCAGAAGGAACACATGGCAGGGTTTTTACTTTCTGATGCTTTCTGAAGCTCTGGTTACATGTGGGCGTTAACTTGACGATGACTTTACGTCTGTGTAGAGCAGGGCCCTGTGCCCGGTACATGTGTGGAGAAGCTGTAAACGATACACCTTCTCCACAGGGTGGCTCTTAACAACACAAACAAGTCTCACCAGCGCCCGAGCAGGATGTTTGAATTTCACACACCGTTGCTCGTATCTTGGTACACATTTACCGCACAAGGAACGCTTTTTACTTCCCCTTTTTACTGTGCCCAAAGCCTCTAAAAGATGGAGCACACAGCGGCTCTCAGGAAACACAATCTGTCATATTAACACACCCACACACACACCAAACACAGAAACACACAGACACACACAGTGCACACAGAAACCCACGCATGTATGCACACACACACATCAGCATATGTGCACACACACTCACGCACACACACCTACACACACACACACACACAAAGGTGAGTTACCTCTTAGTGCCGTCTGCTGGGGCGTTGAAGGCCCAGTGTGCGAAGGCCCCGAGGGAGCCGGAGAGGAGGTCCCCCTGGCCACCACAGCGTCGGCCACTCCCCTCCTGGGAGCACGTCAGCACTGCAGACCGGGGATAAAGATAAGGATAGAGATGGGGATGGCAATGGGTATGGGGATAGGGAAGAACATGGGTTAGCGCTATGGAGATCTGCCACACCCTGCTGTTTTTCATGTGTCCAGTGTGGTGTTCAACAGCCTTCAGTTCACAGTGGACCAGTTTTCCCAAACACAGACTAGGTCCTAGACCACGAATTCCAGTTGAAACCTTCATTTCTTAAGTCTAGTCTAAGACATACATCCATACATAGTAAACAGGTGCGAAAAGTTTTACTACATAACGTTGTATGTGACAAAGTAAAGATCCTTGTGTCTTAGCGTTGTGGAACGTCATGACGGCTACACTGACCATCTCTGTGGATTGTGTGTATATATTGGGGATAGAGAGCTAAAATTAAGGGTTGTGTGTAGGGTGTGTGTGTGTGTGTGTGTGTGTGTTCTGTCAGTGCTGTCACTCACCCATGTTGCCGTCGGTGATTAGGTCCTCCTCCCCCTTCAGAACCACCGTCAGGTTGCCCATGGCGATGCTGAGCTGCTGGGCATTCCGGTGGTGGTCAGTGCTGTCCAGAGGCTCCTGGTGCTAACAGCAGAAACAACACACACACACACACACACACACACACACACACACACACACAACACACACAAAATGAGATGTTTGTTCAGTTATTTGACTATCTGATGTAATAATTTGCATTTGTAGTGTTAGTTGGATAATGATTTTACCATGGCTTCATAGAGTCGGCTGAATTCCATGAAGTTGGGAGTGAGGATGCCTTTTTGATAGCCCTGGATGACAGATGGTTGCTTGGCCACCAACCAAAGTCCATCCTGTGAAACACACACACACACACACACGCACAAACACACATTCACCTACAATCAGCTAAATGATCTTGCAGACACCACTCAATGCATTTAAAGCACTTCATTAAAAGAGTGTTCAGTACTCACTGCGTCAATGACTATAGGAATGTCTCTGGTCTTGGATTTCTCTATGACCTCCTATTAGTGAATGACAAAAGCACATTATACCAACCTATATTCACAATTACTGTACTGAAGCACGTTGCATAAATTTGAAGTTATATTAGTATACAGTGTACATACTATGCAGCGCGTAGTGTATTTTCTGAATGTAGATGAAATGGTATGTGTGGTATGGTATGTGTGTGTTTGTGTGTCAAAAATTGTATGTGTGTGCGTGCGTGTGTGTGAAAACCTGGTGTGTGTGTGTGTGTGTGTGTCTGCGTGCGTGCATGAAAAATCTGGCATCTAACCTTTGCTGTCTTAAGTAGGAATTCCTCTCTGCCGAGCCCTGGCCCCACCACCAGGGTGTGTAGCCGCGGCAGCCACTTCTCAATCTCCTCCACAGCGTTTGGGCTGTCCCTACACACACACACACACACACACACACACACACACACATACATACACACACACACACACACACACAGACACACACAGACACACACAGACACTAGAATCAGTGGTGTTCACAGCCCACACACAACCTCATTCCACACCCACAACAACCCACCCAAACACTGGTGACACAAAGAGGATTAACTGATTTTATATTTTTCACCACAAAGAGTTAATCCATGAGGCTGACCTTGTCCGCCACATAAATCAGTTTATCTAGATTTGGTAAACATGTGCCAGTACTGGTTATAGATTAGTTTAAAATGCAGAGTACAAGCAGAATAGGTAATAATTTCCAAGGAGAGAGAAAGAAAGAGAGGGGGGGAGAGAGAGAGGGGGAGAGAGTGGGGGGGGGAGAGAGAAAGAAAGAAATAAAGAGAGAGAGAGAAAGAGAGAGTGTGTGTGTGTGAGAGAGAGACAGAGAGAGACAGAGAGAAAGAGAGAGAGAGAGAGGTGTGGTGGGGGCAACAAAAACTCACAGCACAGGGTGAACTATGAGCTCTGGGCTGTAAGACTTGATGACAGTGGCAGCATCTTTGGTGCAGAAGACGTGGGAAAGGTCAGCTCCCTGTGGGAAAAGACAGAGACAGAAGGGTAGACACAAGCAGAGACATCACAAAAGACTTACAAAGCCTCCTTAACTGTGCTGTTTGTTTACTGCTGGAATACTTACAACTTTTAGTGCAGAGATGGCCGCGAAGTACGGTGCCCCAGTGTATCTACAAAATAAAAAAAAGACAGTACAACAACGATTAATGCAGTTCATAGTAGTGTCCTGTTTTAGTGTAGAGCAGATAATGCAGATAATGCTTGGTAAGGTGTTGATGAACACATTGAAACTTTGTCTAGCAAGCACTTCTGCTTCAAAAGGAAATGGGAACCACAGCAGTACTAACTCTACTAAGTATAAACTTGTAAATGAGAGAGTCATGCATGTGGGGGCAATGACCACAAGAATAACAGGAAATTATTCACAGTCTGTTCATTGTTAATGCCACCTTACAGTCATTATGGAGCCCAATTCACCTGTCCAACACACTCAAAGCAGACGAGGACAGATCCATGTTTTAGTGAAAGGTGTGCCCCAGTTCCCATCGTTCCATGTTCTTTGCCATGACGTAACTGGACTTTTGCTGCAGAAATGACGTGCAAATGTGTGCTTCTCTTCTGAAATGTTTCCACTTTCCCTTATGATTATTGTTGTGAAGATTTACAATATGACACAATATGAGAGTGAACCTGATGAAGCAATAGCGAAAAGCATTATACAATATGTCTTGATGTGTTATACGTCCATTTCCTGTTGATTCATTGGGTGTAACTCTTAGAGAAGAGAATTTCCATACTGTCTACCAGCCTCTAAGTTTAGTACTTCTTCAGTTTCTCATTCTCTTATTTCTTATTACTGCCATTTGGAATCAGTCCAACAAGCACAAACCACTGCAATTCCTTTATCGCTCTCTAGTACCCTTATATAGCAACTAATTCATAATCCTCCTTATGGGCAAATCTCCAATGTATTGCCTTATAAAACTTTGGACTAGAGCTAGCAAGCTATGCATGTAAAAGCCGGCAGAAACTTGTAAATACCACCAACAGCCTACGTGCCAAAAATAGACGCTTACTAACCAGCATCTATTTGTACTCGATGAATTCTGCTGTAAAGGCATATCTTACATGTTCGCGTGGGTGTTCTGACCTTAAGAAGCTGCAAACTGTTGCCTAATGTTGTTTTTAGTGATTCATTATGTCTACCAAACGTAAGGCTTAGATTCTCAGCCCAGACTCACTCCTGACAGCCTCCGATGATGCCGATGCGTCCGTCTTGACCCTTGTGCTTCTTGGACGTCAGAGGGGGGATGATGTTCTTGACCAGCTGAAGAGTGTTCTCCATGCTGTGTGCAGAGCTGCCCAGAGAGAAGGAACGTTCTATGACTGAACAAAACAAAAGAAATGTTAGTCGTGCTTCCTGACTTGAAGAATAGTTTGATGACTTGAGAATGAAAGCATTTGAAATTGCTTTTAGCGGGTTAATATTTTACAACTATCTACTGCCACACTTTTGCTGTTCACATTGTAAGTTCACAAAAAGCTGTTCCATGTCGTGTGACACACATGTATGGTAAAATCTAGGAAACAGCTTCTATGCTGATTAAACATGTCAAAGTGACCTTAAAACACTTGATTACACCACTGTGCAGAGTTCAGCTACACAGCAAGCCTTATGTTCACTGAAACATCACACATCAAGAACAAACATGCAGGTTCAATCCTTCTGCTCCTCACTGAACTGCCTCATGTGCCACGAATCCTGTCGGCCCTTCCCACCCCCAGCCCCCAGACGAAAGAGAGACAGTGATCGAAGATAACGGAGGCTCGAAATGCTCTCGGCAGACCTGGGACAGACTCCAGGCCGTGGTCTGGCAGGTGATGACGGAGTGGGGACACCGTGCCATGCTGGTGGTGGTGGTGGTGGTGGTGGTGTTGTGGCTGCTGCTGCTGGTGGTGGTGTGAGTGCTGAGAGCGGACTTGCGACCATGAGGATGAAGCGGGGGCGACGTGAACAGACATGGGTGCAGGAGAGGGTGCGGACTGCATGGAGGTTGCCGAGACGTTTCCTGGTGCTGCCGACACACCACCTCTGCTTCCGCCACCTCCTCCTCCTCCACCGCCGCCACCAGAGGAGGAAATGTTGCCGAATATCTGACCGAGCATGTGGAGCATGTGCAGCTCACGGGCGTGTTCGGCCTCGCGCCGGCGCTCCTCCTGCTGCAGTCGCTGCTCCTCCATCTTGTAGAAGTTCTCCTCGGCCTCGGCGCTGTGCTCCAGGAAGCGCTCCAGCAGCTTGTCCAAGGGCAGGCTGGCCACACGCTTCCTGCCCCGACGACAGGGGCGGCATGAAGACGTGGACGGGGTGACTCTGGCCTGGGAGTTGATGGGCTTCACTGGAACACCTGCAGTGTACACAATGACATTTACAGGGGGGAGGTAAGACATTTTGGTTTGCATACGGTTTTGTTCCACTGTGACATAATTCACCTATCAATCTGACAACTACTTTATCCGTCTTCTAGTGCAAAACTAAAGTAGAATATTTTGCTGCTCTCTACATTAAGTAATGCTGAGTAAGCAAATAGGGTAAAGGCTGTTGCACAAGACCACACTGTATTTGTTTGTTACAGTGGTCTGTAAACATGGTCTTTAGCCAAGTTGGTTTTGTGTGGGCACATGTAAGTCACATATGACAAACATCTCAAGAGAGGTGGGTGAATAAGTCTGATATGAATAATAATGAAAAAAGCATAAAAGCATACAAGTGTAACGAACACTTACTTCCCGCCGTCACTGGTATGGTGTAGGATGGGTACTCTATCTTCACGGGATGCTCTGCATACTCAGTAGCGGTCGGCATGTAGGAATCCGATGACTGCTCCGTCCCCTCACCCTCCTCCTCTGTACCATCCATCATCTCGTCTCCAACGGCAACACTGTCAATCATGTCCTGCGGGTCCACGGTTGGCCGATTACCCAATATCCGCTCCATCTCCTCGAAGAACTTGCACAGTTTACGGTACTGTCCGTTGTTTTTCTTGAAGGCATCTTTCGCCTGGTAGTACTGCCTTTTCAGGCTCTTCACGCGTATCCTGCATTGATCAGGTGTCCTGTCATAGCCCATGTCTCCCAGACGGCTGGCCACGTCTCGGTAGACATGACTGTTTCTGAAGTTACCATCCAGTGCTGTCTGCACGTCCTGTTCCCCCCAAATAGTTAGCAGTGCTCTTGTCTCCGCATCCGACCACAGAAATCCCCGTGTTGGATTCACCAGCATGATAGTTCGGACAATTTCACAGTTGTCTTGATTGTGCAAACTGGTATTACACGAACAAGCGACAAAGCTAAACAAACCCCTTGCTACTGGTTGTTGCAATTCCTTGCATCAACAACACGCTAGCAAAAACTGCTAACTAGCTAGCTAAAGAACAATCCCATTACGAGGCAAATTCGGTGACCTCTTTAAACGTGCATTGCATATAACTACTCACTTACAATATCCACATTCTTAAAGACCCCGTCCATGTAGATTTTGCAACTTCAGATACACACTTAGCATTCACAGTGGGTAGCTTGCTGGCTACGTTTCTCTGAACACCACGGGGTCCTCAAAAACGTCACCAACATGGTGCCCCTCGTCATCGTTGAAAACATGTCCGCTTGGGTTTTGGGTTTTACAGTAGTCTGACATTACGCTTCATTTTATGTACAATGTGCACAGTTGGTGTAAAACTGTAAGCTTACCAAGATAAATACATACAGCCTGTATGCCCGTGCTTAATCATTGTAAGTCACCAAGCCTTAAATTTACAATGGTCACTTCAATAGCTGAGCTGTGCATTACTAAAGAATAACACAAGAGCAGACAGAGCATGTTCACGATTATCATTTCATTGCAGGTTGCGCTTTCTCGACTGTCATACCTTCATCTCCCCGATAGACCCAATTTAAAGCCACTGCAATGGCTACAGTAACGATGCAGAAGAGTAAGCCTCCATAATGCATCTCTTGACGGCTGTTTAGAGCTCGTGAGAGAATGACAGCTATACACCAAATGCCGCGACTGTGTTCTTACCTAGGGAACTTGGGAAGTTCAAAACACCGCCGACCAAAGCGAATACACGCTTTATGTGTGTCATGGGTGAGATGAACTTTAGCTGTAGGCTAAACCCGTCAACTCAGAAATGCATCCAATGCTAAGGCTGAATTAGCCAATCAGAAAGCGGGACAGAGCCCGTGACTTGGTAAGTGCTGGTAAGTCTGGAACTCTTGAAAGAAACTCCGATAAACAACCCTTAACATGTTAGTTTTACAGTGGACGATTGAGTCATGTACAGTCTTCTTCTGCAAGTATAAACTACAGTGAATGTGTGGCGAACCAAATGACTGTTCCCCAATGCAATTGGCATGATCATCGCACAAAACATGCCTGTGAAACGTTGATGTTTGGAGTAGTTTACAGGTGATTTGTTTTGGCTCCTCCTTCGAAAACAAGTTCCTGTTTCGTCACTCATCGCAGCACAAGAACAGCGACATGTAGGAAAGATCATGATCCGTGCCTGTGATGATGGCTAATTAGTTACTCTACATTCTAAAGGATACTTTGTTTCGGGGTTAGAGTTATTCCTGCACCGGATAGTTCTGTTGCTGTAAGTTGTATTGTTGTCAGATACGCGAGAAATTCTGCCGTCATGTGTTCTTCAAAAGTTTGTTTGAAAAGCTTAGTTGTCGTCCTCAAATCAAGGTGTTTTTAAATGAGACCTACGCACAATCTTCAGCTTATTGACCTCTCGCTGCTAAAAACAGCAGGCCACGCCAAAGACCATGCCTGAACCAGCGAAGATGAGGAAGCCCGACGTGAAAGTTGTAATACTCGGTGACATGAACGTTGGAAAAACTTCACTTCTTCATCGATACACCGAGAGAAAATTTAAAGACACCATCAGCACCGTTGGCGGAGCCTTCTTCTTAAAACAATGGGGACCCTATAATATCTCTATCTGGGATACCGCTGGTAAACTTACCCACTTGTACAAATTTACTTGTGAAGTTGCAAGACGTAGTAAGAAGTGCTTGTAATATTTCACGTTAGCAGGCTAGTCTATGCATTCTTTGTCAGCAATGGTGTTTTGTCTGTCCTGTGTTGTTTTTGTATGTGGAAGAGGTTATCCTATGGAGTATCTACCTGTTGAGTAGATTTACCAAGGACCTCGTGACTTGACCAAGACTACGTGCCAGCTGAGGACGGTGTTTTAGGCTACAAACTTTAAACATTCACTCATGAAATGTCAAGAACTTGGAAGTGCCTTTTGGACAGGATTGGTTTCCGCCTCAAATTTTATTTGGGTCACCTATAAATAGGCCTAAGGAATGGCTTAAGGGAAACAATCATATTAATGCTTACTCGGACTATGCAGACCAGTGCACTTCATGAACTAAACAAAATAACTGTTGGAATTCACCATTAGTAGTAACAACGCGCGAGAACTTTTTGTTGACGTTGTTTTTGAACATAGCCTACACCAAGGGCTAGAATCAAAGTTATGGTTACATAAGAGGCAGTAGTTTGTAAGGCAAGGATGATGCAATGTATGCAGTAGGCGTCATAGATGTAATTTAGTACAATCTGAAATGTCTTAAGAGCTATCTGCTCACAACTTTAAAAAAATCCTTAGTTTGTAAAGTGGGTAATCCATGTTCCTGTTCTTGAGTGTCCGACGACCATAATGCAAACAAGGACAAATACACCTTGAATTCTACTCAGTGGCTCTGCCTCTTTTGGCATAGTTCAACATTACAGTGATGGGCTCTTCAGGAAAATATTACCACGCTGAGGCAGGCATTTCTTGAACGAAACCTTTGGCTCAAAAAGTTCAAACCTTCATGTTCATGCTGTTTAAGCAATGGTCACCCCCACCCAACCAGGGCCAGTCTATCAGCCAGCTGACCTCATTCTGCTGTGTGTATGAAAACAAGAAACAGAGCAGTGAACTTCAACAAACATTAACAGGAGTCTTGTTTATTTGTTCACCAGAGGGCATTGATATTGTGGCTCGGCCAGTTCCATGAAGTGTTATTTACAGACAGTTTTTCCATTATTGCTGCTATGTAAAGACCTGATAAACTTCATGAGGAAAGGGAGATAAGATAGATGTATTTTGTGTGACTCGTTGGTAAAATCATGTGGCTTCTATTGCAATATGTAGTCAAATGGGCAGGCCTAAATCCCTTGATGTTCTCACCCCCTCTCTGGTTATGGCAGTTTCCCAAGGGGTCACTGAGAGCATTTAGGGGGCAGGGTGTAGTATGGCATGTTGACCTACACGATGCAAGAGAAAGCTTTAGTCCTAGATAGCTTGCCACAATCAAGTCAGGGAAAACTTTGGACTTTGAGGCATTTTTGTCAGATAAAATACCTTGAGGTTTTCTGTGTATTGGCTAAAGGTAATGTTTAGATACACCACAGATCTGGTTTTGGGCAGAAAGGCCCAAATAATGATTGCGAACATAGCACATGCAAGACGAGTAGAACACTAACTTCTAATCTAGATATTTCTCAAGTTATATAACTTGACCACATCAGTCAGCATAACAAATATGTGGAAACACACTGCCTACTTTTTTTGGTTCTTCAACTAAGGATTGCCCTCTTTCAGCTTCACTTTGGTGAGATACACAAAGTGTGAGTCATGGCATGACTTATCCAAAGTGTACGTGATTGCTCGTGCTGATGTATATCTAGCCATCTCAGCAGCACCTGAAGGCAATAGGGGGGTGGTGTGAGGTTTCGTCAGTGTGCAATATGTGAGCCTGGTGGTCTCACATGGGAAAAAGTTGCCAATGTGAGGTGACATCCTCCGCTCTTATGATTTCTGACACTGATGGCCCACAAGTAAGCAATGTGCTAGTAATGATTATGCAATGACGAAACCCCCTTAGGGTATTATGGTTTCTGTTCTTCTTTGGTAAGCGGAAGAAGAAAAGACAGCACAGGTTGGAAATGGGGCCACAGTGTGATTGCGCAATTGTCACTGCAGAGTCCAGTGGTCTAAATAAATGGTTAGTCATGGGAATTATCATAGGCTTGGCCCTGTTGGAAAAATAAAAAGGTACCACATTGGCTCTTTGAAGGTACCACAAAGATTCTAGAAAGCGCTTTTGTCAGCAGAAGTGGTCATTTTGACCCAAAAGTGCTTATAGTTTCATCACCTGTAGAAGCTGAATAATGGAGGATGGTATATATTCTTTAAAAGGTCCAATGTGTACAGTTTCTCCCCTCTAGCCAACTTTCTTGAGGCCACTCAGTTCAGGGTACGTATTTCATCTACGGTTGCCAAGATGTCATCGACGACTTCAGATCAGGTCACTGTAAAAATGTGAAGGGCAGAGCCGTATTCTGTATGTCCCTAACCTGCTAACATATTTCAAGATGGCGGATGAATATGAAGCATCGACCCCAGTTCATGCATATACAAATGTAAAATTTCAAGCCAATAGGAATACTTGGAATTGGTGGTGGTAAATATTAATGAAAAATGACAAGTTTGTTAACTGGCAACAACGGTTTTGATAATGAACAACTAAAAATGTTGCACACTGGACCTTTAAAGCTGTGGCTTATAATGCTGTTCTAGTATGAGCCCATTGTGATCATGTAATTGGCACAGTGAAGTCTAGTGATCCCAAGTAATGATCAGTTATAATGAGTCATCTGAGTTGTCTTGGGCCTGGTCCAATAGGAATTAAAAAGGTGCCACAATGGCACTCTAAGAACATGAAGGCTCTACAAAGAATATTTGTCAGCAGAAGGTTCCTTTTTAGTCCAGAAAAAGTTAAAAAGTCTATCATCTGTAAAAGCTTGGTGACGAAGAGTACTATTGTCTTTTTTTTTTTATTAAGCATGCAAATTCACAGTGACTTGCACTACTGTCACAGCCTGGGTCTCTAAATGAAGTCAGCAAACACGTGTTGCACCAGACCCATGATCTTGCTTCTGGCATCTTCCAGTATTGTGTTACTGCGACTGAAACCATCCTTTCAGCTAGATGGCTTCCTGTGGAAGTGTGAAGATATATCACCCCCTCATCACATGCTGCTACGGGGAGACTGAGAGGTAGCACGTAGTGTAGGAAACGGCAGCCAGCCAGTGGCTACTTCTGTCTAAGAGTGTGTGTGTGGGGGGGGAGGGTCTGGATTGAGTGAGATTTGCTCTTTCTCCCATTTGTCACATCCTGTTTTCTGTGTCTCTTTCTATCTCTCTGTGGTTCTGTGTGTTTGTCTTTATGTGTCTGTGTATGTCTGAGCTCAGGAATAAGCCTGCATAGCAAATTTTTGTGATTGCTAACCACCACTTGACTTTATCAGCCTTCTAGAAATCTGCACCTTTTAGCCTACATAAATGAGATCTGGGTAAAACAAAAAGCTTGCTCTTAGATCCCAAAATAAAAACGGCCTGTAACAAAGAGCTACTCTTGCCCTGTGACTTTGAAACCCTTTGATTTTCCTTTGAATTCAAAGCTCCCTCTTGGTTTAGAAAACCTTTAAAACCCATCCAGGCAGCCCTGTTGTTGTTGTTGGGTCATGCTGATTGCGGTTGAATCAAATCGAGTCGGGTCCTGTGTGTGTCCAGGCGTTTGTATGGCCGAGGTGGCGGGGCGTCTGGGGAACAAAGCGCGCTCCTCACGCGTCCACCACTGGCACAAAGGCCCTCAGACTGGACACGGCCGGGGCCAAGCCCACGCCTCGCAAGCTTCCCCTCAACAATGGGCTCCCTGTGTTCAAAAACACATTCAGCAGATTTTGCTGTGCTTACCTGTAGATCTGGTATGTGTGATATTGTGTGTGTGTAATTGCGGACAGTCTAAACTGGCACATGCTGCCTGGCTTATTCATGTTTTGACTACAGTGTGTTAAACTGATGTCTCAAGTGTGTAACTCAGACTTTCATTAGTCGGCCTTGCATTCTGGGTAAAACGGATGGGAGCTACATGGACACAGACTCTCTGTCTATGTGCTTCCCATCTGTTATAGAATTTGTGTTGCTTTTGTGTAGGCTAATTCCTAAACCGTGTACGAAGAGTTTTACAGAAGGGTATGGTGTAGCAAGGTGGTGCTTTTAAGAAATTCGTCCCTGTAGCACATTTCTGTGTGTGGTCCCTCATTACATTTTCACAACTTAAATAAAGTCCTGACCACGTTTATTAACGCTAGATATTTTCCAGGTTGTTTCCATGCACTTTGGCTTAATCTCATTATGTGATATGACCCTTTTTTACCATTTCCCTATTTGTTTGCTTTGGTTTGTATAAATGTATTCTCTTTCCTCCTGTGCTCTGCAATAGAGGAAGTATAACTGAACTGGTGGGAAATAGCTACCTCTATTATTAGTTCACAGATATTTTGTCATTTTATCATTATCTGAGTGATATTTAGGTAGCCTGGTAAACCAGCCCCTCGTACTATACTTCATTTCGTATAGAGGGTCTGGCTGTGCTGTATTGGGAAATATTTTCTTCCTGGAAGTGTAGACTCTGAATTTGCTAAAGTTTAAAAATCACTGGATCTGCCTTTACCTAATCGCTAACATTGGTCACAACATGCAGTTAGCCTGCGCACACACTACAATTTAAATGTAGCACACAGTCAATGTCATCGCTCGCAAACACAAGATTCTGCCTCAGACAACCATGTCAGTGGAACCTGAGCCAGACCCTCTGTACAAAATGAAATGAAGTACAAGGGCCTGTTTTATCAGGCTAATATTTAGGTGTATGCCATGATGTGCTACCTTTAAATCGCTGGATTTGGCAAAGTCAGACATATTAGATTTGACAGTCAATTTTCTGTTTGTTTTGCTATTGTTCCTTCTTGTCATTCTTGTTGATGGAGTGTGATGTTTTATTAGCTTGTCAGACCAAGAGCAATCCCCTCACTGTGATAAGACTGAGGTCATGTGCAAAGCCTGTATGTGTTTCATATTGAATGTCTGTTTTAAATGCACAACGTCTGACAATAGAGAACATTTCACTCGCTGAGAACTTATTTCTCTAAGGGGATAATAAAGTGTGTACTCTGCTGTATTGGTGACGATTGTTATAAAAAATGAAACTTTCCCTTCCTCTTCCATAGGACGGGAGCAGTTCCATGGCCTGGGCTCGATGTACTGCCGCGGTGCCTCCGCCGTCATCCTCACCTACGACGTGACCAACTGGCAAACACTCGCCGAGCTGGAGGACCGTTTCCTGTCGCTGACCGACACTGCCAACGGCGACTGCATCTACGCCATCGTGGGCAACAAGGCCGACCTGACCGACTCGAGTGCCCATCGACCGGAGCCCCCGGATGGGCAGACAGAGCAGGAGGGGGTGGGGACAGAGCTCCAGCCCACGGGAGGAGGGACAGGTGATTCTGCCGCCCTGCTTCAGAAGCAGGTGAGCCAGGAGGACGCGCGGGCGCTGTACAGCCGTGTGCTGCGCTACAAGGGCATGGAGGACAAGGCCTGCCCGCCGGCTGAACGCCTGTGCTTCGAGACCAGCGCCAAGACGGGCTACAACGTGGACGAGCTGTTCGAGACCATCTTCGACATGGTGCTGCCCTCCATCCTGAAGAAGAGGATTGAGGGCGGGCCCTCCACTGTCGACCTGGAGGAGTGTCGAGTCCCCAAGAGCACTAAGGGGAGCTGCTGTTGATGATTGGAAGAGGAAGGAAGGAAGGGAGGGAGGGGGGAGGGTCCTGAACTGTCAGCTCACCAATCAAAACCCGTGTGAGAAATCCTGTTGGGTGTAATATGGAGAGGTTGCCAAAGCTGACCGTTTACTCTCAGTCCAAAGGCTAGCTTGTTCCTGGCCGATGCGTAAATGTCTGAATCAGTGAGTGGTTGAGGATTGGGGTTGCGAGTATTTTGCCACTGAGAACAGAACTGGTCAATGTCTTTCCTGTGGTGCTAACATGCACCTCCAGACTTTTCAAACAATCACAAGGACACGTTTAAAACAAACCCTTGTCTTTATTTCTGTCTGAATAGCGGAGATAAAAGTAAAAAGTGCACATTAGTAAGGTTGAGTTTTGCCTTAAAAACAGTATTGTGGAGAAAAAAAACAAAAAGAAACCACACAGTAGTGTTTATAAATGACAGGCATGCTGCGAGTCAGTCACTGAAGTACTTTTCTTGTTGAATGTTAAGGGACTAGGAAGCAATTTAAAGGGCTTGCATCTGAGATGACACTGAATGACTTTCCTATTTTGAGGAAAATGTTTTTTTTAATAAGTAATAAGATTTATGCTTGAAATGTGAAAATAAAATTGTAATTTTTAAAAACATTTTTTATCCATGCTATGTATCACAATAAATTGCTTATACTTTTAAAGACACTGCTGTATTTTGTCGTTAGTTAAAAAAAAAAACTTTTTTTTGATTCTGTTACGAACTTTAAAGTAGTTTTGCACAACACATGGTAAATTCAAGCCCATTGCATTACAGTCTTGCATGGCCTGGTCCTGCACAGCTATTACTAATTGAGTTGACCAGTTTCATGTAGCACACATAAATCAACATTACTGGTATCATGAGGCAGTACGTGGTGGTGTAAAGTGGTTGAGTGCATTGTATGCCAGGTTGATAAAAAAGGCTAAAGGCTTGTACTGAATAAAGCGACTAGACAAAGTCTTTGAAAAAGGGGCAACTGTTTAATGCAGAGCAGACGTTTTAGCAATGTGGCTTTCCTCAATGCTTACTGTAAACCAGGGCAGCAGCAACCCCATACGTTTCCCATGTACAGGTGAGATAAGCCATCGGTGAACTGTAGGTGTAGAGGAGCAGTTGTTGGCTCAGGTTACAGACAGGCCCACTAACTGCTGATGGAACAGTAATGGCCAAGAGTACATGAAGTAATGAGGGTGGAGTTTATTCTCCAGTTTGTCAGGGTGGAGGCTCACACCTGACGATGGTGGGCTATGAATGTGGGTAGGGGGGTGGGGGGATTGGGAATGCTGGGATTGCCAGTAGTACAGTGTTTCCTCAGTGTTCAGCTCTTTGCTCTTTGGTGGGGACTTCAATGATGAAGGTCTTTCTCTTACTATGCTTCAAAGATTCCAATTGAGTTACACATCATCCTTGTGATTTCATGGAACACAAACCAGAAATCTTTGTTGCTGACTTTGACACGTCTGTTAGACACAGATCAGTGATAACACACCATCAGAACAACTGCCGTATTGTGAATTGGCTCATGGATCTTGCCCAACAGGTCAACCCAAGCTCAAAGACACCTGTTTAAACACTGACAATGAACTGCAGACATCCAACAGGTGTGGAGAAGATTGCCTGTGAGAGTTTGTGCTCAATACAACCTAAGAAGGGTGGAAAAATATCAAAGGCGAAGAAAGACGTGCAAGGAGAACTTTGTTTTACCTGTTCTGTGAGCTTCCAACAATATATGGTATTAAATCATGCCATCACAGCATGATATTCAGTCACTGACCAGGGAGCTTAAACAAAGCCACAGGGACACAAAGCCTAACAAACAAAAGCATGTATTTTGTTGTTATTCAAGTACACTAACATTTGACATATTTATAAGGTAGCACTCAAATATACCCAACATAATTACATCACAACAGCCACAGGAACAGCTTACAGATATGTGCCATTTAAAAAAATGGAAATTTACAAGTAGAAACAAATTAAAGAAAAAAAACACAGAGTTTTATGGCATCATTGTTATGGGCACTTTTAATTTAACCTGATCAAAGTACACAACTACACATGAGCTGTGTTGAGACTGTGTTAAGCAATAGCTGCACAATCTCAGAGACATGGAAACTGTTTACCAATGCAAGCCCTGAAGGCCACATGTTGTGGTTGTCTTAGAGGAGGGGTTCAGTGTCTTTCTTTACGAATCACTGCCTGCATACTGCCTGTATGCACACGCACATTTGCACATATGTCTATCAGGCCTCATACCACACATAACTCCCTCTACACTGGGTTGAACCTCGATATGTTCAGATTGCTGTGAGGCTTACGATAAAGCCCTCCTTTATATGTGGAGACAGAGTTACCTATCTGCTTTCATTCTGTTGGACTGTATTCCGGTCTTTAAAAATGTGAAGGACAACAATGGTCCTTCTAATCATTAACAATATTTCACTGGTCAAATATATACTTTTGGGCCTACCTGCTGAAATTACACCACACATACTTAGTGTAACCTCAAGAAATAAACAAAGAAGAAGATCAGTGCAATTTGTGTAAATATATGATGAAACTGTTAGGAGCCCATACACGTTCAGATCTACAGTCTAGTGGACTACACTGGAAATTATATATAAAAAAGCAGTTTTATTCATATGCAACGATACACACAATGTTGGAGCGGGGACTAAGCACTGTATATTTTCAGGCTTTGAATGAGTAGTGAGCTTGGAAGCTAAGAGCAGATTAGTAATAAACATAACAGACTGGAGAGCCAGAGTATGGAAGTGCAGATATTTTCTTTTAGGTGTCTGATTTTAGAGTGAGAGCAACTAAGTAAACCCAAGGCATTTGCAAAACTGCCTTCAAAACCACATGAAAGCATTTTTGCATGCTGATTAACATCTTTTTTTATTTAAGTGTCACCTGAAGCCTAGCCAGAGCTAGTCTGAACTTAATTTGTTTTTTGAAAAAAAAAAAAAAATGTAAGTAAGGTCAGATGATTGCTCTATTTTTTACAGTTGTAAGTAAGCCTGAACCTTAAATGAACCTTCCCCTCAATCCCTTCATTAAATCAAATGGGCAATTTAATTTTTAAAGGCCATTCCATCAGTGAATGATTCTCTTGAAGGTCACTGAAGTCTCTGAGAGTGGATCACTGTTAATATAATTGCATGAAAAAAAAGGAATGTGAAAAGATTCCTTTAGATAAACCACTAAGCCAACACGAAAAGCAGTGCATACATACGGGCATCTTTGGTTCAGCTGTATTTTTGTGGTTATTAAAAATCATCCATTTTAATACATAGCTGAGGTAATAAGTTAGACAGGAAGCACCATTTTCAATTGTAATAAGAAAAGTAAAAAAAAATGTGACAATTTTACATATATATTTTTCTTAGGGGGATGGAGTGCTGTGCTGTGCCAGACATTGGGTGGAAAGTGGTTGATACACCTGCAAAAGTTCTCCTAAGGCACAAAGGATAGGCAAATGGTGCTGGAGCACAGGCATCTGGTGTATGTGTGCATGTGTGTGTGTCTATGTGTGTGTGTGTGTGTGTGTGTGTGTTTTTGCGACGGTGGGAACTGGATGTGATATATTCAGAGCAGTGGCTGGGCTCACAGGTTCTTCATGCAGACCTGGCAACGGCTGAGGCGGGCGAGGTGTTGGCCGGCCTTGAGTGTCTCGCTCTTGGGCGAGCTGTGGAAGTCCTGCTCGATGGAGGTCAGCCAGAAGCTGTACTCGTTGGCGAAGAAGTGGCACGTGCCCTTGACGCCGTTGCACTCGATGAAAGGCGTGGTGCGGAAGTCCTCCAGGCAGGACCCCGGCGACACCAGCGACTGTCCGCCGCCCTCATCTCCGGCCCCAGTGTGCTGTGAGTGGAGAAAAAAGTCAGTGACCCAACAAACTCACTCACTAACAATCCTACAGCTATTTATGGTACATAGACACTTATGTATGAGTATGTGCATTAAATAATAATAGTAACCATAGTTAATCCTGTTTTTGGCCAAAGTTGATAGTTGAGTTAATTCACATATGTGTATTCTGTTCTTACAGCTTTTCCACTTAATGTTAGAGGCTAACTGCATTTTGCTGCCTTGTACTTGCGACATGTGACAATAAAGTTTCATCTAATTAAATATAATTCATGGTCTCATACAACACAGAGATACTAGGACTGTGACAAATTGTGACAGGAAGAGATGGCAGATGACTGCATTTCATTGCATTAACATCCCCAAAATTGCTTACTTCAAAGAGCAGTCAACACCTTCTAAGAATTAGCAGAGGAGGCACGAGGAGCACAAATTAGCCATGCTATTGAGGAAAAAAGTGTCCCGAGTAAACACTAACAAAGGATCTTGTCACAGAGGTCCCAAGAAGAACTATGGCTTTTACATTAGTGCAGGTCGTATCCTCTCATCTCCACATAAAGAATACTGGAAAAAGCCCTTTGGGTCCAACCACAGACATAGCAATAGCTTAGTTTTCATTGAACTTTTGAAATGGAATTGAATTTACTCTATAATTGAATTGAAATCAGTTAGGCGCATTCGTGGCTATTAAGATAAAGAAAATGCGCAAAAGTGGTGGAAGCACTGGGAGATTTTATGTTAACTGGAAGAATGTCATGCTAGGATGCTTTTCCTTAGAATGGTTAGAATGCACATTACAAAGTGAAGCTGAAAAAGTTAATAATATTATATTACAATGACATTATATTAGATTAGATTAGATTTGTGGCAATAAGGTGATGTATATTTGTCTGGATCCCAGACTTCTCTCCCCCTACGTCCCCATGTTCCTTCTCTCACCATGAGGAAGGAGTATCCAATCCACAGGCTTCTCCAGCCCTGGGGGCAGGGGGGGATGCTGGTGTCCTGGCTGTGCACGGCGATGGCCACCGAGGGCGCCTCGCACACGGAGCAGCGGCTGATGTGGGGCCTGATCTCCTCGCTGTCCACCGGCATCATGGGGATGGGCGCGGTGGTGGAGAGCCAGTAGGACTTGTCGTTGCGGCTGCCGTAGTAGCACACGTCGTTGGGGTTGCAGTAGATGAAGGGGATGGTCTTGAAGCGCCGGAGGCACGAGCCCGCCAGACCTAAAGGTTTTAGAAGTTGGCAAAAAACAAACAAAAACAAAAAAACCATGTCATTGCCCTGGTAACAAAAGCTTTTATTTCTATACTAAATAATGGACAGAATTGTGTTTTGCTATCTGGGTGGAGAGTGCATTAAAATGATTCGCCGTGAACTCAAAATCAGCTTCATAATGACATGTATTTGTAAAGCCTTAATGTGTAGAGGAGGCGACTCACCTAGATCTTGGTTGTGGGCCTTCTCCTGGCCCTCGAAGTAGAGCAGGCTGTAGCCGTCCCACACCTTGCTCATGCCCTCGGGACACATGGGCACGTGCTCAGACTGGCTGTGCTTGACCAGCAGGTACCCCACGCTCACACTACGGCCGGGCATGCCAGTCAGACCCGGCACGCCAGGGCGACCTCTTTGACCTTGGGATCAGAGGTTAGATGGGAGGGAGAGAGAGAGAGGTACAGAGAGAGAGACAGAGAGAGAGCGAGAGAGAGAAGCAGCATAAAATCAAAGAAAGCAAGAAAAAAGCAAGCAAGAAAGAAAGAAGACAAACTTAAGTATAAAAAAGGAAGTATAAGAAATGAATCCCTGTGATGAGGGAAAGATGTGTCCAAAAATACCAATGTGCAGTATGAGTATTGGTATATCACAATATAATATTTGGCCCTAGGAATGGCCTTCTGGCCCAGTAGTCACTTGTTTCACTCAACTTTGATTTTGATGACTACAGGTATCCAAAGTGCAACAAAAAAGGGAGTGTTTATGATCATGTTCTGAGTATTTCCATTCTGCTAAATCATATTGACCCAGATGCTGTAGTAAACTGGTTGCTAAAATCCCATTTCTTAATCCATTAATCTTGCCTGGAATCCTGTAACAGTAATCTGCCTCAACCAAACAAACAGCGATCTCAATTATACCTTCCAGGCCTTGAAGACCAGGGTGCCCAACAGTTCCTGGGTCTCCACGGAAACCAGGTGTTCCCGTCTGTCCACTGATACCTGGCATGCCTTTGTCTCCTTTTGCCCCCATGAAGCCTTGAATGGGACGGAGACAGAGTCACG
The DNA here is from genome assembly GCA_030347295.1 of Setipinna tenuifilis. Classification (NCBI taxonomy): domain Eukaryota; kingdom Metazoa; phylum Chordata; class Actinopteri; order Clupeiformes; family Engraulidae; genus Setipinna; species Setipinna tenuifilis. The sequence continues at coordinate 20,979,044 of CM059269.1, forward strand.
GAAATTGTTATTATTCAATGCCACACAAGTTTGGGATTTAGAGAGAGTTTACCTCCCTCTTACTCTCTTTTTACACAAACACACACACACACACACACACACACACACACACACACACACACACACACACACACACACACACACAGCTGTACCTAAATCTCCTGGTAATCCGTGGTGGCCTGGTCTTCCGGTAGTGCCAGAAGGTCCCCATGGCCCTGGCGGTCCTGGTGGCCCTCTCTCCCCGGGCACTTTGATCGGGATGGGAAGAGGGCCTGGGGATCCCGCTACGCCAGGAACACCTAGTACAAAACAAAGATTCAAGCTTCAATTCAGTCACGCCTGAGAGTCAGTAAAAATTAAATAATGTGCTGTTGTGCTGCATCATAGCCTTTGCCATCCTTCTTGTAGATGTAGTGAATAAGAAACATAGGGGTGATACATAGGTAATCTGCCTACACAGACCAGGATGGATTGTTGAAGTAAATCCTCATTCCATCTATTGTTCATTGAAGATTACCCTGACCAAAAATGACATTAGCTCAGCAGGTAAAAACTCATTCCAGCAATTGAAGAGGTTTCCTGGTTTGATTCCACCTCCCACTGGCTAGGTCAAAGTGTCCTTCAGCAAGACACTGAACCTCATACAGCTCCCCATGTGCAGGTCAGCACATTGCATGGCAGCCTTCATCATGTATGAATCGCAGACTGTATATAAGAGAACTGGACAAACCCTCTGTGGTGTCACACATAAGACTTTCTCAGTTCTCTTTCTCAGTTCTCTTTCTGTTTCTCTTTTTCAGTGTAAATTATCTGAGGATTAAACGAATGGCATTCTAAAACACGCCATTAGTTTAATTAACCCCCCACCCTCAGAGTTATAATGGACCCAAAAACTAAACCAACACCTTTTTTTGAACCAGGCTGTAAATATGTTTATTTTTAACATGGGAGTCTATGGGAAGTTGCTCACTGCTGCAGTCGGCATCCAATGGACGAGTGAGGTATTGCAACTTCATAATGTTTAGCTTTGCCTTTATTGTTTAACCTGGAATGGTATTGCTTGGTATGAGTGTGTGTGTGTGTGTGTGTGTATGGAAGAATGTCAGACCTTTTTTCTTTAAAGTGCTTAAGGTACTCTGCTGAGTATATACATGCAGCCCATTTACCAGTCCAAACCAAACTAATTCCTGTAACCATATACTGAACTTCATATTACACTTAACACTTTTTAGTGTCTATAATCTAAGCACCTGTAGATATTCTATGAGGGACTAGCTGAAAAAACTGTGACCAAATCTGCCCAACTCAATACCAGATTACAGATCCTTCTCCTACTGTCAGTCATTTTAAGTTGTTGTTGACATCAAGAACTGGGGAAAGTTAAGAAAAGAGTGCAGAAAAAAAGCAAAAAAAAAACTTCTCCATCCAAGTGTTCTTACCTGGTGCACCAGTCTTTCCTTTAAGACCAGCGCGGCCGCGGTCTCCTGTGAATCCTTTCTTGCCAGGGGGTCCCATCATGCCCACCTCACCTTTACCTCCTACAAGGAACAAACAGCAACATTTACAGTGGTTCGCACACCCACGTATGTGTAAGATGGCTGCTAAATTTAAGACCAGTTGAAAACTTCTGCAGATCACAGCAGGGTGCATGATCCATTAAAGATCATTTCGAAACCTTTACTTTAGAAATGATCAAACCCTCAAGAGAGAGACAAAAGCAGGTGTGTCCAAAAATATGACTGAGGAACCTTTGTGAGTCGGGGGGTTGCACAACCAATGTGTTGAACTGAACTAAATCGATTTGAAATTCAGTTGACCTGAATATAAACTGAACTGAACTGACCTTTCTGTCCAGGCACGCCGTCCAATCCGGGGAAGCCACGCTGCCCTCTGTCTCCCTCGAGGCCCCTAATACCCGTCAGGCCGAAGATGCCGGGGATGCCCTGCTCTCCCTTGTCCCCGTAGCGGGCTGGGATGCCCGGGGTGCCTCTGGGTCCAGGGAAGCCTAGTGAAGGATACACGCCGAGTGAGTTGAAACGAGTGAGTTGAAACACTAAGGGCATGATATAATATCACCTACTGTACGTTTATAGAAAATGATCTTTTTACATGCTCTCACACACTCGCTTACACACACACACACATATATTAAGTTAATTATCTTATCACCCATGAACGCTGTTGTGTTTGCCATATGTACTCCATACATATTGCTTACAAATTCTGCTTTATGTGTTAATGCTGTAGCTTATGTCTCACTGTTTTTTGAATGCCCATTAGCTGAGGGCAACTGTCCAAACTATTCTTCCTGGGGCCCTAGAGTAATGTTCGGTTAACAAGCCAGTGATACTTAATACTCAATAATACTCAATTACAAGTGAATGTCAGCAGAAACATTAAAGAAGAAAAAAAGAAAGAAAAGGCATGCTAAATAAAGAAAGAAAAAACCCACACATGACACATTTAAAGGATTTATTGTAAAAGGTTGTTCTACTCCACCTGGGAGTCCTTTTTGACCAGGAGCCCCAACGTCTCCGGGCCGGCCAGGTCTATCGGAGGTGCCCCCGAACCCTGGGGGACCCTGGACACCCTGAGGGCCAGGCCATCCTTGATCACCTGTGGAGCAAATGAACCAACTCCCATGACATGATGCAAAACAAACCAACAAGGACCCTGCCATCAGCAGGAGACACTGTGAACTCCATTTCCCACAATGCACCAACCTTGATCTCCTGTGTATCCTTTCATGCCATCTCCACCTTGTCCGCCGACCTCGGTGCTGGGGACACCAGACTCTCCCTTCTGGCCTTTCATTCCTGGGTGACCGTGGGGCCCAAAACCGTCAATACCTGAAACAAACAAAAAAACAAACATTTGACAGCTCACTGCTCACAGCTAATGGATGTGGTGAGATACTGAGCTTCATTCCAAATCATAGCCAGTTTTACCGATTTTAGTTTGTTTTGTACAAAATATTTGCATCATTGTACATATTGATTTTTATACAGAAAACGCACTGAAAACTGATTGCTATCTAAAATTCGGAGATAGAACATGGGTTTCTTCTATGCTGGCAAATTGATGATTCTGTGTGAAGGTGCATAGAGGTACCTGGAATGCCAGGCAGACCCTGGTGTCCTTTAAGGCCATCAAGTCCAGGAATTCCTTTCTGGCCGGGAAAACCTGGGTGAGAGAAGCACAACACATGTCAGTTCATTACCCTGCGTAAGTAAAGGCGTGCATTCTACGGAATTAATCAAAGTGGGCGGAAAAATAACTGTTCCGACGTGAAGCTGAGCTGGGGAGCGGGGCTGTTATCCTGCTTATGGCCCAGTTACCATACTCAAATTTAGAAAACATTTAAAATGTTATGTTGGAATATTTCGGTCAGTTTAATTAAGAATCATTGTCTGCAACCTGTCATTAAAAAGTAAAGCATCCATAAAAGCAACCATTAAAAATAGGCCTATATGGTTGTTATAGTTACCATTCTGTGGAACGGTGCTTAAACTTTATGCTACTACTTTTCATAGTTGAACGGTTTATTTGGCTTAATGCATACCCTGCAGAAAATGGCATTCTATTTGACTGGACCATAATATGTTTTAAAAAAAAATCAGGCCTCTTGAAGCTTCCAACCAAAACTGAGCTGACTTGTCATGTCGCCTGAGTTGTAAACCCAGCTGATCCTCAGAAGACCCAGTTGTTGTGTGCTTGGTGTCAAAAGAATGACTTTCATTGAATTACACCCCAATAAAGAGGTGCTGGGCTGCTGATGACGGTTGTACCTGGTTGTCCAGAGTGACCTTCTGATCCTTTGGTTCCGGTAGAGCCAGGAACTCCTGGCCAGCCCTTCTGGCCCTGGGTACCCGGAGACCCCTGCTGTCCATCAGACCCTGTTGGCAGAGATGAAGAAAAGCAGGTGAGAGAATGAACGTGTTGCACTGTGTGTGTGTGTGTGTGTGTGTGTGTGTGTGTGTGTGTGTGTGTGTGTGTGTGTTTAAGTGAGTATATGTACAGTATGTGTGTGTGTGAATAACAGTGGGTGTATGGTGGATCTGGGAGTGCAATGAAAATACTGATTCCTGCCAGTGGCCCATGGCCACATAGTCAGTGAAGGGGAGTTAAGTGGTGTATCTTTATAACATTTTAACCAGGCATAATTTGGGTAGTAAGAGGAGCAGACACACTAACTGCCTGATGTAGATGATGCATTGTATATATATGATAGATGCCAGAAAAGTTGATGAGTAAACAGTGTAGGCTGACAACGCACCTGTGGCTCCGAAACCGCCAAAGTCACCTGGTCCACCTTTCATGCCGCCGATGCCAAAGAGTCCAGGGTTACCTCTCTCTCCTGTCACACCTAGGTGCCCTTGTTGACCTGTAGGGCAGCAGGAAAGACCACTGATAAGGCAACCTGCGCACAGCCTGAAAGAGTCCTGTGTAATGTTTGACCACTAGACTACATGTAATGGTGTTCTGCGTGCAAATATTTTATTTTGTTCTGTTGCACATCTTCTTTTAGTTACCAAATTACCTTACTGTAAGTGTCCATTAAATAAACCAGTTTGAAGATAAGTTTGAACAGATTTTAAACGCCTATATCTTAGATTATAAAAATGATAGAGTTTTTGATTGGAATAAGCACACAGCAGCGCTTGCTATACAAGTTTTAATCATAGACCATTTTCTTATATTTTACAAATTTTAACTTTGAAGTGATTATGACTTATTGATAATGTTTAATTCAGGCCTATAGTGTGAAATTTTCTTAGCTGTGTGTTTTTTAACTGGGTTTCCTAATCTTACAAAAAGATGTCTTTACTTCAGTTTCAAAGTGGTGTCCAGAGAAATTAACCTATGTATCAAAAACTCCTAAATGTCAGTTTTACAACAAATATATTTGGTACTCTGTATGATTTTAATAACCCAAGATATAAGCATTATTGAAAATATCCTGTATTTTTGGCCCATCCTGTATAAGGTAAAGGTCCTACTGACCCCTGACCTCTGACTTACCTGGCAACCCTGGTAGCCCTGGCTCACCCCGGTACCCCGTAGATCCAGGGAGGTCAACAGTCGGGCCCAGCTCACCTAAAACATGAATTAGTGCATATGCACACACACACACACACACACACACACACACACACACACACACACACACACACACACACACACACACACACACACAAACACACACACACACTGAAGTGATGCCCTAGAATCAAACTTTACCTTGTAATTTTTTTCTCATTTTAAAACGCTGGTCACTGTTGCCATTCTTCTACAGCCTTACCTTTTCCACCCTTGGATCCGGATTCTCCAGTTCGCCCATACGCCCCAGTCCCACCTTTCGCCCCCTGTGAGTTAAGGAAATAGCCACATCACTACCTGTACACATCCACAAATATACATTTTTTAGGTATATGTTTTAGCCATTTGTGCATTTTTTGATAGGACAGTTAACATACTAACATAACATGCTAACATAACTATTCATTAACAAAGGCACTAAACATGACAAGAGTGAGATGGTCTGAATTGTCACCTTATATCCCTGCATCCCAGGAAATCCATCAATGCCTGGAGGCCCAGTGGGACCAGGCAGGCCCTTCTGGCCAGGAAATCCCTCAAATCCGGGATCTCCTAACCCACCTTTCTCAATGTTGGGCATTCCCGGATAACCGTCATGGCCGTCGGAACCAGGGATCCCCGGAAGGCCTTTAGGCCCTGTGACACACACACACACACACACACACACACACACACACACACACAGACACCATGGTATGGCAATTAGTATGTTATGGAGGACAGACAGAGCCACTGTAGAGACACCTTGTAATTTTAATAGGTTTATGTTTTTACTGTACTAGTAAAGACCCTGTTTAAAATGTGTGTATTTTGTACAGCAAAGGGTTTACTTCTAGACCAGAACTAAGCAACATAGCAATAGAAAAACTGACAAGCGATAACCGCAACATGTGCCTACATGACCATGAGAACCATTTGGAGAGCAAACTGAGCACACTACAGAAACAAGCTGAGTTGATGAAATCAATGCCTGTAAATATCTGAAACACAACAAAGGTACTGGCACAGCTGGCACAGCTTCTGTATGCACCAGAGAAAGAGAGCATCTCCACCCTGTACGGACGGACTCACTCACCTCTGGGTCCGGTGAAGCCATGCTCTCCCGGCGTACCAAAGTCACCCTTCGCTCCCTTCATCTCTATTTTTACAGAAGGCTCCATCTTGGGCTTCTCTCCCATGGGCCCTGGGATGCCTCTATCCCCTGTGAGAGGGACAGAAAGAGGTTGAGGAGTGCTGAGCTCTCATTTATGTTTATGTTTTTTCAAAGGACAGTTTTGTCCCAGGAGACGTACCATACACCACATTAGGCTAAACTGAAAATACAATGTAAACATTTCAGTGAAAACAGAAGTCTATATAGTCTATTTAAGTGTGTGTGTGTGTGTGTGTGTGTGTGTCCTGTGTAGTGGGAGTGTCATTAGTGCTATACCCAAGGAAAATGCCCCCCTGACCATGAAGTTGGCGCTGACAGAAAGGGGCTAACTAGAGGAACTTCCCGTTTCCTCTCTTATCTGATAAATTATAAAGTGCAGGAGGTAGAACTAGGCCGGCAGCTGGAAGCCCAGGCCCAAAGCCGGACATGTTTATCACATGCATGCAGGCGGGCAAGTAACTTTTACTGCCTACCCTTTAATCTCTTCTGAGTGATACGTAAGGGTGACGTTACAGTCCTGGCCTACATTTTCCCTATTTGTGCATGTGTTGTATGATGGAGCCCTCATTCAGGTTTGGGATGGTCTGCCTGATATGCCTACTAGGGCTCTATAAGGCCTACCTACCAGAGCAGTGGTATTCTCTCCTTTGTATGAGTACACACCTGACTTTTGATTACACTCCATACTTCATATTTGCACTGCTTCTTCTTCTTCTTGCCACACTAATTCCCATTATTGAAAGTATTTTTCTTTACTCAAAAAATAGAAACTATCTATATATAAAAATATTTGAAATGTAAGTGTAAAAAAACTACCCTTGCTCGAGAATGCAAGCAACATTGAAGTGGCCAGTGATGGGCAACTTGGCTGCTGAAGCAGAAATGCAGAGCCATGGATTTGTTTCAGCTGTTCATCCAATAAGCTTATTCACACACCTGTCTTGACTGCACAAGTGAAACCATGTGATTTACAATATGCGGTGTTGAACTGTAGCTTTTGAAGTCAGGTTGGCCGTTGCTGCCTGTGGCATACAAGTACACTCTATAGGTCTAATGTTATTAACATGGCCTAGTTCTCCCATTAGCTCTAGGCGTGCTTACTGTTGACAAGGCAAGTTGACTGGGGTGAGACTCACCCTTTATGCCTCGTTGACCCAGGTTTCCCTTCAACCCTGTGTCTCCGGGGACTCCTGGCTCTCCTTTCACTCCACCGGTGCCCCTGAATCCACTCACCCCTTGCATGCCAGTAAACCCGGTCATTCCTTGGGAGCCTTGGGAACCTGGACGAAAAAAAAAAACAAGCACAGACCATTGCATGGTACAGCATTTTAGCACAATGGACACAGAAACAGAGAAATGCTCACAACCACGACATTACAATGCTTTTGAATATTTCACATCTATCTATATGTGTATCCATCACTGAAACTGCCATTACTGAGTCCCTTGCGGGCAGAGCCTGGAGGGCCAGCTCACCAACCTTTCAGACCACCTACACCGACGTGTCCAGAGGGTCCCGGGAATCCCGGGTCACCTAGATTTCCTTGGTTTCCAGGGTCTCCAACACGGCCATGGTCACCAGGGCCTCCCTTCATCCCGTAGGGGCCTGGGGGGCCAGGGTCTCCCTGGGGTCCCCGCTCTCCAGGAAAACCTGACATGGAAATGCCATAATGCCATGTAAAATGGAATATGTTGTTGTTTTTGGTGAGTTCCTTTTCTTGGCAATGTTTGTTTTTGCAGCCCAAGTGTGTGTGTACTTAATCGAATGTGTCCATAGCATCTAACTTTTAAGTAACTGTCTGAGTGCAGCTTTTTTCAACTTTTTCTAATTTACTTCAAGGCTTTACAAATACAGGTCATTATTATTAAAATCTGACATGACCAACATGTGACCAACAGGCTATGCAATGTTTGGTGGAACAAATGCAAACACTCCCCTCATAGAGACTCATTTGATATGCACTGGTGAAATATCGTGGACATGCTATGGAGCAGCCAGTTTTCAACCTGTCTGATGAGGGCTTTTACTGAGCACCTTGTATAAACTAACCTGGAGATCCAAAGGTTCCTGGAGGTCCTGGAACACCACGTTGCCCTGGCAGCCCCGGAAAACCAAGCGTTCCCGCTAGGCCTGGTTGACCGACTTCTCCTTCAAGGCCAGAAGGACCAAGCTGACCCTTAAAGCCTATCATTCCAGGCATGCCATCCATTCCTATGTGGACAAACAAAATGGTAAATGATGCACTGGCAACAGATTTTACACTGCTTTATTTTCAAAGAAAAAAAAAAAGATAGAAGGATTTAAAAAAAAAATCTAGATCTAATGTATGTAATAACGTATGAATTCAGTACTTGTGGACTGAAGAGATCCTATCTTAGTGTTTGTTTTAGTGACTCCCTTCACAACCATAGTTGCCAGAATCAAGATCAACAACCTTATAGTCACTGTCTTGGACATTGAAGGCATCTTAGTGACTAAATGGCTGTAAAATTCCACCTGAGTATCCGCGGGGTCCAGGTGTTCCTGGAAGTCCAGGCTCCCCCATATTCCCAGTGGGTCCCAGGTCACCAGGGGCTCCAGTGGAAGCGTTCAACACGTCGCCGTGGGCACCCTTTGCACCCGGTCCACCGTTTCGGCCATCGAGACCAGGGTTGCCAGGAACTCCTGTGGCACCTTTGAAACCAGGTATACCCAAGTCTCCACGAGGACCAATGAAACCTACAGGAAGAGGAGAGACATTAGTACTAAACCCATAGCCACCTATACATAGGAGGTGCATATATATACAGTATATATGCAAATGTGCAATAAAAATGTTTCTCTCTAGATCTTTTTTTTGGTAATTAAAAATCTATGTATCAGTAAGTTATGTTTTTAAGTGCTTACAAGGGTATTTCACCAAAAAACAATGCTATACCACAATATTCTGAGTGAAAAGTGTTTTAGTTAAACTTGATATCACAGTACATTTTGTTCGATACTAAGCGTTGCTTTGAATCTGACAGCAATGCCAACATGGTGTTGGTTGTGTGTGTATGTATTCCATACCTATAGGACCAGGGAGTCCGCCCCGGCCTGCCTCTCCTCTCTCCCCTTTAAAGCCTTCCTCCCCAGGCAGCCCGGCAAACCCTTTGGGACCTGGAGGTCCTGGAAGAGCAGAAAAAAGACACAGATGGTTCATCGCAAATACAGCATGTGTAGCGTAGGGTCATGAATGCAATGAAAACAAACCCTAACACCTTTAGATGTTATCTTCACAATGCAGGGTTTTATGTCATATAACAAAATAAATAAGAAGCAAGCTCACACTCAAAGCAAAGTCAAAAACACCCCATCAGCTTAGTAATCCACTAGAGAGATTTGTTTTCATGGTTGCATACCTTAATTGTGCACCATAACCATTTTAAGGAACACATTAATTTTTTCATACAACAAAATAGCAATCACAGAGCAACACCTATCCATCCATCCATCCATCCATCCATTTTTTCGCCCTTACCTGGCACGCCATCAAACCCAGCATCACCAGGGAGTCCTGGCAGACCCGGGGGTCCAGGCACGGCGTCACATTCACCTGTTCACAAAAACAAAACCAGATATCCTTACACATCATGGACCGCTTGCATCGACGCGACAGTGGCTCGGTCACACACTGGACTGGGCTGACTTTTTCGCTCTGGGAACACAAAAAACAGTGACTGAGGGGTGACAGAAGAGGGGGGAGAGCCTGAATGGTCCCTCGACTTAAAGATGACAGTACAGACAAGGAGTGAGATGAATGCAACAACAGAACATGACGTCTCCGCCATTAAAGTCAACGTGTCTGTGAATAAAAACGAGCAAGTGGGAAAAACACGCACACTGAAAAACGTGAAAAAGTGAAGAGAGGGTGAGTTTTCAAGCCCCAAATCAACAGAAGTTAAGACCAAGTGAAGTTACCCTTGCAACAGAAAAAAAAACTGTGAATGAGGAGGAGAATGATTAATGTAGGAAGGTTTTATGAATAAAGTTGCTGATTTTATCAGCTACCTTCTGTATACACCAGGCCTCGATCTCCAACTTGAATACAGCCTCCTTTGGAAATCACAAGATAAATAGGTAGATGCATTCATCACAAATGACAGGGAAAAGCAAGGGTTTGATCTCAAGCACACCTTTGTGAGAGCACTGTTAAAAGCAAGTACAGTTGCAAATAGTAGACATCTACAGTTGAGTAATGCTTCAACACATCTCTCATACACATAAGTGTAAAACATGCATTTGAATATTACAACTGGTATGAACATGCAATATATCCATTTTCTATTGTTCCTACAAACTCTGAATGTCTGTCGTGTGTTACAATCTGTAAGATCAAGTAAGGTGAGCCAACAGAAGGGCTCATCAAAACATTAAAATATTGGCCAAAGGTATCTTTACATCTGCATCACTCTTATTTCCTGACAACAATGAGATTCAGAACAATGATTAGCCTATACAGTACACTACTCAAGGACATACTGAGTTTATTTCTTAGAACTTTGTTTTCCACCTATGTTACGTGTCTATTTCTGGTGTAAATCCCTTGGCAAAGTTGTACTATACTCAGTTAAGGCAACCCTCAGCTTTCTTCTTTCCATACAGGTCAGTATAATACTATATGATGCCTAACAGATAAATTCAGGTAGGTGTTTGTCCTAACAGCACATCCTCAGAATAGCATGACCCACTACTATTGCAACTCCCCTGTAAAAGGGTTATTTGTCTTTTAACAGTGTGGTTTGAGGGCACTGTGTGAGGAGGCAAATGGACTACTGAATAAAGCACAGTTAAGAGAGGCAGACTAGAGCGCAGGAATGAGGCCAGGAAACTACCAGAGATCAGAGCTGGAGAACAAGAGACAGGGTTGAACTGGATAAATGCATCTGCGTGACTGTCAATCAACAGGGAGAAAAACAAAGGGCCAAAATGGAACAAATGAACACGTACCTGGAGTTCCGGCAGGGCCAGGCATGCCAGCATAACCTGGGATGCCAGGGTCACCGGGCAGACCTTTCTCCCCTGGGGGTGCACCTAACGGCCGGCCAGGCTCTCCCGGGGGTCCAGGGAACCCAGGCAGCCCTCCCGGGCCCTGGTAGCCGGGATCTCCAGGCTCACCTACTGGACCCTCACCCTGGGGACGAACACAGGACGCTTTATCTGTACCTGAGCAAGCACGCTGCAGTTGTTGAGCAATTACAACAAGAGTAAGAGCACAGGTAAGAGTATGTGGCTGCCCCCTGCTTATGTGTGTGTTGGGATAAATGCAGAGATGCAATGTTGTTGTGTGCACTGTGTGCTGTGGTCTGCTACGTAAGCACAAAGACAAATGGGAACAAAATACTGTTACTGAAGTGTGAGACAGACACACAATCCCAGACTTGGCAGACTCTTACTGAGAAGAAATTGGAAACAGAGGGTCAATCCTTTACCATTTACAAAAGACATCGCCTGTGCCATAATTACCATCTCGTGGATTTTTTCATGTAATAATGTGACCTACACAGCACAGATTACAGACAATATCTCTCTCAAGTGATCATACTTGACCAACCGTGACTTGGGATTCTCTATCCAAACACATTTATAGAGGGAAATGTCAAACCTAGCTTCCTTAACTAAACTAAAAACCCTGCCATGTATTCCGTCTGCCTTTACATATAATGTAAGTCATTTCACTAATTAGCTGATCTACCTGTCTGTTGATTTGTGTGCTCATTAGTATCAGCTGGTTCAGAAAATTGTTGAATCAAATATGTGGCAGGGTTTTTACTTCCTGAGGTCACCTCAGGTCATCACCGCTGAAGATAGCATGGTGTCATGGCTGGATGTGCCAATCTAGGGGGTGAAACAAGCGTGTCATCATCATGTGTGGTGTGGTTTCGCAGCGCACACTCACCTGGATGCCTCTGAGGCCGGGGGCGCCCGGAATCCCGCCGAAGCCATTGTGGCCCTGCGGTCCCCTCTCTCCTCCGAGTCCTGGGTCTCCCGCCTCCCCTGGCGACCCTGCAACAGACACACAGCAGCACAGGACTCATGTCGCTGCACACGTTTCACACCTCAAGCTCAGTTCAAACTGATCCATGAAAACAATCATGTACATGAGCAATCATGTACCAGGTTACAATAAACACTTAAGGTTTTAGTTTATAATTACACAAGAGATCTAATCTGCAGTATACTTTTCTCTTCTACTTGGTACACTGTGAAAGAAGGTGATGGTAGCTCCTCCTCTACCCTGTGGCCTTATCTGTATGAATCCTCCTTTCCTCTTTTCTGTATTAATTTCCTCATGAAAAGAGGGTTTGAAGGTGTTACATGCTGGAGGACTCAAAAGTGTTTTGCTTGCTTTGCTTTTGAGCAGTCCACTGCAGTACTTGGTTATTCTCGGGTCACTACAACGCACAACACAGACGTTTAGCACAGTTGCACTCAAATACACTGACATAAGAGCACAGACCAATTACACTGTCTTACAGTCATGTTTTGACCAACCTAGCAAGCCAACAGATATACAGCCAAGGTAAATACAATTATTTTGCATTTTTTTGTGACAGAAAAGAATGTGATGGGTCAAACCTTTCTGAGTTGCCACTGTGGTGTCTCCTTTTCTCCCCTTGGGCCCAGGTATGCCTTCGCGGCCTGGAAAACCCTGATTGAACAGAAAATTAGAGCATATGTTTGTGTGTGTGTGTGTGTGTGTGTGTGTGTGTGTGTGTGTGTGTGTGTGTGTGAGAGAGACAGAGAGAGAGACAGACAGACATATAGACATATAGACAGATAGATAGATAGATAGATAGATAGATAGATAGATAGATAGATAGATAGATAGGCAGACAGACAGATAGATACTACTGTATTGTGGGACAGAGGAAGGGAAGAGGGCGACGATGAGGATGAGGATGAGGATGAGGATAAGAAATGGTTGCTTACAGGTGTGCCAGCTGAACCAGGTAGACCAGGATTCCCTTGGTCCCCCTGCCGACCCCACTCGCCCTGCATGCCACTGCTGCCTCTGATACCTGCAGGACCTGGGGATCCGGCAGGAGCGTCTACATTGTTGCACTCGCACGCACCATGTTCACCTGAAGTCACACACACATATAGAGAGACAGAAACAGGAAGAGAAAGAGACAGGGGAACAGAGAGAGAGGCAGAAATAGAGAGTGAGAGAGTGTGTGTGAGAGAGAGAGGGAGGGAGAGAAATGTAGAGAGAGAGGAAAAGAAAGAGAGAAAGAAAGAACCAGAGTTAAGAAAAAGAGGAGCATGTTTTCGAACACACTAACACCCCTACTCTAGGGTTAATCAGTTTTCTTTTCTCTTCTCTCATGAGTAATTTAGAATGATACTGACCAAAAAAACAGTATAGCCCCATATGTCTGCTTAAGGTCAGATGACATGACATGAGATTTTGAAGGTGGGGTTTACCTTTCTCTCCCTTCCGTCCGGCTGAGCCTGGTCTTCCATTCGGACCCGTCGCTCCTTTCAGATGCTCTGCCCCTGAATGAGCACAAATCAGCAGTTTAGGGTTAACTTTAGTGGTTTTATGGACATCTGAGACACAGCTTTTATCTGAGCCAGCAGACAAATGAAAACATTCATACAGACAAGAGTGCTTTTATTTATATTGGTTTTAATATTTGAAAGGGAAAATGCAAATGAACTAACAAGTTACTGAAATATGAGATGTAAATGATGTTGGATTTAGCTATACATGCTAATCTTTGTATGTGATTGCTGGCAGGTTGTTTTTTTTTTTTTTTGAGTGACGTTCCGGGAGACTGGGGTGCTACTACCCTTTAACATCACAAACTCACATGATCCTTTTGGCCCGGGGATTCCGGGGATGCCTGGAAAGCCCTCCAATCCGGGGGATCCTGGCTGTGTGGCATCCAACCCTGGCTCACCCACGGAGCCCTTCTGGCCCTTCTCACCCTTATCGCCAAATGGGCCAAAAAAGTCCCCTGTGTTATGGTGACCGAGGGAGAGAGAGAGAAAGAGATGGAGATAGATAGATAGATAGATAGATAGATAGATAGATAGATAGATATATAGATAGATAGATAGATAGAGAGGCAGAGAGAGATAGAGATAGAGAGAGATATGGACAGACCGAGAGGCCAACAAAAAGCGATGGACACAGAGTAAGAGAAAGAGCAAGAGACAGAGGCAGAAAGGTGGACAGTATGAGAGAAAGGAGAAGAGTTTATTATTTTTTATTTCAGTTCTTACTATGGATGCATGTTACACTACTACATATTTCATATATTGGAAATTCTGTCCAAATGTTTCTTTACGGGTGTACAGGTTTACTGACATGTTTGTTGACCAGAGCCAGAAGGTCCGGGTCTTCCGCGCAGGCCTTTCTCCCCCTGAGGTCCTGGCCTTCCCTGGGGGCCTAGCTCTCCTTGCAGGCCTGGTAGCCCAACTACAAACACCACAGGGGAGAGGAGAGCAGATCAGACCAAGGGGAAAATAGAGGGTGAAAGGAGGATGACATAGCACAGAAACATGACAGAGAAAAAGAGGAAATACACAAGAAATAAAAAGTAAAAGAAAAATGTTAGAAAGCACACAGATTTAATTAATGTCCAACATCTCATGTACATTGTCTTACTTGCTTCATAGTCTGAGGTTGTCAAAGTTATTCAAAAGGCAGAGGAAATCAGTTCTGCATTGTGTGTCAGAAGGTATATGCATATGAGTAATGAGGAAAGGGCTGACACGACTAGACATCATTTTAGAAGAATCTTTGGATGTCGACTGGGACCGTTCCAAGGTTTAAGTATTTCTGATCACATCTTGTCACTGTCTGATCATCTCACCTCCTCCAGGGGCAATAGGGCCGATGAGCTCGCCAGGTTCTCCAACCTCACCCTACGGCCAAACACACATACGGGCACACACACACACACACACACACACGAAATTTAGGAAGGAGTGCAATTTAGGAAGAAGCAGAACAAGGATGGAAAGAAAAAAATCTTCACTTCTTTGGTCATAAAAATATTTAGATGCAGAAATGTCCATTTTACATAACCCAGTACACAGCAGTAGCATCTACAATGGTTGATATGCGGTGATTTGTGTATTTGATCCCTATGTGACATCTCTTTTCTTTTTTACTTCTAAAGTCTTACACATGAAGTGTTACTTACTGTACTAACATTTTATTCCACATTGGTATGAAACAGACATTTGTCCAAGTGTGACACTCATTACAGTTTTAACTGGATTTCCACAACTTGTTTAATCTTAATTTCAATCACTTTTTAAGGACATTCAAGGTGTCTATCAAAGTCCTTTCAAATGTAAGGACCCAATGTGGTGACCGTTTGAGAAATAAATAATTACACATTATTTGTGTAGGAGGACAAACCTTTGGTCCTGGTCTCCCATCAAAGCCAGGATATCCAGGTTCACCCTAGGTGTAGAAAACACTTGTCATTATGTTTCACAGTCACTCTGGATATCTAGGCAATCACTGGCATACAGACTTTATTTATTTATTTTTTTAATTTTTAAAAGTATGGAGTAAAGTAGTAAAATAGTATACCACTCCTTCATGCATAATTAATTTAGATGTGTTGCATATAACAAGGACATATTCATCCATAGCTTTAGAAAAACTTTGGCAATGGAGCTACACAAAAAAACAAGGTCTTAATTAGGGGCTGTTTTACTTCCATTTTTGTCAAAAGCCAAATTCCCCTCTCTCTCACAGACACTCACAATCTCTCTCACACACATACACACAGACACACACACATACAAGCTGCCACCTGGTCCCTTCCATGGCCGTTTATAAACCTCTCCATAAATTCCATTATTATGCCCTGGCATTCTACACAGCGTGGATGTCTTGTAATTATTGCCATGTATTGTTATGTCCTTTCTGCTTGTCTTTTTCCCAAGTCCAGCACTTTGGTCAGCTGTTGTTGTTTTGAAAATGCTTTATAAATAAGCGTGACTTGACTTGACACAAACACACACAGGGAAAAACACACATCATACCAGTGGTCCTGGCTGTCCGTTCAAACCAGGCAAACCCTGAAAGAGATCAATATATGACCCAGAGTTAATCACAAATCTCACTCCAATGTAAAACAGCATTGCCACATTCATGACCCAGTTAGCTAAAGTATCAGTGGACTCCACAGCTCATTGTTTGGAAAGAGTGATAGAACACATTTATCTACTGCTTGGACACTCTCTTCACCTTTAAGGTGTGAGTTTTTAAACATTTAATAAAAAGAATGTAAGGTTCCAAGATTTCATATTATATACAACGGTCCCCAACATTCTTTCGAACTTTCATTCTTCCAACATTCCCAGCATGTCAGTGTAATGACACTTTGTTCCCACACACACACACACACACACATACACACACACACACACACACACACACACACACACACACACACACACACACACACACACAATATGTGATATGTTTTTCATGTTTTACCCTTGCTCCTGGCAATCCCATGACACCGTCCTCTCCTCTGTTGTCCGCCTAGAACACAATAGGCGACAGGGTGTACAGTAAGCCTCACATTAATTCACCTTTCAGGCTATTTGGCACTGCTATAGTCTCTGTTCATGAACAATACCCTGCTATTCCAGCTCATGGACAACTTACATGGTCTCCAACATCGCCTTTCGATCCTTTTGGGCCATCTGGACCCTGGAAATGATTCAACGGTTAGTGTTTTGCATTTAACACGCACACACACACACACACACACACACACACACACACACACACACACACACACACACACACACACACACACGCACGCACACACACACACAGACACACACACACGCACACACCCATGCACACACAACACAGGGACTGTGTTTTTCTAAATTGTCTGGAAAAACATCCAACTCCATTTTAATTTAAACCAGCTCACAGGTACTGTGTGATAACAGTACGGGACAGGGTGACTTTGTTACAGAAACTGCTGGATGCTTTCTGTGGACTCACTTGAATCAAATCGGGCTGGCTGTGTGGATAGGTATAGTTCCCTGGAGGTCCTGGCTCACCAGCATCCCCCTATGGAGAAAGGAGGACATTGCAGTGAGCATTTCAACACAGCACATTACCTGATTACCAATAAACAATAAAATCTATTATAAAAAATGGTCTTGCCTGCTTTACTTTACCCGAGCATTTATTCTACAATTTTTTGCTGTTCTCTTTGACAAAATTATATTTTTACTTACCGAATCTCCTTTCTCTCCCTTAATCACTTGGACCATTGTCCCCTGATGAGAAATACATACAAAATAAATAAATAACAAAAAGAAAAAAAGAGAAACAGATCTAATCCAACATCAGAATATCAGCTGCACAGGAAGAGGACATTCAGGTGTACACATTAACCTGACAAGATGCTGCCTCATCATTAACCTCAATGCTGTGTGTGAATACATGACACATGACCGGTTATGTTTGGGGGCATGAGTTCGTTCAGAAAACAGGGGGGAGTTAGGGATTCACTATATAGAAGATCTATAGAGTAATCATTTACCTTTTCGCCTTTGGGTCCAGGTATGCCAAGTGGCCCCTGTGGTGAATGGAAACAAGAACTACAGTTAAAATCAACATGAGGTGGCAAAAAATTACATGGGCGGATTGAGTGGACCATATATATTTGTGTGTGTGTGTGTGTGTGTGTATGTGTCTGTGTGTGTGTGTTTGTGTGTGTGACCATAAAAGGCTTCATTTTGGTGCAGTGAAATTAAAGTACAATATCTCACATGGGAGTGTCCTTTCTGCTCCTCAGTGTTTAAATGTGTCCTATTTGATAGCTGATCATTGATAATCAGTGTGTGATATCTAGCTGTGAGTACATGAGCATCTGCGTATTTACCTGTGGCCCTGGGACACCCATGGGCCCCCCATAACCAGGGTCCCCCGATGGGCCCTGTGGTGAGGAGGAGAGGAAAACGACATCAGAGAGGGTTGAAGCAGAACAGTGAGTAACAGTAATCAAGGGTTCTTGGGTACATTTAACACTGCACATCTCATAGCTCCCTCTATCAATTGTTCAACGTGCACTGCCATTAAAGACGTCTCAAAGGGCTCTTACTCAATGTTTTACATTAATTTCAAGAAATTTTAGGCTTTATTTCCAGTATACTCAGGTGCGGTCTGAGATGGGACAGCTACTGTTAGTTACCGTCAGTGTTATCTCAGTCGATGTAACACATGTAGCACACATAAATAAGGCATCTGATATGTATCATGCCAGCATGAGAGAGCAAGGTAGTGGCACAGTAAACAAGTATATACTGATTTAAAACTGTGATATCGTTTATACTGCACAAAGTTTAGGCTGGAATTTGTGTCGTAACAAAGCAGCCCAGTTGATAGATGCGAATGGGGCACCTTGGCAATGGCCATGTTGGATTTTGTGGTGGACTTGGCATTGGTGAGCGCTTAAGAGAGAGAGAGAGAGAAGGGGTGTCTACAGTATCAGATCAAACTTACAGGATATCCGGGCGATCCTGGGAAACCTGGCTCTCCCTGAAACACACACACACACACACACACACACACACACACACACACACACACACACACACACACACGTGCGCAGAAAGAGAAAGTTAACAATGTCTATGTTAGCCTATCATCGGTACATTACATTCTCTTCACTTCAAGATATATTCTGCCACCAAACACACACACACACAACCTCCTGCCACACACACACACACACCTGGAATCTCTGCATAAAGACATGTAGCTCCAAATCATCGCCCTTCTGTCCTTTTGGCCCATGTGGACCCTAAAGTGAGAAGTAAAAAAAGCAGAGAGAGAGAGAGAGAGAAAGAGAAATTAAACAAAATAAAGGTAAAAGATATTGGAGAACAACAGTGTGTATTCTGCAGCATGTTCTGCATAGCCTCTCTGCTCCTGGCTCGGCTGAGACAGATCCTGGTACATACCGAAAAGCCCGGTATTCCCATCACGCCTGGTCTTCCGTTTGTTCCGGCTTCTCCCCGTGTCCCGTTGCAACCGTCCGCTCCCGGTTTCCCCCGAGGACCCCCTTGCCCTGGGTGTCCCTGGATGGCAAAGATAAGATCAGGTCAGCAGGTTATTTTTCCTTCATTTCCAACTGAGGTCATCTGGCATGGTCACATCACAAAAGCAGGCTCATAGGCAGGTGTGGTGAAATAGGAGTTGGGTAAACTATGAATTTGGTGACCATGGTGAATCAAATGCACTGGGCAGCACTATATGTCACCACCAACAATACCAGCGGCATTAACTGGTCCCTACTGCACATATTGTGAAAATAGATGATGTAGTGTGATTTTGGAATATTAGAAGATGTAATTTGGGCTCTAACTCTGTTATGAGGTAAATAAAGTCTGTTGAGAGGTGACTGACTAAACTCTGTTGAGAGGTTTCTTCAACTTTAGAGATGGGAAAACTCTGTTTCCTTGCATAAACCCTCCACTACAACTTTAGCCATGGGCAAACTGACAGTGTAAAGTAAAGCCACAAAAGGGGACACACTCACCGGAATGCCGTTGCCTCCGGTGAAACCTGGAAGTCCTGCCATTCCCTGGGAAAGGCAGACACAGATTTTTATTCACAATGCATATTGTTGATTTGTTCACAAAACGATACGTTTAAAAGCATGACCTTTTATTTTTAAAATACTTTATATTTTAATTAATATTTTTATTTTTATAATAATAAAAATAATTAATATTAAAATAACTTGTACTTTTTACTGATATCTTTTCATTTGGTTCAATATTCTCAACATGTGTGTATGGGTACAAACTGTCGTTTAAAATCAAAGTGACTTTGAAGCTGCTGAGACTTCCGTGCTTCAGATAGAGTCATATGAGAGCATCCCCTTACCACTGATCCTTTGGGGCCATTGATGCCTGGTCTTCCCTGCTGTCCCTTCTGCCCTTTCGGCCCCTGGATACCGGGGTCCCCCTCACGTCCAGGAGGGCCCTGGGGCCCCTGAGGGCCGAGAGGTCCTGGTTGACCCTGTGATAAATGCAGACACACGGTCAATAAGTCACTATAACAAATCCACAGTGAAACATACAGTGAGCAAAAAATGAATAATAATATATAAGTACACTTTGCATTTGTTTGGTTGAACAATTTAACAACAATTTCAACGACTATGTAAAATAACACTTTGTATGGTGTCAGGCACAGGTATTGAAAGGGTTGAGAAATAAAGTTGCCAGTTAGAGTTGGATAGTGTCAACTAGACTGTAGGTCAGAACTTATGACACCCATCTGCTATAGTGTTTAGCATTAAGAAATTAGCACTCTAGGGCTATATTTATCCAGGAGACTAATAGCATGATTTCAGTACATCAACTATTGTGCTGATAATGATTAAGATTTTTCATAGCAGTGCATATTTTTTACAAAGATATCAAAAATAATGAACATTATTACAGTGATATGAGAGAATAGTTGTAATAACACTTATGCATGCATGACTCACCTGTGTGTGCAACACAAATTATCCCCAGTATCAGGGCACATAATACGCTGGCCTAGTACTGGTGCAAGAAGATCATCACAGCAGCAGAACAATGCAACAGTTTACACTAAAGTCTTTTTTAATGTTACAATAAATGAAAATTAAATATGTTTTGACAAAGTTGTAACATGGTGTGCTGAAATATGGCTGACACCACACCAACATGTCTTAACACTCATCAAAAAAAAAATTGCATCGCCTTTTGCAAAGTCTGTCTTCACCACTAGATGGCGACACATATGCATGAAATGCAGCAGCAGGAGAGCCTCCTACTACAGATTTCACAATGCTCTGAGCCCCCCTCCGTCAGTACTCAGAAGCAACACCTCACTCGACAGAGACAGCTGTAAGTCATGCATGTTTATGAAGAAAGCTCACTGACCTCAGGTCAGCTGGAAATAATATTTTCACAAGAGCGTGGAAACGTGTGCCGTGCAGAAAATATTAAAAAAAAATACAGGAGGGGGGTTTGTGGGAAGGTTTAAACACACTACTATCACTACTTCTTGTCCTGTGAAGAAGACATCTATATTACATGTTCACCTCTTTATTGTCATATGTCCACTGCTCCTTTTGTAGCTGCAAAAAAGTGGGTTTATTTCTAGCATCCCCAAACGGGTTGGCTTTTTTTTTATAGGAGTGAGAGAATCCAACAGAGAACACTTTTTAACCCCATTTGCACAGGACACTCATAGTGAGATGTTTATGAGCAGGTGCTACTGGGCCTTAGACACAAGGTTTACAAGTGTCAACATGGCTGCCATGGCGACCGCAGCTCATGGTGATGGTTACATCTGTGCTTCTTCTGTCTGTTGGTGTTTTTTTTTTGCTCCTTCACACAGATCCAGTAAGAATTTCCCGAGTCTCTCGATGGTTGGCTTTATCAGAGCTACCTGTCTGTGTTTGGAGTGGTGGGCAGTGGAGCATCGCAGTGCCATGCTTGAGAGAAACCCACCCCACCCTACAGGACTGCTGGCATGACACACACACACACACACATACGTACACACACACGTATGCACACACACACCCCCACACAAACACACATACACACAGCCTTAACTCAGACACGCACATGCACGCACACGCACACCCACACACACACACACACACACACACAGCCTAAACTGTTTGTTATCTCGGACACACTTCAAATGCTCTGCTCATCCCTGCACACAAACACACACACACGCACACACACACACACACACACATGCGCACACACCACAGAGAGGGCAATGCGGACACACGCAAGCCTTATCTGATGGTAGATTGGGCAGGCAAACACTAAAAAAATTTAAAAAGGTAAAGGTGTATAGTGCCATTGGTGCGCTACCTGTCAACAAAGGAGAGAAAAGCTGATGACAAGCAGGGAGAGAAAAGGGGACAAAGAAGAAACGGCACATTGCCTGCCTGGCTAAAGACCACTTGAAGGAGGCAACGTGCGGTACGCTACACGGGTCACATCTGATGGAATTTTTAACCAGGATGCCTGCATCTTCCGTCTTCAGCCAAGGGCCCCCCCCCCAATGTCACGTGCTTGCAAACAATGTAAGGCTCTGATTATATAGGCTGCCAAAAAAACCCCAAGAAAACAAATATGGGAATGGCAGTGTGTGGGTTGATGAGGAGTTC
This sequence comes from Setipinna tenuifilis, assembly GCA_030347295.1. NCBI lineage: Eukaryota > Metazoa > Chordata > Actinopteri > Clupeiformes > Engraulidae > Setipinna > Setipinna tenuifilis. Next base: position 21,001,494 of record CM059269.1, read on the forward strand.
AATGGAGAGTATGTACTGTCTGAGATATAACAAAAAGATCATGAGAGATAGCTACATGGACGCAGAATGAGGGAGGGAGTGAGGGAGAAAGGAAGGGGTCGGGGGTGGGGGGGGTGATAATGAGGATGATAATGTTATCTTGGTGCGAAGGGTATCCTTTGTTGCCCATGAATATTGGAATACCACAGTGTGTGTGTGTGTGTGTGTGTGTGTGTGTGTATCAGACAAACACTCTGTCCGTGATTGTGATGAAAAGCACACTAGCTGCTGGCTGTGACAGCACAGTGCTGCGGGGGGTCAAGTGCTCTGACCTTTCACCCCTCAATGTTTGACCCTTGACCTGACTCTTGTTGGCATCATGTCGAGAGCAGATCAGCATGAGGAGGTATCGATGTCCTCCCCTTTAGCCCTGTATCTGATTGCTTGCCTTCCATCATGTTGTGCCTCAGGCCATAGAGTGACTGTTTGGACAACTGTGCATGTCCAGCAACAGTACGGGGGAGGTGTGTGTGTGCTTATCTGTGTGTGGTGTATACGGTTGAGCTATGTATGCATGTGTGTTTTGTATTTTGTGTGCTGTGTGTGTGTGTGTGTGTGTGTGTGTGTGTATGTGTGTGTGTGTGTGTGTGTATGCGTGTGTGTGTGAGAATGTGTGTGGGACAGTGGGTGTCCTGTGGGTGTCCTAATCAGAGCTGACTTCAGGGCCTGACCGGACACGGCAGAGGCACATTGAAGTGAGTGGCTGTGTGTTTGTGAGTGCAAAGCTGCATAGCTGCAAACATTGGGGTTAATGGAAGGGCCAGGGACTAGCTTGCATAGCAAGAGACAGAAGGTACATCAGATATGAGGATGTGTAAACAGCCTGTGAAGTCAAGGAAATCCATCCGAGAAGGGCGCTGTAGTTCAGAGGATTACAAGGAGAAGCCCTAGGTTTAGGAACTTCAAAACATCACATCTTGGCCTGAGTCCTAAATTTTTTGTCTATATATCTTGGTCAGATTCCTGTATCTGTGTTTAATTACCAAGTAAACAATTCACACTTGTATATGGTTCATGTAAAATCAACAATGAAAGTGTATGTGTGTGTGTGTGTGTGTGTGTGTGTGTATGTGTGTGTGTGTGTGTGTTTGACGTGTGAGCCCTGGCACACTTGCTGTGTGTGGTGTAGTAAGGTACAACTTATGTTTCAAAACAAGTGGTCAGAGGCTGGATGAAAACTGTGGGTAATGGTCCAGGAAGAGAATTATGGGTAATGGCATTCTAATGAGGTTGGGAAACTAGTTTGGGGGTGGTGGAGGAGGAGGGGGTGGATAAGGGGGATCGGGGGGGGGGGATTGGGGGGGGCATGAAGTAAATATTTTCCTTCTGGTGCATTCGCTTGTTTCCAAGACCACACTGATCTGAGGTCAGTCCTCAGCTGTTCCACGTGAGGTCAGACGACATAGGGGGAAAAATGGGACTGTCAAAACAATCCACTGGCTGACTCTCAGAGAGCCAGAGAGTAATGATAGAGAGCAGTGATTTTGTCCCTGCAAACTAGGGGCCGTCGATATTAACATCTTTTCACAATAAATAACACAGACATGAGAAAATTGTAAGCAAACAAAACTGGGGGCCTCATAACAGATCATTGTTTGGCAGACGCAGGGAGACCATAGGCAGATGTGATGTACTAAAACGTGACCACTTGAAAACAAGTCTGGTTCTCAGGACTGTTGTTGTAACCTATATTTAGTCATGATGCTTAGTGAACTCAAGAGGAATGAAACACGGACATCAAGAAAAGCACTTTTTATGGCATGCAAGTTCCAGCTGAGACCACTTCATTTGTCATTACTTACTGTTTAGCAAACCAGGGTAAATAAAACAAAGTATTCCCCATAGACATATATTCAATAATATTTTGAAATGACTACTTTGTAGAGTAGATCAGCAAGTTATGCTTATTTTTTGTCCTAAAATGTTATTTTAAAGTCAAGCATTTTGATTATAATGTGGTATTTTCATGTATTGAATGTCACTTTGGAAAAAGCATCTGCAAAGCATCACAAACATAAATATCATAAACTACTGAAGACTACTAGTCAACTTGACTACAAGCCTCTTGCAGCCAGGACCCTTTCTCTTTTCGGTACACTAACACCCATTGACATTTTATAGTGTGCGTGTGTCTCTGGTCTGTGGGAGCTTAACTGCTGTGTTACGAGCGAGGGACCTTGATAGGCTTGTTTTGACAGGTATCCATTGTCAGGGCTCTTTATGCTGAAGCCTGAGACAGGTGCAGGCCCTTTGCAAGGACCCCCAACACCTGTCACCTTTCCCACACTTCTCCTCTGCTGCAGGCTGCCAGCCAGACTTTTTTTTCTGGAGGTGAGGGGTTCTAGAAACCTCTCTCAGTTGCACAGAGAGACATCTCTCTCAGTTGCACAGAGAGACATATTTTCTTACTTACACAGACAGACACACACATACTCGCACAGACACACAGACACACACACACACACACGCGCTTCCCCTTCTTGTTCTGTCTGTCACAACCACATCTACATCTTCAGTGATTTGAAGTTCTGACGTTCTTTGGTGTTATCTCACTGGTGGTCAAGTAGATGACATGCTCTGATGGATTAGCTGCTCAAAGCCTGTAAGCACTGTCCTGTCCTGGCTCTCTGTAGAGTGCTATCAGACAGGAGCATCTCTGTGATCACTGGGTTTGGAAACCATGTTTAGGATTGAGCCCTCCACTCTCTTCCCCAACAACAGTCAAGCCCTCATGGTCTAATCCCCCAAAGTCTCCATCTGAAAATTGCATAATTGGAAAACATAAATATAATTTTTTTTGTCCAGACCTCAAACTTGTTTATCCCCTATCATAATTTGAATTCCCCCATCTTTTCATGTTCTTGAATGACACATTTCCCATTCCTTTAAAATCCGAAAACCTCATTATAACAGGTGTCATGTTTCATTATGTGTGATTGAAGTTTCTCAACCAAGCCAAGCCTTTGAACAAAGAAGTGAGACCAGACCTCTGCCATGACAAATATGAATGTCATGCATTGTCTGTATGCCATTTCCTAGGGCAAACTCTAAGACCAGCAAGAAACAGCTGAATATTGCTTTCAAATCCCTAGCTCTGGCTTCAAAAGTTGTGGCTTTGTGCAGTGCTCATCACAGAGATGAAGAGAGACTTTCAGGCTATACTTGGAAATGTTTCTGAGTTTCCATGGCCTTTTCTCTCTCCCACAAATTGCTGCCATGAAACTCTGTATAATACTAAATGCATGTGGTTACCTATCTACACACATGACATTTGGATGTTATATGTATGCACTTTGATATTCATCTAACACCCCTAACTCAATTTGCATCTGTTATTTAGATATAACTATATTATTATGTTGTGCAATTGCTATTGCTGCAATCTACCTCCCAAGTCTTTCCTTTTTTCCGTTTTTTTTCCCAACATGCCTTTCATGTTTTCTGTTGGCCATCTGTCATGGCTATCAAGCTCCATATGAAGGATGGCATTTATCTGTCTGTGTATCAGGCAGGGGCCAGCCCAGGCGCAGAGGGGAGATATAGCTCGCATACCTCTGTGGCAGACAGCAGCGAGCCGAACTCCAGAGACTCTTTCTCTCTCACACACACACACACAGACGCACATATGCACACACACACGCGCACACTATCTGGCCCCATCTCTGGTGCTCCCACAGCGGAGACCCTATACACAGGCCCTCACTATGCGGATGTATTTATGGGGCCTTTCCCAGGACCGTGCTACACAGGGGACTTCTTCCCACTTGGCGTGACGTGCGTCTCTGGTCAATATGAATGTGTGCATGGGTGTAATCTGTCAATGGCTCGACTGTCCGATAACACTGCATGATGGGCTTATGGTCCCACCCACAGAATGCTCGGGGATGAGAATGTTCCACCATGTGCTGCAGTGCTCAAGTGCCACTGTGTAGCATATGGCGCGCTGCATACTGAGATACGGCTTCAGAGTGGGTATTGGCCTGTGTGTGGGTCTGTGTGTATTTATATGGCGTGTGTATGCACGCATGCAAGCGTGTGTGTGTGTGCCTGTGTGTAAGTGGCCAGAGGTTGCGTTTTTTCTCAGTGTTTACACATACAGTCTTTTTTGTTTAGGTATCATGTGGCTTTTGTCTGTGTGTAAGTTTGGATAGGGTACGTGCCGGCGAGACGACCAGACCTCTATTTGAATGCACTGCCGCAAACATAACTTCCTGTCCTGATGCATACCAACTGCTGGCTCATCACTTTTTAACCTAC